>JARQWZ010000153.1:0-695000 GCA_033150135.1 Gobio occitaniae
GAAAGATCTGTATGAAAAGTGGATGGTCCCTTCACGACGAACCAAGCAAGAGATAGGGGATCAGATAGTGCTGGAGCAGTTTCTCAAAGTGCTGAATCCGGAAGTGAGAACGTGGGTGAAGCAGAATGGTCCTACTTCGTGTAGACAAGCGGCAGAACTGGCAGAGACATTCATTGCGGCGAGGCGTTCATTACATCAGCCGAGACGGTGGCGAGGCATCAACCACAGTCCAACCGGTAAGTCTGGGGATGTTAAGGGTAGTGGTCTGAGAAATGTTGATCATGATAGTCGTACGTTTTCAAACAGTTCTACTATGAGTAGCAGTGTGCGAGCTGGTGGAGTTAGCCAGTATAACAGTAGATCTGTGATTATATGTCATGCATGCGGCCAGGCAGGGCATAAAAAATCTGAGTGTCCGGTGCAAAATATGTCTAATACTCGCTTGGGTTATGAGTTAAGATCGTCGGTGAAGTTGAATGAGATCGAACTAAACACAGACACAGTAGTAGAGGTGAAGATTGGAAATATTTTGTTTAAAGCATTGGTTGATTCTGGTTCTAGTCAAACATTAGTAAGATCAGAATGTTTGGGAGAGTCAAATGTGCTGAATCATGATAAACTGAGAGTCTGTTGTATTCATGGCGATGTAAAGGAATATCCTAAGACTGAGATTGTGATTGAAATTGAAGGTCAAGCTTATAGGTTATCTGTTGGGGTAATTGACCGATCCCCTTATCCAGTGATATTAGGCAGAGATGTGCCTGTGTTGGTGGATTTGTTGCAGCGTGATAACGTAGCAGATGCTAGGGTTGTAACTAGAGCTCGGGCTAATCAAGAGGAGGTTAGTAAACAGCTTTTACAAGATTTACCATTTCATGTGACGTCCAAAAATAGAAAATCTAAGAGGGAGAAACGTCAAGCTAAAGTTATGGGTACTGAAGTGGTAGAAAAGGTGACAAAGCCCAACACAGATGATCTGGAGCAAATTCCTTATGATATTGTGCAGTTGCAAAGGCAGGATGGAACTTTGAAACTGTTGTTTGAGAAAGCGAAGGCTAACAGTACAACATCTACTCAGAAAGATCAGCTGATTATCAAAGATGATAAGTTGTACTTAATAAGTGCTGAAGGTGAAGAGAGATTGGTGGTACCGGAGTCAATGAGGTTGAAAGTATTACAGTTGGGTCATTCAGTGCCGTGGGCAGGACATTTAGGTCAACAGAAAACGCTGTCTAGAATAGCTAAGAAGTTTTATTGGCCTAAGCTCTATACAGATGTTGTGGATTTTTGTAAATCATGCCCAGAATGCCAGATGGTGAGACCAGCTAAAAAGAGTGATAGGGTACCTCTTGTAAGTTTACCTATTATTGACATACCATTTACGCGTATTGCAATGGACATTGTAGGACCTTTGGAAAAAAGTAGATCGGGTAATAAGTACATTCTGGTTGTTGCCGATTACGCTACGCGTTACCCAGAAGTTTTTCCTCTCAGAAACATTAAGACAAGACAGGTTGTGAATGCACTAGTTCAACTTTTTTCTCGAGTAGGATTGCCCAAAGAGATAATTACGGACCAGGGCACTAACTTTACATCCAGGTTGATGAAAAAAGTTTGCTCAATGTTGCGTATACATCCCATACAGACCACTCCCTATCACCCTCAGACAGACGGTATGGTGGAGAGATTTAATCAGACCTTGAAGTCAATGTTACGGAAGTTTGTGTCTGATACAGGTACTGATTGGGACCAATGGTTGCCGTATTTGATGTTCGCGTATCGTGAAGTCCCACAGTCGTCAACCGGCTTCTCACCATTTGAGATGCTGTATGGACGTCAGGTTCGTGGACCGCTGGATGTACTAAAAGAGGCTTGGGAAGGAGGTAATGCACGTGAGCAAACAAACATTCTGTCGTATGTTATGAAGATGAGAGAGAAACTGGATTCTATGACGGAGGCTGTGAGGGCGAACATGACCTTAGCGCAGCAGCAGCAGAAATTCTGGTATGATCAGTCAAGTAGGAAAAGAACGCTGACTCCAGGGCAGAAGGTACTGTTGTTACTTCCTACTACTGAAAGTTCACTTTTGGCGAAATGGCAAGGACCATATGAAGTACTGAGAAAGCTAAGTCCCACGAATTATGAGATTTCTGTACCTGATCGTAGGAAAAAGTCACGAATTTTCCATATTAATCTGTTAAGGCCTTGGAATGAGAGGAAAGGCTCATGGTCAGAGCAGCAGTGGGCAAGGAAAGTGGAGGAGGAAGAGGAGTTAGAGGAACAATATTTTCCTGTTAATTCGAAATCAACTTATCCACTAATAGATCATCTGCCACCTAAAAAGCAAAAGGAGTTCCAGAATCTAGTACCAGGGGGATTGTTTTCTGATAAACCAGGAAAAACGACACTTTTGCAGCATAATATTCATTTACTTGCAGCAGAGCCGATTAGGCAAAACCATTGCAGAGTGCCAGCACGCCTGATCCCAGCCTTGAAAGAGGAGGTGCAAATGATGCTGGAGTCAGACATCATCGAGCCGTCCACAAGTGAATGGTGCAGTCCAGTCGTGCTGGTGCCAAAGAAAGATGGGACTCTCAGATTCTGCGTTGATTTCTCAAAGCTGAATGCAGTATCAGCTTTTGACCCTTATCCGATGCCGAGAGTCGACGAGTTGATCGAGCGACTAGGCAAAGCTAAGTATTTGACAACTTTAGATCTTTGTAAAGGATACTGGCAAGTACCATTGACTGATTCTGCTAAGAACTTGACTGCTTTTCGTGTTCCTGCAGGGCTGTATCATTTTAAGTATATGCCGTTTGGTCTGCATGGGGCCGCAGCGACCTTCCAGCGCCTGGTTGATCAAGTGCTACGGGGCCTGGATAGTTTCGCAGCAGCGTACATCGACGATATCGTCATTTTCAGTGAGTCCTGGGAACAGCATCTGGAACACCTGGCAAAGGCGTTTGAAAGAATTCAACGGGCAGGTCTGGTGGTGAACGCAAAGAAATGCCAAATAGCCAAACAGGAGGTTTCCTTCTTGGGCTATGTCGCTGGAGGAGGTTCAGTGAGACCTCAAGTGGACAAACTTCAAGCAATTTTGTCATGTGCACCTCCGTCTTCAAAGAAAAGTGTCAGATCCTTTTTAGGTTTGATAGGCTGGTACAGAAGGTTTATACCTAACTTTGCCAATAGAGCTGCATTACTGACTGAACTTACAAAGAAAAGCAGTCCCACTAGAGTCAAGTGGACACCAGAATGTGAACGTGCTTTTCAAGATCTTAAGTCTTGTTTGTGCAAAGACCCTGTGTTACAGAGTCCGAACTTCGAATTGCCGTTTGTGGTACAAACGGACGCATCTGAGATGGGACTGGGGGCGGTATTGTTACAGGGGGAAGGAGAAGATCGTCGTCCTGTACAGTACATAAGTAGAAAACTTTTTCCCCGAGAGACTAAGTATTCCACAGTGGAGAAAGAGGCTCTAGCCATCAAATGGGCCTTAGATACGTTAAAGTACTATCTGATTGGTAAAGACTTTGTGCTTGAGACTGATCATCGAGCGTTGCAATGGCTCAAGAGAATGAGAGACACTAACGCAAGGATAACGCGATGGTATTTATCCCTTCAACCTTTTAAATTTGAAATCCAGTATAGACCAGGAGCACTTAATGTTTTGGCCGACTTTTTGTCACGGCACTCCTGAGGTCGTGCCTGTTTAGAGGAAGGGGGGTGTGTGATGATGAACCTGGGAGGGGTTATCATCACAGGAACATCATTGCACAGTGTTGTATACAATGATTTATTGTTTAATGTATTATGATTGTTTTCATATTGTGTATTTGATTGATGGTATCATTTGAGATTGTTTTCTGTTTAAATGCATATGTAACAGCATAGACATTGAATGCATTTTGATTGTCATGGAAGTTTCCTGACCCCTACTATTGGTATGGTCCGTTAGTGTTTGGCGGGAAGATTCCATGCATAAAAGGGGAGAGGTTAGTTGAGCCTGGGAAGAGATGGGCCAAGAGCCGAAGCTTGCACAGTCAAGCGCTGAAAGATGTGAGTCTTTACTGTGAGAGGCTTGTGCCTCAAGGCTAGATTTGATGCCATGTTTTGCTGCTTCTAGCATGTTTTCTTTATGATTTATATTGTTGAGTTTTGTATTTTTAATTATTTGTTTTGTTTATTTTTTGAACTTCCTTTGGAGAGCACGTGTGGTGAGACAGCTGTCCTAATAAAACCACTTGGACGTTAATACTTACCTACTGTGTACTCTACTCATTAACACTTTCCCAGGCCTTTCGGCAAACAACTAGGAGCTGGTGGCTGTGGTCCTAACAGCTACCCGACAGATGTAATAGCTCTAATAATCATTCAGTGTTTGCTGCGTTCTGCACGCTCCTCTTCTGTTGAAGACTTCTGAATTCATAAACCAGAATGACCACCGTGGCCACGCCCACCAGAGCAAAGTGGACCAATCGGATCACAGCTTCAGTGAAACCACAACAGGGACAGTCTTATGAGAGAAGAAATGAGCAGTGTTATAAAATAAAGCAATAAGCCCTGTGAAGCCGTGGTTTACAGTGATTTTATAACAGCTTAGGGGTGTTATAAATTCACTGTAAACCATGGCTTCATGGGGCTTATTGTATTTCTTCTGTTTTATAAAATGGTAACCACACAATGCAAATATTAAAGCCAAAATATATCATCAATGCAACTTTCAGGAAGTAAAATCACTAAAAGCCTTCCTTCCGCCGGAATAAAATAGACCTTGACCGTGAACAGCAACCACAGATCTACACTATATTGCCATAAGTATTGGGACACCCCTCCAAATCATTGCATTCAGGTGTTCCAATCACTTCCATGGCCACAGGTGTATAAAATCAAGCACCTCGGCATACAGACGCTTCTACAAACATTTGTGAAAGAATGGGTCGCTCTCAGGAGCTCAGTGAATTCAAGCGTGGTACCGTGATAGGTTACCACCTGTGCAATAAGTCCATTCGTGAAATTTCCTCACTACTAAATATTCCACGCTCAACTGTTAGTAGTATTATAACAAAGTGGAAGCAACTGGGAACAACAGCAACTCAGCCACAAAGTGGTAGGCCACGTAAAATCAGAGCGGGGTCAGCGCATGCTGAGGGTCACAGTGCGCAGAAGTCGCCAACTTTCTCAATAGTCAATAGCTACAGACCTCAAAAAAATGATGTGGCCTTCAGATTAGCTCAAGAACAGTGTGTAGAGAGCTTCATGGAATGGGTTTCCATGGCAGTGCAGCTGCATCCAAGCCTTACATCACCGAGTGCAATGAAAAGCGCTGGATGCAGTGGGGTAAAGCACGCCGCCACTGGACTCTAGAGCAGTGTTGACGTGTTCTCTGGAGTGACCAATCCTGCTTATCTGTCTGGTAATCCGATGGATGAGTCTGGGTTTGGCGGTTGCCAGGAGAACGGCACTTGCCTGACTGCATTGTTCCAAGTGTAAAGTTTGGTGGAGGGGGGATTATGGTGTGGGGGTTGTTTTTCAGGGGTTGGGCTTGGCCCCTTAGTTCCAGTGAAAGGAACTCTTAATACTTCAGCATACAGCTCCCAACTTTGTGGGAACAGTTGGGGATAGCCCTTCCTGTTCCAACATGACCATAAAGGTCCATAAAGACATGGATGAGCGAGTTTGGTGTGTAGGAACTTGACTGGCCTGCACAGAGTCCTGACCTCAACCCGACAGAACACCTTTAGGATGAATTAGAGCGGAGACTGCGAGCCAGGCCTTCTCGTCCAACATCAGTGCCTGACCTCACAAATGCGCTTCTAGAAGAATGGTAAAAAATTCCCATAAACACACTCCTAAACCTTGTGGAAAGCCTTCCCAGAAGAGTTGAAGCTGACCCAGGGTGGGCCAACTCCATATTAAACCCTACGGATTAAGAATGGGATGTCATTAAAGTTAATGTGCATGTTAAAGCAGGCGTCCCAAAACTTTTGTCACTATAGTGTATAAATTAGTGGTTGCTAAGGGTGTTGTGAAGTGATAAACAGAACCATTTGGTGAAGCGGTCATAGCCGTGTTTTATCGTAAATAAAACACAACTATTGACTAATCGGAATCAAGGACTATAACTGATCGTTATTGGCTAGTCACTTGTATCAATGCTGACGTAGACCTACCTGAACGCGGAGTCTGGTTGCTGATGGGATTGTTAAGCACACAGCTGTAGGTGTTTTTATCCTGATATTTCACCTCCAGAGGTAGAGAGAGACTGATGCTGGAGAATAAACTGTTTCCCTTGTACCAGGAGAGAGTCACATGACTCACATTCACCACTGAACACACCAATAAACAATTCTGCTTTGATGATGAAGGACATTGTGTCAAGTGTCTATGAAGAGGAGCTGGAAAAGATTGCAGAATAAATCCAATTAGATTAAAGCGTCAACTTATGAAGTAACTTCCATTGACAAAGTGCACTTGTCTAATTTATTTTAAATTAAATCTGGTGACGTCCAGTGACGAGCAACAGCAACCGTTAGCGATAGCGATAGTAGGCCTTCAGTAATACTTGACCATTGAAAAAAGAGACTTCACACACATTAAAACAACAATCTAGATGATAAAGACTTATGTGGACCGATTTTAAAACCGTGCAAGACCACAGGCGCAAGGAGATTTTCAAATGATTTTTAACATTATAATCCTCCAAACACACGCACTAGATGATTCGGACAGACCGCGAGACCACACACCTGCCAATTGTAGAAACAAATATAGAGGACAGTCGACATCGTTAGGGTTAGTACTTGGACGGCACATTATAAAGGCACTGTTGCCATAGTTATTAGGGCTGTCACTTTACGTTCGAAAATCGATTGCACAATCGATCGGACCAACCAACACAAGTTTCGAAAACGAAAATAGGGAATCGATTTTAACCAAATATGTACACTATTATTTTTGAACGAATTAAACAAATAAAAAAGTTATTAACAGGTATTATTAATATGTTGAAATATGTTTTTAAAACTTGCATGGTCATATTGTGACAATGCTGTGTGTGTAGAAAAGAATGAGCGCTATTTCCTCCAGAATGGAGAGCAGCTTTCTCATTCCTCTCAGCACCGCTCGCTCAACCCGAAATGCCCTTTGTGACATGCTGGAACAAATATAGGTTTATCTGAAATAAATGGCTATAGGGCTGCCCCAACTAAAGCTTTTTTCCTAGTAGGGTAGTTGTTCATTTAAGCCGTTGTTCACGCGGAGCCAGTGCCTCCATGTCATCAGTAACGTCCGCATAGCCTAAGTGTCGGTTACGTTCAATTAAAAAAAACACATGGCCTGTTCGCAAGCTAAGTTCATTCAAAGTTTCATTTTGAACGGTTGAATAATTACGTTCAATTATTATCCACACAAACTTCACATTCAGTGTAGGCTAGTACATTTTTAAGCTTTATTTTCAACCTCTTTTCATGGGCTACAATTTTTTTGTTGTTGTTGTGGAATTTATAATCGTAAACACAGCCATGTTAAAGCCTGTAGCTAATGTTTTTCTTTGACGTTATGGCAGTCCACTCTGCTTAATGTTTTTTTTTTCCCAGAATGTTGCACTCCTGTTTGTCATTGTGCACAAAATAAATCATTAGAAATATTGCTGACTTGTGCGTCTCAAGCGTCCTCTTTACTTTCATCCTAATGCCGTTAGTTGTCCGTGGATTGGGGTAGGCTATATTTAGCGTTGAAAATGAAAACATCATTTCAAATAGATTTTAGAATCGATTCAATGAACACTTGTGTCTCAAAAATCAAACAGGATTTTTTTTACAAAAGTGACAGCCCTGATAGTTATACAAGTCGATCTTCTTTCTCAATACTCCACTTTTGTGACATGTTTGTGGCTGGCATGTTTTAGCTATAAAAGCAGGGGATGGTGAAGTTTGCTCACTCTCATTCGCTATAGCAGGTATTCAATTGGAGGCAGTCTGATCAAGAGTTGATAAGTTGAAACTTTTGATATTTACGATTTGGGATTGGGGATGCTCCAACTCGGATAAGGCCACATTCCTTCGTTGGGGAATGCAATTCAGATTCAAAATTGGACTTAAAATATTCAAGTGTGCGTATACTCACCATAGACTGTCAGGTTGAATGTGCTGAGCATGGTATCTGATCTGCGGCGGGTGACTTGATAAACTCCAGAGTCTGTGGTTTTGGTGTCTGTGATGGTCAGAGATCCAGTCTGATAATCCAGTTGCAGTCTGTTTCTGAATCTCCCATTAGCACTATCATTATGAATCATGCCCTTATTGTCCTGTCTGTTGATCCGAGCAATAAGAATGTTGTTGGGTCCAAACCTCCACTCGATCACCTCATCCCTCTGTATTTCAGCAGCAACAGGCTTTAGAGTGATAGATTCTCCCTCCATCACTGACACGGACTTCACTGCATCAACACTGAACACACCTGCATAATTGAAATGAGTTCACATTTTCATAAAATTAGGAAGATTACTCAAGTTGAATCAGGCTGATTTACAGTCCTACATGCAAAATCTTCTCACTGATTCTGTACAAACTGACACCATAACCACTTGTAACTTACCAACTAGACGCCACAAGCACAAATGGAAGAAAATCGGGTGAATCATTTTCTTTAGCAGTTTGAACATCAAAACTTCTGACAAGGCAACTTTGAAATGGCGAACAGAATGTTATATGAAACGGGTCCTGACTCCTGACACGACTGAAAACTTGTTATATCGTCAAGATGAGCTGAAGATGAGAGAGATGTCAGTCTGTGCTAAAGAGGTCAGTGTGAATAAATACCTCTGTGCTCCTCCTTTCAGAGTCTTTACGCCTTCTCACATTGACTTTTTTAGACATGAAGTCTAAGACTGGAGACTGTTGTTCCTCCAGTGAGATATTTAAGAGTGGTATGAGTTCCCTTTTATGCCATTTGAGCACATTAGTAGGCTAGAGCAAATCCCTGATGTGATTTGATTTGACTAACCTTTTCAACTTTGGCAAAAGCTGGTTTGTGTAGAGGGATAGCTGGAGGGGGAAAACCCCACTACAGACAGCCTGAGTTAACAACAATACACTCTAAAAAAAAAATGGTGCTACACTGCAAAAAAAGCTTTTCTTACTTAGTATTTTTGTCTTGTTTTCAGTCCAAATATCTAAAAAAATCTTACATTAAGAAGCATTTACTATAGACAAGCAAACGTTTTTGTCTTGTTTTGGGGGGAAATAACTCAAAATTAAGGGAGTTTTTGCTTAAAATAAGCAAAATAATCTGCCAATGGGGTAAGCAAAATAATCTTGTTTTCTGTTTGAATTAAGATTATTTTGTTTACCCCCATGGCAGATTATTTTGATTATTTTAAGCAAAAACTTCCTTAATTTTGAGTTATTTTCCCCCCAAATAAGAAATTTTTTTGCTTGTCTAGTAAATGCTTCTTAATGTAAGATTTTTTTGATATTTGGATTGAAAACAAGGCAAAAATACTAAAAGTGGTTCTTTGGCTCGTAATCAAAGGGGAACCACTTTTACCCCTTTTCCACCAGAATGAACCAGGTGCTAGTTCAGAGCCAGTGCTAGTGCCAGTTCGGAGTTGGTTCAACTGACGAGCCTTCTAATGCTGCATTCACACCAAACGCGAATAGAGCGTCTCGCGCGAGTGATTTCAATGTTAAGTCAATGGAAAGGCGCGTTGACGTGCGTCTGGAGGTCCTGCGGTGCGATAGACGTGATTCCGCCTCATTCGCGCGTCCAGTTCGCGCGAATGACGCAAATTGAGCGTCTTGCGCGATACGCACGTTATGCGCGAGTGGTGCTTTTTGTGCATTCACGCGTTTGAAGCGAATTCGCATCTGACGCCCAAGTTGAAAAATCTGAATTTAGGTGGCAATTCGCGCCGTGTTAATCAGGAGCCTACTTGCTGCTGTCATGTGGTAAAGTGACGTGATGAGCAACCATGCATAATTTAAAAATACTACTATTGTGTCACAAAATGTAGTTTTAAGACTTTTTCAGGTGGGAATGTAGTTGTTTAAAGCTCAAATCTGTGGTTATTTATAAAGACAGCGCCTATTTAAAAAAGATAATCTTGTGTTTTTGGAGCTGTGAGATCCAGGCGATCACCGGCTGCTCAGCGCTCATTAACCCCAGCGAGAGCAGCCCTTCCTCGGCCAGTCCTTCTGACGTTTGCCGCTGACTCTGATGTCCTGTAGTGGTTCGTCTTGTGTGGATCTAACGGGCGATCTTTGGTGTCATGAATCTATAATTTTTTGTCTGCCAAATCATTTTGACTGAGGGTAAAGAGAAGTTTCATAACTTTATTTTTTAAGGTTATTTAAATACACATGCAGTGAAGATAATGTAGGAGTTGCCTGGACCACATTTGTGTGGCTATTAATGTTTAATATATATTTGTAATGAAAATGAAAAGAGGCAGAGTGGTGTTTTATGAGATTATTTCTCCTGGAGCGCCTTGAACGCGTGTCTATTTCGCTTCAAACGCTCAATTTATACGCGCGTTCAATTCAATGTGGACGCGCGAATGGATTCAAAATGTTCAAGCGTCCAACTAGGCGCAGTAGACACGATTTTGACGCTCTATTCGTGTTTGGTGTGAATGCAGCATAAGAACCGGTTTGCCTTTCCACATGCTAGAGAGCCACCACAGAGCCAGGTCTTATGTCACTGTATACGTCTCATCTTTCTCAGCAACGAGGCAGCGGGAAACACAAACACTGAAACACACCAGGCTCGTTTTGAGATGCATCGGCACTGTGCAGACGATCAGCGTATGATAACAAAATACAGCATGAGCGATTCAAAAGCATAAGGAGTCGTATGCTCTCGTTGTACTCGTTGTCATACGGCGATCGGTCTGCATAGCATCGATGCATCTCGAACAAGCCTTCCATCAACAATGACGAACGTTGTTATTTTTGATGCACATGGCTTTACGATCCTACATCGGCATCAAAACACAGCGAATCCAACGCATTCGTGCAGCTCGCCGTAATTTGTATAGACGGAGATTACAATCGAGCAGCTATTAGCTCGATTAGCTGCTAAAAAATGGCGGTCACAAGTTTGTGTTGGTCTTGTGGGTCACGGTAACCCCGCCCCCAGCGCCTGATGCAAGCGGTTCTTACTTCTAGACCAGCAATGTTTTGGTGCTACTTAAGAACCACTTTTCCTGGTTCGGAGCTGGTGCTTTGGGTGTGGAAAGACAAAGAACCAATTTGAAACTAGGCTCTGGCTTGGTGGAAAATGGGTATTTAAGTGCTTTATAGCACCAAACAGGTCCCTGTAAACGACCAGGCTTTGGCATATTCTGGCAAACCGTTTGCCAATCACGTCTTGCAATAGGCAAAGCAAACTGTTGTACACGCCATATACGAATACGTGATGGATAACTCGCCAAGCAAATAATTTGTTTACCTTTTCCCAGCGCGATATTGATGAAGGAATTAAGTATAAGAGACAGCAAGAGGGCGGTCAGTAGTTAACAATTTCAAAGTTAAAGTTCGTAACTCAGCACTTGCATATCCTTTGTGCCACCTGAGAGTGTGCAGCTGTAGCCTGTAAACTGTACATTATGCGCAAATACAATCACCTAAAGGATTATTAGGAACACCATACTAATACTGTGTTTGACCCCCTTTCGCCTTCAGAACTGCCTTAATTCTACGTGGCATTGATTCAGCAAGGTGCTGAAAGCATTCTTTAGAAATGTTGGCCCATATTGATAGGATAGCATCTTGCAGTTGATGGAGTTTTGTGGGATGCACATCCAGGGCATGAAGCTCCCGTTCCACCACATCCCAAAGATGCTCTATTGGGTTGAGATCTGGTGACTGTGGGGGCCATTTTAGTACAGTGAACTCATTGTCATGTTCAAGAAACCAATTTGAAATGATTCAAGCTTTGTGACATGGTGCATTATCCTGCTGGAAGTAGCCATCAGAGGATGGGTACATGGTGGTCATAAAGGGATGGACATGGTCAGAAACAATGCTCAGGTAGGCCGTGGCATTTAAACGATGCCCAATTGGCACTAAGGGGCCTAAAGTGTGCCAAGAAAACATCTGCCACACCATTACACCACCACCACCAGCCTGCACAGTGGCATTAAATGTTATTTCTGTTCTCTTGTGTCATACATGTATGTATATACCCTGAGCTCCTGAAAACCACAACAAATTCCTTTGTGTATTTGCAAAGACTTGGTGAATAAATCTCACCCCCCCTCCCCCATATTAACATTTAAATTATAAGTTTTAAGTTTAGCATGTACGTAATGCTGCATCATCAGCCAATTTATTATTAAGTGAAAGTATTAATTAAAATAATAAATAAATAACATTGAAGAACTATTCTGTTTACTTTATTCTATTTTTAAATGCCCATACTTTAATTGAAGATAAGTAATAACAGCAACACTATAAATTCAAATTGAATGATTTTGTTCAAGTAGCCTAAAGATTTTAATGAATATGTAGCTAAGATATCTGTAATGTACAACTTTCTTATTGAACTATATAAATATAACCCCATGAACTACAACAGAGTGCAACAGTTTGTTCTGGAAGTACAATATCTTTTAAACCTTTAAAGACAGGCCTACTGTGGTATTTGCTCCTGCCGAAGCCATCAGCTCACATTACAACAGTAAAATTTGCAGAAAATTCCATCAATCAGAGAGTTGAACAAATCCACAAATCCCTCATTAATCCCTCATCAGTTTTTTTTGTTTTTTTTGCTTGATACAATTAATGTGTTACCTGTATAATGTTGCCGATATGGACATTTCACCTTTACAAAGGGAGGGTTTTCAATATCATTGTCTGTCATCCAGAGGTTGTCAAAGTGTGCTACATCATCCATAATAAATCCTCATGGTGAAAAATTGAAGAACAATTCATCATATCAGAACAAGTGTGCCGCACAAGTCCTGAAAAGTGAAGCTAAAGCGTATATCGTTTGCCCCCAGGTGGTTGGTCCCAGTATACGTCATAAACCCCGCCCTCTCCATGTTGAATGGGACGTGGGATAAACTAAAGAATCAAATTACACTTCAAATATTTTTTTCCAAAGTTGGTGTCTGTCATTTTGGGCAGTTTTCAAGTCAGTTTGTCAGTTTGTCATTTCAAGTGTTCAAGTTTGCTTTTAGTTAGTTATTTGATGCTATAAAAATGGGGGCGGTGACGTCATGATTGACAGCTGAGATTGACGGCTTCCCTGAGTGAAGTTGTCACTGAGCAGGGTTCTTGCAGGTTTCAGAAAGTCAAATTTAAGACCTTTTTAAGACATTTTAAGACCATAAAGATTGAAATTTAAGACCTATACGACGCATTACCAAAATTATTTAAATCAAAGAAACAATAAAAAAAGCAATAAAGCAATGACATTAGTAACCCTCCACAGCCAACAACGTGCCAAATGCCCAAAACCTTAGGCCCAAAATGAAAATAGGCTAAAACAAACTTGCCCTCAAATAGAATAGATTACAAAACAGCATATTAATAGCCTAATAGAGATTGAACAGGGGATGCTCTAGGGAGACAGGATAAACTAGGGATGCACGATTTGGGGAAGATATCTAATTGCGATTATTCTGGTTAAAATGCAAAAAAAAATTTTTTTTTTTTTTTTTTACAAATGAAAAGTGTATGCATATAACATTTTATATATTAATGTCTATATATTAACGAGACTAATAATAATGATTATATTCAATAAATATAAATATTTTAAAAAATTAGAAATACTACTATTACAATAACATTTTAATTATTAAAAAATAAAAAATAGAGTATTTAAGAATAAATATAAAAATATAATAATAATACTAATAAAATAACATTTATATTTTACAGAAAACTTATTTTACAAAAAAAACCTGCTGGGTTACCTGTTAATATGCAGACAGCCTATGACTAAAAATCATTAGAAAGGTCTAAAGATTTATTGTAAAAAATAAAATAAAATAAAGAAATTCTGTGCTTTTTATCTGTGATATAAATTTCTTAAAGTCTATGTATTTAATATGAAATATGAGCCTCTTATGCATCCACTGTGGGGGAAAAACTGTACATTGGAGAAAAACATATGGGTTGTCATATAAATTTATTTAGAGAGAAGTATTATTTTTCATATTTGTTACCCAAACTTTCATTCATACTGGAAGCCAGAGGGCGCCCTCGAGCAGAAACTCCACATTAGCCTCAGAGAAGTAATCCTTAGCCCTAATGTGAAGCTAGCGATGTAGGATAAACTGAAGATAGAAACGCTTTGACTGATGAAACGAAGACAATAAACACGACTGCATCAAGCTATGGTTTATTTGAGTTCTTCAAGCCTTCACTATTGTCATAATAATAAGGTATGCAGTGCTGATTGAGTGCAGACTTTATCACTGTATAGAATAATATAAAACAATGCATGTCTGCCTCATTCTGTCCAGAAAAATACAACGTTATTAAATGTAGACGTATTTTGCGGGCAGGTAATTGCATTTATCAGGAGATTTGTAGTTTTATCACCGAGTACGTGTACCAACACCCCCAGAAAGAAACTACAACACACCGAACGAACGCTCTGGGGGCGGCGCAGCAAACACTCTAGAGATCCGCTTTCGCGAATCGATACTTTTTTGCTACAGTGTAACGTTAATAACTTTCTGCAGCCAGCATTTCTGGAAATGAACGAGGATAACACTTTTTTTAAGACCTAACTAAATTAAATATAAGACCTCGGGTGAAAATCTGGCCGTTTTTAAGACGTTTTAAGGCCTTAAATTAAAAAAAAAAAATTTTAGACATTTTAAGACTTTTTAAGACCCCGCGGGAACCCTGACTGCGGCACTAAATACTTTTTTAGGGATTTTCGGGAGGAGATTGGAGCTTTAGCTTTAATTTCTACATTTCCATGACTGTTTATTTCACACAGACATAATGAATTGTTCTGCGCCACATTCAGAAGTTGGCGGCTTCACTTTTCTTCAGTGGAAGGTAGTGAAGACGCGGGGTTCATATTCTTTTACGGCCTATGTATTACAACCCCAAATCAGAAAAAGTTGGGACAGTATGGAAAACGCAAATAAAAAAAAAAGAAGTGATTTCTAAATTTACTTTGACTTGTATTTCATTGCAGACAATATGAACACAAAATATTTCATGTTTTGTCTGGTCAACTTCATGTCATTTGTAAATATGCATCCTTTCCTGTCATTCAGACCTGCAACACATTTAAAAAAAAGTTGGGACAGGAGCAATTTAGGGCTAGTAATGAGGTAAAATGGTTAAATAATGATGTGATTTGAAACAGGTGATGTCAACAGGTGATTGTAATTATGAATTGGTACAAAAGCAGCATCCAAGAAAGGTCTAATCCTTTAGGAGCAAAGATGGGCCGAGGATCGCCAGTTTGCCAACAAATGCGTGAGAAAATTATTGAAATGTTTAAAAACAATGTTCCTCAAAGAAAGATAGGAAGAGATTTGGATATTTCACATTCAACAGTGCATAACATAATTAAAAGATTCAAGGAATCTGGAGGAATTTCAGTGCGGAAAGGACAAGGGCGCAAGCCTAAGCTGAACAACCGTGATTTCCGATCCCTCAGGCGGCACTGCATCAAGAATCATCATTCATCTATAAGCGATATCACCACATGGGCTCAGGACTACTTTGGCAAACCTTTGTCAAGTACCACAATACGTAGTTACATCCACAATTGCCAGTTAAAACTGTACTGTGCCAAAAGGAAGCCCTATGTTAACAGTGTCCAGAAGCGCCGTCGACTTCTCTGGGCTCGGAGGCATCTGGGATGGACCATCACACAGTGGAAACATGTACTGTGGTCAGATGAATCAGTATTTGAGGTATTTCTTGGGAGGAATAGGCGCTGTGTGCTCCGGACCAAAGAAGAAAAGGATCATCCAGACTGTTACCAGCAACAAGTCCAAAAGCCAGGGTCTGTCATGGTATGGGGTTGTGTCAGTGCCCTTGGCAAAGGTAACTTGCACTTCTGTGAAGGCACCATTAATGCTGAAAAGTACATAGAGATTTTAGAGCATAATATGCTGCCTTCAAGAAGACATCTTTTCCAGGGACGTCCATGCATATTTCAACAAGACAATGCAAAACCACATTCTGCACACATTACAAAGTCCTGGCTGCGGAGGAAGAGGGTACGGGTACTTGACTGGCCTGCCTGCAGTCCCGACCTGTCTCCAATAGAGAATGTGTGGCGCATTTTGAAGCGCAAAATGCGACAACGAAGACCCCGTACTGTTGCCCACCTTAAGACTTGTTTGCAGGAAGAATGGGACAAAATTACACCTGAAACACTTCATCACTTGGTGTCTTCAGTCCCTAAACGTCTTTTAAGTGTTGTGAAAAGGAATGGCAACATTACAAAGTGGTAAATGCTTTACTGTCCCAACTTTTTTTTAATGTGTTGCAGGTCTGAATGACAGGAAAGGATGCATATTTACAAATGACATGAAGTTGACCAGACAAAACATGAAATATTTTGTGTTCATATTGTCTGCAATGAAATACAAGTCAAAGTAAATTTAGAAATAATTTCTTTCTTTTTTTTTTGCGTTTTCCATACGGTCCCAACTTTTTCTGATTTGGGGTTGTAGAATAACAAATTAGGACTTTGCTGTAGGGTTTAGTTTTCAGCACTTAATGCATAAGGTGCCTTGAAACAATGTCATTTTGGAAATTTCATTTACTTTTTAATTTTAGGATGATCTATTCCACTTTCTTTTTAGTCAGAACAAAACCAAAAGGGCCATAATTCAACATTTGTAATTATGAGCCAAATAATAAAAAGTGATGCGGCCCATATGTGAACATTTAGGCCTAATTCTAGGTTGAGTTTCAAAGGCCTGACAGCCATTACGTTGCCCATGTCACCAGTACTCTCCCAGAATTTAACCAAACCATGCCAATCAAATAAATACTCACAAAGTGGGCCTTCAAACTGTCTTCAACACCAAAAAATTATTAGTCTTATTTATTAATTATTAATAGGAGCTTATGCAGCAAGTGGGAGGAGCTGACGCAACAAGTAGGAGGGGTTTCCATAAATGTGCAAGTGGGAGGAGCTTATGCTGCAATTAGGAGGGATTTCACAAATGTGCGCGGAAATCCCCAAGCGTCAGTGATGCTGAGGACCGCAGTGAAACAGTATGGCAGGAAGTAGCGACAGTAATGAAAATAAACTATTATATATTACATTCCTCATCATAGTTTAATTTCTTACAGCTATGTTATTATTGTGTGTGTCCAATACCACTAACTGTCAAAGATTAAAGGGATATTTCACCCAAAAATTTAAATTCTGTCATCATTTACTGAAGATATTTTGAAGAATGTTTGTAACCAAGCAGATAGAGCAACCATTGACTACCATAGTAGGGAAAAAAATACTATGGTAGTCAATGGTTGCTCTTGGAATTGATCTGCATTCAAGGAACACTGCGAAATCCAGGGTGGAATCCACAGGTTATATTAAATAAACCAATCAAAATCCTCTGGAAGTTTTCCAGTCCCTGGAAAGCGTACCGCCCATAGGCGCGGCCATTGCTAACCAAGCCATCACCTGTTGTTAGCATCCCATTGACTCCCATTCATTTTGGCCTCACTTTGACAGCGAATATCTTTACATCTGAGGCGTTTAAAGACTCCATTCGTCCATTGTTTATTTCTAAACAAACACGACAATGTATAAAAGGCTCCATTACCTTGTATCTTACACTATCGCCCCGTTGAAGCTGTTTTTGTAAAATATAGGCTAACGATTGCTTCATAACCACGCGACTGTGTCGCGCTGTTGAGCAAATTACCGTATAGACCCGAGGAGAAGCTCGTAGGCAATCTTTTACTGTCTATGAGGCAATCGGGGGGACGTGGAGGCATAAACGCAGATAGAGATGTCGCAAATCCTGCTTCATTCATCAAAAGTTGCTCCTGCTCACCCTCTCTGACTCTGCAAGATTCGGTGATTCAGATTTTACGTTGCACAACTACTAGAAGACTTGCCACTGTCAGACAGGCTGATCACATCACATCTACGTCGTCAAGCTCAGGCTGAGGCTGCGCAGTATTCTCAGCCATCAGGAAGTGAGTGCTTCTACCTGACTTCAATTCTCCCCGTTGAAGTCTATGGAGTCGCTCTGTCCATTTCTTTTACTGTCTATGGGAAGTTTATGCAGCCCACTCGCGGCTAAAGCTCCACCCATTTGCAGCTGGCTCCGACCTCCGTTTATACCAAGCGGCAACCTCCCGCAGTTTCTCTTGAAGCCAATACGGAAGTGCCTTAAACTGCAATTCATCGACTGGCCGCTAGGGACAGGCTCCAGAAGGGAGCAGAATCTCATTGAGCCCCATGTTAAAATGGCCAACTTTACGAGACAGGGGTAACTACAGCTTGGAGTAATGGGCGTGCCGAACGGTGGGGGGGTGCCGACCGGTTTCTCATTGGTCGCGAGAACTGCCTGTTCCTGTTGTTATATTCTTACTCGCTATTGGCCTACAGATTAAAAGGAAGCAATGCATCAAATATAATCATATAAAACCAAATTCCAGTCTTTTAAAGTAAAAACAACGTTAATGATATTAAGAACATTTGACCTTTTTAGAAAAAAAAGTACCATCGGAACTTCTGCATGGCGCGGATTACTGACGTCATTACATGGAGTTGATTTTTATTATTTATTTTTTTCCTTTATGAAATTGTTTAATGCAGTATTCTATATGTATATAGGTGAATTTGGGTTGTTTTATATCATAGAGTTGTTTGTGGTGGGGTAAATTAAACGCGATATGCGGTGATGTCACAATCGTGTTGCATTGTGGTATATGAAGCTGCGATTCTGACGCTTCTACTGCCGCCGGATCACCGCCGGTGGCCCGCCGACTCATTGCTATCTGGGCAGGGAGTAGGGAGCAGTGAACAGTGCGTAGGGACCCTGTCGAATGGAATGCACCCCAACTGTGCTCGACTGTAGAATCCGACACATCCGCCTTTCGCTCGCGAGAGGTTTTTGACATACGTCAGCATGACATCAGAGCAAGGCGGACCGCCCTCGGACACATTTCTAACCTATTTATCCTCTGTCTGTTAGTCATCGCGTCACTTCAGCTCCGCCCACGTCCCGCCTTTTTGCCCATTTTCTGTTATTCGGGAGTGACGCGCTGCCAAGATGGCAACGGCCATCTCGTCCATACTTTGCGCTTCAGAACGGTGCTGCGTTCCAGTTCATTTTTATTATGCCCTTCACTCGTTAACTTCCCTCCGTCTCATTCACTCGGATGTGCGTCATTGCTTACGTTGCATGAGTGCCCACTACTGGAGGAACATTTGCAATGGCCTGAACTGGAACGTCCTAAGCCCTTGATCACTTCGAATCCACTATGGAATTGATTTATTATTTATTTTTTTCCTTTATGAAATTGTTTAATGCAGTATTCTATATGTATATAGGTGTATATGTTTTTAAAAATAATAAAAATATCATAGAGTTGTTTGTGGTGGGGTAAATTAAACACGATATGCATTGTGGTATATGAAGCTGCCTGAAGTGTACATATGAAATTAGGCTTGTTTGAGATGCGCCTCGCCTCGCCCGAAATTCAGCCGAGACTAGGCGGCTGCAGTGAGGGGAGGAGTTAAAAAAGTGCAGGCAAGAAGGACAGTTCTCTCTTCTCGTAGTGGATCAGACACCTGCGAGATCAAAGGCGAATATCGCGGGATTCACACTTGTGCGCTTTGTTGCTGATAAACTGGATGTAATTTAGGTTCTGTTACTTTTATATGAAAATAAATATTATGAACAAGACACCCAAAGTTTTTGTTATTTATTTCCATTCGAAATACGTGTTTATCAATAATTTTTACTTTAATTAGGCCTACATACATGTTTATAGGCCTATATATTTTTTTTTATAAATATGGCAATCACATAACCCACAGAGAGATCGCCTTTGTTAGAGAGTTTGGGAATATTCACACATAAAAACATGATCTCAGAGTTTTAAAATCAAACATTTTAAAAAAGAACTATACATCACGGTTGTTTAAACCAATAAGCATTAAGCTGTGTCGTCAGCAAGTCGTTTCCCATCATGCCTTTGCTCAGCGCAGTCGGTGGAGAGCAACTGCACTCGACTGCAGAATCCGACACATCCGCCTTTCGCTCGCGAGAGTTTTTTGACATACGTCAGCATGACATCAGAGCAAGGTGGGCCGCCCTCGGACACATTTCTAACCGGCATGCGTCTCGCGCTGATCACCGGTGATCGGTTCTGCGCAGATTTAGCTAATCTCAAAGCCTGTTGACTCGCTCCCTCTGTCAAAATCGAGGGAGCTATGGCAAGCCGTTTTAGCATTTAAACCTTTGTTCTGACTATCTATAAATATATTTAAAGATAGTAACAATTGTATTTTGACTAGTGATAATTATAATTCGACTAGTCAGAATGACAGTTAGAGATATCTGCAATTATAATTGCACTAGTAAGAAATCCGATTGGAGATATCTGTAATATATATTTTGACTAGTCAAAACTCCATTTAAGATATCTGTAATGATGTCATAGATATCTTTAAAAGACGTGTCATTTATCCGCAAAGGTAATTAGAGATATCTCTAATTCAGTTTCGACTAGTCACAATTATATTTTAAGATATCTGAATTGTACTTGCTCCTAGTCGAATCCGCTGTTGCGTGACATGAAACTTTCCTCAGCACCACCCAGAGTTCCTCCCCGCCTCCCTAGCTAACCGCTAACAACTTTAGTCTGCTTTTATTTTAACGGTCATCAATATCGTAAATCCTGCAACGTTTTTTGAATTTTCAGTAATATATATATATATATATTTATAACACTAATTCTTTGTATTATTACTTTTGCATCAAATGACAAAAAATAAGTTACCACTGCTGTGAGGGTGTTTCTAATACAGCGTCAATGGGAGTGATGGTAAAAAATAACATTTTACTCTCTTTTCACTGCCACTATCAATCTCACTCTATTTTTTCCCTCTTTTTGAAAGTTGTGAAATCACGTTTTTCTTTTGCTATTTGAGCAAATGGGCACAAAAACATATTTAATGTATTCTCTTTGAGAAATGAAAATGTGAAAAGGGTCAATTTTATTACCTGAAAACCAGGTCAGGCCATTTTTAGATTTTTTGGCGTGCTTCTCGAAGACAATATGGTTAGAAAAGACGGGGGCTTAGCAATGGGGTGGTTTGTGTACACAATTAAGATATCTATAAAATAATTTCGACTAGTCAGAATGTTCATTCAAGATATCTACACTGAAATTCTTCCTAGTCACAAAGCTGAATGCAGATATCTTCAAAGAAAGATCCTCCTAGTCAAAAAGCAGACTGAGATATCTATAATTAAATTGAAGATATCTTTAAATGAGTTTTGACTGGGACGAATTCCAATTCAAGATATCTCTAATTAGGTTTTGCCTAGTCAAAAATCCAGTTCATGATATCTACAACTGTAATTTGACTAGTAATAAATTACACATGTATTTCTGGATATCTTAAAAAACGACAAATTAAATATATCTCCAATTTGATTATGACTAGACAAAACCAAGTTAGAGATATCTCAAATTATAATTTGCACTAGTGGCGATTAAATTAGAGATATCTCTAATCTAATCGCAACTAGTACACATATAATTTGAGATATCTCTAATTAGAAATCCCAGTAGAAATGTATTTTTTACAGATATGTTTAATTACAATTTCTCCTAGTCAAAACTCATTTGTAGATATCTGAAAATATTTTCCAATTGATGTCAATGGAAGAATATGACTAGTCATAAAAATATTGTAGATATCTGTAATGTATATTACGACTAGTCAAATTAACATTGTAGATATCTTCAATGCATATTATGACTAGTCACAATCACATTGTAGATATCTTAATTGCAATTACGACGAGTCAAAATTGCAGAAGAGATATCTGGAACTGGAATTATGACTAGTCAAAACTGATTTATGACTAGTACGGGAAGGAGTATTTAATGCTAAAACGGCTTGCCATAGGATGGAACACACTTCAAAATGGCGGCGGGGATTCCCCCTATGGATTCCCCCGAGGGGAAGTTCTTATGGAAGTTCGCAAGTGCGTGTCTAAAACTGGAGTGGACCGCAGCACGGCTCTTCAGAATCCTATGGGTGACACTACGTCCATATTTGTTTACAGTCTTGCACACCGAGTACCACCCTAAAGTTAGTTCCTGGGGAAAGTTCCTGCGGTGGAAACAGCTTACGGTTTATACCCCTCTCGTTTTTCGAGACGTGATTGGCAAACGGTTTGCTAGCCTGACCGCGCTCTCGATACCGGCTTCGAAGCTTC
Source organism: Gobio occitaniae (assembly GCA_033150135.1). NCBI lineage: Eukaryota > Metazoa > Chordata > Actinopteri > Cypriniformes > Gobionidae > Gobio > Gobio occitaniae. The sequence goes on from JARQWZ010000153.1 coordinate 22,418, forward strand.
AAATTCATAAACAAACACGAGTATTAATCTTCAATATGAACACGTTCAAGACCGTCCTGTTGTTATCACTAACGCGGGGTAAGTGTACCAGAACTAAAGATGTTTGGTGTCTTCACGAAAAAAGTTATAGATTAGACAAGCACGAAATAAACTCCGCGGTTGTCTGATGCTAGATGTAAAAAAGCACGATCATCTATAACGGCATATAAATAAAAACTGTAGTGTTAGGCTACTTACTGAATAAAATGTCGACCCGGGACGAGCTACTTTGGGGGTGTTGATGGACTCCATCTGTGTTTTGATCATCCGGAATTCCGGATGCAGTCTTTGACACAAATGCGCTTTTATCAGTTTTTTTTTTTTTTTTTTTTTTTTTAAATGTTGCTTTTTTTAGGAAACTTACCCACATTCAAGTATTAACAAAATGCACGAAGCTAGAATAATATATATTTTTTAATTTAAAGATAAGTACAGTTAAAGGTATATTTAAACTATAAAAAAATACCCAAATAGGAACATATAGTAGTGCACAAATATTATATAAATAGTAAACTGTAAGTATGATGTTCACTTTAAGAACACTTACAAGTATACTTGGAGTATAAAACCTCTAAACTAGTAGTTTACTACTTCAAAGTGTAGGCTACTTTCATAAACTAAAAAATGTGCTAAATATATTAAAATAGTAAACTTTAAACTAAAGTTCTCTTTTAGTACAGATGTAGTACAAATGAGAAAGATAGTTGTGAACTAGTGCACTTAAAGTTTACTACTGTTAGTACACTATATACTTTTATGTACTAAAAGTGGGCCAATTTACTCCCAAGCAGTATTGACATGGTACACTTACAAGTTCATTACTAATACTAAAGTATACGTAAAACAGACTTGAACATTATTTAAGTATATTTAATAAAATGAACTTCCCTAACATGTTTAGTTTTAACTCACTTTACAGTGATCACTGAGTGAACGTTTTTTTATCACTGTGATGTAAGGAAAGATTATCAAATAATTTAAAACAGGCAGAGTTATCAATTAAGTTACATGTTTAAATATATAAACAGTAGGATGAAGCAACATTCGGAAAACATGTGCAAAAGTGGCAGAGTAACAGCCTGTCTCCTAAATACCTTTCCTTCATATACCCTGAGCAAAGCCTTGTTAAACATGAATGGAATACAAATACCTAGAACCAACTGACAGGAACCCAAAAGACCAGTGCTGCCGACTTAGTGACATGATGTTTAAAAGGGTCATGAACTGGCTTTTTTTATACTGTTGTCTGAGGTCAACTTATTACGTTTGCGAGGTTTTTACATTCAAAAACATCATAATGAATAAGTAATAGGCTATTTTCTACCCTGGTTTTGAGCCTCTCTCATGGAACACTCTGTTTTTATGGGCGTGCCGCACTGAAGACTTGGAAGCAAACGCCCACTGCTATGATTGGATAAGCTTTGCATATTATAATGTTCGGTGGCCCAGTAGTGCACAACACAACGGAATTTAAAAAGCATACATAAGTTCACAACACAACAAAATAAAGCCACAACACAAAGAAATAAAGCCACAACATAACGGAAAATCCACAACACAACAAAATAAAGCCACAACACAACGAAATAAAGCCACAACACAACGGAATCAAGCCACCCCACAATACAACGAAGAAGCCACAACACAACGAAATCAAGCCACAACGGAAATGCTCACGACCACTAGGGGACTCTCGGAGTGCGGTAAAGTTAGTTTTCCTTGCATTGTTCTATAGATTCACCAGTCTTACAAATATTTAAACACTACGATCAGTTTTAAGTGTGCAGTTGTATATCGACATGAAATATAAATTCTAAATCACCTATGTGCATTATAGCTGCATATTTATACTTGAGAACGCTTTGACCCGCTGCCACGGTGCTAAAGGCCCTTTCACACCGGACGCGTAACGAAAAAGCGAATAGTTCGCGTAAAAACCATTCACATCGGCCGCGATGCGAGTTTGCGACCTCTGTGGCGTTTCAGAGCTCCAACATTCCAAAACATTTGCGGCGAAAGCTGAGAAAACATGGACACTTCATCATCCAGTGAAGATGAGCTTTTCATTTTATTTGTAGAGATGGTGGTCCAGTGGGTTAAACCACTTAACTGGTATGCAAAAGGTTTCTGGTTCAATACCAGCAGTCACCACCAGTGTGTCCTTGAGCAAGGCACTTTACTCCACGTTGCTCCAGGGGGATTGTCCCTGTAATTAGTGCACTGTAAGTCGCTTTGGATAAAAGCGTAAATGTAAATTTAAAAGACAGAAGAAGGTTTTAAGTGCACCCAGTCTTAAAGAACAGAGAGTCTGAAGGGGAGTATGCTAATCTTGTACAGGAGTATGCTAATCTTGTACAGGAGTATGCTAATCTTGTACAGGAGCTAAAACTGTATAATGGCCGGTTCCGCACTTAAGTTACTTCAAATGTCCGTGGCACAATTTGTGGAGCTTGAGAGAGACAGTAGCACTGCATCTGACAAGACAAACACACAGGAACCAATGGATCTGAAGAAGCTGTTTCCAGCTATGTTTCCAGTTGAGTCACCATGTAAACATTTAAGTGCCATGGTCGTACTGACGGAAACACATTCACTTTCCATAGTCGCGGACACAAGTAGGTTAGAAAAAAAATCAATGAGTTTAAACTCAAAAGGTTATGATATCGTTGTCTGTAGCCTACAGTGGGCAAACACAGCTACATCTGTACAGCTGTAAACACAACTACAGCTGTAATCTCATGAAAAATGCGATACCTGGCAAAGGTTAATGTTGATTGAATAGCTAATGACATCAACTGGACATTTCGTGACCTTTTGTTGTTTTCGTTGTGTTGTGAACTTAAGTTTGCTTTTTATATCGCGTTATGTTGTGCACTACTGGGCCACCGTAATAATGAGTTTCGGCTCCCCGTGAATTGTTTTGAAACCGTGTGGGAAAATTGCAACCGGTATGATTCGCCCACAGGGCTCGCAAAATGTCTTTATCAAACAAACACAATGATTTATCTCTCATCCACCCACAATTCATTGGAATGCTATTTTTGTATTACTTGGCCCGTCAGATCGGTGGATATAACTACGAACTGCATCACTAACACACACATACACACACACACACACGCATAGGTCTCTGCCCAGTCTCTTGTTTACAAACGAATCCATAGTGAAATGAAGGAAGAAACGCGCAATGTCTTACCCATGTGAGCTGGATATTCATTAAAAATAAAGTTCATCCATGCATTCATAATTTTGGAACATTAGGATACTTTAATATCTCTAAGTTTGCCAAAATTCTATTCAGTTTATAAGCTGAAAGATGAGACCAAACATGACAGCTACATCATGTCCAAACACACAAGTTAATAAATAGTGTGTCCTGTGAAGTAAATGACACAGATGATTAATTCCCATGCACACTGTTAAAGGGATGACTTATTTACTACTAGCTATATTTCACTCAGCCCTACGCTGTATTTCTCATTTTAAGTAGCTTTGTATAAAAGCATGTGCTGAATGAATACATGTGAAAGTAACGTCTGTAGATTGTAGATGAACTAACTTGAGATTGTCTGTTCTTTGTTTACAGTTGAATAATTAATTGTTTATTAGACAAGACTGATCTCAGTTGAATCTGTTCACTAACATCATCAGCAGTGTTATATGAGTTTAATCTCTGAGAAACTGTTTCTGTTTGTTCTTCAGGAGTGTTTGGTGCTGATGCAAATGAAGTGAAGACATTGTCAGTGATGGAGGGAAATTCTGTCACTCTAAACCCTGATTTTAATCAAACACAGGAATTTAATCTGATACAGTGGATGTTTAGAGATAATAGTTCATACATTGCTGAAATTGATGGACATAAGATGATCTCATATCCCAGTCACACTGAGATATTCAGAGGCAGACTGCAGATTAATAATCAGACTGGATCTCTGACCATCAACAACATAAGAATCAATCACACTGGACTTTATAAACTACAGATCGCCCACAACAGTGGGAATTCAGATATGACATTCAATGTTATTGTCTATGGTGAGGATACTTTTTTTATGTGTGTTTTTGTTTAAATGTGCAGCCAGCAAATATAGTTAGGTGTTCAACACTCTTACATAATTGTAATTTCACGATATCACAGTGGTTCTGAATATCATCACATCTGTGATTGGGTCGCAGGTGATCACATGACCGATATTCAGAACAGCAACATGATGGTGAATGTGATGTTAATTTATACTGCAGTTCTAGAAAACAATTTGCATAGATTCGACTTACATTTCACGCACAATGTATCCAAAAAACTCAAAAAGCAGTATCAGTCTCTCTATAGAATTAGTATTAATACAATTAATAGAATTAGGAATTATAATTGATACAAACAATGAAATGTTCCTCTTGGCTATTGAAATAAGACTCATCATGGCCACTCAAATGGATGTAACTGTTGTACGTCAAATGGATTACTTTTATTAATCTGCATATGCCTTATGTAGTAAGCATTAAATAAACTAAATGACTATATAACTTGATATTCTAGTGCCTGTAATGGTGTTAAATATGTTTAATCTGTCTATGAATCTAAATCTGTTTCTTGCAGAGTCTCCATCTGTCATTAGTGGTGAAGCTGAAATGAAGAGTGTGTCAGTGAAGGAGGGAGATCCTGTCATTCTTCAGACTGATGTGACTGAAACACACGGAGATGAGCTGATAGTGTGGAGGTTTGGAGATGAAGGAAAACTCATAGCTAAAAGTGATATAGAGACCAAGAGCTCTACATTATATGAGACTGATGAGAGATTCAGAGACAGACTGAAGCTGAATGATCAGACTGGATCTCTGACCATCACAAACATCACAACGGCAGACTCTGGACTCTATACAGTGAAGATCAGCAGCAACAATCAGACGATATACAAGAGATTCACTGTTACTGTCAGTGGTGAGTAACTCAAGACTTTTGTAATAAATATCAGCTGTCTGTGAATAATTCAGCTAATGTAACATTAAAGGGCTCAAATCATGAGGAAGCAAACTTTCATTTTAAAATGAACTTCATCGTTCAGTGTCGTAATGCTGTAACATTCAGAGAGCAACTTCTTCCCAAAACCTTTTATTAGCGATATTAAAATAATTGACACCTGTAAAAAGATCTGTGATGAATACTGTTTTCAGGCTTCAAATAATAATGTTAACAACATATTATAATTGTTAAATCGTTTGTTTTTAATATTTTATGTCATTAATTATCAGTCATAAACATAAATGTCTACTTATCAGATCTTCACTCAGGTTATATAGAGCTGATGTTTATAGTGTGTGTTATAGATCCGACACACACACACACACACACTAATTTCTGTCTTCAAATCTTCACTCAGATTATATAGTGCTGATGTTTATAGTGTGTGTTATAGATCAGACACACACACACACACACACACACACACACACTCATTTCTGTCTTCAAATCTTCACTCAGGTTATATAGTGCTGATGTTTATAGTGTGTGTTATAGATCAGACACACACACACACACACACACACTAATGTCTGTCTTTATCATTACAGTATCAGATCTTCACTCAGGTTATATAGTGCTGATGTTTATAGTGTGTGTTATAGATCAGACACTCACACACATACATACACACACACACACACACACACACAAACTAATGTCTGTCTTTATCATTACAGTATCAGATCTTCACTCAGGTTATATAGAGCTGATGTTTATAGTGTGTGTTATAGATCAGACACTCACATACATACACACACACACACACACACACACTAATGTCTGTCTTTATAATTACAGTATCAGATCTTCACTCAGGTTATATAGAGCTGATGTTTATAGTGTGTGTTATAGATCAGACACTCACACACACACACACACACACACACACACACACACAAACTAATGTCTGTCTTTATCATTACAGTATCAGATCTTCACTCAGGTTATATAGAGCTGATGTTTATAGTGTGTGTTATAGATCAGACACACACACACACAACACACACACACTAATGTCTGTCTTTATCATTACAGTATCAGATCTTCACACAGGTTATATAGAGCTGATGTTTATAGTGTGTGTTATATCACACACACACACACACACACACACACACACACACACTAATGTCTGTCTTTATCATTACAGTATCAGATCTTCACTCAGGTTATATAGAGCTGATGTTTATAGTGTGTGTTATATCACACACACACACACACACACACACACACACACACACACACACTAATGTCTGTCTTTATCATTACAGTATCAGATCTTCACTCAGGTTATATAGAGCTGATGTTTACAGTGTGTGTTATATATCAGACACTCACACTAATGACTGTCTTTATCATTACAGGTTCAGGTCTGTCTTCAGGTGTTGTAGCAGGGATAGTTGTTTTTCTGCTGCTGGTGTTTGCAGCTGCTGTTGTTTTTTACCATATGCTCTCTAAACTCAAAAGGCAAAAGGGTAAGTATTACAGCAGATACAGTGTAAATCTATAATATGATTTTTTATACTCAGTATTTCTACCTTTTTCCCACTTTTTACCATTGAGCTACATGACATTAATGTACTGATTAATGTATGTCTCTGTGTTTAAAATGCAGATGAAATGCACAGTACAGACAGAAACATGAGTCAATATTCAGTGATCATTGAAGCTCCGAAAGAAGACGACACAAAAGGTATTCGGGCTACAAACAAACAACCCGATTTGCTGTCATCAATGACAGACTGCATTATTGCAATAGCCAGACACGGCACATGAGTTTGAGTATGAAAAATACGATTTGACAGTTGCTGCAAATAACCACTTTAACATCACATAATGAAGAATTGCATAGCCCACAAATTGCATGGATTATTCTTTGTCGTTTTCAATGTCATTTTTTGATCTTCACAAAGACGGTCATGATGAACTGCAATTGAATGGACAAGAGCTGCATGAAGACTGTTTAGACGAACATGACTGTGAGTAAATGTCAAAATGTTATGTTTGCTAATTTAATGTCTGTGCATAAACATATTTGTTAATTAGTTCACCTCTTATCAATGTTCATACATTTGATCTTTGTTATTGTGTAAGATTGGTTCCTTTGTTTAACACCTTAATTGTCTAACAGTGTAAATGTGTATTTTTTCATAGTTAAATATGCACACTTTGTTGATCTGCTTGTGTTTGATTTAGTGCTGTGATGACTTCTGAGATTACCCAGTATTGGTATGCATGACATTATTGTACTATATTATTATATTAACTAATGTTTTTAACACATTACATTACTTAGTTAGTATAAATTGCTACAGATCTTATTTGAATGGATTCTTAGAAATGCATGAAGAATCACACCGCATCTTCTCAGTGTTCATCTGTTCATTCACTTAAATTCTCATTTCTATTCTTCGATGTGCTTCGGTGACATGAAGTGGAGATTTCTGAAAAATTAAGTCAAATATGTAAGTATTACAGCAAGAGAGAAATTTCTTGTATTGTGCTACAATAAAGTTTAAATTATGATATGATTTCTTTTTATAGTAAGCATTTATTAATGAAAGTCCTGTGACTGTTCATTGTTGAGCTGCATGACATTAATATACTGATCTTTGTTTAAAACAGTACAGTTATTGTTGACCAAAACAAATTTTTGGTAATTGAAATGAGCTGAAATAAAAGGTATGCTGGCGCGAGCTTGACTGCCAGAACTTAATGCTATGCTTGATTTCTTATGCATATAAAAATATCGGTATATCATATAAATTGATATATAAATTGACAGTTGAAGAGAAGACCGTGATCGTAAAGGAGGGAGATGATCTCACTCTAAACAATGATGTGAAAGTACAGACAGATGATGAGATCCTGTGGACGTTTGGACCTCAAGAGACTCGTGTCGCTGAAATCAGAGGCGGGGCCAGAGAGACATTTGATGGTGCTGATGGGAGATTCAGAGACAGACTGAAGCTGGACAAGACGACTGGATTTCTCAACATCACAAACATCACAGCCAAACACGCTGGAGTCTATAAACTACAGACCATCAGCAGCAGAGGGACCTTGTACCAAAGATTCATTGTTACTGTCAGACGTGAGTATCTTAAGTTTTTAAATATAATAATGCTCACAGTTCTTCCTCATTCATTAAGTTGTTGTTTATTCGGAAAAAGCGTAACTACCGCAACATAAGCATTTTGAACTGCGAGAGGCGTTACATATTCTTCATAAGTTGAATACGGAATGCGGTCTGGCGGCAGCTAGATATTTTACTTTATATCCAAGATGGCTGCATGTCTTTCTGTCTGCTCTTTGTCTGTCCACTTTTAACTTTTTTTAACACTGAAATACGCCAGATAGTGCCTTCATTTGATAATCTTATCTAAGTTTTTGTGACTATGGTTATTCTACCCTGTTATTTTTGTGAGCTCTTGGCCTATTATTTGGTTTGAGGCCTATTTTTCATGCTGCAGCCCAGGGATCTGCTGCAGTGTGGCTCGTCTTCAGCCTGGATCTGGTTCAGGGGTTCTTGAAACAGGATTTTACAGCAAGATAACATCTATCTCACGCTGCACTGTGATTTGCTTCCAGCGCACACTAAAGCCTATGCTATCTGGCTACAGCTATTCTAAGAGTATCTCAGCCTACTCCACCTGGTCTGAACTAATGCACCCTTTCACACTCATCACTGTAACCTGTATAAACTGGTTGGCTGGCCTAGGCCTTTCACGATAACAAATTTTGCTGGACGATAAATTGGCCAAGAAATTATTGCGATAACCGATAATATTGTCATTCTGATACCATTTTCATCTCAAATAATGATAATGGCATAATAATGCAGGTACACCTTTTCAAAGATCAATAAACCTTTATTTCTAAAGACAATTTAACACTGAAAACGGAAAACATTTTAAATATCCACAATAACTGAACAAAACAACCAAATCAAAAAAAGCAATGGACACTCAGTCTGTTAACAAAAAAATGCACTTCAATAAACAGTTGGGAAAACTGCAATTGTGTTTTAGATAGGGCTGTCAAAAGATTAATCGTGATTAATCGCATCCAAAATAAAAGTTTGTGTTTACATAATATATGTGTGTGTACTCTGTTAATTATTATTTATATATAAATACACACACATTCATGTATATATTTAAGAAATATTTGCATGTATATACATTTATATAATCTATAATATATATAAATATAAATGTTTTATATATAAAAATAATATTTTTTTCTTAAATATATACATGCTTGTGTGTGTATTTATATATAAATAATAATTAACAGAGGACACACACATATGTAAACACAAACTTTTATTTTGGATGCGATTAATCTTTTGACAGCCCTAGTTTTAGATAGTGCTGGAAATCGATTAAAAAAATTACTAATTAATCACATTTTTTTCTGTAATTAATCACGATTAATACGTTTTTAATGTTTTGATATTGTAATAATTTCAGTTACTCTCCAAATTAAAGTAGAAACAATTTATTGACATATATTTTAAATACACTTACCTAAAGGATTATTAGGAACACCTGTTCAATTTCTCATTAATGCAATTATCTAATCAACCAATCACATGGCAGTTGCTTCAATGCATTTAGGGGTGTGGTCCTGGTCATGATAATCTCCTGAACTCCAAACTGAATGTCAGAATGGGAAAGAAAGGTGATTTAAGCAATTTTGAGCTTGGCATGGTTGTTGGTGCCAGACGGGCCGGTCTGAGTATTTCACAATCTGCTCAGTTACTGGGATTTTCACGCACAACCATTTCTAGGGTTTACAAAGAATGGTGTGAAAAGGGAAAAACATCCAGTATGCGGTAGTCCTGTGGGCGAAAATGTCTTGTTGATGCTAGAGGTTAGAGGAGAATGGGCCGACTGATTCAAGCTGATAGAAGATCAACTTTGACTGAAATAACCACTCGTTACAACCGAGGTATGCAGCAAAGCATTTGTGAAGCCACAACACGCACAACCTTGAGGCGGATGGGCTACAACAGCAGAAGACCCCACCGGGTACCACTCATCTCCTCTACAAATAGGAAAAAGAGGCTACAATTTGCCCGAGCTCACCAAAATTGGACAGTTGAAGACTGGAAAAATGTTGCCTGGTCTGATATGAATCTCAATTTCTGTTGAGACATTCAGATGGTAGAGTCAGAATTTGGCGTAAACAGAATGAGAACATGGATCCATCATGCCTTGTTACCACTGTGCAGGCTGGTGATGGTGGTGTAATGGTGTGGGGGATGTTTTCTTGGCACACTTTAGGCTCCTTAGTGCCAATTGGGCATCGTTTAAATGCCACGGCCTACCTGAGCATTGTTTCTGACCATGTCCATCCCTTTATGACCACCATGTACCCATCCTCTGATGGCTACTTCCAGCAGGATAATGCACCATGTCACAAAGCTCGAATCATTTCAAATTGGTTTCTTGAACATGACGATGAGTTCACTGTACTAAAATGGCCCCCACAGTCACCAGATCTCAACCCAATAGAGCATCTTTGGGATGTGGTGGAACGGGAGCTTCGTGTCCTGGATGTGCATCCCACAAATCTGCATCAACTGCAAGATGCTATCCTATCAATATGGGCCAACATTTCAAAAGAATGCTTTCAGCACCTTGTTGGATCAATGCCACGTAGAATTAAGGCAGTTCTGAAGGCGAAAGGGGGTCAAACACAGTATTAGTATTGTGTTCCTAATAATCCTTGAGGTGAGTGTATGTGTTGTATTGTCATGTTTTTATGAATGAAGGCCAGTATCACTGATGTCTCTATGAAACATTAATGACGTTACATTACAGTATAACTGAAAGCTACCAATTTCAACATTTATTAGGCTTTGAAAAAACTACTTTTAATTTAAGTGAACTTAAAACAATCTTTACATAACCCCATTATAATAAATGTTATTTTTACCTGTGAGTTATTTTCAGGGGACTCTGCAGTGTAAAAATTATCGCTGGTGTTCTGATCTAATGACAACATTTCCTTTGTATTTGTCTGTTTCTATGTGCTGCTGTGACAGTTAAAGAGAAGACCGTGATCGTAAAGGAGGGAGATGATCTCACTCTAAACACTGATGTGAAAGTACAGACAGATGATGAGATCCTGTGGACGTTTGGACCTCAAGAGACTTGTGTCGCTGAAATCAGAGGCGGGGCCAGAGAGACATTTGATGGTGCTGATGGGAGATTCAGAGACAGACTAAAGCTGGACAAGACGACTGGATTTCTCAACATCACAAACATCACAGCCAAACACGCTGGAGTCTATAAACTACAGACCATCAGCAGCAGAGGGACCTTGTACCAAAGATTCATTGTTACTGTCAGACGTGAGTATCTTAAGTTTTTAAATATAATAATGCTCACAGTTCTTCCTCATTCATTAAGTTGTTGTTTATTCGGAAAAAGCGTAACTACCGCAACATAAGCATTTTGAACTGCGAGAGGCGTTACATATTCTTCATAAGTTGAATACGGAATGCGGTCTGGCGGCAGCTAGATATTTTACTTTATATCCAAGATGGCTGCATGTCTTTCTGTCTGCTCTTTGTCTGTCCACTTTTAACTTTTTTTAAAGGATTTTAGGGCACCTTTCACTGAAATACGCCAGATAGTGCCTTCATTTGATAATCTTATCTAAGTTTTTGTGACTATGGTTATTCTACCCTGTTATTTTTGTGAGCTCTTGGCCTATTATTTGGTTTGAGGCCTATTTTTCATGCTGCAGCCCAGGGATCTGCTGCAGTGTGGCTCATCTTCAGCCTGGATCTGGTTCAGGGGTTCTTGAAACAGGATTTTACAGCAAGATAACATCTATCTCACGCTGCACTGTGATTTGCTTCCAGCGCACACTAAAGCCTATGCTATCTGGCTACAGCTATTCTAAGAGTATCTCAGCCTACTCCACCTGGTCTGAACTAATGCACCCTTTCACACTCATCACTGTAACCTGTATAAACTGGTTGGCTGGCCTAGGCCTTTCACGATAACAAATTTTGCTGGACGATAAATTGGCCAAGAAATTATTGCGATAACCGATAATATTGTCATTCTGATACCATTTTCATCTCAAATAATGATAATGGCATAATAATGCAGGTACACCTTTTCAAAGATCAATAAACCTTTATTTCTAAAGACAATTTAACACTGAAAACGGAAAACATTTTAAATATCCACAATAACTGAACAAAACAACCAAATCAAAAAAAGCAATGGACACTCAGTCTGTTAACAAAAAAATGCACTTCAATAAACAGTTGGGAAAACTGCAATTGTGTTTTAGATAGGGCTGTCAAAAGATTAATCGTGATTAATCGCATCCAAAATAAAAGTTTGTGTTTACATAATATATGTGTGTGTACTCTGTTAATTATTATTTATATATAAATACACACACATTCATGTATATATTTAAGAAATATTTGCATGTATATACATTTATATAATCTATAATATATATAAATATAAATGTTTTATATATAAAAATAATATTTTTTTCTTAAATATATACATGCTTGTGTGTGTATTTATATATAAATAATAATTAACAGAGGACACACACATATGTAAACACAAACTTTTATTTTGGATGCGATTAATCTTTTGACAGCCCTAGTTTTAGATAGTGCTGGAAATCGATTAAAAAAATTACTAATTAATCACATTTTTTTCTGTAATTAATCACGATTAATACGTTTTTAATGTTTTGATATTGTAATAATTTCAGTTACTCTCCAAATTAAAGTAGAAACAATTTATTGACATATATTTTAAATACACTTACCTAAAGGATTATTAGGAACACCTGTTCAATTTCTCATTAATGCAATTATCTAATCAACCAATCACATGGCAGTTGCTTCAATGCATTTAGGGGTGTGGTCCTGGTCAAGATAATCTCCTGAACTCCAAACTGAATGTCAGAATGGGAAAGAAAGGTGATTTAAGCAATTTTGAGCTTGGCATGGTTGTTGGTGCCAGACGGGCCGGTCTGAGTATTTCACAATCTGCTCAGTTACTGGGATTTTCACGCACAACCATTTCTAGGGTTTACAAAGAATGGTGTGAAAAGGGAAAAACATCCAGTATGCGGTAGTCCTGTGGGCGAAAATGTCTTGTTGATGCTAGAGGTTAGAGGAGAATGGGCCGACTGATTCAAGCTGATAGAAGATCAACTTTGACTGAAATAACCACTCGTTACAACCGAGGTATGCAGCAAAGCATTTGTGAAGCCACAACACGCACAACCTTGAGGCGGATGGGCTACAACAGCAGAAGACCCCACCGGGTACCACTCATCTCCTCTACAAATAGGAAAAAGAGGCTACAATTTGCCCGAGCTCACCAAAATTGGACAGTTGAAGACTGGAAAAATGTTGCCTGGTCTGATATGAATCTCAATTTCTGTTGAGACATTCAGATGGTAGAGTCAGAATTTGGCGTAAACAGAATGAGAACATGGATCCATCATGCCTTGTTACCACTGTGCAGGCTGGTGATGGTGGTGTAATGGTGTGGGGGATGTTTTCTTGGCACACTTTAGGCTCCTTAGTGCCAATTGGGCATCGTTTAAATGCCACGCCCTACCTGAGCATTGTTTCTGACCATGTCCATCCCTTTATGACCACCATGTACCCATCCTCTGATGGCTACTTCCAGCAGGATAATGCACCATGTCACAAAGCTCGAATCATTTCAAATTGGTTTCTTGAACATGACGATGAGTTCACTGTACTAAAATGGTCCCCACAGTCACCAGATCTCAACCCAATAGAGCATCTTTGGGATGTGGTGGAACGGGAGCTTCGTGTCCTGGATGTGCATCCCACAAATCTGCATCAACTGCAAGATGCTATCCTATCAATATGGGCCAACATTTCAAAAGAATGCTTTCAGCACCTTGTTGGATCAATGCCACGTAGAATTAAAGCAGTTCTGAAGGCGAAAGGGGGTCAAACACAGTTTTAGTATTGTGTTCCTAATAATCCTTGAGGTGAGTGTATGTGTTGTATTGTCATGTTTTTATGAATGAAGGCCAGTATCACTGATGTCTCTATGAAACATTAATGACGTTACATTACAGTATAACTGAAAGCTACCAATTTCAACATTTATTAGGCTTTGAAAAAACTACTTTTAATTTAAGTGAACTTAAAACAATCTTTACATAACCCCATTATAATAAATGTTATTTTTACCTGTGAGTTATTTTCAGGGGACTCTGCAGTGTAAAAATTATCGCTGGTGTTCTGATCTAATGACAACATTTCCTTTGTATTTGTCTGTTTCTATGTGCTGCTGTGACAGTTAAAGAGAAGACCGTGATCGTAAAGGAGGGAGATGATCTCACTCTAAACACTGATGTGAAAGTACAGACAGATGATGAGATCCTGTGGACGTTTGGACCTCAAGAGACTTGTGTCGCTGAAATCAGAGGCGGGGCCAGAGAGACATTTGATGGTGCTGATGGGAGATTCAGAGACAGACTGAAGCTGGACAAGACGACTGGATTTCTCAACATCACAAACATCACAGCCAAACACGCTGGAGTCTATAAACTACAGACCATCAGCAGCAGAGGGACCTTGTACCAAAGATTCATTGTTACTGTCAGACGTGAGTAGCTCAAGTTTTTAAATATAATAATGCTCACAGTTCTTCCTCATTCATTAAGTTGTTGTTTATTTGAAAAAAAGCAGTTTTGAACTGCGAGAGGCGTTAAATATTCTTCGTAAGTTGAATACGGAATATGGTCTGGCAGAAGCTAGATATTTTACTTTATAAAGTTGTAAATATGGATATTTTTCTTACAAAAACCCATCAATCTGCTTCAGAAGGCCTATTAACCCGCCGGAGCAGTGTGGAGTGCATTTATGATGGTTGGTTGCACTTTTTTGAGCTTCAAACTCGTTCACTGCCATTATAAAGCGCGGAAGCGTCAAGATATTTTTTGATATAACTCTGATTGTGTTTGTCTGAAAGAAGAAAGTCACTTACACCTAGGATGGCTCGAGGGTGAGTAAATAATGGGGTAATTTTCATTTTAAAGTGAACAAATCCTTTAATTGCATTAAATATTTACCACCTGAGTCTTCTCCTGCCATTTCTACCAGTGATGCTTGATTCAACTTCCCGCGTCGACTGCCTGTGCAGATATCAACAGCGCAACTGGGTTGTAGGTTGCCAGGTCGAGGTCACAAATGGGTTGAAATTTGTATGATGTGTCGGTTGTGTGAGTGTGTGTTTCATACAAGATCTGGCAACTGGGCAACCTTGGAATAATATATTGATGTGGTTATTCATACGACGAGGTTTGGGCCTTACAAATTACGTGAGTTTCCCAGGAGAAATAACAAACTGGAGGGGGGCGGGAGATAGCTGTGAAAAACGGGAGTGTTGACCAGTATGTCCAGAGCATTGTAGGCTGCAGCTAAAGGCAGCAAAGAATCTTAAATATGGAGAGAACACCGCTACTGTAAATCAGCAACCAGAGTTAAGGTGCAATGCTGTCACTTACTGTACATAAACTACTGTATATCAAACTAGATGGTTACAGGTGCCTGATTATGTATGTGTCATATTATCATCATGCATACTATTCATTTTTAAATATCATGGTTTTTGCCAATACCAGTATATTGAGACACGCCTAATTAAGATGGCAATATTTCATTTTTTAAATATCACAAAGTGCTGCACATGTTGCACTTGTATCATATTTCAAGCAATTATTTATGTATTATTCAATGTATTGTGATGCATAACACAATATAATGCAATATATTATTTCATATTTTTTTCAGTATATTTACACCATATCCTGTGGATTGATCATAAATATATGGAAATATATTTTCGTTCTGTAAGGGATTGCTAATCTAATGGCAACATTTTCAACACCAATAATGCACTGGGCATGTTGCCATCCAAAGCCATTCCCAGTATGCGCCTATTGAATAGGCTTGACCAGAGTCAAATACTGCCTTGCTTGATTAGGAAATGCTTCATAGCAAACTTTTAGTCACAATATTGTTGTCTTGTATTGTTCCCAAGTGCAAGAATTCAAAGAGTAAATATTTAGCAGGAGTGAGTTATTTTCAGGGGACTCTGCAGTGTAAAAATGATCGCTGGTGTGCTGATCTAACGGGAATATTTCCTTTGTATTTGTCTGTTTCTATGTGCTGCTGTGACAGTTAAAGAGAAGACCGTGATCGTAAAGGAGGGAGATGATCTCACTCTAAACACTGATGTGAAAGTACAGACAGATGATGAGATCCTGTGGACGTTTGGACCTCAAGAGACTCGTGTCGCTGAAATCAGAGGCGGGGCCAGAGAGACATTTGATGGTGCTGATGGGAGATTCAGAGACAGACTAAAGCTGGACAAGACGACTGGATTTCTCAACATCACAAACATCACAGCCAAACACGCTGGAGTCTATAAACTACAGACCATCAGCAGCAGAGGGACCTTGTCACAAAGATTCATTGTTACTGTCAGACGTGAGTAGCTCAAGTATTTCTATAATAATAATCACATTTCTTCTTCATCATACATTCATTTATTCTACAGGTAATTCAACTCAAACTGCTTAATGTTCAGAATCCATTCAGAGTTTCTGTAGATACTTTTTGTTTTTGCGTGCTGTCTTTTGTTGGGTTTAATAAAGTTTCCCTGTTTCTCTGTGAAGATGAGACAATATCAGAGATGGAGGGAGAATCTGTCACTTTAAACCCTGATACTGTAGTACAGAAAGATGATCTGATCCTGTGGATGTTTGGAGATCAAGAAAATCTCATTGCACAAATGATGGGAAAGAACAGAGAGAAACATGATGGTGCTGATGGGAGATTCAGAGACAGGCTAAAGCTGGACAAGAACACTGGATCACTGACCATCCAGAACTCCACAATAGAACACTCTGGACCTTATAAACTACAGATCAGCAGCTGCAGAGGGACGTCACACAAGAAATTCAAAGTTGCTATCAATGGTGAGTATTTTTTATTTTTTATTTTATGTAAATGTGAAAAGTGATGTGAAGAGTGAAAATCTTTAATGTGCTACAGATGATTGTAAATGCCCTCAATTTGTTCTATGTTATGGTGTATAGAATAATTTATCATTATGTAAATGCATAGATACATATTGTATTTACAGTGGCAAGAAAAAGTATGTGAACCACTTGCAGAATCTGTGAAAATGTGAATAATTTTAACTAAATAAGAGAGATCACACAAAATGCATGTTATTTTTTTATTTGCTACTGTCCTGAATAACATATTTTACATACAAATGTTTACATGTAGTCCACAAGACAAAAAATAGCTGAATTTATTCAAATAACCCCGTTCAAAAGTTTATGAACCATTGATTCTCAATACTGTGTGTCGTTCCTTGGATGATCCACGGCTGTTTTTGTGTTTTGTGATGGTTGTTTGTGAGTCCCTTGTTTGTCCTGAGCAGTTAAACTGTCCAATGTTCTTCAGAAAAATCCTCCAGGTCCTGCACATTCTTCAGAAGTGCTTCTTGAAATCCATCTTTTCACACTGAGGACAATTGAGGGACTCAAACACAACTATTAAAAAAGGTTCAAACATTCACTGATGCTCCAGAAGGATTTTTTTATGTTTCCCAGAAGACAAATTAAGTATAATTTACCTTGATATTCAAATTCAATACGTTTTCACCCCCTGGCTCTTAATGCATTGTATTTCCTTCTGGAGCATCAGTGAAAGTTTCAACCTTTTTTAATGGTTGTGTTTGAGTCACTCAATTATCCTCAGTGTGAAAATATGGATCTCAAAATCATACAGTCACTGCTGGAGAGGGTTCAAATATGCAAAAATGCTGGAAAACTGAAGAATGTGCAGAACCTGGAGGATTTTTCTGAAGAATGTTGGGCAGTTTAACTGCTCAGGACAAACGGGGGACTCACAAACAAACAACCATCACAAAACAAAAAAAAACAGCCGTAGATCATCCAGGGAACGACACACAGTATTGAGAATCAATGGTTCATAAACTTTTGAACGGATAATTTTAATAAATTCAGCTCTTTTTTTGTCTTGTGGACTATATGTGAAAAAAAATTTATATAAAATATTTATTCAGGACAATACTAAATAAACAAATAACATGCATTTTGTATGATCTCTTTTATTTAGTTTAGTTAGTTTTTTCACAGATTCTGCAAGTGGTTCACATACTTTTTCTTGCCACTGTATGTTAAAACCTATTATTTAAAGTTACAAGTGTCACCTAATTGCATGTGCAGTTTGTTCTTGCTGATTGATGCTTTACTGACTCACTTGTTATAATCTCCTTATTTTTCTATTTGTATGTGCTGCTGTGACATGAAGTGAAGAAAGTGTCAGTGATGAAAGGAGATTCTGTCCCTCTAAAGACTGATGATGAAATGCAGAAAAACAATCAGATACTGTGGCTGTTTGGAGATATAAACTGTCGCATAGCTGAAATCAAAGGAGGGACTGGAGCGATCACTACACATGATGATGTTCTTGATGGGAGATTCAGAGGCAGACTGAAGCTGGACAAGAAGACTGGATCTCTGACCATCACAAACATCACAACTAAACACACTGGACTCTATGAACTGAAGATCAACAGCAGTAAAGGGGCCACAATCAAGAGGTTCTTCGTTTCTGTCAGAGGTGAGTCGCTTTAGTCAATGTCATTTCTTTTGTGTTTCGATTATGAATTCCGGCATGGTTTTGGAATGACATGAGGGTGATTAAATGATGACAGAAGAATATTGTTTTTTTTTCTATGTTGTGCTGAAGAGAGGATGATTTTAGGGAAGGAGGGAAAGGATGTGACTCTAAACCCTGATACTGAAGTACAGAGAGATGATCTGATCCTGTGGATGTTTGGAGATCAAGACAATCTCATAGCTCAACTGACTGGAGAGACCGGAGAGACGACATACACTGATGCCAACGAGAGATTCAGAGACAGACTGAAGCTGGACAAGAACACTGGATCTCTGACCATCAGTAACATCACAACTGGACCTTATAAACTACAGATCAGCAGCAACAGCAGGACCGTGTACAAGAAAATCAGAGTTTTCATTTGTTGTGAGTCTTTCAATTACATTTGTTAATAGAGGTCTTCGCAAATAATGCAGTATTGCTAAGAAAGATGCAAGATGTTCCGCTTACTACTCTTACAACAAATGAAAGGAAAAAACTAAGTATTATGACCTGGGCTGCTACAACTAATACAATCGCATCTTTGCAAAACATCAGCCAGTCATGTCACTTTATGGTAGTGAATAACCAATTTCTATGTACAAAACAATCTGAAATGCACTATATTGCCAAAAGTATGGGACATCCCTTCAAATCATTAAATTCAGGTGTTCCAATCACTTTCATGGCACACAGGTGTATAAATTCAAACACTAGGTATGAAGACGCTTCTTAAAACATTTATGAAAGAAATGGACGCTCTCAGGAGCTCAGTGAATTCAAGCGTGGTACTGTGATAGGTTGCCACCTGTGCAATAAGTCCATTCGTGAAATTTACTCACTACTAAATATTCCACAGTCAACTGTTAGTGGTATTACAACAAAGTGGAAGCAACTGGGAACTACAGCAACTCAACCACAAAGTGGTAGGCCACATAAAAATCACAGAGCGGGGTCAGCGCATGCTGAGAAACACAGAGCGCAAAGTCGCCAACTTTCTCAGATTCAATAGCTACAGACCTCCAAACTTTGTGTGGGCTTCAGATTAGCTCAAGAACAGTGCGTAGAGAGCTTCATGGAATTGGTTTCCATGGCTGAACAGCTCATTTAAGCCTTACATCACCAAGCGCAATGCAAAATGCAAAAGTGGTGTAAAGCACGCCGCCACTGGACTCTAGAGCAGTGGAGACGTGTTCTCTGGAGTGTAGAATCTCACTTTTCTGTCTGGCAATCCGATGGACACATCTGGGTTTGGAGGTTGCCAGGAGAACCGTACTTGTGCCAAGTGTAAAGTTTGGTGGAGGGGGGATTATGGTGTAGGGTTGTTTTTCAGGGGTTGGGCGTGGCCCCTTAGTTCCAGTGAAAGGAACTCTTAATGCTTCAGCATACCAAGACATTTTGGACAATTTCATGTTCCTATATTTGTGGGATTAGTTTGGGGATGGCCCCTTCCTGTTCCAATATGACTGCGCACCAGTGCACAAAGCAAAGTCCATAAAGACATGGATGAGTGAGTTTGGTGAGGAGGAACTTGACTGGCCTGCACAGAGTCCTGACCTCAACCCGACAGAACACCTTTAGGATGAATTAGAGCGGAGACTGCGAGCCAGGCCTTCTCGTCCAACATCAGTGCCTGACCTCACAAATGCACCTCTAGAAAGAAAAAAAACACCCCTAAACCTTGTGGAAAGCCTTCCCAGAAGAGCTGAAGATGTCATAGCTCCAAAGGGTGGGCCAACTCCATATTAAACCCTACGGATTAAGAATGGGATGTCATTAAAGTTCATGTTCATGTGTAAAGGCAGGCATCCCAAATCTTTTGGCAATATAATGTATAAAGTGAGCTGCTACAGGAAAAGTGTGAGCCATGTTGGCCAAAACATGAAAATGCTTTATAAGCAATGCTTCAAACAAATTAAATAAGCATTTAATTTAACATTGATTGTCCTGTCAGGCATTTTGAAGAGAAATGTTGTTTAAAGAGGTGATGAATTTAGAAATCAACTCTCCTTTGAGCCTTTGATATATAAAAAAAAATTCATTGTGATATAAGAATATCCTGTAAGTTTTGGAGCTGAAAACTTCCTTGTTAGTCAAAGAAAAGCTTTTATTGACACCAGGCCCGGAAAATGCTCGATCTCAGAATATGTCGACCCTTGACGTCATAGAATGCTGAAGCGCCGCCTCAAGCCCGCCCACCGACTTGTGGAGCTAAACGGGTCGCGCTACCGAGCAATAAACATGCCGGTTCCAGCTCATGTGCGCAAGACATTGCGCGTTTGTTCGCTTCATTTCACCGCGGAATCGATTGTAAACAAGAAACAGGGCGAGACTTGACTTGCAGACATATTGAGATTAAAACACAATGCTGTGCCTTCTATATTGGATCCGACAGGATCGGTGCAACACACTTATGTGAGTAAAACATGTTTTTTTATATGTGTTAGTACTGCATTGTTACAGATCATTTGATATCTACTGATTACATACCTTAGCACGCTGTCACAGGCTGGAGAATCCTTTATTTGAGGTGTTATTGGTTAATTCATGATCAGACTCGGACTTGTAACGTTATGGGCCAGGGCTCGCAAAGCCCAATGTCCCGGGCTACGTGTTTTTCAAACGGACTACCAAAACATATCACCGGCCTGAACACGGGCTATCTTAAATAGTGAAATAACATTCCTTTCTTGCGTGCGTGCGCGCACGTGTGTGTGTGTGTGTGTGTGTGTGTGTGTGTATGTGTACCGTTCTCAGTTATATTCACTGATCGGACCAGCCAAGTAATATACAAATAACATTCCAATCAATCGCGGGTGGATGAGAGAGAATCATTGTGTTTGTTTGATAAAGATATTTTGCGAGCCCTGTGAGCGTTTCCCTAGACACTTTCAAAACAATTCCCACATGTACTGAGGGGAGCTGAAGCTCATTAAATATGCAAAGCTTATCCAATCATAGCAGTGGGCGTTTACTTCCAAGTCTTCAGTGCGGCACGCCCATCAAAACCGAGCGTTTCTTCAGAGAGCCTCAAAACCAGGGCAGAAAATAGCCTATTACTTATTCATTATGATGTTTTTGAATGTAAAAAACACGCAAAAGTCATAAGTTGACCTCAGACAACAGTATACTTTTTTTTTTAAAAGCCAGTTCATGACCCCTTAAATGCATAAAACGCGTTTTCCTCTGCATAATTTTCACTTGGCGAAATCTGTAAATGTTGGCAAGTCAAATATTTTCATTTTGCATAAAGGCTTGTCCTGACAGAAAGTCTCAGGAAAGTCTCCGATAGACTTCACTGAACGAGTGCAGACGGTCTAGATAGATAGTCATTGTATTTGCTATCATAGCCTTCGATTTTCACATTGTTTAGTGGACACTGGGTAGGATGTGGAACAATGGATTTTCAAATTGGGGTCGAGGGGACCAATTAAGCCAGTATCATTTTGTAAATACCGCATAATTTACTCATCCTCAAGCCATCCTAGGTGTATATGACATTCTTCTTTCAGACGAATAAAATCAGAGTCAAATCCAAGCATTATAATGGCAGTGAATGGCAGCCCAAAAAAGTGTATCGATCCATTATAAAAGTAATCCACGCGGCACCAAGGGGTTAATAATTGCCTTCTGAAGCAAATCGATGGTTTGTCTAAGAAAAATATCCATATTTAACAGGCTATAAAGTAAAATATCTAGCTTCCAGCTGACCGCCTTCCGTATTCAACTCCCGTTTTTAGGCGTGACAATGACGTCGGATGTAGTGTAAGCATTTTTAACTGCGAGACACTCTCTGTGGAAGTTGACGAAATGCGGTCCGATTGTATTCGTCTGACAGAAGAATGTCATATACACCTAGGATGGCTTGAGGGTGAGTACATTTTTGGGTAAACTATCCCTTTAGTACTATGTTCATTAAGTACAGTAAATTTGAACATACGACATTAGACCTCTGTTGAATCGGTTACTGATCAAGTAACTTTCTCTGTTTGTTCTCCAGGTGAGTCCAGTCCCAAAACCGTGTCAGTGATGGCGGAAGAATGTTTAATTCTAATCACAGATTTTAACATAGAAAGAGATGAAAATGTGGAGTGGAGATTTGGAGATAAAACTCTAGCATCTGGAATGAGGGGAGACATCAGTAAGACTTCATACGGTGATGATGTGAGATTCAGAGGCAGACTGGAGCTGCACCATCAAACTGGATCTCTGACCATCAAAAACACCAGAACCAGCGACACTGGAGTTTATCAACTAAAGATCTGCAGCGGATGCGGGAAGAACATTTGCTGGGAATTCAGTGTTACTGTCAGTGGTGAGTGAATCAACCCTTCCAATATAATACCCTAAACTTGTATTGGTTAAAAAAGTGGCTATTATTTCTGTCATTTGTCTTAATTCTGTCAACATTTGCTTACCCTCATGTCATTCCAAATGTATGACTATATCAGGGCCATAACCACCACCACCACAATAGACATTGAGGGGGACAAGTCCCCCTGAATAATTAGAAATGGCCAAATTGTCCTCCCCAATATTTGATACTCTTGATGGTGCTCTGCTGTACTCCATTACACACGGCTCTATTTGTAGGATGACAAAAAGTAAAATGTTACATTTATAGGTTGGTCTGCCTCAGCAGTCTCGTCACTGTCAGAATGAGTGAGATGGCCAATCAAATCAAAGAATGCGGGGGGTTTACTCTTAGTGCAAATTCCAACTTGACACTTTAGTTATAGCAGTGAAAGAGTGCGTTGTAAGATGTTAGTAGCTAAACATTTAATAATTGACAACTGTTTTGATAAAAACGTTCAGCGACCAACAGTAATATCAAGTGATGCTTGACTACTTTACATTTGTTTATAAAATTTCACCATTTTGAATTGAAAATGTGACATTATTTATGTAAATCATAACTGAGGGTGTACTCCCACTAGGCACAGTTGCCTTGTACTGTGCCCGAGCACAATTTTTTTTACCATTACAACTGTCGAGATGACTGAATTGTGAATTATTTTTTAAATCTTTTCCCATCACATGAAAGGCTGCAGTGGTGAGCATTGAGTACACAGACAGTCTGTTGATCGCATGAATGCAGTGATCTTGTCGTTGCAACGCTATTTCTCTCACAAAATGCTTTTACCACAACTAACAGCAAACACGACATCGACATGAATACAGTAAGAGCTTCGTTGTGCAGCATAACAGCGTCATTCGTTATAACGGCAGTTCGGACAAGTGTGCAGATACACTCGCGATGTGTGATTGACAGATCTGAACATTATAAAGAGAGTGTTCTTTGATTGCTCTCTGTAGTTTAATCATTTAAATAATGGATTTGTTTCATGCTACTAAGAGAAACCATGTGAAGGTTATCGTTTACTCACTGGCTTGATTCACTGATGCAAAAACAGTATTCAAGGATTTAGAAAGAAAGTCTGTGTGAACTTGAATGATTAGCTACACATCAGAAATTTCTAGCCACTTGGGGACCATATACAGGCTAGGGAAACTCATATTAATGTTAAATAACCTCATAAAATGACAATTTCATGCCATGGGACCTTTAAAAAAAGTTACACATAGGTCCATAGAGGACAAAAATGTCCATGTCAAAAACCTGTCATAAAAAAATGAATATTAGGAGCACTCATTTTAAAGAAGACCCGTGGCAGATTATTGTTATTATTGAAGTCAAAAAAGTTGAAAAGTTGAAACCAAAACAAAGTTGTAGAGGTTTAAGTTTATGAAAATGATTTATGAATAATATTTTATATAAAATATATATTTTATGAAACCTGTTGAACTCTAAAACTGCTAGAAAATCAAAGCCATAAATCTAAACAAGTTGTTTTCCAAATTTAAGGTTGATATCTAAAAAAAAGAGCTCTCAGTAAGATTTTGTTTGGGTACCCTCAATGACCTGTCCGCGATCGCTCCGTGATTCTGACCAAAGAAGAGCGTTTTGGAATCACCATTACGCACCAGGCTGTGCTTTAGCGCATCTCTCTATAAGGCCTATAGACTGTAAAAGTTGTCAGGAATCTAATATTTCCCCAAAATAAAGTTTAGTTCTGCTTTTATAACATGAGCTTGAATATTTGACAATTCTATTTAATTGTGTTAAGGAAAAAGGAAAACGTTACGCACGTCAATCCATTCCCGATGATCTTGGTTTGCTTCTTATTTATTAAATATACAGATAATTAGTTAATTAAAAAATAATGTTATAGGCTAATATTTAAACATAGCCTAACTATGAAACTAAATAGGCTATGTTTTCTTTAACCTTCTGTCCGACGAAAGCGGCGGAGTATTTTTTACTTTATGACAGCGGAAACAACTCACTCATTTTTAGCCATACAGATATGTGCAAGACATAATTATACACTATAAACTGTCTACTTTTATTTGTGTATACTCACAATAACAACAAAGGCCGTGGACTCGGGGAACAGATTGTTTTGCATGCACTCCATTCCAAACGCTGTCTTCATTTCAAAAATGTATTTTGTTTATTAAATGCAAAGTTTTTCATTTCAAAAGCATTTCTAAATTAAGTTCATATTTCCAACAAACGAAATTCCGAGCCAAAATAACGAAGTGGTAAAAAAACAACAACTTTTAGTTGAGTTGGCCTACCACCATGCAAATTAAACATTTCGCCCTTCTCTCCCTACGCGGTGACTACAACCCGATAGGGGAACAGTTATTAACTAAATGTTCTAAATAAATATGCACATAGACTAGTAATAATAATAATAATAATAAACAAATACACAACTTATAATAAATAAACTCAAATTTTCTACAACACGTTGCATACCACAATATATACGCAAACTACAATACCATAAATGACAGAGTAGGCTATTTTAAGTTGTTACACTATGCCTAAGGGAAAAATCCAAACTTCACAGTCTATTTTAATGACATAACATCTCGTTATTACAACAAAATTGGAAAAAATAGTGGAACAAAAATAATATATATGATGTGGCAGATATGCGTCACGGTATCGATCATTCCGACGCAGACAGAAGACATCAGACAGAAGACACAGAAGACATAGGAGGGGGATCAATGACCGCTAGGGGGGGGCATGGCCCTCGAATGCCCCACCACAGCGCAGACACTGGTAAAGAGTGATACATAAGGAGCCTGTATACTTCACTCTAGGGCTGTAACGATTTGACCAAAAATAAAAACCTCGATTAATTGAACATTTGACCTCGATTGCGATTAATGAACGATTATTTAGCTTTTTTTTTTCTTTCTTTTTTTGCCTTCATAAGGTTTTTGAGTAAGTTCACTGATAAGGTTTGTACTGTAAATATTTTCTACTATTAAAGGTGGAATTTTTTTTTCTAATGAAAAAGTGCATTGTGATTTTAAAATACTTGAAAGAAACGTTTCACTTTCAGCAGTTATTGTCTATGGAGCAGATTTCTGTTTGTTGTACATCAGATACAGATAAATTAACACTGTAGGCCTACATTACATTTATTTGAATGCATTAATGAGAGAGTGATTGTGTGTGTGAATTACTCTTACTGTCTCTATTCATTATGAAGCTGTGGTTTGTATTTACTTCAAAGGTATTAAAATGTATGCCTATAACGGTTGAGTTTCTAAGCTACTTTAGTGACTTTACTTTAGTCACAGCTTCTGTCTGAGTGTTCGTTTGTCAAAATATATCAGGCATTAGTTCAACATAATACACATCTGATGGTCGAAACTCGCTTTAATGTTCAAACTGGCAGGGCTTAAACCACCTACAAATGACAAGCTTTGTGAGGACGCAGGTGACAGGACTGCCTTCAGGGCGCGCGCGTTTTCAGAGACGCGACACGGCTCGGCTCTGTGTCCCTGAAAAAAGCTGAGCACTGAACGGAGAAGTTTTCCGTATAGTTGTTGTTGTTGAATAGTTCACAATCGCTTTAAATGTTGAAACTGGCAAGCCTTTAAACGCATTTACTTGACAAACTTTATAAGCACGAAAGTGAAAGCGGCTTCGGGGCTTGCGCGCGCCGTCTGTGTGTGTGTTTGTGTGTCAGCGCGTAGGCTATAAGAACAGCAATTAACTGACCTGTATAAACTGTGTAAAACATGCAGCTACTATAGTGATTCTGGGCATCTATAAACACAGATAACTGTTCCTGCATCTCTCTGTGTGCCTTCAAACTGCATTTGATGTGACTGACGAGGCGGAGTCACGTGAAAACCGAAATAACCGACATGGGAAAAATACGTTGGTTAGAGGTTCTGAATGTCGGTTTCGGTTATTTTTCGATTAATCGTACAGCCCTACTTCACTCTTCCTCTTCTTCTGAATCAGTTTCTGGTTGAAACATATATGTCTGAATTAAACCAGTATTTCCATCATGCCATCATGTGGCATTTACTACAGTAAAGTTGAGCAAGTGGATCAGGTATCTAAGCAGGTTTGAGTGAGTGGATGCCGGGATCATTTGTATATTCATGGGTCCGCATATACTTAATGAAGAAAGAGTGTCGAGTTACGTACACTCAAGCTATTTTAAGGCATGACATTTTTTTTTAAATATGCATTTTTGGTGATCAAAGAGGAGTTTGAAGCAATAAAATGATTGACTAAAGGGGGACTTTAAAAAGGATTATGATCCTACATGACTGTGACATTCCAAACAACACTTTAATCCATTCAATTATCCCCTAAACACATGCTGCTAGAGTAAGAAATGAATATAAAAACGAATGAAATATTGTTTGTCCTGAGTGAAATATTCCACATGTAAATCTTTTAATGCATCTAAAAGATCAAGGTAAACTTTACATTTGCGCTTGCATGTTCTGGAAGGTGCGTGACTGAGTTCACAAATCTAATATGTTTTTTTCTTACAAATGAACATGTCTTTGTTTTTCAGATTCCACTGGAAACCGATTGAATTGAATCGGCAAGTTAAGTGATGCCGCTGATTCCTGATGGAGTGAATATACAGCAGGGGATGAGTTCAGTTTTATGAAATTCACAAGTTCATTTACCCATGTACTCTTTAGCTAATAAGGTTTAAGGCTTGCTGTCTGCAGTGGAGGAGCTCGAGGAAGCAGGTTCAACTCGAGCTTAGATTTACCCCCAGGGACTACTAGTGCTAGGAAGAGGAGTGTGGTAAACGAGATGCCTAAATTTATGTTGGTGGAGTTGGGGAGGTGGAGGGATGCAAAAACAGCTGATTAGGGCTGAAACGATTAGTCGACATTGTCGACAAATATCTTTGTTGTCGAGTAGTCGTTTGATCTCATGTGACCTAATGTAAGGGCCTGCAATATCGCGATTTGACCGCTACGACGCTGTAGCGCTAGAGTGTAATGCAGGCCTTACAAATGTTGCGGTAGAAGAAAACAGCGTGAATGACGGAGTGCAAACAAATTTGAACTAGCAAGATGTGGGAAAGTTTCACAAAACTTCAAACTAAGGCTGCATCTCAATCAGCTCCCTAGTTCAGTATTCAGGGCACCTACTCTTGACACAGGACTCTTGTCCTGATCAGTGCCCTGACTACTGAACCAGGAGCTGATTGAGATGTGCAAGACGAAACTTTTCACGGGAGCAAAATGTGCATGTTGGAGCACTTAACAATAATAATATAATTACAGTAATGTGATGATTTATTTAGCATAGAATAAAGTTTGATCGAGCTTGGAGTCAGGACTTTTTTTATTATTATAACACTATTAGGTATTATAGTCTCATCAATTGCCTGTATTTTGTTCCATATGCATGAAGACTTACAAAAGGCGATGTTAGGAAGAATATCATGTCAGTTACTTTTTGTCATTTGCAGATTAATATTTTTACCATTCTTTGTGTCCTGAAGTAAATGTCCTCTTTTTCTGTTTCAGTTCTAAAGCAGTGGGCCTATTATTGTTTTACAAATGAAGCTCTTAATATTGCTGCCAAGAGATGTTTACAATCAAACATCTATTTTTTTGTTTTTGTTATTTTGTCTGTAATGCAGCTAATTTTTGTTTATTATTATTATTATTATGTATTTTTTCAATTGAAAAGCGAACAGAATATTTAAACAATGCTTAGAGAGCATTTGTGTGTGATTTTGAGTTCTGCGAACTTGGCTCAAAGTTAATTAAACCAACCATTTCAAAAGCTGAAGTGACTTTCTTTTTTATATATTATAGTTAGATCAGTATAACTCAATGTTTTAAAGGTCCCCTTCTTCACGATTCCATTGTTCAAACTTTAGTTAGTGTGTAATGTTGCTGTTAGAGCATAAATAATACCTGTAAAATTATAAAGCTCAAAGTTCAATGCCAAGCGAGATATTTTATTTAACAGAAGTTCCCTTTCAAAGCCTACAGCGAACGGCTGGCTTGGACTACATCCTGGTACTTCCTTCTTTAATTACGTCAGTAGAGCAGTAGAACAGACTAACCTCCGCCCACAAAGAAACGCGAAAAAGGGGGCGCGGTCTTGTTGCTGTCCCACGTGGAGAAGCGGACGGTCGCGTGGAGAAAAGGAACTGTTGCGTTGAGTGTGTTTATCGCCATGTCATCGAGACGCTGTTATTTTCATCCAGGAGTCAAATCACCTTTGTTTGGCTTTCCCAGGGACGCTGTAGAGATTCTTGAACGCATACATCTCTCCGTTAAGAGGCGTGACCTTTCCAACGTGCGCTAAACTTCTGTCAAATTACAACACAGGAACCGCTTTCACGTGCGCTAAGCTGTGGTCGAATCACAGCACAGGAACCGCTTTACACAATCAGAACTCGTTACGTATTTCTGAAGGAGGGACTTCATAGCACAAGGAAATCACCAGCCGTTTTTAGGACAGTGGAAACAGCGGTACACAGATAAGTAAATTGTGTGAAAAATACTGTGTTTTTTTACACGCGAAACATGAACACATGTTATATTGCACACTGTAAACACAATCAAAGCTTCAAATAAACACGAAGAACGGGACCTTTAACTAATTGAAAAAGCTGAATAATCGTTCAAAATTTACTGATTAGTCGTCGATGTCAATGACAATAATCGGTAACTAGTCGATTAATCGTTCTAATAATCGTTAGATTAATAGATTATTAAAATAATCGTTTGTTGCAGCCCTTCAGCTGATGCCCGAAGGAGGTAGGTGGCTGCTTATATGCTTTGGCAGTTAATTGAAAGATTCGATGGGTTCACGCCTCCCAAACTTGCGTTTGTGCACTTCATAATTGAAAGATTACATGTGTTCACTCCTCCCAAAATTACGTTGTGAACTTCACTAAGACACACACACCAGTGTCAATCACTCTCACATCATTAACAATTGAGGAGCTTCGTCTTTTTTATGAGGCTCTACAATCCGTCCATTGAAAGTGAGAAATGACCCATGTGTATCCGAGTGAAACGGCTTCTGAAATTAGAAAAATTTTTAGGGCGGGGCTTGATTTCGTCCTTCGGGAATTGATTGGATCATTGGAAGTTAGGCGTTGCTAACAAAATTGAGGCAGATTTGAATGCCAGTTTGCACTTAAATAAATTAATTTTCTCTCTAAATCTTTTCTACATATGTTACTGAGCATATTTCCTCACTTTTCGCTGGTTTATGCTACAGATTTCACTTATTTTAAGCCTTTTATGGCTTTATTTCTGTAAAACTGTCTTCTCAGCTCTCCCTTATAAGGGGGTGCGCCGTAAGCGACAAGCTGTTCGTCCGACTATATTGAGTCATTTTTACATAAAAAAAGCTTTTATTTCTCATATATTTCTCTCTTTTTGCATCAAGTCCTTCCTGAAGAAGGTATTGTGTACACCGAGAAAAATGCACCTAACCACCATATCGCTACGATCAGTCACAGGTTTCTGAGAGGAGGTGCAGAAACGAGACAGGGGGCGATAACCCCGCCCTCGCGCCAGAGCACATGACCGGGAGAGAAGAGAAGTCGTTTCGATTCGATTCGATTCGTATTTGATTAAAGATTATAAGGGTAAATTAATTTTTAAAAATTAATGAAGTGCACAGATAAATCAGTTATAGTAAACACTACAATATTAAATATAAAAAAAAACTAATTGTAAAATTTGATTTCATGCCGCCTTTAATCATTAAAGGTTTTATTCGAACATTTTCTCATAAAATACTTACTTTACAAATAAAACATTTATTTTATTTTTAATTTATTTTAATATTTATTATATTTAAAATCAGTTATACATATGTCAATGAGTCAAACTGATTGTAAGCGGAAATGCACTTGTATTATTTAATATTTCAGGTATACAGTCAAACCAAAATATTTATTCAGACACCTTCAACTTTTTCTCACCACAGTTTATTCACTATAGTTTAGAAAATGGTAATAAAATATGAAAACTCAGAGTTAAACTGTGTCAGAACAAATTCATCTTGAAAATGTCAGATATTTTTGATAGAAAGGGATGTAATGGATTACAATCAACCAATCAGCTGTTAAATGTAAGTACACAATCAGATAATACCAATTTAGGTCAACCAATGACCAAGCAACGTTTCATTTTGTTCAGTCTGTGGTGTAAAAGGTCGCATTAGCAATTAAAGAAATAACACTTCAGCAAAACATGGTCAGGTCTAAGATTCTGAATAATTTTGGTCCCAAATATTTATCAATTTTACTGTTAGTCACTATATGAAGAATTTTGGGGTATAATGTCACAGTTTGCTTAATTTTGCTATCCTCACTTACATAAATGAACTATGGTGTCCTGCATCCACTAGTAAAAAAATTATATCTGGTGTCTGAATAATTTTTGGTTTGACTGTATGTCAGTTTTTCTCAAGGAAAAAAATGGATTGTACAGTCAGAACATTTGGAATATATGCCTCTACTCCGCATGAGATTATTTTATTGCATGTTTGCACTTTAAGCTTGAAGAAGGTCATCAATTACTCCTATTTAAACTATTGAAAGTCACAGAAAAATAAGTTGTGAAAGGGTGAATAAAGTCCAATGAATGAAAACTGTCGTATGTAAATAATTAAGTATGGCAGTAGGAGTAGTAGTTCATTTTATGGTTTTTGAAAACATCTGAGCTGCCATGTGTGTATATATAATCATATTGTGCCTTGTAAGTAAAATTTACTTCTGTTTGTATTATTCTTATTTGTAAGTCATTTGGATAAAAGCGTTTGTTAAATGAATAAATGTTCATGTAAGATATTGATATACCATTGGTCTATGATCTTTCTGTCATCCGTCATCAATCATGTGTGCAAAACTTGTACGGTTCTTCTGTTTTACAAAATATAAGAAAATATGCATTTGTATGTGAACAGTTTTTATCTTACGATATCATGTTTTGTGAAATCTGTTGGTTTATACTGTCTGTTCTATAATTTATGTATGAATTCAAATTTTCAGAGACCAGACTGAATCTAACTAAGAGAGAGAGACACACACACACACAATCTGAGCAAATCTGTTCAGGAAATACACAGTAAAAACTAGATTAGTCTCTCAATGAATTCAATAAAATGGCCAAATAATCATAACTATGAACATTTCATTTAAAGTTCCATCTTTAAGAAAATATATTAGGAAAAGATAGCTTCCTCTTGGGAAACAGACCAAAACATTTTGACTCATCTTGCATGCATGAAAAGCACTAGTCAGAAGAGTGCAATATAATGTTTTAGATTTGCATGTGAGGGGTCAAGGGTCACAGGTTTACAGCCCTGCTGGAAAAGCTGCCTGACCTACCAGATTGTTTTCAATTCAATCAATGGATGTCCCTGCTGGTAACAGCTGTAAATACACCATCAGGATCCATAATTAATTGTCCTCCATTGATGGTCATTCATATATCAGCATCAATCTTAAAACATCTTTAGCTGCCATGTTAGTGACAGTGAGACCGCCGTCTGTTATTGAAATAACACAGTGCCGTAACCACTAGACATTGAGGGGACAAGCCAAAATAATTGCAAATGGTTCAAAACGATTATTTCCAAACTAGAATTAGACCTATAATTAACTTCACTGTTCTATTTCTATTCTTTATGCATTATAAAAAAAGACATGGTTACAGCCTTGAAATAACTTAGTTTAGTGTTCAGACACCAGGAGGAGCTAAATCTCTGTCTCTGCATTAGGAGAACAGGCCGTTAGCCTGAAAAT
Source organism: Gobio occitaniae (assembly GCA_033150135.1). Classification (NCBI taxonomy): domain Eukaryota; kingdom Metazoa; phylum Chordata; class Actinopteri; order Cypriniformes; family Gobionidae; genus Gobio; species Gobio occitaniae. The sequence continues at coordinate 55,365 of JARQWZ010000153.1, forward strand.
ACTATTAAATCTGCTGTTTTATATCATGTAAATTAATGACGTGATTAATCACTTGAGGAAAACCCTGGCTGTTGCTCCACAATTATTTAATAATTTGTGTTTTTGTGTAATTTCACCCTCAGTTCTTAATATCTGCAGTCATGCATTGTTAAACATTAAACACCATAATAATGATCTTATTCTAACAACCAGACCACATTATACATATTTTCTATGTTCATTTAAAAACTTAAAATCCAAAGTCTGTTGATATTTCCTGATCAAACACAGATCACAGAATAATATACTGACAGTTTCACAGAAGCTTCTAATGATGATGATCAGACTGAATTTGAATCAAAATCACATAACTATATTATTGAATATTTAATGTATAGTTGGGAAAAAAGGGACAGTTTAGTTTTAAGGCCTTTGACTGTAAAATACTGTAATGTTGTTTTTCCATGTTCAGTCACTAGTTGGCGCTCCAGCAGGGTCTTTAGGAGAGACACACTGTCTGTTCATCATTAAACTGAGTTAAAATGAATGAATCTGAAGTTTAAAAATGATTCTGAGTAGATCATAAGAGTCAGTTTAATATTCCATGATGATCAACTGTATGTGATGTTTGACCTTTAGTCTACATTAATCACACAGTGACCTTCAGGATCACTTTAAACATGTCAAGAATTCTGAATGGTTTGTGTTTAATACAGTAATACTGCAGAAGAGAGTCATAATTAATTCAGAGTCTCATTCATTTTCAAGAACGGCGCCGACAATTTCAGGAGAAAGGTTTGATGCCATGAACATATACACATATTTACATGATATGATAATGTTAAATAAAGCAGATCTGAATGTATATGTTCAGTATTTTTCCACTGCACTGGTCAGTTTCTGCTCTGTTTTCACACTTCATCTCTCTCTCACACATCCACATGCACAAAAGCAGAAGTAACTGCAGCTTTTTGACACCTTTAGCTCCTGACAGCTTCAGTTTCGAGTAGTTCTGCTTATCAGAATTTATTTTTAATCTGAAGCGCAGTAAACCACAGTGTGTTTAAAGGTTAAAGTGTCTCTGCACTTACAGCTCTTCTCTCTCATCTGATCTCAATTGATCACTCACTATATTTGCACAAATACATGTTCTATTGATGTAAATCATTCAGATTGTTGTATTGAACTCGTCTCTTGCTGTAAAGCGTTTGATGTGGTGATTCAGAGATTCAGAGCTTATGCTGATGGTTTAGTTGCTCTGTGGAGTTTCATTATGGTTTGTGGGGAGCAGAGAAACACCGACTGAACCAAACAATGATTTTAACAGCTGAAGGACAATGAGAGACTTGATCAGCCCAAACATCTGAAACTCATGGGGTTCAACAGCCATGAATGCAAACCATAGACTGTAAAAAAATATGGACGTATAGTGTCCATGACGTCACCCATAGGATTCTGAAGAGCAGTTTTGAAGCGTAAAGTAGGGTCGAGCTGGCCGTTGCCATCTTGGCAGCGCGTCATCGCGCGTCACTCCCAGATAACAGAAAATGGGCAAAGAGGCGGGACGTGGGTGGATCTGAGGTAAGGAGTTATAAAAAAAATTCACCCCCCTCACAGTTGTCATGAAGACCAATACCACAATTTGTAGCAGGCATAGACCATAAAAAAGTAATGGACGGCGCGACTTCATTGGCTTCCGCTGAAGTAACTGAAGCCTCCGGAGGTCCGAATATGGGGCTGAGATGTTGTGCAGTAGTGATCTCGGGACAGGTGTCATGAGAAATCCTGTCCCACTGTGAAATAGTGTCCGGTTTGGACCCCAGAGCGATTCTATTGGCCGAAAGAACTTTTAATGGGTAATCTGTTCAGAGCCTGATTACAATTCTTACAAAATCACGTTTAGATTTTTGCCGTTTAAATTGTGTTAAAATAGTCTTTAAAGTCTTGCAAATCATCTGTTTAATATACTAGTATATAACCGAAGCTATAAATTGTGAAATCCAGCATATCTCGTTCTTAATGTTTTTTTTTAATTAGAGTACGTTCTAGCATAGCATACAGCTACCCGATTAGCTTAGTTTATACACCACGGTTTATACACTGATTCATTATGTTGGTGTGAAATAAACAGTTATGGAAATGTAGAAATTAAAGCTAAAGCTCCAATCTCCTCCCAAAAATCCTGAAAAAAGTCTGTTAGTGCCTCAGTGACAACTTCACTCAGAGAAGCCGTCAATCTCAGCTGTCAATCGTGACGTCACACCCTCCATTTTTATAGCATCAAATAACTAACTAAAACTAAACTTATTTAAAAAACGAACACTTGAAATGAAATCATCGTGATAAAAACTGCCTACAATGACAGAAACCAACTTTTGGGAAAAATTATTTGAAGTGTAATTTGATTGTTTAGTTTGTCTCGCGTCCATTAGAAAACAAGGAGGGGTGGGGGTTATAAGCTGTACTGGGACCAGCCACCTGGGGGCGATCGAGGCGCGGAGGCTTAAGTTTCTGAGAGGAGTGCTGCAGGCTTGGTACCAAACATGTAAACATGTTTTTTTCTACTGTAAAGTTGGGCATTTTAAGCAAGTGGCAACCTCCCCCAGTTTCTCTTGAAGCCAATACGGAAGTGACTTAAACTGCAATTCATCGACTGACCGCTAGGGACAGGCTTCAAAAGTGAGCTGAATCTCATTGAGCCCCATGTTAAAATGCCCAACTTTACAGCAGAAAAAAAATATGTTTATAGCCTTGTACAAATTGTAGTGTTGGTCTATATATCTAATTTTGCCCTTCATGAAAAACTGTGAGGGGGTGAATTTTTTTTTTTTATAACTCATTCGTTTACATTATATAAAGCCTTAAAGTTCTGCATAATTAAGGGCGTGGCCACTTTGAGTGACAGGTGGATAGCTATTTATCTGCTGTCTGTTAGTCATCGCGTTACCTCAGCTCCACCCACGTCCCGCCTTTTTGCCCATTTTCTGTTATCCGGGAGTGACACGCGATGACGCACTTGCCAAGATGGCAACGGCCAGCTCGTCCCTACTTTACGCTTCAAAACGTCCATATTTTTTACAGTCCATGATTTTAACATGGAGCTCAATGAGATTCTGCTCCCTTCTGGAGCCTGTCTCTAGCGGCCAGTCGATGAATTGCAGTTTAAGTCACTTCCGTATATTGGCTTCAAGAGAAACTGAGGGAGGTTGCTGCTTGGTGCAAACATGTGCTAAAATTGTCACGATGAGAGATAAAGATCAAACTAAGAGCATCAGTCTCATCCTGTGCAGATTTGATCAATAAATAGCCAATGAGTGCAAAAAATATGTTAATAAACAGCTGTTTAAGCATTAATGTTTTGCCTTCTGGGGATTAAACAGACACCTTCAGCAAGAATATCTGAATCTCCACCTTCTTGTAAACTCAAACCATTGGTCTGATTTCACTCTATGGGTCTGATGCTGACGTCTCTTCCGTGTTCTTCACTTCTTGTAGATGTGATGTCATAGACCAGCACAGCAACAACAGCCACGCCCACCACTGCAGCGACGACCAATCGGATCACAGCTTCAAAAGTATCACAACAGCGGGTACAGTCTGAAAAAAAGAGCACTGAATCAGAATTGTGCATTTAGGTCTCTTTCAAACAGACTTATAGGTGCAGGATTTGTGGGTCATTATGAGCTTAAGCATCCGGTGGAACATGCACACTTTCACACAAATGACATTAGCTGTACTGTTTTAAGGGCTTCTGCAAATTGTTATTCTCAGCTCCCATAGAAATCTGTGATTGTAAACCCTTTAAAATGTATTGCACCCACCAGCTGTAATATGAATCAACACCCATGAACATGTGATACTATGAACACTGGGCTGTGTTTGGACAAAACTATCCGTGTGACTTTTAGACTTTAATCCGGCCACTATGAACTAAGAGTGAAAACATAATCAATGGTTTTATAACCTTACGTTACCTGATTGAGATCATATTTAAAAGTGAATGTAACCCAGTACATTAATTTGGGTCACTAGTATTTATAATTAGTATTGGTTTATTCATATCGCTATGAAACTAATAGTAAGTGAAGAATAAGAAATAAATTGTATTTATTTTACTATAAATAATTCAAAGAATAGAAAAAAAAGTTTCTGAATTGATTTCTGATTGGTGGGGTGAAAGGTTAGCTCCGCCCCCGGTTGAGAAAGTTTCCAGAAAAAAAAGATCGGCATCAATATGAGATGAGACCGGAGATAAGAGAGATTGTGAACGACACAAGTGATATTAAATCAATTGAGTGAGTTAAGAAAGAATAAACAGTGATAATTTGGCAATAAATTATTAATAAGCACAGTAGATTTATCTGTTATTAGTTCTTAGAGAGCTCGCGTGTGAGAAGTGCTTTGTGAAAACTGAACGCGCCGTGCAAAACCCATACTGAAGCAATAGGAGGATTTTTCAAATCTTTTCTTTGGAGAATTGCTTTTCTTTTGTTCCTTGATTTATATTTCTCCTTGGTGAGTACTATTTTCTTCATGAGAAGTGTGTTTAATTAATGAGAATATGGTTTTTGCAATAGTAATATGAACAATGCATCGGTAAAGTGAGTGGTAATGTGAAAAAATGTTGACAATGTTTTATAATCTACTATGTGATTGTATGTAGTTACGTTAGATAATGCAGAGACGTATTATTTTGTGAGATTGTGTGTTTTTCTCCATTGGGAAGTGTATGCCATGCGGTGCTAGCTTGCTAGCCCTGTATATATTGTGTTAGTCAAGCACATGGTGATTAGCATGCATATGTTGTGTGTATTTAAATGATTGAAGGGAGTCATTGATTGTTTAAAAAGGTTTATTTGAATAAGATACTAATAATTGTGTTTGGCTTTGTTTTTCAAGGCCGGGTTTTTTTTGTTTTGGTGTATTTGATCTAAATTCTCTGTTGAGAGTTCCTGTATTGCTGCTGAGATTCCGTTCCGATCCCGAGATCTCTGTCCTGCTGTGGATTTTCCATCCCTGGTTGGACTGGCGAGCCATCCCATCCTTTCGTCCCTGGAAACCTGTAAAAACAGTTGTGAGAAACAAAGTTTCTGAGTGGGTAGGACAGAACTACACACATTGCATATTTTCCAATTTACCTGGATTTTCCTGAAGACAAGAATTCAAGTGTTTTTCTTCTTCATGGACTGAACTGTTTCCATTTTGATGAACATTCTTATTTCTTATTTTTGCAATTGAGACAATTGTTTAATCTGAAATTGAAAAATGGAAGTTGAGATTTAGAAAAGTGACATTGGGGAATTTTGATTGTGTTTTTCTGGTATATGTCATTTAATTGAAATTCTGCATATTTCTGTCATTTAATTGTTTTGTTTTGTTTTATTTCATTTCTATAATTAACAACCAACAAAGAGAGAAAATATACTTATCTTTTATTTAATTAATTGCAGTCCAGTAGTCTGAGTGATTTATTCATTTGAATTTATTATCACTGTAGATTTTGCTAGTTTTGCTTCAGTGAGTCGATCCGAAAATCTTCTGAGTCTGGTCCATAATCTGAAATTGTGAAATCTAGAACCCGAGCTACACGCTACACAAAAGTTGGCGAGCCAGCCAGGAGCAAAATTACAGCAAGGTATATAGGTAATAAAACAACTTCACAAATAGACAATAGTTTAAGAGAATTATTTTTTTTTTTTAAGCCCGCTTGCTCCGTAGAATAACAGTTAAACAGACAGAAATGGAAGTAGTGAAACGTGAAGACATTAATGTCCGGAGAGCAGTCATTGTAAGTGGTTTAACCCTTTCTGACTCAGATTTAGAGATAGAAGACTGCCTGCTAAAATATGGGTCCATCAAACGCAACATAATCATTGACGATCCCAAGTCAGAGTATCACCACAGTGCTATTGTGGAATTCTCACTCGAGTCTGCCATGCACAATTTAGAAGCCTCACTGCCCTTGGTTATCAGAAGCACACTAGATGCTAATGCTGTGTTCCAGGTACGCAGCCTGAGTAGTGTGTACACCTCTGAAACGGGTGGAAACATCACTGAAGAGTACATGGAAGGATTGAAGGCCATCGCCAGAGGAAGTGGAAGAACTGTGCAGGAAGTGCTCCAGTGCGAGCTGCAGAAGATATCTGTGTTGATGTTTCCAGAAAATGAACAGCCTGCAGATGACAGTGGAGTGCGAGTGAGTACCCCCACAAATTTGAATCCGGAATGTCAATTATCTGTCAATGCGCAACAGGGACAAATAGAAACAGCTGCACTACCCTCACCAGAGATCTTACCATTATTGAATGTTCCAACGCAAGAACCTGAAAACCCAGCCAAGGGGAGCACCCTGGCACAGTCATCTCATAACATACGGAGTTCTGATGCCAGTGTTGCAGAGACTATGTCCTTGAACCTACCTGTTAGTGCTTTGAGTCCACCAGGAATCCAACGAGTAGTGATGGAGCATGTGGTAAAGACCAGTGAATCCTTGTCCTCTTCTCATGCTACTTTCCGACTGAAATCCTTTTCAGGAAGAATCCCTCGTCCAAGCCATGAACCAGACTTCGACACCTGGCGTGCGAGTGTGGATTTCCTACTGAATGACAAGTCTCTCTCTGATTTACACAAGACTGGGAAGATTCTCGACAGCCTACTGCCTCCAGCCTCGGATGTCGTCAAACACATCGGTCCATATGCCCTGCCACTAGAGTGTTTGGAATTGTTGGAGTCTGTATATGGCTCAGTGGAAGATGCAGATGAATTGTTTGCGAAGTTCATTGGCACCTTGCAAAATCAAGGGGAAAAATCTTCCACCTACCTTCACCGTCTTCATGTAATGCTGAGTGTTGCAATTAGACGAGGTGGTATTGCTGAAGCTGAACGGAACCGTTGCCTTCTCAAGCAATTTTGCAGAGGTTGCTGGGACAACAGCCTAATCACTGAGTTGCAGCTGGAAGGAAAGAGAGTCACATCCCCATCTTTCGCTGAGCTGGTAGTTCTCATACGTACTGCAGAGGACAAACAGACTTTAAAAGAAGAAAGGATGAGGAAGCATCTCGGACTAACCAGACATTTTACTGTTCCAAATAAATTACGAACAGCGACCCATCAACAGGTTGTGTGCTGCAGTGATGTATCTGAAGATTCCACTGACGAGGTGCCAGGGCAGTCAGGTGAAAAGCCGAAGTCAGCCAAGTCCAAAAGCAAAGCTGAAAAGTCTGAAGTCGAGACCCTGAAGAAGGAGATTGCAAAACTCCAAGCCCAGATCTCCGCGATGAAACCAGAGCCAGTCCGTAAAGGAAAGATCAGTCCTACTGTTGAGGAATTCTCAGAATTGAAGCAGAAGATAGCTGAACTTCAAGCTCATCTTGTCCCAAAAGTGCAGAGAGAATATCGAGAGTCTCCGGTTTTGAACACAGTTCCTGAAAAGTACCGACCAAAGCCGATGGAACCTGAGATGGATAGAAATTCAAGACACACATGGCAACCGCACGGCAGACCCCGTCCCGGTTATTGTTTCCATTGTGGAGAGGATGGACATCTCGCCGTTAACTGCAAAAATAACCCAAACCCTCTCAAAGTTGAAGAGAAACGCCATGAGTTAAGAGAGCGACAAATCAAATGGGATCTGCAGAACCTCCCTCATCCTGTGCAGTTAAACTGACATCCGTCTCAGTTGCGGGGCGAACAGAGACGGGAAGACGAGAACAATGCCCTAAGAAGAGTGAATATCAGTTACAGCAGCATGCACATGAATCTCTGTCATGAATTACCTACCGGATTAGTAGGGACCAGGTGCACCACCAGAATTCAAATTGAAGGGAGGGAAGTGAACTGCCTTCTGGATACCGGGTCGCAGGTGACAACCATTCCCAAGTCATACTATGTTAAACACCTGTGCAAGCACCCCATGAAATCCTTGGAGAATCTTCTTGAAGTAGAGGGAGCCAACGGACAAGCCGTACCCTATTTGGGTTATGTCGAGCTCAACTTAAAGTTTCCTGAAAGTTTCCTGGGGGTAGAAGCCGAGGTCCCGACATTAGCTCTGATAGTCCCAGACCTGGCAAACATACCACAGATTCTAATTGGTACCAATTCGCTTGATGTGTTGTATGCCAATTGCACTCAAGGGGGTACGGGTGCTATCAAGTCACTTTGTTATGGCTATCAAGCTGTGATAAATGTGCTGCAGAAGAGGAAATTGCACGCTTCCAGTGGAACTGTGGGGTGTGTGAAGTTGAAAGGGAATCAACAAGAAGTCGTACCGGCAGGGTGTACTGTAGTTCTGGATGGACTAGTCCAGGTGAGAGGTCCTCTTTTTGAAAAATGGGTCGTAGTGGAGCCGCCCACCACAGTTTCCTTACCTGGTGGTCTTATGGTGGCAAGTTGTCTGCACAGCCTACCTTCAAGGCAACGCTTCGCTCAATTGCCAGTAGTAGTAAAGAATGACACTCAAACTGATCTAGTAATTCCCTCGAAGGCTGTGATAGCTGAAATCCACGCAGTCCAGCGAGTCATGTACAAAGATTCTTCTACAGCGGAAGCGGATACTGGAAATGAGAAGACAGAGCCACCTCTGTCAAAGATTCCAATTGACTTTGGAGAGTCACCATTAACGCCAGAGTGGAAAGCGAGAATAACATCACTGTTGAATTCGATGCCTGATGTCTTTGCATTACACGATCTGGACTACGGACATACCGACCATGTAAAACACAGAATAAAGCTCAGTGATGAGACACCATTCAAGCACCGAGCCAGACCAATTCACCCTCAAGATGTGGATGCAGTCAGGAAACATCTGCAAGAACTTCTTGAAGCCGACGTTATCAGAGAATCAGAATCCCCATTCTCATCTCCCATAGTTGTGGTACGAAAGAAGAACAACTCTGTGCGATTATGTATAGATTTCAGGAAATTAAACTCTCAGACAATCAAGGATGCATATGCCCTTCCTAACCTGGAAGAAGCTTTCTCAGTCTTGACCGGATCAAAATGGTTCTCAGTCCTTGACCTAAAGTCGGGCTATTATCAAATTGAAATGGAAGAGTCTGATAAACAGAAGACTGCTTTTGTATGCCCATTAGGATTCTGGGAGTTTAACAGGATGCCACAAGGGATAACGAATGCACCTAGTACATTTCAAAGGTTGATGGAACGTTGTATGGGAGATCTCAATCGGAAAGAAGTGCTGGTGTTCATTGACGATTTAATAGTTTTTTCGAGAACTTTGGAAGAACATGAAGCTCGTCTGAAAGAAGTGCTCAAAAGGTTGCGTGAGTTCAAGTTAAAGCTTTCACCTGAGAAGTGCAAGTTCTGCCAAACCTCTGTCAAGTACTTAGGCCACATAGTTTCGCGGAGTGGAGTTGAAACTGATCCAGCAAAAGTGGAAGCCCTCAAAACCTGGCCAAGGCCGAAAACGCTTAAGGAGCTCAGAGCTTTCCTTGGATTCTCTGGTTATTACCGAAGGTTTGTGCAAGATTACTCGAAAATAGTGAAGCCTCTTAATGATCTCACTGCTGGGTATCCTCCATTACAGAAAGGTCTCAAGAAAAAGACAGATGAAGCAAAACAGTATTTCAGTCCGAAGGAACAGTTTGGTGAAAGATGGACGCCAGAATGTCAAAGGGCTTTTGATGACGTCATTACAAAACTCACTTCTGCTCCAGTATTGGGGTTTGCCGACCCCAAACTCCCGTATGTATTGCACACGGACGCCAGTACCACCGGGCTTGGTGCAGCATTATACCAAGAGCAAGAAGCACAGATGAGAGTCATCGCCTTTGCAAGTCGAGGACTTACCAGAAGTGAAGCAAAGTACCCCGCCCACAAGTTGGAGTTTCTGGCGTTGAAATGGGCCGTGACCACCAAGTTCAACGATTATCTGTATGGGACTGAATTCACAGTGGTAACTGACAGTAACCCGTTGACCTACATCTTGTCCTCTGCAAAACTAGACGCCACCAGTTACAGATGGTTGTCAAGTTTATCAACCTTCACCTTCAAGATACAGTACCGAGCTGGGAGTAGAAACCAGGATGCGGACGGACTTTCCAGGCGACCACAAGCGGAAATTCCAGATGACCTGGAAACCCAGAAAGAAAGGGAAAGAATTAGACAGTTTACTTACCAACATTTGACAGAAGACTCACCGACAGTTGTTTCTGCAGAAGTCATAACTGCTATCTGTGAACGTCATCAAAATGACCCGCCCGGTGATGATCCTGATTCTTTACACCCCTCTGTGACTTTAGTTGAATCACTTGCTGTTGATGTAGAGGCCTTACCTCAAGCGTTCCAACAGGAAGATGCTTATCAGTTCACAGAAATTCCTAAACTTTCTGAGGAAAACCTGCGAGAAAGACAGAGAACCGATCCAGAAATAAGAATAGTCATCCAGCAACTGGAGTCTAAGGAAAAGCCCTGTCTCAAGACTGTTCCACCTGAATTAATTCCATGGTTCAAAGAATGGAATCGTCTGGAATTGAAAAATGGTATACTGTTCAGGAGAAGACAAGAGCAAGGAGATGCATCATACCAACTGGCTTTACCTGTTGATCTTCGTGCTGCAATCTTGAAGGAACTCCATGATGAAATGGGTCACATGGGGATCGAACGAACTCTCGACTTAGTTCGATCAAGATTTTTCTGGCCTAAGATGGCCTCAGCAGTAGAAAATAAGGTCAAAACCTGTGAGCGTTGTGTTCGAAGAAAGACTTTGCCTGAGAAAGCTGCTCCATTGGTGAACATCAGAACCAGCAGACCACTAGAGCTAGTTTGTATGGATTTCCTGTCACTAGAGCCTGACCAGAGTAACACCAAAGACATACTGGTGATAACTGATCATTTCACCAAGTACGCTGTTGCTGTACCAACGCGCAATCAGAAAGCCCAGACAGTGGCCAAATGTCTATGGGACAATTTTCTGGTGCACTATGGATTCCCGGAAAAGCTTCATAGCGACCAAGGTGCAGACTTTGAGTCACGCACAATTAAGGAACTGTGTAAATGTGCTGGGATATCCAAGACTAGAACTACCCCATATCACCCGAGAGGTAATCCAGTTGAACGTTTCAATCGAACACTGCTACAAATGTTGGGAACTTTGAGCAACAAAGAAAAGTCAAAATGGAAAGATTATGTCAAACCCCTTGTCCATGCCTATAATTGCACTAAGAGTGATGTGACTGGATTCTCTCCTTACGAACTAATGTTTGGGAGACAACCACGACTACCGGTTGACCTGGCGTTTGGGTTGCGAGTTGATGGTCCATCTAAATCCCATTCTCAGTACGTACAAGGTCTCAGGAAGCGACTTGAAGAAAGCTACAAGGTTGCAATGACAAATGCTGAAAAGGTAGCAGGACGAAACAAGAGGAGGTATGACAAGCGTGTTACTGCCTCTACCCTGGAAGTTGGTGACCGAGTATTGGTGAAAAATGTTCGCCTGAAAGGAAAACATAAGTTGGCGGATAAGTGGGAATCTGATGTTTACCTTGTGATCAAGAAGGCAGGAGACTTGCCTGTTTACACTGTGACTCCAGAAAGAAAGAATGGACCCCTGAGGACTCTGCACAGGGATCTGCTGTTGCCCTGTGGATTCCTGTCGACACCTGATGAGCCTGTTGAGGGGAAGGCAGTTCGCAAACCCAGAACCAGAGCCAGACGTGCTGAAGAATCTGAAGAGTTTGAGAGTGTGAGTGAGAGTTCAGAGTCAGATTATGACCCAGTAGACCAGTATGTTCCTGAAAGGTCTTATGAGGTGGAAACCAGGATTCTTCCAAATCCAGAATTCGTATCTTTTAATGAAGACAGGAGAACAGTCCATTTACCTAGTGCTGAAGCTGTGGCTGAAAAGAAGGAAGAGTATTCTATCCCAAGAGAGCCTGTGGAAAAGGGGAACTTACTTGATGTGGAGTTTTCAAATGCGCAGACGGATGATCCTTCCATTGCTAAGGAGGCTGCAGAAGAGAGCTCATCGAATATGCCTGCAGTTGAAGTTTCTGATGGGAATGTGATTGAAAGACCTGAAAAAGAAATGGAATTGCTGAGGAATTGTAAGACAGCAGATGCTGAGGGAGATCGATCATTTAGAGATTTGCATAGAAGAAGTTTCTTTTCCTCTCAGAGAGAAAGTACTGTTACAGACCATTCTCAAGAACACCCGAGTGAATTAGCTGAAACGGGAGAAAGCCTTCGACGTTCGACGAGACACTGCGAACCTCCCAAAAGACTTCAATACCCTCAATTGGGTAATCCCCTTAGTTTAGTTATCCAATCTTTGCTATCAAGTCTGAGTACTGTGATAACTACCTCTTTGGAAGACCCTTTGAAGTGACCCTGAAAGAAATTATCTTAGTATGAGTATGCAGAGGGACCTGCATATATTCAGGAAGGGAGAGTGTAACCCAGTACATTAATTTGGGTCACTAGTATTTATAATTAGTATTGGTTTATTCATATCGCTATGAAACTAATAGTAAGTGAAGAATAAGAAATAAATTGTATTTATTTTACTATAAATAATTCAAAGAATAGAAAAAAAAGTTTCTGAATTGATTTCTGATTGGTGGGGTGAAAGGTTAGCTCCGCCCCCGGTTGAGAAAGTTTCCAGAAAAAAAAGATCGGTATCAATATGAGATGAGACCGGAGATAAGAGAGATTGTGAACGACACAAGTGATATTAAATCAATTGAGTGAGTTAAGAAAGAATAAACAGTGATAATTTGGCAATAAATTATTAATAAGCACAGTAGATTTATCTGTTATTAGTTCTTAGAGAGCTCGCGTGTGAGAAGTGCTTTGTGAAAACTGAACGCGCCGTGCAAAACCCATACTGAAGCAATAGGAGGATTTTTCAAATCTTTTCTTTGGAGAATTGCTTTTCTTTTGTTCCTTGATTTATATTTCTCCTTGGTGAGTACTATTTTCTTCATGAGAAGTGTGTTTAATTAATGAGAATATGGTTTTTGCAATAGTAATATGAACAATGCATCGGTAAAGTGAGTGGTAATGTGAAAAAATGTTGACAATGTTTTATAATCTACTATGTGATTGTATGTAGTTACGTTAGATAATGCAGAGACGTATTATTTTGTGAGATTGTGTGTTTTTCTCCATTGGGAAGTGTATGCCATGCGGTGCTAGCTTGCTAGCCCTGTATATATTGTGTTAGTCAAGCACATGGTGATTAGCATGCATATGTTGTGTGTATTTAAATGATTGAAGGGAGTCATTGATTGTTTAAAAAGGTTTATTTGAATAAGATACTAATAATTGTGTTTGGCTTTGTTTTTCAAGGCCGGGTTTTTTTTGTTTTGGTGTATTTGATCTAAATTCTCTGTTGAGAGTTCCTGTATTGCTGCTGAGATTCCGTTCCGATCCCGAGATCTCTGTCCTGCTGTGGATTTTCCATCCCTGGTTGGACTGGCGAGCCATCCCATCCTTTCGTCCCTGGAAACCTGTAAAAACAGTTGTGAGAAACAAAGTTTCTGAGTGGGTAGGACAGAACTACACACATTGCATATTTTCCAATTTACCTGGATTTTCCTGAAGACAAGAATTCAAGTGTTTTTCTTCTTCATGGACTGAACTGTTTCCATTTTGATGAACATTCTTATTTCTTATTTTTGCAATTGAGACAATTGTTTAATCTGAAATTGAAAAATGGAAGTTGAGATTTAGAAAAGTGACATTGGGGAATTTTGATTGTGTTTTTCTGGTATATGTCATTTAATTGAAATTCTGCATATTTCTGTCATTTAATTGTTTTGTTTTGTTTTATTTCATTTCTATAATTAACAACCAACAAAGAGAGAAAATATACTTATCTTTTATTTAATTAATTGCAGTCCAGTAGTCTGAGTGATTTATTCATTTGAATTTATTATCACTGTAGATTTTGCTAGTTTTGCTTCAGTGAGTCGATCCGAAAATCTTCTGAGTCTGGTCCATAATCTGAAATTGTGAAATCTAGAACCCGAGCTACACGCTACATGAATTTTTCCCTTCTTTCGTATATTTTAAGGGATTGTTCACCCGAGAATGAAAATTATCCCATGATTTACTCACCCTCAAGCCATCATAGGTGTATATGACATTCTTCTTTTGGACTCACTGCATGTCTGTATGTCTTGAATCTGATACACTCACAGCATCTGGACTAGAGGTTCATATTTGTTTTAATAATGGAATTTAAATAATGTTTTTAAAAGAGTCCACATTCTCTTCTTTATGTAGCTCAAGCAGTGTGATTTTGAGAAGTCATGTCCAGTCTTTGAAGGGAGGTGCTACTGGAGGGGTTTATACACAGACTGCAGTGTTTCTCTAAACCACTTTACAACAGACGCGCAGCTTCATTTGCTTTGTTACGAAACCTTCAACGTTTACCATCACCATTCTGTTGTGAACTGCTGAAGAACATGTTGATTTTCATCTATTTGTCCTCATGGAGTCTGGCAGGTAATATTTGTATGCATTCAGTTCTCTTTATATTACTATTTGTAAGATGATTGACTGGCCAGTTTGCAGTGGGATGTACATAACTATACGATAGAGCAGTAGTTCTCAAACATTTTATACCAAGTACCACCTCAGAAAATATTTGGCTCTACAAGTACCACCATAATGAACCAACTTTAAAATACAGTAGCGTATAGACCTAACTATTCAGCTACAGCTGTGCACAGCTCAAAAACGAGGCAGTTTATTCCTAATAAGAATATGTATTGTTGTCAGCTACTTTAACATTGTAAATACACAGTTTGTACATTAACAATGCACTGTGCTTACATACAGGTAAATAAGATAATTAAATAATTATTCAATTAAAATGTGTTCTAAAGTTAAATTAAAACTGTACTGTACTTAAATGTAAAAAAACAAAAAAACTTTACTCAAATAAAGATTAAATTAAAATGTATGTGTTTTAACATTAATTTATTTAGCAATTCCTCTGCGTACCACTAGAGGCAGCCTGAGTACCACTAGTACACACTTTGAGAACCACTGTGATAGAGCGTATACTACACATTTACTCTTGAATGGTCTTCAAGGAAGGAAGATGCCTTGTGTTCCCAGATAATAAGTGTAGCTACAACATCTGCCAGCTGGAGCGAACAGACCCACACCATGAGCCATGAAAATACATATAATCAGATTTAATCAGAGTAAGTGAGGAAACTGAGCTGCTAATAAAGTGTTGATATTTCCTGGTCAAACACAGATCACTGAATAATACACTTATTATATGTATATTAACATACTGTGTGTATATATATATATATATATACATACTGACAGTTTCACAGGAGCTTCTAGTGATGATAATCAGTTTGGTAAGGTATTTAGGAGAGACACACTGTCTGTTGACCATTAAACTGAGTTAAAATTTAAAAATTATTCTGACATGTATATTGGTCATAAACCCCTAATAAGAGTCTGTTTAATATCCCATGATGATATACTATGGAGTTCCAAAGCTGCCAATATTAAAATAAATAAATACATAAATAAATATACAAATAAATGTAAAAAAGCTCAAATAAATATATAAATAAATATACATAGAAAAGCAAAAAAAAAAAATAATAATAATAATAATTATTTACACATTTCTTTCCTTATTTGTGTATATATTTATTTTTTCCATATTTATTTATTTATTTATTCTTTTATTTATTTATACATTTATTCATTTCTACATGTATTTATTCCAACATTTCTTTATTTTTACATTTATGTATTTCTACATTTATTTATTCCTACATTTCTTTGTGCGTATATGAGGAGGGCGTGGTTTACCTCAGACATAGCAATCGAGCTCAGAGTAGGCGAGGGCGAAGCGTTGAGGCCACAGTGACACCTTGTGGTCAAAATACAATAAGTATAGCCTACTGATGTTGATACTGTCTGTGACTTGGATAGGTAGCCTATATGGCCAAAATTTTAAATCTTACTGTGTGACATGGATAGGCTATAGGCCTACTCTTTATTCCAGACATGGTCGTAGAACATCATCTGGATTTGTAAAATGTCCTGGGCTAACAAACATGAACAGCAACATCTTCAACAGATCAGATAACAGGGACTCTGAAATGGAAGCTTGATATTTTCTATTAGCGGTCAGAACACACAGAAAGGAAGCAGCGCACATATAGGCTACAGTGACGTCAACGCAAGCATATTGATCATTGCATTTGAAACGAGACCACAAATTCACTTCACATTCATATTTTCTATTTGTACAAGCACAACATCATGTGACAAACGCTTTCAAAGATCCATAATAGTAGGCGTTGGTTACAGTAGAACATTTTGTTGCGTCACTTCACATGTGACAGTCACAGCATCACTGAAAATAATGGGGTTTTCTTGGTGAGTCTTATTATTAATCACAGGCTATACTTATTGTATTTTGACCACAGGGTGTCACTGTGGCCTCAACACTTCGCCCTCGCCTACTCTGAGCTCGATTGCTGTGTCTGAGGTAAACCACGCCCTCCTCATATATGCACAAAGAAATGTATGAATAAATAAATGTAGAAATACATACATGTAAAAATAAAGAAATGTATGAATAAATAAATATAGAAATTAATAAATGTGGAAATAAATAAAAATAGAAATGAAGAAATGTGGAAATAAATAAAAATAGAAATGAAGAAATGTATAAATAAATAAAATAATAAACAAATAAATAAATATGGAAAAAAAGAATTATATACATAAATAAAGAAATAAATGTATAAATAATTATTTATTTTAGTTTTTTTGCTTTTTTATTTATTTATTTATGTATTTATTCATTTTAATATTGGCAGCTTTGGAATTCCATAATAAACTCTCTGCGACCTTCAGGATCACAGTAAACATGTCGAAAATCCATTTTAAATTATTAAAAATTCTCATAAAATACTAATGTTATTTAAACTTAAAATATTAATGTTTAATAGACTACAGTAATACAGAAGAGAGTCATATGGATTCATCAGAATTATTTTTTCTCTTCAGTCAAGACAGAAATGTTGATCATGTTCAGAGTCTCATTCATTTTCAAGAACGGCGCTGACAATTTCAGAAGAAAAGTCTGATGCCATAATTATAATAATAATAATAATTATTATTATAATTTGTTACATTTATATAGCACTTTTCTAGGTAGCCTACTCAAAGCGCATTACATATAGAAGGGGGGAATCTCCTCAACCACAACCAATCCATATGACAGTTTTAAGGCATTTGACTGTAAAATAACGTTGTTTTTCCATGTTCAGTCACTAGTTTGAACATATATATATATATATATATATATTAAAAACAAACTTTCCAAAGCACTGATTAGTTTCTGATTATTATAATATTACTGAAACTGTTTGGAGAACCGCTTAAATGTTTTTTGATATTTGTATTTTCTTCTTCTTGTTCTCATGGAGTCTGGCTGGTAAGTATTTTTATGGCTTCAGTGCTCTTTATATAATACATTTTTTTCCATTCCATCATTCATTTTGCCTTTTATTATTGTTCCTCAGGTGTGTTCAGTGCTGATGCAGTGAAGTCAGAGTCAGTGACAGAGGGAGAATCTGTCACTCTAAACTCTAATGTTACTGAAATACAGATAAATGATCAGATCGAATGGAGGTTTGGACATAAAAACATTATCATAGCTAAAATCTACGGGAAGGACAAAGAGAGTGTGTTTTATAAGGATAGTGCTGATGGGAGATTCAGAGACAGACTGCAGCTGGATCATCTGACTGGATCTCTGACCATCACAAACACCAGAACCACAGACTCTGAACTTTATAAAGTAACCAGAACCAGCACAGAGACGCCCCTCAACACATTCAATCTTACTGTCTATGGTGAGTAGATAATTACTTACCATGTTTTATACATATATCACTGATTCTTGAGATAAGGGACAAAACATGTTTTAGAGGTTAGTTTTTATTATTTAATAATACTTTATTATAAACTGGTATATTTGTAGACAAAGTCTCAGCTAATGAAGGAAACAGGTTTTTCTGTTTTTCTTTTTTTTTTCTAAAATTGTACATTTATTCACTTCATAACTTAATTTGTCAACTCCGTCAGATGCATTAAAAAGCATGCTATTTTAATTTGCTATTTTAAAGTCTTCAATTAGGCTATGTAATAATGGTGTTCAGTAAAGGAGCTAAGTGTAAAAAAATACATTCTCTAGCATTTATTAGGGTTATTAATAAACCCTGAATTCCTAATTCTCTACCCTCGTTTTTAATAATAAGTAGAGGCGGACTAGGCAAAGGTAAACGACTGCATTGGGCCCCCAAAAGCCAAGGGCCCCCTCAAAATGTATTTTATATAGGCCTATGAAATGCGGGCTCAGCATGGACGCGCAGGTGTTGCTGTGCTGTTCGTTACCACGACAACCGTCTGCGTCCGCGTTGAATGTGCTTTAGCAAATGAAAATATCATGCATCTGAAGCTATAACTAAATACTGAGCAATAGTGTGTATATTTATTGTTTTGCGCCCACTCGTTTCTGTGAAGGACAAGTATAGAGCACCCATACGCAGTTACTGTTACAGGCATGTATACATATATATTCACCTTAACCACGTGTTGTACAGTTGAGCAATTTAGTTTTTTTTCCTTAGTTGTAGCTTAATAAACATATAAAAAATATCAGCAGAGTTGGCATGTTAAAGGTCATTGTACACCTTTATGGATTTTTTTTTTTAGGTTTTGATGTCCTTAAGAATATATATTTGCAGTATAAGTACCAAAATCCATCTCAATATATTTTTACAGCTCCTCTTTCAGGAGCTCTGATTAGAACAGGTCGATTTTGGCATGTCTAATTAATATTCATGAGCCTCTCTTCTGATTGACCTGTTGTTTTCTGAGGCGTTGCTGTATACTATAGTCCAGGGGTTTTCAAACTGTATGATGCCAAGGACCCCCAAATATGATGAATCTTTTATGAGCGACCCCCTTCCTAAAATCCATATTTTAGGTTGAAATATTAGGTTTTATATTCGGTCACAATAGTGACTGGTGGGAAACAGCATAGTCAGAATTCATACAAATTCTTCAATTGAAAACAGGTTTTGGCTGTTGATCCCAGTTGTCATTTGTTTGTTTTTGCGGATGTGTTGGACCTCCTAGACGTGCATGCTATGTGCGGCATCTCTGTTGTTCCTGCACTTGAGGGGGAGGCAATTAGGGGTGACTGTGTTGGTGATGGCTCTGATGGGAAATGCCGGGCTGGGGCAGCCCATTTGCCAGGTGGACTGTCGGGTGGCGAGGTGAACTGTCTGGAGGATGGGGTGGATGTTCATGAGAGCCAGGAGGGAGGTGGGGGGTGGGTCACACTGGTTGGTTCTCTGGATGGTTCACCTCTGCATCAGCATTTCATGGTCTGCCTGGCGGGTGGGCCGTTTCACACAGATGCTCCCTATCTGGGCCATCACGGTCGCGGTCACTTTCGGTTGCCTCTTTATCAAGTGTGGGAAGGGTGGTGACGCTACACACAGCACTTGAGAGGTCACGCATGTCTGGGAGGTCCAATCTAGTAGTTTTTAACTATGTGGAAGTAGATGGATGATGGCTGGAATTGGCAGCCGGGACCGGTGTTTTCAATTGAAACTATTATGTCGTTTATACTACCGGTCACAATTGTGATTGTGGTATAATTCTCAAAATATATCAGTAGTAGACCCTTTAAAGAATACATGTACAAAATATATCTGTTATTTATGGTGTTTTACTTGCTTCTTTTTGTCTGGGGAAGACATCTTCGTCTAGATGAGCAAGTAGGCATTAAACTGATCAGGTCACATGACCTCTCACACTAGTCACATGACATTGATACATTTTAATCAAGACTATTTTTTCATTTAAAAGTTGAATTTCTTGCCCAAAGCCAACCACACTTTTAGAGCTTTCAGAAATAAGAAAAAAGATGCGGTCACAATTGTGACCGGTGGGATTAAACGGGTTAAAAATTATCTGTATAAGCAACTTTCACAATAAATGTATGCAAGCAGCTTACGTACTGCGTTAAGATATTAAGAATACTTCCTTACAACCCCAGTGAGCAAGATAAAGGGGACTATAGTGAGAAAGTAACTAGAAAGATACAAAGCAAACATTCAATTCTGGAAAGTATGTATATGGCAAGAAAGGAGAGAAACATTTAGAAAAGAAACAGTTAGAATGTTCGGTAGACTTTGTCCTTTATAAAGTTTTTATATTTATATTGACTTTATTTTACTGCGATTAAGACCTTACTCTGATTATTATAAATAATCACATTATTGGTGCACATATAAACATAGTCAGTGACAGAAACTACAAGCAAAAACACTAAAATTGCTCAAAGAGATTGCACTGAAAAAAAAGTTTTTTAATTTAAAATGAGCTAAAGCAACACAATTGCTATATATTTTGTCCTAACATAATGTCATTGTGTTCAATCCACTTAAATATAAGTCAAATTGAAGTTTACTTAACCCGTTTGTGTTGAGATTACATGAATGATTTGTGTTGCATTAACTGAAACTGGGCGTGGCTTGTTAGTTCCCAGAATGCTTTGCATATGGCTAAATCAAGAGAGAGTCAATGTTGTTATTTTATATGTAAAAGTGTTATTTTATGTATTTTTGAGCAAGATGAGAAAGGGGTTGATTGTGTTTAATAGTGTTTAATATTCATTGGAATTATTAGAACAAATTAAATTACAGGGTTACCATTGTGTACTGCAGTATTATAATTCAGTTGTGTAACATTAACATATATGAATTTGTAAGACTGCATGAATTCGCTTCAAGGATCGGTAACAAATCGCGGAGAAGGCCGGTTGTTTGATCATTTATATTTGATAGTTAATCATACATGTAATCGTTCCGTTTTAACCCTTTGTTGCAATTATACCGTTCCACATTGGAGATAGTTAATAATTACAGATTAATTCAGAAAGGATCAAAAATGTAACAATTTATTAACAATCAAGTAAATGTGAAATGTCAGTTACATAATAGGCAGAAATCTCTTTTAAAAGGAAACACAAATTCTAATTATGGTTACACTTAAAATAGTTTCAAATACTTGAAACAATTTTAGTTTACGTGGGTCAGTCTCTCCATCAACCTGCATTGTCTGCGAGTAACTCTTTAGCTCCACTTCGATGGCCTCTCTGTCAGCGAGAAGGGCTGTGCCATCGGAGGTCTTTTTGAAAAAAAAAGCTTCTTAGGCTCCTTTTCACCCTCTTGGATTGCCTCTCAACAGCTACTTCAGCAGCTTCAGCACCATTCTGTGCTTGTGTGTGGCTCTATGACCATTGCAGCTTGCACCTCCAACAGTGACTGCCTGGGCTTTCTTCAACTCTTTTCTTCTTTTCCAAGAATGTGAAAAGGCACTCACAATATTCTTGCATAAGGCAACAGCATAACGCAACTGATATTCTTTATTAATTAGGATTGAATGAACATCACTTAAAGGGATAGTTCACCCAAAAATGAAAATTCTGTCATCATTTACTCACCCTCAAGTTGTTCCAAACCTGTATGAGTTTCTTTGTTCTGCTGAACACAAAATAAGATATTTTGAAGAACGTTTGTAACAAAGCAGATAGAGCAACCATTGACTACCATAGTAGGGAAAAAATGCTGTTGTAGTGGCAAAATATTTCAAGTCACACAGCTCTTTTTCAACCTTTTCTGTAAAGTATTTGCGGCTTGGCACCTGGTATCGTGGATCAATAGCTCTGAACATGGCTTTAAAGCCGCATCTCTCTACCTTTTGGAAAGGGAACATATCCTTACACAAGCAAACAGTTATGGCCTTGGTCATTTCAATCCACCGCAGGCTCTTCCTACTGTAAGGAGTACCTTTTGAAAATGACTGTTGGATGGAGGTCTGTATCAGTTCCTTTTTTTTATGTCCTGCGTTCTTCGTACTGGATCTTGGGTTGGCTGCATTGCCTGGCAATGCTGGTATTTAGTGAAATGTTTCGTTTTGAGGTGGTAAAACAGATTTGTCGGGTTACCTCTCTTTGCCGGAACTTTTGCAACACACACTCTACAGAGAATAGTTTGTTGCTGTTCGTCAGACGGCTTAAATCCGAACCAAGTACAAATTATAGATGTTGCACTAGTCTTTTTCCCTAGCTCTTTCGTTTCGCTTTCAGCCATGTTTTCTCAAGATGATGACTATGATGATGCGTTGCAGCTTGTGGCTCTAAATTTCGCGGGTTGATTGCGTCATCAACATGCATTATCGTGATAAGAGTAATTAATTAAAGCTACACTGTGTAACTTTTTTAGTTTTTTCTTAGCTAAAAACACTTAGTTCTTTAAAAAATATATGTGCTCATTAATGTATATTTACTTATTTCAAGTAATAAAGTATTCTCGTAAGTTTATAATATGCCATTGAAAATACATACTGGTAAGGGGTTCGAATGCGGGTCACGTTTTAACACTCGATGGCACCGTGTCGAATGTGGACGAGGTCGAACTGGAAGCCATGTTAATCTTGGACTAAATCGGCCACTGTAGGAGTTAAAACGAAATCGGAATTGAGAGGAACAGAAACTAACATTCACTGGATGGTCATATACTGTTTCACCGCTAGATGGGGGAAATATCACAGTGTAGCTTTAAATAATTCTAATAGAAATAGAATTCAAATCTCTATCATAGGACAATTTTGTATCGTTTATATCGCAAAGCTTGGCACATTCTGAGATCTCTCATTTGCTGGGCCTGGTGTCTGTAAAACTAATAAGGAAGTTTTCAGCTCTGAAACTTAAAGGATATTCTTATATTACCATGACCTTTTATTTATCAAAAGCTCAAGGGAAAGTTGATTTCTCAATTCATCACCCCTTTAAAACACCTTGCCTGTCACCCCCCATTTTGGCAAGTGGGGCATTTTGACATACCCCAAATAAAAGGGCTGCTGCTCGCAAGTCTTTCTGAATATTCACATAAGTAACATATATCTAGAAAGCCAACGCTTAAGAGTTTACAATTTAAGACTCAGAATTACTGTTATTAATATGGAGATAGCTATATAGACTCAAACATTAAAACAAAAATAAAAAATATTAATAATATATTTTAAATGTATAAAAATATCATGTAGTATAACAACTTATAACCACAACTAAATTGAAGCCACAAGTGTGGTCATGCTTCATTTCAAATTTGAGGATGAAATATCTAAAATTATTCATTTTATGAAGCATATTGTTAGACTGTGTCATGTGAGTTTTTGGTGAATGCTAAGATGAGATGCTATCATTATGTTATTGTGATAGCAATTTATCTGTAAAACACATACTTTCAACTGCTTAATTCATAGTCTATTGTTTTCATTCAATGTTCCACATTCATCCCATTTTGCATTAAAACTTACTATCTGGAGTCTTTCTAGCAAACAAACAAGAAAAAGCATGCTTTTGGTTAGTGCTGGGCGGTTTACCGGTTCATACCGAATACCCGTATTTATTTTTGTTATGATGTCGCTTAAACAACGTTCGGAATGCGGCGCAGCGTGTCATTGTTTGAGAGGGGACCCATTTCACTGTTCACTGTAGGCTACTAGTGAGAGCAGTCAGAGCACAGCTGAGATCACATTACAGGCTATGGCTTAAGGCCCGGGTATACTTCACTTACCGCGCCCGGACGCGTCACGCGCGCAGCCCTGTCCGCGCGTCTTTCAAAGTATACTACATAACGGAATGCGCGCGGAGGATCGCGTTCGACACATGCGCAGTAAAAAAGTGTCTATGCTCCACCAGACATCGGAGGGCAGCACTGAGTCCTGTCATCAACGGGACATTCGCTGGGCATGATCGGAGAAGAACTGTAGTGCATCCACCATTGCTACATAGTTTGGAAGAAACACTGAAGAATCAAAAATTCTCTCTTTTTTTTCCAAGCGTGTTGTTTTTAAACCGGTCTTTGCACACTCTTCTTCGACGGCTGAACACTGTGCTCAATACTGTGTGTATTGCCACCTAGTGGACTCTTCTGTACTGCTGGCGCATGCGCTGTTGCACGCGGACCGTCCGTGCGGTCACAAAATTTGGGCTGCGCGCGGACGGGGTATGCGGCCGGCCGCGAGCCCTCCGAGTGACGAAAATTACGTCATGCGGGCGGTGCACGAACGCGGACGGCCGAAGTATACCCGGGCCTTTAATCTGAAATCGCCCCCTATACCATCATTCACTATTCCCTACGTTATCACTTTATTTGAAGGAGTGAATGAAAACGAGTGCGTGAAGTTAGACAACCGTTGTGTGTACATCGGCTATACACTCGTTATTGCGGTGCGATGTGGGATAGAATGAGTGCACTCAATAACGTCCACTATGGTTTCGGACACCACTACAAAGCGCTGTACCCTCCAAATAATGCCGTATTTGCGATTCGGCAATTTCGGATTCAGCCCTTGATTACAGAAGATAATTCAAACTAGAGAGAGAGCGAGAGAGTGCGCGCGAGAGAGAGAGAGAGAGAGAGAGAGAGAGAGAGAGAGAGAGAGAGAGAGAGAGAGAGAGAGAGAGAGAGAGAGAGAGAGAGAGAGAGAGAGAGAGAGAGAGAGAGAGAGAGATGAGATTAAAGCGTTCCGTGAAACCGATATAATTTTGAAAATACGGTGATATACATTTTTGGTCATACCGCCCAGCACTACTTTTGGTACCCTTAGGCTATGTGAAATAAAATATAGCTCCTGGCCTGACAGGTGCATTAGAGCTACAGTTAAGCTACATAACTAGGGTAGGGAATCGTGAGAAATTTTCCGGTTCCGGTTCTGGTTCCGGTTCCGCCTAATGTTTCCGGTTCCAATTCTGGTTCCATTCAAATTATTAAACAAATAGTGGTAAAGGAAAAAGGCACAATACACAACTCAAACAATCCATTTTGTGTTTATTACTTGCTCTAAAATTAATTTACAGGTTGGCAATGTCAAAAAAGTCCTGTACTGTACATATATTACAGTATTAATTAAGCCATTCTTGCAACACATTTTTTTCAAATAAACACCTCAGAAATTGTCTTATTACATTTTATCTCTCTGTCTCTGAATAAAACCAAGTTATAAATTATATTTATTAGTTATATTTATTAATTAGTTGTATATTAATTTAATAGTAATTCAGTTATTCAGTGAACTTGTAAATAATAAATTGCAATTCAGCATTACAAAGGTAATCGTGCCTAAACGCTTACCTAAACCATGGTGACTCAACGGTTGACATATATATATATATATATATATATAGGCCTTTCACTATAAATCTGGTATAAGCCCTGTGGCACTCTGTGCTGTAGCAAATGTTTTGTCAAATTGCTAGTGCAGCCTCCTTTGCATGTTATTAACTTTTCACATGTGTTACATTTTGCTTCATTATCATTCATTCTTTGGAAATGAATCCATACTTGTGACTTTCTCTTCGCCATGCTGGTGGTCAACGAGAAAATATCTGACGCAAAACCGTAAATGTGTAGCGCGAGGGCTTTCAGGCTGAACTGCTGCACTCCTGGAAGCGGCAGGCAACATCATTAAAATTCATGAAGAGGCGAGCCAGGGTTGCCAGGTTTTCACAACAAAACCTGCACAATTGCTACTCAAAACTAGCCTAAAACAAGCCCAATTGCGTTTCAGGGAGGCTTCTCCGGTAAAATTCGCATTTCCAGGGCTAAATATCACATAATTGGGGTCGCTTCAACCCGCGGACATGAAACACAGCCCGCGGCAACAGTGTTTAAGTAGCCCAATTCCGCGCGAAAACCACGGACTTGGCAACAATGGCTGTCACTCGCTATTAAAGGGAACGCTTCCAGCGCTTCACACACACATCTCACCAGAACCGTTTTCGGAACCGAAACTTAGGAATTTCGCGCGGTTCTGGTATTTTTCAAAAATCTGTTTCGGTTCTGCATAAGAACCGGTTCTCGGCTCCCAACCCTATACATAACACAGTATAAAAGATAGTACACTTTAACTACAAACTCCCTTTAAACAGCCAGCGAGTGTTTGTATTTACTTCCAATCGCAAATATATAATGTGGGTTTGTGATGTTCAATGATGTTAAAACGTTATATTTAGCATTTTATATGGAGCTAATCGCTACACCTGTTTAGCATGTTACTGGAAACATTCTTTATTCAGATGAAAATACACCAAATCTCATGCAAAACAAACACAAACCATATGCCATCGCAATCGTGCGTTTATTGCTTCTTGGTTCACATATGGCAATGTTTACAACGGAGAGATGAGATGAGGAAGTGCAGTGAACAGCGTGACCAGAAGGGGCAGGATTATGATCACGTTGTGTCACGTAAGAAAATTGACAACTGTACAGCGAATGAGAGAGCTCTGAGATCATCATAAGTGACGTGCATCTGGAAGAACACAGGCAGAGATCGCCCTGAATGTCATTTAGCTCTTCAGATCAGCATAATTCACTAAGAAATTAATAGAAATGTTATTCTGTATGACAAAATATTTTGCAAACATGTGATAAATCTTTTTTGTCCAAATATGCGCACTGTTTCACTAAGAGCCCGAACGTATTCGGTTTAGTGCATGTCTGTAACCACAAATAAAACGGAGAAGACGTGGCTTTTGATTCTTGTTGATATTTCATTTAAAATATTGTTCATTACAGATCGGTTATTTTGCACTCCTGACATAAATTAAGAAATTAACTGCAACCTCGTTTTATCATAAATAGTGGTCAAATAATGAAGCTGGAGGCTTTAATCTTTATAATTATACCAAGTTTTTCCAGATGAAGTTAGAGTGTGATGTTTTAATGAGCAGTGAATGTTGAACGACAGTAATCTGGGCTCGTCGGCGATACCTGACTGCAAAGGGGTTAAGATGTTTTATGAATACGGCCCCAGATCCACTTACATGAGATTCTCTCTCTTTATTAAGTTGCACTTTTGTTCAGCAGTCTCACAAAATCACAGTCCTGCTCGGAATATCATCATGACAGTGATTGGGCTGAAGGTGATCACATGACTGATATTCAGAAAAACATAATGGTGACTGTGATGCTGCTAACCTACTACAGTTTTACAAAGAAATTCAAAAGAACTGACTTAAATTACACACTGTTGGGCCAGATGCTTTATTTTGTCCCACCTGTATTAAAAGTTCCAAAACTAATTAAAACAGGATCAAATATTTTATAGACATAAGAAATGTAATTGTATGTTTTAAACACCTGATCTGATTTTCAGATAGCATTTTTGCCACTAACGTTGTTCAATAGGTTTAATTTCTTATTGTGAATCTGTTTCTTGTAGAGTCTCCATCTGTCATTGGTGGTGAAGCTGAAATAAAGAGTGTGTCAGTGAAGGAGGGAGATCCTGTGACTCTTCAGACTGATGTGACTGAAACACACGGAGATGAGCTGATAGTGTGGAGGTTTGGATATGAAGGAAAACTCATAGCTAAACGTGATATAAAGACCAATATCTCAACATTAAATGAGACTGATGAGAGATTCAGAGACAGACTGAAGCTGGATCATCAGACTGGATCTCTGATCATCACAAACACCAGAAGCACAGACTCTGGACTCTATACAGTGAAGATCAACAGCAACAAACAGACGATATACAAGAGATTCACTGTTACTGTCAGTGGTGAGTAACTTTTTGAAATTATGATTGTTTTTCAGCTTTTAGAGTGCCAACTAGATATCGACCGAAATTGATTGTTTTTTTATAACCGATACCGATTGCATGTTTATGTACCCGATAACCGATATATAGAACCTATATTTATTTATTTCAGTTTTTTTTTTCTTCAATTATAGCAACATCACTGAACTGCTGTTTTATTTAGCACTTTTTAAACACTGTAATGTTTGCAATTTCACTCCCTTCTTACATACAAAATAAAACACAGTTCTACATCAATAAATAGTCTGAAAGGTGCAAAAAAAAATACAGCGCAAGTAAAGTCTTTTTAACATTACTGCTGTTGCATCATTTTATTTATAACAACAGCATATTAACAACAGGCAAAATAAATTTACAAAGTCTAATGTTTTCAAATGGAGAACATAAATAAATGAGAGGTGAGTCTATCAACTCCCCATTAATATAAGCATTTGTTTTAAACAACAGTTTTAAAAGGTTTATGTGTTGTTTAATAGACCAAAGAGTGAAGAGAATGGAACGCGCTGGAATGTTCTCTGTAATATGCAAACATTGTCAGAAAAATAAACAAAAACGTAAATACATCAAAGCTATTACAGAGTCCATCTCACCTGACACGTTATCAGAATTGTTAATATTGTTTTTGTCAGTCTAGATTATGAAATACTGATGACAGAGCACTGTTTTCATTTATGCTTTTACACAGAACATCTCTCGCAGAGATAGGCCTAATAATTCATTTCCACAGAGCTGTAAGTATTTAGATGTTTATTATATAAATATTATATAGCAGACGTTAAAGGGTTAGTGCACCCAAAAATGAAAATTCTGTCATTAATTACTTACCCTCATGTCGTTCGACTGTCACAGGTTCAGGGTGTGACATCGGTTCTTCCTGTTGTTTGTCCTGTCCTGTCATTTTTCTGCAGCTCGTGATTGGATTATCAGTTTGATCACGGGCTGATCTCCCGCACCTGTCGCTCGTTCCCTTTACCCTTTATATGCCCAGCTGTGTCTACCTCTGTTGTCAGTTGATCACTTCATGTCGCGTGAATGTTACGTGTATGCTCTGCATTCCTGCTCTGTATTTCTGCTCTGTGTCTTACCTGTTTGGTTTTGTGCCCAGGACCCGTAGACGAGGAGTTTTCAGCAAGCCGTATTCCCTTGCTGGGCTCGGTCTCGTCTTCTGCTGGGTCTATCTGTCCCCCGTTCTCTCGGTGGTCTCTCCAGCCTGTGTGTCTGCTGTAGAGTGCGCAGATACAGTGGGAGCCACCAAACAGTTCCGTAGACTGTCACCTCCTCACTTTGTTTGACTGTTCACATTGTTTATTCCCCGAATAAACCACTTCCTTGTTCACTGCACTTTGAGTCCTCCTTTAATCCACAGTCCCGACAGAATCAACTGACCATGATGGACTCAGCGGGCGAACTAGAGTTGCGACGAGCTATTGCTCAACAGGGCATTTTGCTTGGAAGGCAGCAGGAGGAGTTGTCCGCTTCTCATCATGCCCTGACGGAGATGTCAGGTCAGCTAGCCGAAATTACCCAGCGACTGGAACAGTTACAGCCACACCCTGCCGTGGTTCCCACACCGAGTCAACCTGACACTGAGAGAGTGAACAGCCGCCAGTCTGAACCTCGTCTGAATCCACCAGCTCCATATTCCGGTGAGCCCAATTCATGTCGTTCGTTCCTATCACAGTGCTCGCTAACTTTTTCACTTCAGCCGTCCTGCTTCACGACAGAGAGGTCTAAGGTGGCTTTCGTGATCATGCACCTGACTGGGCTTGCGAGAGAGTGGGGAACGGCTATGTGGGACAATGAGCATGAATGCTGCGGTACATTCAAGGACTTCTCAGAGGAGCTGCGCAAGGTGTTTGACCGTTCGGCACTGGGCACCGAGGCGGCACGTGCATTGTCGCTATTACAGCAGGGTGCCCGTTCCGTGTCAGAATACTCGATTGAGTTCCGTACCCTCGCGGCATCCTGTGGTTGGAACGCAAAGGCTCAGTGGGACCATTTTCTCCATGGCTTAGCTGAGCACATAAAGGATGAGATTTACTCACTGGAGTTACCCCCTTCCCTTGACGCTCTGGTGGACCTCGCTATCCGGGTGGATAACCGGATTTCCCTTCGTTCCCAGCATCGAGGGGCGGGGCTCCCTCACAGATCCGCCAGCAATGCACAGAGCACGGGGAGGGCTACATCACAGCAGTTCGTTCCATTTGATGAGGAACCCATGCAGATCGGGAGAACTCATCTGACTGTCGCTGAACGACAGCATCGCCTCACCAACAACTTGTGCCTCTACTGCGGAGAGGCAGGGCACATGGCGGCGGTTTGTCCCTTAAAGGGGCGACGCGCATCCTTCAGAGGACGACGCACGGTGAGCGTTACGAACACGCTACTGCCATCTGGTGGTCGTTCCACACTTCCGGCTTTACTGCAGTTCGGGGGAGCGGCTCATCGGGTGTCAGCTTTAATTGATTCTGGGGCAGAGGGTGATTTCATGGATATTATACTGGCTGAGCACTTGGGCATTTCTAGCTCTCGTTTGGCTGAGCCGATTTCGGCCAGAACACTTTGTGGCACACCCCTCACAAGAATTACTCACTCCACAAGACTTGTTGGCCTCACCATCTCTGGGAATCATTCGGAGGAGATTCGCTTCCTATTAATTCATTCTCCCTCTGCTCCAGTGGTTTTGGGGCACACATGGTTGACTAAGCATAACCCTCACATTGACTGGGCTCAAAGTTCCATATTGGCGTGGAGCCCATTCTGTTCGTCTCAGTGTTTGGTGTCTGCTTCTTCCCCCTTAATGTCTGTTTCTGCGTTACAGGAGGAACCGGTGAGCCTGGCGGATGTACCAGAGGCTTACCATGACTTAAGAGCGGTGTTCAGTAAGTCCCGAGCTTTATCTCTCCCTCCGCACCGCCCGTACGACTGTGCGATTGAGTTATTACCTGGCACTTCTCCACCTAAGGGGCGTCTTTATTCGCTCTCCGGTCCTGAGAGGGAGGCCATGGAGAGATACATCAGCGATTCTCTCTTGGCCGGTATTATACGTCCTTCTTCCTCTCCGGCCGGGGCGGGGTTCTTCTTCGTGGGGAAGAAGGATGGTTCTTTGCGTCCCTGCATAGATTATCGAGGGCTGAATGACATCACGGTAAAGAATAGCCACCCTTTGCCGTTGATGTCCTCAGCGTTCGAACTCTTGCAGGGAGCAACCATCTTTACGAAGTTGGACCTACGCAATGCTTACCACCTGGTCCGGATTAGGCAGGGGGACGAATGGAAGACCGCTTTTAATACCCCGACAGGTCACTTTGAATATTTGGTCATGCCCTTTGGACTCTCAAACTCCCCAGCGGTCTTCCAGGCACTCGTCAACGACGTGCTCCGAGACATGGTCGACCGGTTTGTATTTGTTTACCTCGACGACATCCTGATCTTCTCCCAGAACGAGCGCGACCATGTCCAGCATGTCAGGCGGGTGTTACAGCGACTACTTGAGAATCGTTTGTTCGCTAAGGTGGAGAAGTGCGAGTTTCACGCACGGTCGGTTCCGTTCCTGGGTTTCGTTCTGTCGCCCGAGGGCATCCGAATGGATCCTGGGAAGGTAAAAGCGGTTGCTGATTGGCCTACCCCAGATAGTCGTAAGGCGGTCCAGCGATTTCTGGGGTTCGCCAATTTTTACCGCCGATTCATTCGGAACTTTAGCCAGGTCGCCCTACCACTGACGAATCTCACCTCCACACGAATTCGTTTCTGTTGGTCAACGCAGGCTCAGGAGGCGTTTGAGAAACTTAAGAGTCGCTTCGTTTCGGCTCCCATTCTTACCAACCCAGACCCGTCTCGTCAATTCATTGTGGAGGTGGATGCATCAGAGGTGGGAGTGGGAGCGATTTTGTCTCAGAGGTCACCTTCGGACGACAGAATACACCCGTGCGCGTTCTTTTCTCATCGTCTCACTCCTTCGGAACGGAATTACGACATTGGGAATAGGGAGTTACTGGCTGTAAAGTTGGCATTGGAGGAGTGGCGTCACTGGTTAGAGGGCGCGGGGTCTCCATTCTTAGTTTGGACCGATCACAAGAAGTTAGAATATATTAGGTCCGCGAAGAGGCTAAATTCTCGGCAGGCTCGCTGGGCACTATTCTTCGGCCGGTTTGATTTTAACATCTCATATCGCCCCGGAAGTAAGAACGGTAAGCCCGATGCGCTCTCACGGATTTTTGAGGTTGAGGCTAGTCCCACTTCCCCGGTGACCATCGTGGCCCCCAGCCAGGTGGTCGTGGCGGTTACTTGGGGAGTGGAGTCCAGGGTCCGTGAGGCGTTACGCGACGTCACTATTCCTGCGGGGTGCCCAGTGGGTCTGCTGTTCGTGCCGGAGTCGGTCCGAACTGCCGTTCTTCAGTGGGGTCACTCATCCGGTCTAGCTTGCCACCCGGGAGCGGCTCGAACAGGTGCGTTGATCAGGCAGCGGTTCTGGTGGCCTTCGCTGGCGCAGGATACTCGGGAGTTCGTATCTGCTTGTCCGGCGTGTGCGGTGGGTAAGGGCTCTAATCGACCCTCGGCAGGGCTACTCCGACCGTTGTCAATCCCTTCGAGACCCTGGTCACACATAGCCATGGACTTTGTCACGGGTCTACCCCCATCCAGTGGCAATACCGTGGTGCTTACGGTGGTGGACAGGTTCTCGAAGGCGGTTCATTTTATTTCCCTCCCCAAACTACCTTCAGCGAGGGAGACAGCGGCCATTGTCTTAGACCACGTTTTTCGCATTCATGGCCTCCCGGTTGACGTGGTTTCTGACAGGGGTCCCCAATTTGTGTCTAAATTTTGGACAGAGTTCTGTCGACAGCTGGGGGCGACGGCAAGCCTATCCTCCGGTTATCACCCGCAGACGAACGGTCAGGCGGAGCGAGCAAACCAGGACTTAGAGAGAGTCCTGCGCTGTGTGGCGTCGGCAGAGCCGTCGACTTGGAGTTCCAGGTTAACCATGGTCGAGTACGCCCATAACTCACTCCCGGTCTCGTCTACGGGGTTATCACCCTTCCAGTGCTGTTTAGGCTACCAGCCCCCATTATTTCCCTCCCAAGAGGCCGACGCCATTGTTCCATCCGCGCATTCGTTTATTCAGAGGTGCCTTCGTACGTGGAGGCTCGCCAGAGAAGCCCTTTCCCGGACTGGCGAAAGGAACAAGGTGTCGGCGGACCGTCACCGTTCTAAGCCCCCACTTTACGTGTGTGGTCAAAGGGTTTGGTTGTCAGCCCAGGACATTCCACTCAAACTTCCCGCACGTAAACTGGGACCCAAATTCATTGGACCGTACATTATAACTAAGGTGCTTAACCCGGTGACGGTTCGACTCAAATTACCCCCCCAATTTAAGAGAATTCACCCGGTGTTTCATGTTTCCAAGGTCAAGCCCGTTATTCGCTCCCCACTTCAGCCCCAGACCTCTGCCCCGCCGCCCCCCAGACTCATCGAGGGGTTGCCTGCCTACACGGTACGGCGACTCCTGGATGTGAGGCGGAGGGGCAGAGGTCATCAATATCTGGTAGACTGGGAGGGTTATGGTCCAGAGGAGAGATGCTGGATTCCGGCTCGGGACGTGCTGGACCGCGCTCTTATTGACCAATTCCATCGGCGTCAGGGTGAGTCCTCTGGGGACGCCAGGAGGCGTCCCTGAGGGGGGGGGTTCTGTCACAGGTTCAGGGTGTGACATCGGTTCTTCCTGTTGTTTGTCCTGTCCTGTCATTTTTCTGCAGCTCGTGATTGGATTATCAGTTTGATCACGGGCTGATCTCCCGCACCTGTCGCTCGTTCCCTTTACCCTTTATATGCCCAGCTGTGTCTACCTCTGTTGTCAGTTGATCACTTCATGTCGCGTGAATGTTACGTGTATGCTCTGCATTCCTGCTCTGTATTTCTGCTCTGTGTCTTACCTGTTTGGTTTTGTGCCCAGGACCCGTAGACGAGGAGTTTTCAGCAAGCCGTATTCCCTTGCTGGGCTCGGTCTCGTCTTCTGCTGGGTCTATCTGTCCCCCGTTCTCTCGGTGGTCTCTCCAGCCTGTGTGTCTGCTGTAGAGTGCGCAGATACAGTGGGAGCCACCAAACAGTTCCGTAGACTGTCACCTCCTCACTTTGTTTGACTGTTCACATTGTTTATTCCCCGAATAAACCACTTCCTTGTTCACTGCACTTTGAGTCCTCCTTTAATCCACAGTCCCGACATCGACACCCGTAAGACCTCCGTTCATCTTCGGAACAGAAAGGAAGATATTTTAGTTGAAATCTGATGGCTCTGAAAGGCCTCCATTGGCACAATGCACTTTACACTCTCAAGACCCTTAAAAGGTACTAAAGACGTCGTTATAAAGTCCATCTCACTACAGTGGTTCTAAAATAACTTTATGAATCGGCGATAATAGTTTTTGTGCGCAAAAAACCCTAAATAACGACTTGCATAGTGATGACGATTTCAAAACAAGGCATCATGAAGCTTCGAAGCGTTATGAATCAGCGAGCCGATTCATGATTCGGATCGCGTGTCAAACCGCCAAACTGCTGAAATTTGGCGATTCAAACCGCTGAATCGACTCGCTGATTCATAACGCTTCGTAGCTTCATGATGCCTTGTTTTGAAATCGTCATCACTATGTAAGTCGTTATTTAGGGTTTTTTGCGCACAAAAACTATTATCGCCGATTCATAAAGTTATTGTAGAACCACTGTAGTGAGATGGACTTTATAACGACGTCTTTAGTACCTTTTAAGGGTCTTGAGAGTGTAAAGTGCATTGTGCCAATGGAGACCTTTCAGAGCCATCAGATTTCAACTAAAATATCTTCATTTCTGTTCCGAAGATGAACGGAGGTCTTACGGGTGTCGAACGACATGAGGGTAAGTCATTAATGACAGAATTTTCATTTTTGGGTGAACTAACCCTTTAATATAATTCATGCAACATTAATACAACCATAAGACGGTGAAACCACATCACAATATCAATGGTGAAACGTCACAATATTACCGTTGATCCAATTTTGCAAAATCGAAAGGTAATCCAACGTTGATTCAACCATGGAACCTGACGTTGATTCACCAGTGAATCAACGTTGAAATGTCGGCTGAGTAGTGTGTGTTATAGATCAGACATCAGACACACACACTAATGTCTCTTTATCATTGTTATAGATCACACACACACACACACACACACACACACACACACACACACACACACACTAATGTCTGTCTTTATCATTACAGTATCAGATCTTCACTCAGGTTATATAGTGTTGATGTTTATAGTGTGTGTTATAGATTAGACACACACACACACACTAATGTCTGTCTTTATCATTACAGTATCAGATCTTCACTCAGGTTATATAGAGCTGATGTTTATAGTGTGTGTTATAGATCAGACAAACACACACACACACACACACACACACACACACACAAACACACTCACACACACACACACACACACACACACACACACACACACACACACACACACACACACACACACACACACACACACACTAATGTCTGTCGTTATCATTACAGTATCAGATCTTCACTCAGGTTATATAGTGCTTATGTTTATAGTGTGTGTTGTAATGGTAACCCAGGGATGGGCACCAAAAATAATGTGTGGCCAAATTAAACAGAGGTTGTTTTAATCTTTTAAGATTGAACATTAGTCTGGGGAGTCTGCTCTGTATTTTCTACTGCACAAGAGGCGTGATCAATGGGCATAGTTCAAATGACTCTTTGTATGCAATTGGATAGTCCTTCAACCAATCAGACCAGCCATCTGAGTGACGTACTTTGCAGAGCGGTCGGTAGAAAATCAAACCCGTCCTTCTTTTATAGGAATTGTTCCAGGGCAAGTTTCTGTTCCGTTTTCAAAGAAAACTGCCTTGGAAATCTTTTAAAACAGCAGCAACAGTGACATCAATGGGTTGCTGCGCTTCGGTGGCCGCCATGTTGAATGTAAACAAAAAGCTGCTTGCCGTCGATTCTCTATCGTCATTGTGTTAAATCCGCCAATAGCGCGCCAGGTTGATAAACAGTTTGTGATTGGTCCCCGCAGATTTGTAATGGAAGCAGTCCACCGGAAGCTAGATATTTTACTTTATAAAATTTTAAATATGGATATTTTTCTTTCACAAACCCATCAATTCGCTTCAGAAAAAGCTTTTGTTAACCCCCCGGAGCCATGTGGAGTGCATTTATGATGGATGCATGCACCATTTCAAATTTTGGCCTGCCATTCACTGCCACTATAATGTTTGGAAGCATCAGGATATTTTTTTTATGGTTTTAAATATGATCTCAGTCAGGTAACGTAAGGTTATAAAATTTGATTATGCTTTCACTCTTAGTTCATAGTGGCCGCATTAAAGTCTAAAGTCACACTGATTGTTTTGTCCAAACACAGCCCAGTATTCATATATCACATGTTCATGGGTGTTGATTCATTTTACAGCTGGTGGGTGCAATACATTTTAAAGGACTTACAATCACAGATTTCTATGGGAGCTGAGAATAACGATGGGCAGAAGCCCTTAAAACAGTACAGCTAATGTTATTTGGCTAAGCAAGGAAAGTGTGCATGTTCCACCAAATGCTTAAGCTCATAATTACCCACAAATCCTGCACCTATAAGTCTGTTTGAAAGAGACCTAAATGCACAATTCTGATTCAGTGCTCTTTTTTTCAGACTGTACCCGCTGTTGTGATACTTTTGAAGCTGTGATCCGATTGGTCGTTGCTGCAGTGGTGGGCGTGGCTGTTGTTGTTGTGCTGGTTTATGACATCAGATCTACAAGAAGTGAAGAACACGGAAGAGACGTCAGCATCAGACCCATAGAGTGAAATCAGACCAATGGTTTGAGTTTACAAGAAGGTGGAGATCCAGATATTCTTGCTGAAGGTGTCTGTTTAATCCCCAAAAGGCAAAACATACATTAATGCTTGCACAGCATTTTTTATTTTATTTTTTGCATTCATTGGCTATTTATTGATCGAATCTGCACAAAATGAGACTGATTAATCAATTGTGTGTAAAAAAAAATGAAAACACAAATGATGGCAAGAATGTTATCATTCTCTTGTTTCTGTTGCACCCTTAAAATTGTAGTTTGGCAATAGTTAAGATTTGACTTTACAACAGTTTGTTTTACTGTCCATTTGTATAATGCCATAAAATAATGTAATTAAAATAGCAGTTTTATATGAAGTATTACATTTTTTTTTAAATGTCACCATTGAAAAATAAGTGCATAAATAAAGTCTGTTCTTTGGTTTATCCACCCTGCTCTTAGTTTGATCTTCATCTCTCATCGTGACAATTTTAGCACATGTTTGCATTCATGGCTGTTGAACCCCATGAGTTTCAGATGTTTGGCCTGATCAAGTCTCTCATTGTCCTTCAGCTGTTCAAATCATTGTTTGGTTCAGTCGGTGTTTCTCTGCTCCCCACAAACCATAATGAAACTCCACAGAGCAACTAAACCATCAACATCAGCTGCATCCATCTCTGAATCACCACATCAAATGCTTTACAGCAAGAGACGAGTTCAATACAACAATCTGAATGATTTACATCAATAGAACATGTATTTGTGCAAATATAGTGAGTGATCAATTGAGATCAGATGAGAGAGAAGAGCTGTAAGTGCAGAGACACTTTAATCGTAAAGATGCGGTTTAACACATTAACACATTTAGTAACTGAGTACGTTCCCTTCCCTTGCAATACTACACGAGTACTGCGTCGTTCGTCTTATTAAGATAAATAAGACAAGATGCTACGGGGATAATACAATCATGCCATGCTAAGTAAGGGGATGACTAAAAAAAGTGTGAAGCGCTTAAAGGTGCCCTAGAATGAGTTGAAACAATATTTTACATAGATTTAATAGATTTTCTGATATCTATAGAGGGTATGTGACTTATTTAAGGGCAAAAATTGTCCAGATACAGTTTTACAGGTCCATTTACAACCCTTGAAATTGTCCCTAGAATTAAATGGTCTGTTCTTGCCTTATTTGGAAGGGTCATGAATATTAATGTAGAGTTCTGCTCTGATTGGCTGTTTCACTGCGCAGCTAATTTCAGTAGCTTTAGTGACAGAAACACATCTATACTGTCCGTCATGAAAATGAGAGATTAAGCATCCAACCTTATATGTTTGATCCTGTTTCTGACAAAGAAGAAGCAGATTTTGAGGAACAACCAATTGTTTTGAGATTGGAAATGGGCGCTTCTGAGTGGTAAGTTTAGTATTTATTTTCAGTAAGACCTGCAAAACGTAACGTCAGTACTATAACTTCAGCCTACATGCAAACTAGCATATAACATTAACTTTACACATTAACTCATAACGTCAGAAGTCACAACTTTGTTTGTAGCATTGTAAAAATATTTTAATTATTGTTATGCGTCACCGTATGATTTTACAATGATAGCTTCTTCACTTTGAATCAAGTACTCTAAACAGCGAACTGGGTAACGTTAGCGCGTAAATATGTTGTTTGTACAGTACAGTAAAGTTTTTTTTTAACAAATTGACTAGATGCCTTGTCAAATGACATCGTTTCAACTTAAGTGGTGGAGAAGGTGGCGTTAGCTAGAAGGATCGAGTGAGCTATAAGCATCTAAACTAACGTAGTTAGTTCCTGAGTTATGTGTTGATGATGAAATATAGGCTAAATTATAATTCTATCCCACAAAAGGGAATGCCATATGTATCTATGGTTGTATTTTGTAGATTTATATGACAACACTGGCATGAAATAATATTAACATTTGACATTTGTGTCATATCTATGCTACTTGGAGTTTCCTATGGTTACTGTACTAGCATCTTGCGTTGGATCTAGACAACACAGGGGATATTATTGTTAATGTTGTCTCACTAAGAAACTTCCAATTTAATCAGAAATTGTTTAGACAGTCAATACGTGGATAAAATCACTACTTACTGCTTGCGGGAATATCATTTGAATTGCCGCTTCTTCAGTATCAGACGCTGAGTGAAACCTGTTTGATATTGTCCCAGGCAGGTTAGAAAAACTGTCCGTGGTGAAATGGGCAGAGCAAACGAACAACTTTGAATTAAATTGTCGCGGTATCTGATTATAGATAAACATCACGCATGCCTGTTGACAGTTTTGTTCTGTGGGAAGGGTATGAAAAGTCCTCACGTCCCCTGCACAGCCTGGAAAATAACATTTATTTCCATGATCTGCCATTTTCGCTATCCTCACATCACGCTTGTTTCTTCACAATACCTGCAGAACTCCCAATGATTCGGCTGTGCAGTTTCGCCTGGCCTTGAACATGTGCTGGCATATGCAAATGTTGGGGGCATACATATTAATGATCCCGACTGTTGCGCAACAGTCGTGTTATGTTGAGATTCGCCTATTTTTCTGTGGTGTTTTTCACAAACAAGATTTACATATGAAGGAGAAAGCAATGGTGTTTGAGACTCACTGTATGTGATGTCCATGTACTGAACTCTTGTTATTCAACTATGCCATGGTTAATTCAATTTTTCATTCTAGGGCACCTTTAAAAAAGAGCTCCAAAACACTCAAGAGATGTAAGTCATCCACCAAAACCCATTACTAGGGCCTCCAGGGGCCTAGTTTATGTATAAATGGGGCAAACAGTAGTTATTCCCAGACTAAGTCTGGGATGTAACAAAAAAAGCATGTGAGGGCAGTAGGTTTATGCAGAAAGGACCTGCGACTGAAGCGCAGGGACCTCTAGATTATAAAATCTAACAAATGTGGACGGTGAGGCCCAGCCGGCCGCCACACAGATGTCATCAATGGAAACACCAGAGGACCACCAGTGCTTTCACTCCCAAGGGACATTGAAGGCACAAGGAGGAGTAAGTGAGAGCTATAGCATCTACTATCCATCTAGATAGTCTGGGCTTTGTGATCGGAAGACCTTTTGTGCGGCCACCAAAGCAGACAAAGAGCTGTTCCGCCTGACGAAAAGAGGCAGAGCGGTCAATGTACATCCTCAAGGCCCTGACAGGACAGAGAAGGTTCAACTCCTGTTCATCCTGAAAATTAGGAAGGGCGGAGAGAACTACCATCTGCGCCCTAAAAGGGGTAGATAGAACTTTCAGGACGTAGCAGAGTGCGGGCGCCATATGTTCTCGGAGCTCTGTGCTGGTTTGGTGGTTGGCGACTTGTCCCTTGGCATCTGCTACTGAGCTGGCACTGATTTAGGGCGGCTCGGAACAGATGATGTGGAGCGTTTGGGCAAAAAGTGTTGCATAGCCTGGGACGACTTTTGTGCTGCTGTAAAGTGCTCTGTGAGACCATCGACGGCTGGTCCGAAGAGACCAGTGGAGGACACTGGTGAGTCGAGGAAAAAGTTAAGCCACAAGTGGGGCTCCAACACCACCAAACTGGCCATCGAGCGTCCAATGGCTTGAGCTGTCGTCTTTGTGGCACGCAGGGCCAGATCTGTGGCGCTGCGCGGCTCTCTGAAGGTGGCATCCGGCCTCATCCAGATCCTTAAGGAGCTTTGCTTGATACATCTGGAGAAGCGCCATGGAGTGTAAAGCGGAAGCTGCCTGAACAGCCGAGGTGTTTGTCAGCTCATCGTTGAACGCTGAGAAGGAACTAGACGGCATCCAGGCAAGAACCACTCGTCCAAGTGGCTGTGTATGGGTTCCTCAGGAGCAGACCACTCTAAACGAGCTGTTCAACAGCACGCGATAGAGCTCTGAGTGACTAGAAGCTCGGGGCAGGGGCAGGGACGTGTTCTGAGAAGAATGCTATCTGCGAGCGCAGAGAGGCAAGACTCATACTCAGCGAGCACGGCTTCTGCGTGGGACTCGCCCAGACATTGGACGCACTTGCTGTGCCCATCATCAGCCTCTGCACGTGCCACACTTGTGGTGTGACATTTGCAACAACGTTGCTAAAATTTGCTCTTTTATGAATGCTCTGGCATCGAGAAACTTTGCATTCACTCACAGTACTCAAGTTTTGCGATGAATTTCAAAGGTTTGGCAAGTGAAATGCAAAACTTTTGCGAAAGA
This sequence comes from Gobio occitaniae, assembly GCA_033150135.1. Taxonomy (NCBI): domain Eukaryota; kingdom Metazoa; phylum Chordata; class Actinopteri; order Cypriniformes; family Gobionidae; genus Gobio; species Gobio occitaniae. The sequence goes on from JARQWZ010000153.1 coordinate 96,121, forward strand.
ATGCAAAATCATTGAAATATATTTCCTTCCAGCTCATATTTTTTCCATCACCATATTTGTTTAGGGTTTCGTAACAAGGTAATGTTCAAAGTAACGCCCCATGTTTAAAAAAAAAAATTCAACATAAAATAACACCATATTTAATTAAAACTTAAATAAAAAGCTTTACAGAAAAGCATGCCTTAAACCTAATCCTTTAGATTTAATGGGTGGCTCAACTTACCCCCTATCCCAATTTTATAATAGCCAACTATTTGAATTATAAATCAAAAATACGCGATGGGCTCAGATTGGTTAGCTGGCCCAGTGTGTTGTGATTCGCTAACCCTGGAGGCTGTGCTTTGGTCAGTATTAGAAACAATGGCGTCAATAAAACCAAACCAATCTGAGCCCGAATCAGACCCAGAACATTTTAGTGAAGATGATCGAGCAGAAGCTGTTCAGTCCTCAAGAGTAAAGACTGCGAATCTATAGTTATCGCTACTGAATGGCACTTTTGTATTTTTAGAACGATTATAGCCAAATATCTGTCGCAAGAACTATTAACCCAAAACGAACACTAAACACTGGCTTTACTAGTAAGTTAGCCAAATCACACACAGAACCATGTTTAGCATGCCTGTAGATAAACAATACATAAAAGCTCTAATCAAAGAATCATTTACACTAATGCCAAGTTCGCTGTTGAGATTTTAACGTTAGGTGTTTGTAACGTTAGGTGTTCGTCGGATAACGTTAAGTATGAATGAGCATTTAACAGACTGGTTTGCAGAACAGCGTTGTCATCTGTTTACTTCCTTGCTACAACGCACAATTAACGTATTACAGGAAAACACATCGATGAAAAATAAATCATACTTACAGGTAATGGCCCGTAAACAGCTTCTGTTTGTAAATCCAGCTTTCAGGACAAGCCGTTGTGCATATCGTGCATTGAACTCGCGAAGTTTGTGGAAGTTTTCCTCCGTGAAATGTGCTGCGGGAGCCCTGTGCGCGTCATGCATGATTCACACTGGCCGTGTTTGTCTCACGCAGCTGACGTTGTGCGATTCCTGTATTGAACTCGCGAAGTTTGTGGAAGTTTTCCTCCGTGAGATGTGCAGCGGAAGCCCCGTGCGCGCCTGTTCCCCTCCGTCTCAAACACACGTGCATATAACATGCTGTATGTTAAACGCTCTGCAACGCACCCCCCGTCCCACAAGGAAGGCTGAACAAAGCAAGTACCCCAGACCTGCAATCCCGATGAAAATAACAGCGTTTCGTCGGCATTGCCATTTCGTCGGCACTCCATTCTAACTATACCACAACAGCGCCGCGATACAAAATGGCCTCACCCCCCCATATTTAATATTCTCGGAGGAGGGGTTTATGTAAATATTGAGCCTGGTGATGTCACCAACCCTGGAGGAATGTCTGTAGTCGCCTACTGGCCGTTTTCTGTAGTCCTTAGAAATTGATTTCTTTAAAAGCAAATATCTCCCTTTGCTTTAAACTTTGAACATTGTAACTTTGCAGATGTTGTTTATGCTCAAGCAGCAACATTACACGCTAGCTAAAGTTAGAATAGTGAAATCATGGTTTACCACCCCTTTAAGAATACAGAAAGAGGCAAGAAAGTGCATATAATGCTCTGCTTACCATAGACGGTGACAATTAATTTCTTGATTGAGACCTTGTTTTCAACGACCATTTCGATTTTATAAAGTCCAGCATGTTTTGTGCTGATGTTTGTGATGGTCAGAGATCCAGTCTGTGAGTCCAGCTCAAGTCGGTCTCTGAATCTCCCATCGGCACCATCGTGGAAGGTCTCATTGTGCACTCTGTTGATTTTAGCGATGTGAGTGTCTTGGGGTCCAAACATCCACACCATCACATGTCTCTGTAGTTCAGCAACATCTGTGTTTAGAGTGACAGAATCTCCCTCCATCGCTGATATTGTCTCAATCCAACGCTCTCCATTGACTTTGCATTGCGGGAGGCTGCCTCATTGTCATTTCGGTCTTATAACAAAAAACAGAACAATGTCTAAAAGCTGATATGTGACAAGGTGTACAGCAAACCAGCTAAAAAACACAGAAATAAGTTTTTATAAGCTGTCGACCAGAAAAAAACGAGCGTTTAAGAAGATAAAAGTGGATACAAGCAATACGAAGTGAAGCTTCAGCAGGAAGAATGGGTCAATTTTGGGATCCTGACACTCAGTGTACCTCAATATGTCTATGTGTGCAGTAAACATTTTGTCACTGTTAAGTCAAATGTCCAAATGTCCGTTTTATATATTATATTACTGTCGCTGATTACATTCCCCTCTAGTCGTCGTAGTTCTCAGTGTAATATAGTCTCAATGGCCTGAATCCACTTTTTTGTACTTAAACGCTCGTTTTTTGGGTCAACAGCTTATAAAAACGTCTGGGTTTTTGCTTCTGGGTTTTGTTTAGCTTGTTTGCTGTACACCTTGTCACATATCAGCTTACATTGTTCAGTTTTTTGTTATAAAAACATGAGCCCTAGTGTTGTGCTGAAATAAATGTGCATTAAATACAGCCATAAGTGTCTGTTGCATCCATACCCACAATCTTCACAACAAATATACTTCAATTAAATGCGTGTGTCTTATAAACAAGACGTAATAACAGTATCCCAGCTAACACAAATACGTGACTGTTACGTAGCTGCAACGTAATCTGCTGACTAAACTTTCGTTGTGGTGACGTAACTAGTTACGTTGTGACAACTGGAAAAGTGAAATTCCCGGATACGTTGTCACAACGTAACTTTGTAACGTTGCCAGTTAGTAACTGCAACGTAGTGGCAACGTCACGGATCAATAGTTGTGTGTTGGTAATCAGTTGGTAATTATAATTATTTATTTTTCAATAGGCGGACATGCTGTAGTTTATCCTAATTTATGTCCTCATTTGCCAAAACTAATTTAAAGGCTATTTCAATAGCTGTGAATGACGAATGCAGACTCAAAGTGACTTCAGTTCATTTATTTTGAAAAACACAAAAACTAACTATAAAACACACCCAAATTATTAAACAAAAACATAGGAGATCGTACTGACAAGGTTGTGAGAAGGTAATTTTATGGTAAGGAAATTACAGACAAACGACGTTGAGACTACGTTGTCAAGTCATGAAATTACCAAAAAGTCCGAATAAATTACGTAACTGTTACGTCGTGTGTTAGCAGGGATAATGTGCAAAAGCAAGAAGTGTCACACAATCAGATGTTTTTCAGTGTTTATTTGCAAGTAGTGCAACCTGAGAACACAGAACGGTGCAGTTGGAATGCTTCAAGGTAAAAGGTTAACGTTACATAGGCTTCATGATCTGCAGCTCCTGAACCCATCCATTTGTGAACTGCACATTTCATATGGATCCAAACAGTTAATTCCGCTTTTGTCCATATACCGGTCCCTGGCTTCCCTATTTAACGTATCCCGGTAAATTCCACATCCCTTTCGCGATTTTAACATAGTTTTTATTTCTCCCAACTCTGCTTCTCCTCGTTCGATTTGCTGTATGTTTACATTCGCGAGGCCATCAATATGGCCGCCACGTCCCAGAATGCAACGCGGCGCCCAAGCCCTATTGGTCAAACGTGAGATTTCACATTCTTCTTCCTTTTCTTTTCCAGATATATGAAAATGTACAATCTGAAAGTCTCCTTCAACAGTGAGTTGTCCCCATACCTAACCCAACCATCTATTTGAATCTGAAAGTAACTGTAACCCTTAAAACAACAACAAACAAAAACATTTTTGTAAAATTGAAATGCATGTTGATGTGGAAGATATTATTTAAAAAACGAGCACAGCCTACCTCATTTGATTGAATGATTTTATTACTTGTTTTCAAATTGAATGATTTTCTTTATAAAGCAGGCTTAAAAATATTTTGTTTTTATTTTCACTCCCAGATGTACCTCAAAAAATGGAGACGACAAAATTCAAAAATAATTTTAAATGATAATTCCCACTGCTTAGAATTTCAAAACCTGCTGTGCTCTAGCAATTTCCCTTATTTATTTTTTATTTTTTAAACCAGATCGTTCAGCCCTTGCCAAGAGAGTCTTTCCAGATTCCTTTCTCAGAGACAGGGTGAGGGTTCCTGAGGGTATTCCACTCATGGACGGAGGTATTTAATTTAAATGTGATCAAAAGTACAATATTGTCAGTATAAATGAAGCACTCTGAAGCTGCAGAGTCTGAACTACATATCTTCCAGATGTAAGAAAATGTTTGGAACAGACCTCAACAAATGTCACATGATATATATATATATATATATATATATTTATTTATATATATATATATATATATATATATATATATATATATATATATATATATATATATATATATATATATATATATATATTTATTTATTTATTTATTTATTTATTTATTTATTTAAACAAAACTGCAATGCAAAATGCTTTGTGGAGGTCTGGACTCTACTGACCACTTTTTCTGGTTATATTTTTAATTTCTTGTTGCTGCTTTTCAGAGTAAACTTCTGAAGAGATTGGGAGGCGTTGATGCTGCAGACCATGTGAAGATGTCAATAGCTGCGTAAGTAACTTTGTTCCTTTTTTGCATTAGTTTATAGTAGGGGTGTAACGGTACACGTATTCATACCGAGCCGTTTCGGTACAGGGCTTTCAGTTCGGTGCACGTGTGAACGGTTCCGAATGCAATCTTTAACAGTCGGCTTGTTTTAAGCGCAGAACACACTTCAATCCGAGTTCCCACATGAACATATTAAGTATTCTGTCCATTTTATCACGAAATTCAAACGATAAATGCCGTTTTGACGCTCTTTAATGTGTCAACTGATCACTGTATAGGCGCGTCAATTCAAGCGCCTGCGGCATGCGAGTGAACGCGATCAACACTTCCAGAAGAATAAACATGAATTAATATCTTAAGGTATGTTGAGGATAACACTTACTGAAATGTATCATATGTCGTGTAATCGCTCAATCAGTGTTTCAATCGCGGAAAGACGTCAAACAGCTTGTAAACAATGTCCTGTACCTCAGAGTCAGAAGTCATTCAGTCCACAGCTGTTAATTCACTAGAGAAATCAACTCTTTCACTAAATATATGCACTATATTAGCCTATATATATATATATATATATATATATATATATATATATATATATATATATATATATATATATATATATATATATATATATATATATATATATATATATATATATATATATATATATATATATATATATATATATATATATATGACTAAACATGAATATCTGCTGATAGACTCATAGTTTGGGCTCTGTTGTTAACCTTTAATATTATAGTAATAATGTGCAAGTAAGGGCTCCCTATATAGTTTACAGCATTATCTTTAAGAAACTTTTAGTTATAATTGAATTCATTTAAGGACAGACACACAATTTTTTCAGTAAACCACTGTTTAATAAAAAATAAATAAGCCATTTTGTAAAACTCCTGTACCGAACCCGTACCGTACCGTGACTTCAAAACCGAGGTACGTACCAAACCGTCAGTTTTGTGTTCCGTTACACCCCTAGTTTATAGTGATTGTTTACTGTGATGCACTCCCCCCACACACCCACTTACTCACTCTCTGCTACATTTTCATAATGAACTTGACTGCAATATAATATTCTAATATAAATCTGTTTTACCATGGCAGAACTATGACCAATACAATGATGGCCATAATGAGCCTCAGAGGAAGAAGTGGGAAGGTTGCCTTCATGAAAACCCGTCTCTACAAGATAATCTGTGGTGAGTTTGCTTTAACATAATAGTTTTGTAGCAATGTTTTAAATAATTGAATATAGTAAGCAGAATAATAATTCAAAATAAATTATTTTAGTTGGATGACTCTACAGAGCATGTTCTAATATTATATATAATACTCCATTCTGGGCTCTAGACTAACTTCTCTACCGGCAGCACTGGTTACTACCAACTGCCTTTTGTTGCTCGCCCAAGCACATGATTATAAATGACCTTGCATGTTGATAAATACTACTTTATATACTTGGAACATTGGCCACAAAAGTTGATATTTGCAAAATATTTTAATTTGAGAGGTTAGCGTTTGCTAATATAGATCTGTTTTTGTTGTTTTTTCCCCCTCATCAGACGCTGTCTTGAGCTCATTTGATACAACTATAACAAAAGTAGATGAATACATGGCCAAATACTTGAAATATGCACCAGAGAGGATGGGTGGCGGTGGCAGAAAGAAGTCACAAGAAGGGAAGATTTAACCAGACGTGTTCAATGTTTGGGCCGTGTTTCTAAAGGTTAAAGTTTGACATGTGTAAAATTATGTTGTGTGAAATGTTGGCACACTTGCAGCCATGTAATAAAGCATGTTTCTTACGTCAGTGAAATGTCTTTATTAATCTTCCTGGTCCTGATTTGACCAATTGGGTTCTTCCTTGCTGACTGCGTGTCCGCAAACTTAGTATTTATGTATCCATTTTAAGGTGTTTGGTGTTACTGTTGAACACCTCAATACAGTTAAAACAGTTTAACAAAATAAACAATGTTAAAAAGCAGGACATTATAGTGACGTTGAAATTTCAACGTTGATTGGATTTGCAAAATCTAAACTAAAATCAATATTGATTCAATGTTGGCAAATTCACATGTTGAGAAAGGTGACATTGGAATGACGTTGCTAATTCAACGTTGATTAGATTTATCGATTTAGATTTAACGGTTATCCAACACTGGCACCTGACGTTGATTCAACAGTGAATCTGCGTTAAAATGCCAGCTCGGAACGTTCCTCAAAACTAGCCAAAAACAAGCCTAATAGCTTTCCAGGGGGGTTCTCCGGGGGAAAAAAGGCATTTGGGGGTAAAATATGTGTTATTTTGGCAGGGATGCCTGCTAAAATTCGCATTCCTGGGTCTGTATAATTAATTGGGGTCGCATGGCACATACAGTGCAGTTGAGTTCTGTTGACATTTGACAACTAACGTTATGCGTCGCTCCGTTGCTCTGATTGGTTGTAGGTCTATCCAATTGAGGTCTTTCCTGGTTCGGTTGAAACACGCCCCATAATCACAGTATCAGACTCAAATTCTGACTAGAATTGAGTATGACGACGTCAGGCTAGTGAATAAATGTATTAAACGTAAATTACTTAGTGTTTATGTCCTTCTGTGAATTAACTAAGAAAATGCTTAATAAAATATAGGCTAAATATCAGTTGACCCCATGTTTACTTTCTTCACTGACACAGACGAAAATGAATAGACTATCAGTCAGAGCTCCGCTTTAGGATGGGTAGAGACAGGGCAAGAGAAGGAGACAGAGAAAAAGAAAGAGTGATGGAAATGAGAGATGAAATGAGGAGAGCACAAGTATGACAAATAATCTACTGCCTACTATGGTTTTAAAAACTCTTTTTTTAGCCTTCAACCATCTTAAAATGCACATATGTAGATCAGAGAAATAAAAAAAATATTTTTTATTTAAAAAAATAAATATTTCTTTGGGGAGCTTCAGGTGTGGAGTGGAGGGCTCGAGGAGAGCTGGAGCGGACTCGAGGAGCTTTCTATGCCATAAAAAGATCCATTAAAATCAACATCCCAATCCAAATTTGGCTCAAACTTTTCAAATCTATAATTGAACCAATTGCTTTATATGGCAGTGAAGTGTGGGGTCCTTCTATAAAATTTGATTTCTGAAATTGGGAAAAACATCCGATTGAAATTCTACATTTAGATTTCTGTAAAAGAATACTCAAAGTCCAGAGAAAAACATCAAACAACGAATTAGGCCAATACCCTCTCCTTCTAAACATCCAAAAAAGAGCCATCAGATTCTGGAAACACCTAAAAACAAGCGACCCCAACCACTACAAAGCCCTAAAACACCAAGAGCTGAGTGTGACGAGGAGTCCCCTGTGTCAGCTGGTGCTGAGACTGACAAACACCAAACACCATTCAAAACCAGCACAAACTGGAATGTTATTCTGCCCTAAATCGAGAATACAGTGTTGCGAAGTACCTGAGCTCAGTGAATGATGAGAGACTCAGGAGAAACCTGACGATGTACAGACTCAGAGAGCACAGTCTGGCCATAGAGACGGGCCGGCGCAGACACACCTGGCTCTCCCGTGAGGACAGACTCTGCTCGCACTGCATGCTGGGAGTGACAGAGACCGAGCTGCACTTCCTCACAGAATGCACAAAATACAAAGGTATCAGAGACCACTACTGCCCCAAAATTAATAAAATATTCCCCCAATTCAGCACCTGTAGCCCAACCAAAAAACTAATATAGCTGCAAGATTTGTATCCTCTTGCCATCTCCTGAGGGACGGCCAAACAAACAGCCCATAAACACACATTCTCTCACAGCCCGTAACACATTAGACTCCCAGTCAGGTATATAATGTATGTATGTTCAGTTGTTACAAGATTCATGTAGCCTATTATATATATTTTTTATTTACTTTATTTATTTTATTCATATTTTGTTATTATTATTATTTTGCTATATCAAGCCATGTGCACATACCGTAATATATTGTCTTTTTATTTTTTAGTTCTATCATTATTACTTTTATCTCTGAATATGTTCAATTGTTACAAATCACTTTCTGTTGTTTAAAGGGGTGGGGAAACACTCAGTTTCAGTCAGTCTCATGTCAATCTTGAGTACCTATAGAGTAGCATTGCATCCTGCATATCTCCGAAAAGTGTTTATTTTTATTATAATTATAAAAGAAAGATGCCCTGTTCCGAGTCTTTCCGGAAAAAGCCGTGCGGCTGGGGGCGTATCGTGTGGGCGGAGCTAAAGAATGTCGAGCGCGCGCCGCTGTTACTGTGTTGAGTGCGTCTGAAAGCTGCGTCATCCCTAAAAGCGGGGAAAAACTTTATTCAACATAAAAAATGGCTTTTAATCAGATACAGCCATACATCTATGATCCGGAATCAGACCCAGAGGCTGAAGTTGAACAGGAGCAGCAGCAAAAACGACTAGAGCAGGACATCGACTATGTGGTATAAGTTACACTAACTATATAATATGTTTAGCGGCTTGTGTTATTGAGAACATCATGTCAAGCGCGAGTGTTACAATGTGTGTGTGTGTGTGTGTGTGTGTGTGTGTGTGTGTGTGTGTGTGTGTGTGTGTTTACGCGTGGTTTGTGTAGACATGATTTGTAGTAAGCGGACTGGTTTTGCGCGTCAGGCTAGTGTTTACATAGAAAGACATGGAATAGTAGCGCATTTGAATGAAGAAGCGCGCTTATTTAGTTCAACATATTTCCCCACTCTTTGTGTATGGTTGTTTGGAGTGCTTTTACAATACACAAACACACATATAGTGGCCAGCTAAACAAATGTACACACACTATACATCGCATGCTCCATTGATCAATACGTGATCATGTTTGGGCTACTTGATGGGCATAGGCAAAAACAGACATTTGAACCAGTCAAACCTGCGGTTCCAACGTTGGGACCTTTATCGTTGGGACCGCTCCATCCTTCAGTATTAGGCGATCTGAAAATCCGTCGTCGAACTGGGCCTTGTTTATAAAACAATCGGCACCGAAATGCAGGGAACAGACATAAATATTTGCGTAACTCAGTTGCTCATCCGGAAAAGCAAATTCCATCTGTACGAGCCAGCGCTTTGATGGGCGTAGCCTATTGCTTTCACGCGCTCTCTCACACTCTCTCTCTCTCTGGCGCGCGCTCTTCCGGTAGAATTGTCCGTACGGCCCATACAAGGAAATTCCGCCCTGTTGACGTCAAGCGGACCCATGATCGAAAAAAACTTTCCGATACTTATGACTAACAGGAAGTACTAATTTTGGCAAAGAAATACTCCCATCAAACGTCCACCTTAGCTTTTGAAACTGTGTCCATGTTTAGCATGGGAATCCAAGTCTTTAACAGTGCAAAAAGATCAGTATGCATGAAACAGCATTTCACCCCCCCTTTAATGCTTTGGCAATACAAAATGTATGTTTGTGTCATGCCAAAAAAGCTTCCTGAATTGAATTGATTACGCTGAGAGAGTGAAATACTCGATGGTGATTGGCTTTTATGCTGAGAGAGTGAAATACTCGATGGTGATTGGCTTTTTTCCTTTTTTCTTTTAACAGCGAGCGGCGGCAAAATCAACAGTCCTAACTATCGGCAGATTCAACACGTTCATTAGGTAAGTACAGCGTATTATATTAAACAAACATTCAAATAAGCAAATAAGTGATTATTGACAAAGTGAGATCGAAAGTGAGATTATTGACAGTGAGAGCGGTTAAAACAGACTGTGGTTCATATTCAGTCACAAGAGGGAGCTAAAGCAGCTCAATCTGCAGCAGGAGAGTCATGTTGCTGTACATCACCCTGAAAGCATCCACAAAATATTAGTCAGATAGATTACAAGTAGAATACAATATATTGAAATATTTGCAATCATCGTTATTTCTTGCAAGTACTTTAGTTTATCAGACTACACATTTAAATCTTGAATGGTCTTTAAAGAAGGAAGATGCCTTGTGTTCCCAGATAATAAGTGTAGCTACAACATCTGCCAGCAGGAGCGAACAGACCACACTAACCACACCATGAACCATGAAAATACATTTACTGTGAATTTTTTTATTTTTTTATTTATGTCCTTGTATTTTAAAAGCACATTATCACTGGGATGAGACCATTTCATGAATCCACCCTTTGGACAAAGAGAGGATTTCAATCACCTTCACTATGATAAACATTAAAGACATTTAATCAGAGTTCAGTGAGGAAACTGAGCTGCTAATAAAGTCTGTTGATATTTCCTGATCAAACACAGATCACAGAATAACATACTGACAGTTTCACAGGAACTTTCAAAATTCACATGACTATATTTGAACAGATTATTGAATATTTTTTATATATCTTGAAAAAATAAGTTTCCACATGTCAGTTTTAAGGCCTTTGACTGTAAAAATAACATGTTGTGTTTGTTATTTTGACCTTTAGTCTAAATTAATCACACAGTGACATTCAGGATCACATTAAACATGTTGAAAATCAATTTTAAATTATTAAAAATCCTCTTAAAATACTAATGTTATTAAAACTAAACATATTAATGTTTAATACAGTAATACTGCAGAAGTGAGTCATATTGATTCATCAGTATTAATTTTTCTCTTCAGTCAAGACAGAAATGTCGATCATGTACAGAGTTAATTAATTTTCAAGAACGGCGCTGACAATTTCAGAAAAAAAGTCTGATGCCCTAATAATATTAATAATTTGTTACATTTATATAGCGCTTTTCAAGGTACTCAAAGCACTTTACATATAGAAGGGGGGAATCTCTTCAACCACCACCAATCCACGTCAGTTTTAAGGCCTTTGACTGTAAAATAAAGTTTTTCAATGTTCAGTCACTAGTTTGAATATATATATATATATATATAGATGTTTATATATATATATATAACAAACTTTCCACTGTACTGGTCAGTTTCTGCTCTGTTTTCACACTTCGTCTCTTTCTCACACGTCCACATGCACAAAAGCAGAAGTAACTGCAGATTTTTTAAAACTTTAGCTCCTGACAGCTTCAGTTTCGAGTAGTTCTGCTTATCAGCATTTATTTTTAATCTGAAGCGCAGTAAACCACAGTGTGTTTAAAGGTTAAAGTGTCTCTGCACTTACAGCTCTTCTCTCTCATCTGATCTCAATTGATCACTCACTATATTTGCACAAATACATGTTCTATTGATGTAAATCATTCAGATTGTTGTATTGAACTCGTCTCTTGCTGTAAAGCGTTTGATGTGGTGATTCAGAGACTGATGCAGCTGATGTTGATGGTTTAGTTGCTCTGTGGAATTTCATTATGGTTTGTGGGGAGCAGAAATCCACTGGACCAAAACCGAGCTAAACTAAACAATGGTTTTAACAGCTGAAGGACAAAAAGAGACTTGATCAGGTCAAACATCTGAAACTCATGGGGTTCAACAGCCATGAATGCAAACATGTGCTAAAATAGTCGCTATGAGAGATAAAGATCAAACTAAGAGCAGGGTGGAATATAAACGGAAATGACTAAAGCTTGCACATTTTCGTGACCACATGTGCCTGTGGTCAATTTTTTTCTTCTCCTCATCGCATTTCAAACTCAACGTTTTTTTCTCACCCCTGACGTCAACATCTTTCTAGAACTGTTTAACAACAGAAACACCCAAGGGCATGATGAGATTAATGTTTGTCACCTTTTAAAACACAAGGTTTGAATATGAATTCACTGATTAATATATTATTTTCTAGATAATAGTGTCTGCTAAATGAATATAAGTAACTGCAGAATCCAGAAGCAAGTCCCTAGCCCTCTGAACTGTGTGTGCCGCCCTGGCCCCCTGAACTGTGAGTGCCGCCCTGGCCCCCTGAACTTTGAGTGCCGCCCTGGCCCCCTGAACTGTGTGTGCCACCCTGGCCCCCTGAACTTTGAGTGCCGCCCTGGCCCTCTGAACTGTGTGCGCCGCCCTGGCCCTCTGAACTGTGTGTGCCGCCCTGGCCCCCTGAACTGTGTGTGCCGCCCTGGCCCCCTGAACTGTGTATGCCGCCCTGGCCCTCTGAACTGTGTGTGCCGCCCTGGCCCTCTGAACTGTGTGCGCCGCCCTGGCCCTCTGAACTGTGTGCGCCGCCCTGGCCCCCTGAACTGTGTGCGCCGCCCTGGCCCCCTGAACTGTGTGCCGCCCTGGCCCCCTGAACTGTGTGCGCCGCCCTGGCCCTCTGAACTGTGTGTGCCGCCCTGGCCCCCTGAACTTTGAGTACCGCCCTGGCCCTCTGAACTGTGAGTGCCGCCCTGGCCCCCTGAACTTTGAGTGCCGCCCTGGCCCTCTGAACTGTGTGTGCCGCCCTGGCCCCCTGAACTTTGAGTGCCGCCCTGGCCCCCTGAACTGTGTGTGCCGCCCTGGCCCCCTGAACTTTGAGTGCCACCCTGGCCCTCTGAACTGTGTGCCCCGCCCTGGCCCTCTGAACTGTGTGTGCCGCCCTGGCCCCCTGAACTGTGTGTGCCGCCCTGGCCCCCTGAACTGTGTATGCCGCCCTGGCCCTCTGAACTGTGTGTGCCGCCCTGGCCCTCTGAACTGTGTGCGCCGCCCTGGCCCTCTGAACTGTGTGCGCCGCCCTGGCCCTCTGAACTGTGTGCGCCGCCCTGGCCCCCTGAACTGTGTGCGCCGCCCTGGCCCCCTGAACCGTGTGCCGCCCTGGCCCCCTGAACTGTGTGCGCCGCCCTGGCCCTCTGAACTGTGTGTGCCGCCCTGGCCCCCTGAACTGTGTGTGCCGCCCTGGCCCCCTGAACTGTGTGCGCCGCCCTGGCCCCCTGAAGTGTGTGTGCCGCCCTGGCCCCCTGAACTGTGTGCGCCGCCCTGGCCCCCTGAACTGTGTGCGCCGCCCTGGCCCCCTGAACTGTGTGCGCCGCCCTGGCCCCCTGGACTGTGTGCGCCGCCCTGGCCCCCTTGACTGTGTGCTGCACTGGCCCCCTGGACTGTGTGTGCCGCCCTGGCCCCCTGGACTGTGTGCCGCACTGGCCCTCTGAACTGTGTGTGCCGCCCTGGCCCTCTGAACTGTGTGTGCTGCCCTGACACCCTGGACTGTGTGTGCCGCCCTGGCCCCCTGAACTTTGAGTGCCGCCCTGGCCCTCTGAACTGTGTGTGCCACCCTGACCCCATGGACTGTGTGCGCCGCCCTGGCCCCCTGAACTGTGTGCGCCGCCCTGGCCCTCTGAACTGTGTGTGCCGCCCTGGCCCCCTGGACTGTGTGCGCCGCCCTGGCCCCCTGGACTGTGTGCGCCGCCCTGGCCCCCTGGACTGTGTGCGCCGCCCTGGCCCCCTGAACTGTGTGCGCCGCCCTGGCCCTCTGAACTGTGTGCGCCGCCCTGGCCCCCTGAACTGTGTGCGCCGCCCTGGCCCCCTGGACTGTGTGTGCCGCCCTGGCCCCCTGGACTGTGTGTGCCGCCCTGGTCCCCTGGACTGTGTGCGCCGCCCTGGCCCTCTGAACTGTGTGCGCCGCCCTGGCCCCCTGGACTGTGTGCGCCGCCCTGGCCCCCTGAACTGTGTGCGCCGCCCTGGCCCTCTGAACTGTGTGTGCCGCCCTGGCCCCCTGGACTGTGTGCGCCGCCCTGGCCCGCTGAACTGTGTGCGCCGCCCTGGCCCCCTGGACTGTGTGTGCCGCCCTGGCCCCCTGGACTGTGTGTGCCGCCCTGGCCCCCTGGACTGTGTGTGCCGCCCTGGCCCCCTGAACTGTGTGTGCCGCCCTGGCCCCCTGAACTGTGTGTGCCGCCCTGGCCCCCTGGACTGTGTGTGCCGCCCTGGCCCCTGGACTGTGTGTGCCGCCCTGTCCCCCTGAACTGTGTGTGCCGCCCTGGCCCCCTGGACTGTGTGTGCCGCCCTGTCGCCCTGGCCCCCTAGACTGTGTTTGCCGCCCTGGCCCTCTGAACTGTGTGTGCCGCCCTGGCCTCCTGGACTGTGTGCGCCGCCCTGGCCCCCTGAACTGTGAGCGCCGCCCTGGCCCCCTGGACTGTGTGTGCCGCCCTGGCCCCCTGGACTGTGTGTGCCGCCCTGGCCCCCTGAACTGTGTGTGCCGCCCTGGCCCCCTGGACTGTGTGTGCCGCCCTGGCCGCCTGGACTGTGTGTGCCGCCCTGGCCCCCTGAACTGTGTGTGCCGCCCTGGCCCCCTGGACTGTGTGTGCCGCCCTGGCCCCTGGACTGTGTGTGCCGCCCTGGCCCCCTGAACTGTGTGTGCCGCCCTGGCCCCCTGGACTGTGTGTGCCGCCCTGCCCCCCTGGCCCCCTGAACTGTGTGTGCCGCCCTGGCCCTCTGAACTGTGTGTGCCCCCCTGGCCCCCTGAACTGTGTGTGCCGCCCTGGCCCTCTGAACTGTGTGTGCCGCCCTGGCCCCCTAGACTGTGTGTGCCGCCCTGGCCCCCTGGACTGTGTGTGCTGCCCTGGCACCTGGACTGTGTGTGCCGCCCTGGCCCCTGAACTGTGTGCGCCGCCCTGGCCCCCTGAACTGTGTGTGCCGCCCTGGCCCCCTGGACTGTGTATGCCGCCCTGGCCCTCTGAACTGTGTGTGCTGCCCTGGCCCTCTGAACTGTGTGCGCCGACCTGGCCCCCTGGACTGTGTGTGCCGCCCTGGCCCCCTGAACTGTGTGCGCCACCCTGGACTGTGTGTGCCGCCCTGGCCCCCTGGACTGTGTGTGCCGCCCTGGCCCTCTGAACTGTGTGCTCCGCCCTGGCCCCTGGACTGTGTGTGCCGCCCTGGCCCCCTGGACTGTGTGTGCTGCACTGGCCCCCTGGACTGTGTGTGCCGCACTGGCCCCCTGAACTGTGTGTGCCACCCTGGCCCTCTGAACTATGTGCGCCGCCCTGAACTCCTGGACTGTGTGCGCCGCCCTGGCCCCCTGGACTGTGTGCGCCGCCCTGGCCCCCTGAACTGTGTGCGCCGCCCTGGCCCCCTGGATGTGTGTGCCGCCCTGGCCCCCTGGACTGTGTGTGCCGCCCTGGCCCCCTGGACTGTGTGTGCCGCCCTGGCCCCCTGAACTGTGTGTGCCGCCCTGGCCCCCTGGACTGTGTGTGCCGCCCTGCCCCCCTGGCCCCCTGGACTGTGTGTGCCGCCCTGGCCCCCTGGACTGTGTGTGCCGCCCTGGCCCCCTGAACTGTGTGTGCCGCCCTGGCCTCCTGGACTGTGTGTGCCGCCCTGCCCCCCTGGCCCCCTGAACTGTGTGTGCCGCCCTGGCCCTCTGAACTGTGTCTGCCGCCCTGGCCCTCTGAACTGTGTGTGCCGCCCTGTCCCCCTGAACTGTGTGTGCCGCCCTGGCCCCTTGGACTGTGTGTGCCGCCCTGCCGCCCTGGCCCCCTAGACTGTGTTTGCCGCCCTGGCCCTCTGAACTGTGTGTGCCGCCCTGGCCTCTTGGACTGTGTGTGCCGCCCTAGCCCCCTGGACTGTGTGTGTCGCCCTGGCCCCCTGAACTGTGTGTGCCGCCCTGGCCCCCTGGACTGTGTGTGCCGCCCTGGCCCCCTGGACTGTGTGTGCCGCCCTGGCCCCCTGGACTGTGTGTGCCGCCCTGGCCCCCTGGACTGTGTGTGCCGCCCTGGCCCCCTGGACTGTGTGTGCCGCCCTGGCCCCCTGGACTGTGTGTGCCGCCCTGGCCCTCTGAACTGTGTGCTCCGCCCTGGCCCCTGGACTGTGTGTGCCGCCCTGGCCCCCTGGACTGTGTGTGCTGCACTGGCCCCCTGGACTGTGTGTGCCGCACTGGCCCCCTGAACTGTGTGTGCCACCCTGGCCATCTGAACTATGTGCGCCGCCCTGGCCTCCTGGACTGTGTGCGCCGCCCTGGCCCCCTGGACTGTGTGCGCCGCCCTGGCCCCCTGAACTGTGTGCGCCGCCCTGGCCCCCTGGATGTGTGTGCCGCCCTGGCCCCCTGGACTGTGTGTGCCGCCCTGGCCCCCTGGACTGTGTGTGCCGCCCTGGCCCTCTGAACTGTGTTCCGCCCTGGCCTCCTGGACTGTGTGTGCCGCCCTGGCCCTCTGAACTGTGTGTGCCGCCCTGGCCCCCTGAACTGTGTGTGCCGCCCTGGCCCCCTGAACTGTGTGTGCCGCCCTGGCCCTCTGAACTGTGTGTGCCGCCCTGGCCTCCTGGACTGTGTGTGCCGCCCTGGCCTCCTGGACTGTGTGTGCCGCCCTGGCCCTCTGAACTGTGTGCCGCCCTGGCCTCCTGGACTGTGTGTGCCGCCCTGGCCCTCTGAACTGTGTGCCGCCCTGGCCTCCTGGACTGTGTGTGCCGCCCTAGCCCCCTAGACTGTGTGTGCCGCCCTGGCCCTCTGAACTGTGTGTGCCGCCCTGGCCCTCTGAACTGTGTGCCGCCCTGGCCTCCTGGACTGTGTGTGCCGCCCTGGCCCTCTGAACTGTGTGCGCCACCCTGGACTGTGTGTGCCGCCCTGGCCCCCTGGACTGTGTGTGCCGCCCTGGCCCTCTGAACTGTGTGCTCCGCCCTGGCCCCTGGACTGTGTGTGCCGCCCTGGCCCCCTGGACTGTGTGTGCTGCACTGGCCCCCTGGACTGTGTGTGCCGCACTGGCCCCCTGAACTGTGTGTGCCACCCTGGCCCTCTGAACTATGTGCGCCGCCCTGGCCTCCTGGACTGTGTGCGCCGCCCTGGCCCCCTGGACTGTGTGCGCCGCCCTGGCCCCCTGAACTGTGTGCGCCGCCCTGGCCCCCTGGATGTGTGTGCCGCCCTGGCCCCCTGGACTGTGTGTGCCGCCCTGGCCCCCTGGACTGTGTGTGCCGCCCTGGCCCCCTGAACTGTGTGTGCCGCCCTGGCCCCCTGGACTGTGTGTGCCGCCCTGCCCCCCTGGCCCCCTGGACTGTGTGTGCCGCCCTGGCCCCCTGGACTGTGTGTGCCGCCCTGGCCCCCTGAACTGTGTGTGCCGCCCTGGCCTCCTGGACTGTGTGTGCCGCCCTGCCCCCCTGGCCCCCTGAACTGTGTGTGCCGCCCTGGCCCTCTGAACTGTGTCTGCCGCCCTGGCCCTCTGAACTGTGTGTGCCGCCCTGTCCCCCTGAACTGTGTGTGCCGCCCTGGCCCCTTGGACTGTGTGTGCCGCCCTGCCGCCCTGGCCCCCTAGACTGTGTTTGCCGCCCTGGCCCTCTGAACTGTGTGTGCCGCCCTGGCCTCTTGGACTGTGTGTGCCGCCCTAGCCCCCTGGACTGTGTGTGTCGCCCTGGCCCCCTGAACTGTGTGTGCCGCCCTGGCCCCCTGGACTGTGTGTGCCGCCCTGGCCCCCTGGACTGTGTGTGCCGCCCTGGCCCCCTGGACTGTGTGTGCCGCCCTGGCCCCCTGGACTGTGTGTGCCGCCCTGGCCCCCTGGACTGTGTGTGCCGCCCTGGCCCCCTGGACTGTGTGTGCCGCCCTGGCCCTCTGAACTGTGTGCTCCGCCCTGGCCCCTGGACTGTGTGTGCCGCCCTGGCCCCCTGGACTGTGTGTGCTGCACTGGCCCCCTGGACTGTGTGTGCCACCCTGGCCATCTGAACTATGTGCGCCGCCCTGGCCTCCTGGACTGTGTGCGCCGCCCTGGCCCCCTGGACTGTGTGCGCCGCCCTGGCCCCCTGAACTGTGTGCGCCGCCCTGGCCCCCTGGATGTGTGTGCCGCCCTGGCCCCCTGGACTGTGTGTGCCGCCCTGGCCTCCTGGACTGTGTGTGCCGCCCTGGCCCTCTGAACTGTGTTCCGCCCTGGCCTCCTGGACTGTGTGTGCCGCCCTGGCCCTCTGAACTGTGTGTGCCGCCCTGGCCCTCTGAACTGTGTGTGCCGCCCTGGCCCCCTGAACTGTGTGTGCCGCCCTGGCCCCCTGAACTGTGTGTGCCGCCCTGGCCCTCTGAACTGTGTGTGCCGCCCTGGCCTCCTGGACTGTGTGTGCCGCCCTGGCCTCCTGGACTGTGTGTGCCGCCCTGGCCCTCTGAACTGTGTGCCGCCCTGGCCTCCTGGACTGTGTGTGCCGCCCTGGCCCTCTGAACTGTGTGCCGCCCTGGCCTCCTGGACTGTGTGTGCCGCCCTAGCCCCCTAGACTGTGTGTGCCGCCCTGGCCCTCTGAACTGTGTGTGCCGCCCTGGCCCTCTGAACTGTGTGCCGCCCTGGCCTCCTGGACTGTGTGTGCCGCCCTGGCCCTCTGAACTGTGTGTGCCGCCCTGGCCCCCTGAACTGTGTGTGCCGCCCTGGCCCCCTGAACTGTGTGTGCCGCCCTGGCCCTCTGAACTGTGTGTGCCGCCCTGGCCTCCTGGACTGTGTGTGCCGCCCTGGCCCTCTGAACTGTGTGCCGCCCTGGCCTCCTGGACTGTGAGTGCCGCCCTGGCCCTCTGAACTGTGTGTGCCGCCCTGGCCCTCTGAACTGTGTGCCGCCCTGGCCCCCTGAACCACACAGTCAGTCAGTCACACATCTGTATAATTCCCCACTGTTTAAAAGTTAATCCATCTTCACCTCGTGGGTTTTCGTGAGAGGAGATTGATTTTCTGATAGCAGTGAGATTTATAGTGCGCTTTGGTTAGTTATATTTAGGCTACATTTAAATTAGATATATTGACTGATAGGTATAGACAGTGACATATAGTTAGGATAGATATAGTGACACATTAATATAGGCTAACTTAAATAGTGACAGATAGCACAGCATAAGTTAGAGATATATAATTATATATAGATTAGGTGATATATAAGCTAGATAGATATATTAATAGAATAGATAAAAATGTAGGCTCCACGTAAGAGATGCTGTACATCTGTGGTGTGGGAGCATTTCCATTTGGAAAAAAATAAAGTGAGATGTGTGTATTGTGATAGGCAGCTAGCCTTCTGCAACAATACATCATGATGCGCCATTTTGGTGGGTGCAGAGGATGGTAACATTCCCCCTGTACCTAGGCCTTATTTATGGGAACTGTTTGATAGTCGTATCCATGAAACCCGGATGATACACAGTGCTACAGCTGATGCAACAGTAGAAGTGAAAAAGTACCTCAAAGATGTGTTTTTGCCCAGAACGCATGATCCATTAATTTATTGGAAAGAGAGAGCAGTAATTTTCCCTCATTTGTAGCCTATGATGTACTTGCTAAAAAATATTTGTGCATGCCAGCAATAAGAGTTTTTCAAAGGCTGAAGAAATGATATATGTAAAAAAAGAAGTCGGCTAAGTCCTTCAACAGCAGAGCAAATAATATTTTTCAATAAAAATGTTATGTAACAAATGTGACACATTGTGGCTTTATTTATTTTATTAATGTTCATTATTCATGACCAAAAAAACCCTATAGTTATTCACAATGAGGAGGAAACAGGTTACAAAACCAATATCATTGACAATGTTATTTTAGATCAACACATGCAAGTGACCACTCGGTGTCGCCGTAGAGACGGGTGTCGGATTGATTCGAAGCTTCGAAACAATATGGCACATTTGCTTCAACTGTTTCTGTGCTTCACGAAGCCTCGGCCTGCCCATCACTACCGACAGGAACTCCTGACATTTAAATTCGATTTACTTCTATTCTGAAAAACTCTGACAGGGCAAACTTCAGGATGTGTTACAGCACTAAATAACCTGTAGATTGATCATCACTGTGACTCATGAAACGAGAAACCTATCTTGTATTTAGAAAAAAAAAAGGACCGCTTTAGTAATTAACTTACCGTACTCGAAGACATCTCTCCGGATGTAACCGCGGGAAACAATGACGAAATCACGCGATATTTGGCAGCTCCATCACAAGTTGCGTGCTGAACGTGCTGTCATGCTTGGAATGCAAATGTAGTCAGGGCTCTGAGAAAATCACGCGCCGCTCACATCTGGTTCTGTGGATATGGGTCTAAAAACTGCGGTTCTGAAATTGGAGTGCTGCAGCTGGATACTATTGGAGTTGAGGGAAAACCTCTAATCTATTTTGCCTGTAGTTCACATACATTATTTTACACACTAGCAAAAACAGTTTGAAATAATTAAGACTTTTTAAAATATTTTTGAAAGAAGGCTGAATTTATTTGATAAAAAATGCAGTAAAAACACAACATTAAGAAATATTAATACAATTTCTAATAGCTGTTGTGAATATATTTTTAAACAAATGTATTCCTGTGATCAAAGCTGAATGTATAATTTTCATTAAAAAAAACTTCAGGACCAATATAATTGTTAAACTTTTTTTTAACTCTATTCCATAAAATTACAGATGTCAAGCTCCTGAAAGGACAAATACTATAACCACTAGAAAGACACAAGGCACCAGTCCACATTCTGCACTACATACTAAGTCTTAGACCATAGCATTGCTTTATTTGGACTGATTTTATGGTAGGTATTGAACTTTAGTGATATTAAACTTCACTGTATGGAAAAGATTTCAAATGTGTAAAAAAAAAAAAAATCTAAATTATTTATTAATTGCCATGTGCGCCAGGAAAGACCAATTATAACCTAAAGAAGTATGCCAGTCATTCATTAATGTTAATGATAAGCATTTCAATAAAAAATAGCATTTATATTTCTGTATACATAGCATCTATATTTTTATGTTAGTAAGTGGTGTTTAAAATTGCTCTGCGCATAATGAGCTGTTGAGTTTATGGTGAGATGAAAAACTTTTCTTCAAAAGCTAAATTCATTTCCTATTATCACTGTAAAGCTGCTTTAAAGCAATCTGTGTTGTAAAAAGCGCTGTATAAATGAAGGAGACTTGACTTGACGTGTTGCGGACCGGTTGTTATGGGCCGCTTTGTGCCAGAAAGTCCAGGGCCACTTTTTTGCCCCAATCTGCCCGATTCCCACTTATTAAAGACTGTTCACACTAAAAACAGTTAATCAACAATGTTTTTTCCCAGCTCGTTTTTTCTTTCGTTTTCGTTAACGATTATAACCTTGGTGTGTGGAGGCCCTATCTGGCCGGTAGGCCGGCTGGCTGGCTGGCTGCCCGAGATGAGGTGTTGTTTCAGCCAGGAAGAAGAGAAGAGAGTGAGGGGATCTGAGCCATCTCTATTTAAGCTCTGGGAGCTTAAACACCCTCCTGGGGTAGTCTTGACCAATGAGATTGTTGAGATTTAATTGCAGAGGAAGGAACTATTAAAGACTCTTGTAATACTAATATGTTGCACAAAACCATAGTTTGCCATTCTGAAACCTAAATCCAACAGAGATTGAATTGACACATAGACCACCAAACCCTATAAAAACAAATCATGAGATGGATATATGTTTATATATTTCTCAAGTGGTTATATATATATATAGGATATATGAGTTTAAGATGGTTTATTTGTCCTTTTCAGAAAGACTGTGAGAGTCTCAGCTCTCTGCACATTCTTTCAAGTCGTAAAACTTATCAGTACCTATGTGCCCTGTAACCAGAGAGCTCTTCCTTGCTCTCATGGGCCTTTTCGGTGGATGGGCCCATAGACCTTCAGAGTGAGTTCTACGGATTGCTTGTTAAATTGGACAAATAATTGTGTCTGATCTGTCTCAGTCGCTACACACTTTTATGTGCAGTCATTAATATAACAGTGATAGAATCTAATAATATTACTGTCCCCATTTCATTATATTCTAGTAAAACAAAATAAACAAAAGGACTTGTCAGCTACATTGTGTAACCCCCAACAATTTGTCAGCAAGCACAAGAAGTACTAATCCTCCTAAAGCTTTTATTCAGATAACTACAGATGTAAAGTAAAGCAATTTCCCACTGAGCAGGAATTGTTGAGACTGCAATATATCTTACATTAATACAACAGAATACAAAAAAAATCATTATACTTTTTGAGTGTCTGATTAATCACAGTGTATATTATCAGGCATTTTAGTTGAAAATCTGCTTTAGAATGATTTGTATTGTGAAAAATTATATACAAACACAACTCTTGTGAAAAATTTAAACTGAAAAAGGGGAGTTTAGATTCTGAAAACAAAATATTTTTTCAAAATGATACATTTTGTAATATAATGTCTACAGTAGTTGAAGAATATCTCCATCTTCCCAAGTATCTGATTATTCAGAGTTTGATGGTGACTTCTGCTCCCTCCTCTTCTGCTGAAGACTTCTGGAGCTGATGTCATAAACCAGAACAACCACAGCAGCCACGCCCACCACAGCAGCGAGAGCCAATCGAATCACAGCTTCAGTGAAACCACAACAGTGGATACAGTCTTATGAGAGAAGAAATGAGCAATGTTAAAATATAAACATGGTTCTTAAGGAGTCTAAGCACTGAAGGTGTTTGTACTGTTTGTATGGGCGTCAAAGAGCTTAAATCGCAGAGACCACAAACTCAGCAGGATGGTCCCAATCGTGCACAGACACATGACACAAACACAGGTGGTGCTATAATTTTGGATTTTGAAGGCGGCAGCGCACACCAAGTTTAATGAACTTTTTCTACAAATAATAATTTAAATAACTCCGCAACCGTTTGATGCATGAAGTTGAAAATTGATACACAACTTTTTCTAACTTCTAGGCCATTTGTCAGACCTTCACAAACTTTGCACACATCAGCTGTAGACCAAGAATTCTCATCAATCAAACTGTGTATCTGATAAAATTTTTTATCAGATATATATATTTGTCTGTGGTATGGACCATTATGACTAGTATATCTTGTGTGCACAAAGTCCTAACTTCTCAAACTTTTGAGAACAAATCATCCTGAGCAAACTTGCTTATATAGTTTCATGAATTTATGACCCTAACGGCAAATCATAAACTATCAGCCATTTCAAATAAAAGTTGAAAGCTGTGACATTTATGTCCATTAGGGATTTGCGGGATAAGAAATCGTTTTAAACTAATTAATTTCCTATTCAATGGAAATAAATACATTGATCTAGTTTATTTGTATAACTATGGTGCACTGACTTTTTTTTCTTCAAATTAGTTTATACAGAAATCTGTGAAATGCTTATAGATCTTTAAATGTTCACATATTTTAGATCACAATAATAATAATTTTTTTCAAGTTTCTAGACATGATTAAGTCCATTTAATATGAAGAGACCATTTTACTTATATTTTTCAAGATAATATAAATGATAACATTTCTCGTTAGACACTTATTTACTGTTTCTTCTATTGTAATTCACTCATGCGTTAAACAGCAAGCATAAGGGAAGGCTATGCATCTTAGAAATACATTATAAAAGTGAAAAGAGCCTTGAAACAAATGCTTCAGATAAATAAAGTTGAGCTGTAACCGATATCTTCATGTTCATTTGAAATTGTACTGTGACATTCCATGATATGCGATTCATCTACCGTAAATGTAAATGTTGAAATGAGTATGAGTCCACAACATTTTACATTTTATACAGCTTTTTATCTACTTCCCTTTTAATCTAACAGTAAGAGGGAGTGATATATTTTTAAAGTCAGTTGCCTTTTTCTGATACCAGTGTGTTGCGGTAACTTGTTGTTTTTTTTCAAATCCTAACTATCACTGAAGATTCAAGATGGACTTTTCACATCATAAGATACGTTTCAATTTGATTACTAATCATTGACAGGGGTCATTGGTGTTTGGACACCATTGATTGCTGCTTGGCTATATTTTAGTTTGTGAATGTATGGCCTACTTTCACAGACAAGGTTTAGATTAAGCCAGGATTAGGCCTTAGTTAATTTAGGACATTTAAGTAGCTTTTATAAACGTGCCTTATTAAAGGGTTAGTTCACCCAAAAATGAAATTATGTCATTTATTGCTCACACTGTAAAAAGGTTGCTGTAAATTTTACAGTAACTTACTGGCAGCTGGATGCCAGTAAGTTACTGTAAAAGTCTTTACAGTATCATTACTGTAATTCAATTTACAGTAATAATAATGTATACTGTATTGATATTTACAGTATGAATACTGTATTTTTATTTACAGTACAAGTACCGTATTTTCATTTACAGTAATAATACTGTATATTTTATTTACAGTATGAATACTGTATTTTTATTTACAGTACAAGTACCGTATTTTTATTTACAGTATTATAATTGATTTCCTATTACAGAATTATAATTTTTTTTACGATTTGAGTTTAGCTTAATTTACTTTAAACAAAATTAATTTGATTTGAATCTACATGCCATAGGTAAGGTTGCAATAAAGTTGATGAAACGGATCTAATCACAGCAGTCAGTTTTATTTAACACAGAACTCAAAATACTCAGAAAACAAAGGAACAAAACAACCAAACCAGACACAGAGTTTAAAAAGACAAAGCAATTAATGAAATTAACAACAGGTGTAAATGGAAGCTTTAGCATAAGTTCTGCCGGGAAGACTTAATTGTCATGTCACTTTAAATGTATCTATCCAATCATATTCTAATACTGGGTATAAAAGATCGGTACTTACGCTCGTCTGAGTTCGCAGATGCTGACGCTCCAATTCAGTTGACGAACCGGATGTTCCGTAGTGGTCGATCGCTGGTCTATGATAACTAATAATGTGCATACAGTGGCGTTCTAAGTCCACGTCAGCCTATCATTCTGTTCTATGGGTTACCGCGGTAACAGACGCGAGTACTTCACTAACAAGAGCAAGTCTCACGTCAGACTCAGATCAATCGCTTTCATGGAGGACTATCTGGGCAAGTTATCAAAGACACGGCTGTGGTTTTCATCACCATTCTGGCGACATCACTACATCAGCATTTATCACAGTGATATGCATATGGTTATGCATTCTGAAGCCGATTGGGTGTAGTATCTTACTCTTTTTCAACTTTGTCGAAGCATGTCTGTAGAGCACACACATGCATCGAGACGCGCACAGGTGTTTGCCGGTCTGCTTGTGCAACGTGATCGCTCGTTGTGACTCGCTTGTGTCCATAGCAGAGCCGGCTCTCCCTATAAGCGAACTAAGCGGCTGCTTAGAGCCCCGCTGCCACTAGGAGGCCCCCTAACTACAGATTGCACTCGCCAGCGTCGCCGCAGTTTATCACGCAAGACGCTCGCGTCATTCGCACCGCGCGAAAAGCGCCTTCCGCGCCGCGGGACCTCCAGACGCGCGTCAACGCGCCTTTCCATTGACTTAACATTGAAATCAAATCACTCGCGCCAGACAATCTATTTGCGTTTGGTGTGAACACAGCATAACGTTAGCTGTCCGTCGATTATGCTGAATCAACATTGCTTGCGCTATGGTCCAGCCGTCGGCCCCAGCTCTGGGCTACAGACCGCGTAGAGACAGACCCACCTCCTATGAATGTATTTTCTTTTTAACAGTTAACGTTACATGACCTACACTAGTTCTGGGAAAGAAAAAAACGAAAAATCTTTGTCTCAATAGACGCGTATTACAATAAAAAATATTTATTGAACATTCGAGAGAAAGAAAGTAAAAAGGAAGAGAGAGCAATCATTTGACCGTCAAAATCAAAATGAAGTTGAAAATAAAGCGGTTAAATACAAGCTTTTTCTTATGGTCTTAATTGAATAGGCAATTAAAGATTATTAATAAATATTAATCTATATAGGCCTACTATTATGAAATATTTTATATATTGTTAAGCTAAATCGCCCAGACCATTTAAACCTAAAGAAAACACAGTGTCCTCTCTGAAACATTATTGAATGATGATCGATACAAGACACCTAAAAGCAAAATGGATTTGTGGTAAATTTTCGTAAAGAACACTGTAAAAAAAAGCAGGTCCCCAATTGAAAATTTTCTAGTGATAAAATTTTCTAGCGATCACATCTAAATTTTTCAGTTGGCCAAATTGAATTAATGTGAATTGATGCAATTTAATTCAATTAAAATTCAAGAAATTAAATTTGGCCAACTGAAAATTTTAGATGTGATCGCTCACTAGAAAATTTTCAATTGGGCACCTGATTTTTTTTTACAGTGAATGTATGTAATCATAAAAGGTAAAAAATATCTCACTCCATGCTGTGAAGGTTTAAAATATGAACAGTATTTAAGAGTTAATCAACCAATAATTAAATAATATAATTTAACATTGGATTTCTTTTAATTTACCCTTAACATAATTGTAAAAAACAAAATGTCACTTTCTCAGGAGGAGCCATTCTTAAATATTTTGGTGGTCGTGGAGAAACATTTCAGGAGGCTGACACAAGTAAATATTTCCCACTGCCTTTCTTTTGAATAGTTTTGTGCGCAACTTCAACATAGCTAATTTTCCTCTTGCCAATAAAAAATTTAGTTTTATAATCATAATTCACTATGTTGTCTAATTGTATTTAAATTTTAATTTAAAATTAATGTGTTTTATCTACTCTGCATACTGTATTTATTATTAATTATATTATAATCTCAACAGCTGGAGGAGGTGACTCTACTGCTGCTTCAGTAGAGCATAGCGAGCAGCATACCACTATGGCTAATGTTGTAAGTTAGCTATATATTGCTAAATTATTAATATTTATTTGTTTACAACAAATTGACCTTAAATTTGCAAATCTGTAATCTTTACTTTTACTGTTTCAGTGAGTGTACTTTAATAAGCAGTAAAATAATTGTAGGCAATCATGTTAAAAGATATACAGATGAAATGTGTAAGTGTTAGATTGTATACAGTTGCTGGTTTGCGGTGCAATACTCCATTATTCACTGCAAGGCAGGGCCCCAAAATTATCCTGCTTAGGGCCCCCAGATTTACAGAGCCGGCCCTGGTCCATAGTGCTCGTAAATGATTCGCATGACACCGGTTACCGTTATAGATAGTATTTTGTTAGAAAACTGAAACAGAACAGATATGCACAGCATATTTAGACTCTGTCATTCTCCCTATGAATGCAAGGAAAACAAAACGGGTTTTAAAGCAACATGCACCCATTTATCGGGGCTTCATTATGAACTGAGTTAAGTTGAAATCACGATTGGGTTCAGTGCTATCAGATCGCTAAAATTCAATTTAAAATCTGTGCTGAGCAAATTTGCATATGTAGGTACAGCACCGACATCCGTGCTTTGATCCGTTCTGATTCAATGGCGTTAGATACATCTTTCAAGTGCTGTGAGTTCGTCACATATGCAATTTAACTGACATAACATAGTTTCAAGCTTAGAAGTGTTTTTGGCTGTCATCCAGCAGAGTACATATTTGCTCAAACATATGGGGCACCAAGTGTTGGAATGGCTTCCTTTCGTGATTCGATATGGCTTCCTTCCCTATGAGGAAGAACTGTAGTGTTCTGGCTCATATAAAGGTGCTTTGCTCATTGCATTATAAAATGCGCTACATATTAGTTAATCAAAACGTGTATATATATATATATATATATATTAGTAATTGTGTGCTTTTGTCTTCGCTTTACTCCAGTTAATTTGACTCTTCATGTTTTATTCAGCTACTGATATCTGGATACTACTTTTTATTTTTAGAAATTAGAATTTGGTGTTACGTCTCACTTGGTCCTTCCGTGCTAGGACGCCATGGCTACATTTATGAATAAAACACATTTGTATCTCGCTTGTACTCTCAGCACCATATGTCGGGTAAGGTTTGCATACAAAACAAGGTTTGAATTGATATTCGATAGCAGCAATAATTTAATTCCGTACTCAATCCGACCCGTATACATAAAGAGTGGATCGTTCAGCATCTAAATCGCAGCACGGGAATACAATTATTCAAATCTTTTATGAATACAGTGAGCAGAGTGCACTCCCTTTATAAACGCATTAAACTGTCAATGCTTCAGTTCAGATAAACTGCTGTGGTCAATCTGACTGCACCGGATCATGATCTATTGCATATTCTACTATTCGTTGGTCAAACGTATGCACTAGAAGGCAGAATTGGCAGTAACGCTTTTGGCAGTAGACGCTTTTGTCTAGGGCACCTTGAGTTGCATTCAGGGTGCACATTTGGCATTTTTCGGGTCTTGCTTTCCCTGGGAATCAAGCCTGTGGCTTGGCGTTGCTGGTGCCACGCTCTGCTGTTTGAGCTACAGAAAATGCATGTCTGTGACCGGTTACACTCGCATTGAATTCTATCGTGACTAACACAATATACAGGGGGATAAATATAACTTTGACTGTTGACACAGTCTGCATATGCGTATTGATGCCTGGCTGCACCGCAAACTGAGAGGTCTCTCGCAGTAAGTTTTTTTTTCTCTTCACTAAAGCTGGCACACGGTGCGCTTAGACATTGTGATTTGTTGCTTTTCAGACTGCGATCCTGATGCCACCCTGTGGGATCTTAGGGCATTTACGGCAGGCTGTATGTTAATCAGATGCACAAGGACTTGACTGGAGTTTTACATCAACCCATTCACTTGGCGAAATCATTCAGGCCAAAACTTTTATCATGGTGTTGGTGAACATGTCAACTAACTATTAAAGAAATCAGATTTTATTCTAGGGTCAAAGGAATTTTTAGGATTGCGATATTGTTCATACTGCCAAACGTGGCAAAAATCACAGTATTATCCTGGCTTGGGTTATCAAATTATGAATCTCGCTTTGATCTCTTTCATAGGTTCGGTAGCTGTGTCGGGTCCTATATAGCTAATTATGGTTTTATTAGCTAGTAAAGCTAAACCATATAACACTTATTTTCCTTTTGCAAGGGCATCGTCCGGTGTTCTCAACCACATGCGCATGTTATGTATTTGTCATGCTGTTCTGGTTAATTTTCTTTTGGGGGTTCTCTCAGCAGGTTGACGGTTAGATGGTGTTCTATTAAGATGTGAGCGGGAGCTACGCCCAGGGGTTTAGAATCCTCCTAACTGCAGATGGAAAGAAATGCGAACTCCAACTCACCTGTGCATGGGCCATTCTTTCAGATTGGAGTTGCTACGAACATAGCTCAACCCGCGGAGTTGGCATCCTTTACCAAGGTCTCCCCTATCAAGAAGCATCTGAATGCGGGATTCCATGATGGTCAAGATGGTTTTCTTCAGCAATGCTCAAACCATCAGGCATGTTCAGTAAACTCTCCCATAATTCCAAAGGTAAAACTAAGATTACCTACTTGTCTGAACAAACATCTGGAAAGTTCAAAGCTTTTAATTTAACTCCTAACACTTAAATCGTAAAGGTCGCTCTTCCACTTCCACCAAAATTTATCTAATGGAGCACCTCTCTCTAAGGCCTGGTTTCCGACCCACTTTTATACTGACCTTAAAAGCTGCAGTTTACCTCCTTCTCTTCGTATCAGACTTTCCTACAGCTACGACCGCGGAAATTCCAGGCCAGCATTTAGCTACTGGGGAGATGGTGTTTTTCTGCATTCAAGTCTTATACAAGACCGATTCTAAAATCATCTTGAAGCTCAGAAAGCTCTCCAGTAATGGTTCAGGTAAATCCCTATGCAACTACTGGTGGTGGTGTTCCGGCCAATTCGGCTCGGTACGTTATGATTGCATGGTCTTTCTACTATATCAAAAGATGGCTGTGGCCCATATATCTGTACGTCATGGTAGCTGTGAATCTCGCGTCAGGAACTACGATGGCCGGTGGGTTCGCATCTTAACCCAAATCGTACATGGTCTAAAATCTAAGTAAATCCCTATGCAACTACTGGTGGTGGTGTATGTGGCCCTGTGGCCTTGTCTATGTGGTCTAACAGACCGTGTGGCCCTGCGGCCTTGTCTATGTGGTCTAACAGACCGTGTGGCCCTGCGGCCTTGTCTATGTGGTCTAACAGACCGTGTAGCCCTGCGGCCTTGTCTATGTGGTCTAACAGACCGTGTGGCCCTGCGGCCTTGTCTATGTGGTCTAACAGACCGTGTGGCCCTGCGGCCTTGTCTATGTGGTCTAACAGACCGTGTGGCCCTGCGGCCTTGTCTATGTGGTCTAGCAGACCGTGTGGCCCTGCGGCCTTGTCTCTGTGGTCTAGCAGTCCGTGCGGCCCTGCGGCCTTGTCTTGTCTCTGTGGTCTAGCAGACCGCGCGGCCCTGCGGCCTTGTCTCTGTGGTCTAGCAGTCCGTGCGGCCCTGCGGCCTTGTCTTGTCTCTGTGGTCTAGCAGACCGTGTGGCCCTGCGGCCTTGTCTCTGTGGTCTAGCAGTCCGTGCGGCCCTGCGGCCTTGTCTTGTCTCTGTGGTCTAGCAGACCGCGCGGCCCTGCGGCCTTGTCTCTGTGGTCTAGCAGTCCGTGCGGCCCTGCGGCCTTGTCTTGTCTCTGTGGTCTAGCAGACCGCGCGGCCCTGCGGCCTTGTCTCTGTGGTCTAGCAGTCCGTGCGGCCCTGCGGCCTTGTCTTGTCTCTGTGGTCTAGCAGACCGTGTGGCCCTGCGGCCTTGTCTCTGTGGTCTCGCAGTCCGTGCGGCCCTGCGGCCTTGTCTTGTCTCTGTGGTCTAGCAGACCGTGCGGCCCTGCGGCCTTGTCTTGTCTCTGTGGTCTAGCAGACCGTGTGGCCCTGCGACCTTGTCTCTGTGGTCTAGCAGTCCGTGCGGCCCTGCGGCCTTGTCTTGTCTCTGTGGTCTAGCAGACCGTGCGGCCCTGCGGCCTTGTCTCTGTGGTCTAGCAGTCCGTGCGGCCCTGCGGCCTTGTCTCTGTGGTCTAGCAGTCCGTGCGGCCCTGCGGCCTTGTCTCTGTGGTCTAGCAGTCCGTGCGGCCCTGCGGCCTTGTCTCTGTGGTCTAGCAGACCGTGTGGCCCTGCGGCCTTGTCTCTGTGGTCTAGCAGTCCGTGCGGCCCTGCGGCCTTGTCTTGTCTCTGTGGTCTAGCAGACCGTGCGGCCCTGCGGCCTTGTCTCTGTG
The DNA here is from genome assembly GCA_033150135.1 of Gobio occitaniae. Classification (NCBI taxonomy): domain Eukaryota; kingdom Metazoa; phylum Chordata; class Actinopteri; order Cypriniformes; family Gobionidae; genus Gobio; species Gobio occitaniae. Next base: position 127,373 of record JARQWZ010000153.1, read on the forward strand.
GTCTAGCAGTCCGTGCGGCCCTGCGGCCTTGTCTCTGTGGTCTAGCAGACCGTGTGGCCCTGCGGCCTTGTCTCTGTGGTCTAGCAGTCCGTGCGGCCCTGCGGCCTTGTCTTGTCTCTGTGGTCTAGCAGACCGTGTGGCCCTGCGGCCTTGTCTCTGTGGTCTCGCAGTCCGTGCGGCCCTGCGGCCTTGTCTTGTCTCTGTGGTCTAGCAGACCGTGCGGCCCTGCGGCCTTGTCTTGTCTCTGTGGTCTAGCAGACCGTGTGGCCCTGCGACCTTGTCTCTGTGGTCTAGCAGTCCGTGCGGCCCTGCGGCCTTGTCTTGTCTCTGTGGTCTAGCAGACCGTGCGGCCCTGCGGCCTTGTCTCTGTGGTCTAGCAATCCGTGCGGCCCTGCGGCCTTGTCTCTGTGGTCTAGCAGTCCGTGCGGCCCTGCGGCCTTGTCTCTGTGGTCTAGCAGACCGTGTGGCCCTGCGGCCTTGTCTCTGTGGTCTAGCAGTCCGTGTGGCCCTGCGGCCTTGTCTTGTCTCTGTGGTCTAGCAGTCCGTGCGGCCCTGCGGCCTTGTCTTGTCTCTGTGGTCTAGCAGTCCGTGCGGCCCTGCGGCCTTGTCTTGTCTCTGTGGTCTAGCAGTCCGTGTGGCCCTGCGGCCTTGTCTCTGTGGTCTAGCAGACCGTGTGGCCCTGCGGCCTCATCTTTGTGGCCCTGCGGCCTTGTCTCCGTGGTTTAGCAGTCCGTGCGGCCCTGCGGCCTTGTCTCCGTGGTCTAGCAGACCGCGCGGCCCTGCGGCCTTGTCTCCGTGGTCTAGCGGACCGTGTGGCCCTGCGGCCTCGTCTTTGTGGCCCTGCGGCCTTGTCTTCGTGGTCTAGCAGTCCGTGCGGCCCTGCGGCCTTGTCTCCGTGGTCTAGCAGACCGCGCGGCCTTGTCTCCGTGGTCTAGCAGACCGTGTGGCCCTGCGGCCTGTCTCGATGGTTTATACATGCGTTTTATATATATTAAAAAAAACAAAACAAAACAAAAAAAACAACAACAGCCAAATGTTTACATTTATGCAGCAGCAGATATGATTTGCTCATGCGTAGTACTCTCTACAAATGATAACTTCAAGTTCTGTTAATCATGAAGTGGCCTTTTTAGCCATCAGCAGGCGGCGTTCCATGTTCACGCTTAACATGTTAACTCTTGCTCTTCTTCTTTGTAGGAACTCCAGGATACAAGACCGGTGGGTCTAGCTTTCCTGTAGCTCAAACAGTAGAGCATGGCGCTAGCAACGCCAAGATCATGGGTTCGATTCCCAGGGAAAGCAAGAACTGACAAAAATGTAAAATGTGTACCTTGAATGAAATGTAAGTCGCTTTGGATAAAAGCGTCTGCCAAATGCATAAATGTAAATGTAATGTATTTTATTTACCATTTTTGGGGGATAGGATAGGCTCCGTCCAGGTGGAAGAATTCTTCCACCTAATTTTTGGGGGTCGGCTGCGCCTCTGCCTTCGTCTTCAGGCAGGATATGCAGAGTCCGGACCCTCAGATTGCGAGCTACGGACGGGGCCTAAGCCAATATACTTTATTGCTTGCTGGGTTGTTAATAAATGGATAATTGTCACAGTATTTATTCTCCCGAGTCTTTCTGGCAGAACTGATGATTAAATAATGAAAAACCACTATAGCACTGTAAACTATGTTTTTTACCCCCCAAAAATTAATGAGTCCTCATGAACATTTGTCATTAAAATATGCTGTTTAATTGTTTAACTGTTTAACATTTACTTTAAAAAGTACATTTTACAAATGTGTTTGAATTCATCCCGTGTATTTAACATGGCTAAAAATGTAAACATGCTGAAAATCAGAACAAGCCTTCAATAATTTTGCCAATCGAAGTCAACAAGCTCTCTGATGAAGGATGCCACAAGCGGATTTAGGCTGGCGATTTTTCTCTGGACCCTTTTCCAGATGTCCGGCTGATCTGTGATTTTGATTGGCATTTGGTGCCATCAGGGTTTATTCTCAGAATGAACCTGCAAGCACAAGAAAAAAGACATTTATCAAACCAATGCTTTCCCAACAGTCATAACATGGTGCTGTATGCACTTTGATGTTAATAAAAGCAATATGTACTATATAAATAAATAATTAAATGTACAGTGTAGACAGATTATAATGGAACTTTGCGAGATTGCAATTAAAACGAGGGACACATTTTTAGTGATTATAAAGGGACAGCTCTTTGCGTGCTTTCTGCCATGCCAACTCAAACATCCAGTAGCCTAAGCTTGATTTTCTGTTAAAATTAACAGTGGTTTGTGAATGAAGATAATTTATCGGGAAACACTTATGTGATTCAGTACGGTGACCGGGAGGGGACATGTTCGGTTCACTTAGTTTTGTCGTGGCCACAACATATAAACTCATGGGAACGTGATAATATGTGGTTGCCACGAGATAATTTTGTTGAGTTGACGACATCATGTCGTGGCCTCGACTTCATATTTTGAGAGAACGACATCTATTTCTCATGGCCACGAGTTATGTTTAGGGAACCACACCGGTCAGTATAGCCTACTGTAACCACAGCAGTTGGAGATGGAGATGACTGATGAATAGGGCTGGGTAAAAAATATCGATTTCTCTATTTTAATAGATTCTCACTTTTACAAAACAATATTGATTCTTAAATCCCAAGAATCGATTAGTCATCCTGTTTTCAGTTAAAGGGTTAGTTCACCCAAAAATGAAAATTCTGTCATTAATTACTTCCCCTCATGTCGTTGGACACCCGTAAGACCTCCGTTCATCTTCGGAACAGAAATTAAGATATTTTAGTTTAAATCTGATGGCTCTGAAAGGCCTCCATTGGCACAATGCACGGTTCACTCTCAAGACCCTTAAAAGGTACTAAAGACGTCGTTACAAAGTCCATCTCACTACAGTGGTTCTAAAAACTCACTGATTCATAACGCTTCGAAGCTTCATGATGCCGTGTTTTGAAATCGTCATCACTATGTAAGTCGTTATTTAGGGTTTTTTTGCGCACAAAAACTATTATCGCCGATTCATAAAGTTATTGTAGAACCTGCACTGTAGTGAGATGGACTTTGTAACAACGTCTTTGGTACCTTTTAAGGGTCTTGAGAGTGAACCGTGCCATTGTGCCAATGGAGGCCTTTCAGAGCCATCAGATTTCAACTAAAATATCTTCATTTCTGTTCCGAAGATGAACGGAGGTCTGACGGGTGTCGAACGACATGAGGGGAAGTAATTAATGACAGAATTTTCATTTTTGGGTGAACTAACCCTTTAATGAATGAAATAAACATTGTAGCGTGCCTCCCATCCAATAAATCGCAGTAATCTTTGTACTTTATTACTATTGATATGAAACAAAGTCTCAGATTTCAAATTACGTCTATTTTTTTACAAAATTCCAAAACATATACTGTTTTGGCGCTGTGGCGTGATATCGCTCTGCCGCAGCTCAGCTCAAGAGAAGCGGCAGCACGGAGCAAACATGAACGGATCTTCTCTTCGGCCTTATACCAGTAACAGCGCGAAATAAACACGAATGAGCTTCTGAAAGTGTGTTAAAAGATACAGTACAACTTACCGAAATCTGTATCATGTCACATAGAATAGCTCAATCAGTGTTTCAACCGCAGAAAGATGTAAGTAAAACGGCTTGTAAATGTCATGTAACGTCACATTTTCCTCAGAAAAACCATATCCAGTGTCCATAAACTCGTTAGTTAGCTAGAAAATTAACTCTAGAGAGGAGTATTTTGCTAATTATATGCACCACATTACATAGGCTATTCATTGTACATGTTCTTCAATATTTAATGCATGTATGTATGAATAAATCTGGCAAGTTTTTATGCAGCCACCATTTAAATGTTTATATTTCAAAAATCTAATGATTATGTTATTGTAAAGTTATTATAACTTAAAGGAGAACTCAGGTGAATTTTTAAGTTAATCTTGATCGTTATACCTTTGTGAGTACTGTCTATAGAAAAAAAAAACTAACCGGATTGGTGCTTGCAACACGGAGCTGTTACAGTTAATGCCCAGAGCTTCACTCAGCTAACACGGCAGCTATGGGGGCATATACATAAAGAGTGTCTTTGTGCCTCTTAACAGACAAAAAATGCAATTAAAATGTCTGTCCAACATGAACAGGGCCCTTACATGACAACGAGATGCGTTTAGCAACTTAGCCATTGTTTAAACTCACCGAAATAGTGTTTTAGACGGCAAGCTGTAGTCTCGCGCTGAAGTCCCGTGGGAACTCAGTTGTAGCCGGTAAAATGTAAATAGTCCAGGGGGGAGGAGCGTCGTGTGTGTGAAGAGTGATGATCGGCTCACAAGTGAAGAAGAAATGGTTCGTAACGCTCCTCCCCCCTGGACTGTTTAGATTTTACCGGCTACAACTGAGTTCCCACGGGACTTCAGCGCGAGACAACAGTTTGCCGTCTAAAACACTATTTCGTTGAGTTTAAACAATGGCTAAGTTGCTAAACGCATCTTGTTGTCATGTAAGGGCCCTGTTCATGTCTGTAAATTTGTACCTTCAATATTAGTAGGCTAATGTAGTATCCACTGACTCCCATAGTTTACAACATTAGTTCAGAAATTTGTTCAAATTGTTCATTTGTTTCAAAAATGAAAATTCTGTCATTAATTACTCACCCTCATGTCGTTCAACACCCTCATGTCTTGGGAGAGTAAATGTACTGAATGCCAATGGAGGCCTATCTGAAGCCTTTCTCAGCCATCAGCTTTCAACTAAAATATCTTCATTTGTGTTCCGAATATGAACGGAGGTCTTACGGGTCTCGAACGACATGAGGGTGAGTAATTAATGACAGAATTTTCATTTTTGGGTGAACTAACCCTTTAAGAAAATGTTCCATGTATTATACCTGATACATATCCATAATAATCTGTGTTGACGCAACAGCAGATGTTCAGCTCTTGTGTGTCGGTCTGCTGGTAGATGTTGGACTTGGCCAACTTTAATCTCAGCATATCAATTAAAAAAAGCATTTTAATAGACTTACCAAGTGCAATCAGTCTTGGGGTACTGGGCAGAGAGAGGCTTCCCTCTACATCTGCTGGAGTTGCAGTGACCTAAAAGTAGAGCAATTAAAGCTACACTGTGTGATATTTTCCCCCATCTAGCGGTGTAAAGGTATATGACCATCCAGTGAATTTTAGTTTCTCTTCCTCTCAATTCCGATTTCGTTTCAACTCCTACGGTGGCCGATTTAGTCCAAGATTAACATGGCTTCCAGTTCGACCTCGTCCACATTGGACACGGTGCCTGTGGGATATTCTGTGCGCAGTGGGATGGTTGGAACTCAACTGGCCTAATTATTCGGCTAGAAAGAACTGCAGCTAATCCAGAGTGAACTTTGATGATAGTAATGTTTATTCAGTCATCCAATTGCAAGGCATAAACAGGTTTGTGTGGATATGTACATAAATGTGGTTTCTGTGAGAGAACAAATAAGGATGGTAAATATACATACACAGTTAAGAACTGTATAACTATACTTATAAGTTCCCTTTCAGTCGGTCACGTTCGACGTACGTCGGAACTGACCGACGAATTGGGATCTGTTTCAGAGACCAATCTACTTCGAGTGTATTAAAAACGAGCCAATGGACATTGGCATGCGGTGCACGCATTCCACGCGCCGCCCCGCATTGCGGGTATAAATACGGAAGTGGAAGTACCGCATATTGCTTTCAACTTCGGAGCCGAGCTTTCATGCTTCCTGCGAAGAGTGTGTTCTACGAGTTTCAAGACACTACGAGAGAAGATCAGCTTACCTGTTCCTGTGTCGGTGTGACGGTGCTATACAGCGGTGGTCGCGACCAGAAGTGAAACTGTTGGTTCGCTGGGCGTTTCCCTCTGAGTGCTTACAGCGGGCTTGCACCTTTAAACCGCTGTAAGCCGCGGCTATTCCCCTGTGTGCCTCGGCACGTTCGGAGCGGTTTTCTCTTCTCTCTGTCACTAAAAGAGCAACACGGTTTGACTCTGCGTCTTTTTCAAGATGTCACTCAAACCGTGTGTTTCTGGATGCAGTTGTTTCCTGTCCTTTTGACGGCCACGATCTCTCTCGCATATAAACATGTGAGATTGCTTTCGTGGGTGATCCATGCTCTCTCAGGAGAGCATGGTCACGTCGGCGCGTTGTTCGTCTCACCTTTCTCGTAAGGGCTGAGCGTTCAGCGCGCCGTGTGCCGTCTCGCGCCGGCTGATAGCGGGGGTTGTCACGGCAACCCAGCGCGTCACTCGGCGCTCTGATGCGCGGTCGAGACTATGAAACCTCAAATGGGGTTGAGTCCCTTCACTTATTCCCCGATCTAGTTTCTTTTCTGGGGCTCCAGAAAAGGATTACTTTGGCTAATAAGCGCTGGTGACCTGAGGATTACAGTGGGGCTTCCCCGCCGAGTACATCTCTTCGGGCCCCCACTCCTCTATCGCATCACGAGCGTGCTGAGACTTTGTTTGTGGGTGGTTCATGTTCTCTCACGAGAACATGACCACGTCGGCGCGTTGTTCACCTTGCTCTTTCATAGGGGCTGGATTGTTCAGCGCGTCGTGTGCCGTCAAGTCTGACGGCCACACTCATTGTCTCACATGCCTGCTGGTAGCTTACAGATGGGATTGCTGGTCCTTTAAAAAAAAAAAAAAAAAATTTGAAAAAAAGAAAAAAAAGAAAAAAGGGGATCTAGCGTTTCATTTGGCGCTCTGGCGGAGGACAGATGTCAATTGCTGCATCGGAGAGAGGGCTGTTATGCGCTGGAAATGATAATGCTGAGTTTTCCACTATAATGGTGTGTGCTCATGCTGAATCAGATTCAGAGTTGACAGCAATGCTTTCCGGGGTGGCTGCCCGGATGTGCATTGGAAAAATTTAACAGCATGGAACTATTTGGTGTCAAAATATGGAACACCAAAAGGGCCATAACCTGTATAAGTTTTTCCCTCTCTCACTGCCCTCTGTTCTGCATGCATGAGGGTAGTCCCGACCCAGGGGTTATGCAGGAACTGCGTGCGGTGATGGACCTCGCTCTCCGGAGTGACGAAAGTCACTGCACGCTCCCTGGGTCAGGCGATGTCCACACCAGTGGTCCAGGAAGCTGGGGCTAAACCTGGCAGATATGCGTGAGCCGACGAAGTTCGGTTCCTCATCGCCCCTGTCTGTCAGGCTGGCCTCTTCGGCGACGCCAACGAGAACTTCGCCCAGCAGTTCTTGGTGGCCCAGAAGCAGACGGAGGTGGCTAAAAATAAATAAATAAATGAAATGAAATAAATTTAAAAAAAAAAAAAAAACCTGCACCGACGACCAGCTGCTGCCTACACCCAGTCGTCGGCCGCAGCACCTCCATCTGCTTGTCGCCGAGGGCGCCACCCTGCGTCCGCCTCCACCCAGGCAGCAGGTGGCCGGGCGCAAGGGAGGTGCCCAACCCGTCCAGGGTCCCGCGAGCCTGCTAGCAAGCACAAGGGCAAGCGACCCTGAAACGGGCAGCCCAGCGAGAGAGGAATTGCTCGGGGAGACGGTGTCCGCACCCCTCCCTCCCCCGGAGGAGGACCGGGGGGAGAATATTTTCTTTTGGTTTCGGTCCTGCCGCTGGCTCCCCGGAGTCCAGTGGTACCCACATTCTCAGAGCAGTTCTTCCCTCCCTGAGCCCAGAGAGGGACAGGTTGGCAGTGTGCGACGCCCCCGGGCCTTGCCACTCCTTTCCTCCCCTCTCACCCCTCGCCAGGGGGCAGCAGATTGGGCACCGAGGACGCCCCCGGGCCTTCTCACCCACTCTCTGCCCCACCTGGAGTATTCAGGCAACACTCCGGGCCGCCTCCGGGCCTCCCGAGTCGGGTCTGAATACTCCACCTCGCTGCCTCACCCCGGGTACGTCTGTGGTGCCGTTGATCCCGCTAGTTCGGTCTCTGGGGGCCTGGCTAGGTCTCCCCAGGCCGTCTCGCTGGCTCATCCGTACCATCAGACTCGGCTATGCGATTCAATTCGCACGCCGGCCTCCCAAGTACAGGGGCATCCTCTTCACCTCCGTGCGGAGCAGCGATGCCCATGTCTTGCGGTCCGAGATCGATGTCCTGCTGGCGAAGGGCGCGGTCGAGCCGGTTCCTCCTGCCGATATGAGGTCGGGGTCCTACAGCCCCTACTTCATTGTACCCAAGAAAGGGGGTGGGTTAAGGCCAATCTTGGACCTGCGCATTCGCAGAAACGCATTTTCCAATGCATCCGTCCCCAAGATTGGTTTGCAGCGATCGACCTGAAGGACGCGTACTTTCATGTCTCTATCCTTCCTCGACACAGACCGTTCCTGCGCTTTGCGTTCGAGGGGAGGGCATATCAGTACAAAGTCTTGCCCTTCGGGCTGTCCCTGTCGCCTCGCGTCTTCACGAAGGTCGTCGAGGCAGCCATTGTTCCGCTCAGAGAACGCGGCGTTCGCTTACTCAACTATCTCGACGACTGGCTCATACTCGCCCAGTCTCGGGAGCAGTTGTGCGAACACAGGGACATGGTGCTCAGTCACCTCAGCCTGTTGGGACTTCGGGTCAACCGAGAGAAGAGCAAACTCTGCCCCGCGCAGAGGATCTCTTATCTCGGTATGGAGCTGGATTCGGTCAGCCGGACAGCGCGCCTCACTCCAGAGCGCGTCCGGTCAGTGTTGAACTGCTTGAATACGTTCAAAGGCAGAACAGCGGTCCCACTGAAATTATTTCAGAGGCTCCTGGGGCATATGGCATCTGCAGCCGCGGTAACGCCGCTCGGTTTGCTTCATATGAGACCGCTTCAACGCTGGTTGCACGACCGAGTCCCGAGATGGGCGTGGCAGAGCGGTCAGTACCGGGTCCTAGTTACTCCTTACTGTCGCCAAACCTTCAGTCCGTGGTCAGACCCCTCGTTTCTCCGGGCCGGAGTGTCCCTAGAACAGGTGTCGAGGCATGCGGTGGTCTTCACGGATGCCTCATCCACGGGCTGGGGGGCCACGTACAACGGGCACGCAGTTCGGGTCTGTGGACGGGGCCCCAACTGCGTTGGCATATCAATTGCCTAGAGTTTCTGGCGGTACGTCTTGCCCTGGCCCGGTTCAAGAAACCGCTTCGGGGCAAGCACGTACTGGTCCTTTCGGACAGCACTGCGGCCGTTGCGTACATCAACCAACAGGCTGGTCTACGCTCCCGTTGCATGCTCCGGCTCGCCCGCCATCTCCTCCTGTGGAGTCAGAAGTTTGTGAGGTCACTTCGTGCTATTCACATCCCAGGTGCGCTGAACCAGACAGCCGACGAGCTCTCTCGTCAGTCGACACCTCCGGGCGAATGGCGACTCCACCCCCGGAGCGTCCAGCTGATATGGGACCACTTCGGGGTTGCACAGGTAGACCTGTTCGCTTCCCCGGAGTCGACCCATTGCCAGTGGTACTACTCCCTGACCGGAGGTACCTTAGGCATAGATGCACTGGCGCACAGCTGGCCCCGGGACCTACGCAAATATGCGTTTCCCCCAGTGAGCCTTCTTGCACAGACTCTGTGCAAGGTCAGGGAGGACGAGGAGCAGGTCTTGTTAGTTGCGCCCTATTGGCCCAACCGGACCTGGTTCCCCGAACTCACACTCCTCGCGACAGCCCCTCCCTGGCCGATCCCCCTGAGGAAGGACCTTCTTTCTCAGGGACGGGGCACTCTATAGCACCCGCGTCCAGACCTCTGGAAACTCCATGTCTGGTCCCTGGACGGGACGCGGAGGTTCTAGATGGCCTACCACAAGCAGTGGTAGATACCATCGCTTCAGCTAGAGCCCCCTCTACGAGGCGCCTCCTATGCTCTGAAGTGGAACCTGTTCGTCGTTTGGTGCTCTTCCCGCCAGGAAGACCCCCGGCAGTGTTCGATTAATGTTGTGCTTTCCTTCCTGCAGGATGGGTTGGAGCGGCGGCTGTCTCCCTCCACCCTCAAAGTGTACGTCGCTGCAATAGCGGTGCATCACGATGCAGTAGACGGTAAATCCGTAGGTAAGCACGACTTAATCGTCAGGTTCCTCAGAGGTGCGAGGAGACTAAAATCCTCCTCGTTCTACCTCGTTACCCTCTTGGGACTTAGCCCTGGTGCTTAGAGCACTCCAGGGTCCTCCATTTGAGCCTTTGCAGTCAGTCGAGCTAAAAATCCTGTCTATGAAGACAGTCCTCCTGACCGCATTGGCCTCAATCAAGAGGGTGGGGGACCTGCATGCGCTTTCGGTCGACGAATCGTGCCTAGAATTCGGGCCGGCCAACTCTCACGTTGTCCTGAGACCCCGGCCTGGATATGTGCCCAAGGTTCCTACCACTCCCTTCCGGGACCAGGTTGTGAACCTGCAAGCGCTGCCTTCGGAGGAGGCAGACCCAGCCCTAGCTTTGTTATGTCCCGTCCGCGCTCTTCGCGCTTACGTTGACCGGACTCAAAGCTTCAGATCCTCACAGCAGCTCTTCGTCTGTTACGGAGGTCAGCAAAGGGAAGGCTGTCTCCAAGCAGAGGTTGGCCCACTGGATAGTGGATGCCATTGTCTTGGCTTACCAGTCCCAAGACGTACCTTGCCCGTTCGGGGTGCGAGCACATTCAACAAGGAGTGTTGCTTCATCCTGGGCGCTGGCTCAAGGTGCCTCGCTGACAGACATTTGTAGAGCTGCGGGCTGGGCGACACCTAACACGTTCGCTAGATTTTATAGCCTCCGTGTAGAGCCGGTATCTTCCCGCATCCTCGCCCCCCAGGGCCAGTAGCGCTAAGTACCCGTTCTAGTGTCGGCTTGCAACGCCACTCCCGCCTTCGGGCCGGATACGTGCGTCTATTCTTGCTCCAGTTGTGTTCCCCGGAAACGGCTAACCCTGGGAGTTCCTCCGTCACCCCTGCGGTGCCAGACGTTGCGGCCGTCTGGCGCCAGGCCTGCACCCGTATGCTTGTGGAACGTGTGTGTAGGCTGGGTTCCATATGTTGCGGTCCCCTCTCGGCTACCCCATATGTGTATTCTCCACGGTATCTGCTACCCTGCTCGGTTAGCCCCGTGTCTTTCCCTTGACAGAGCCCGCTCTGTCATCTCTGGGTTGTGTTCTTCCCCCCCTGGGATCAGGTTGGGTCCACCCCAGAGATTTTCCATAGTTGCACTACCCTAGGTTAGGTTAGTCCTGATGCGTATTTCCACCTCTCCTTCCATTGAAGGATGTGGCTCCGCAGCGTACCGTCTCCCGAGACGGGCACGCTTCCCAGCGTTATCCAATAGTCACGCTGAGTGGGTCTTGCAGGAACAGCAGTGACTGTCCTTCCCTGCCGGGAGCCCTGACTCCCACTCCAACTTAGGAGTGGTCCAGCGAGCTCAGGCAGGGCGCTGGAAGGGCCAGCATCCCTGGCGTTTTGGTAGGGATCCCAATTCGTCGGTCAGTTCCGACGTACGTCGAACGTGACCGACTGAAAGGGAACGTCTCGGTTACGTATGTAACCCTCGTTCCCTGAAGGAGGGAACGGAGACGTACGTCCCGTCGCCAGGTGCTGTGCTTCAGCTGAAGGCCCGAGCCACTCTTCTCGGCTCCTCAGTTGAAAACAATATGCGGTACTTCCACTTCCGTATTTATACCCGCAATGCGGGGCGGCGCGTGGAATGCGTGCACCGCATGCCAATGTCCATTGGCTCGTTTTTAATACACTCGAAGTAGATTGGTCTCTGAAACAGATCCCAATTCGTCGGTCAGTTCCGACGTACGTCTCCGTTCCCTCCTTCAGGGAACGAGGGTTACATACGTAACCGAGACGTTACATTTGTATAATGTAACTGTAAACCAGAGCTTATTGTACCATATATAGGCGCTATGCAGCTGCATTAAAAGGAGCGGAGCTGCCGCTGCTGCTGCTAACAAGCGGTGTCCGGTTACAAAAGTGTGTGCGCCACTTTAACGTTAGCACTGCAGTGCGCTCTGTATAACAATTGTTAATATGCCGATCAGACCTGATACATATTTCCATCAACATACATTACAAGCAAATATTTTCTATAAACGAATAAACATTGTTGATAACAAAATAACTGAATGATTATTCAAATAGGTGAGCATTATGCTATTGTATGTTGACACAAAAATACTTCTGAGGTGACATCAACTGAATTACGCGATGACACACTCTGAAACACATCTACAATGACAATAACTATTATTAGTTACGGAGTTATTAACGCACAGAAATACCACACAAGGAAAAACAGACTTTTGAGGAATAAACAAGCCAGGAAAACTCCATATAACTCTGTTACTGGACGCTGCTGAGATGAAAACTCTCTGCACATGCACCAGACAAGTCTGAACAAGTTGACGCGCACATGCGCGAGGCAGAGAATTTTGTACAGTGCCATCGAGTATTAAAACCGGTTAAAACGCGAAAGGCGAAGCTTGAATTTACGGGTATGTCCCTCTTTGGCTAATGTACTTTCAAGATGGAGGGGCAACATGGCGACCACCGTTAGATCCCATTACCTTATGTATTTTCAATGGCATATTATAAACTTACGAGAATACTTTATTACTTGAAAGAAGTAAATATACATTAATGAGCACATATATTTTTGAAAGAACTAAGTGTTTTTAGCTAAGAATAGACAAAAAAAGTTACACAGTGTAGCTTTAACAAAAGGTTGGGAGAAATTAATTTCATATATAGAGAACATACTTGCATCTTGTTTTAAAATACTTCTCAATGTGCTCTCCAATCAAGTTTATGCTTATATGTCACTTTGTGATATCTTGTGATACAACCCTTGACCAGCCAAGTATGTCTGCCTATCTTGCAAAATAGAAGTTTGATGATAAATGATTATGAAAATGAAATTGAACTTCAAATGCATGACGCATAAATACAAAAACAGTAATAGTCATTTAGAAATGTCTTGTTTAAGAAACTATGACACTAATTACAATCAGTATTCTCTAGAATCAGCTGTTCAAATAGCATTAATAATTACATCAGCAAGAAGAAAGAAAACAAGCTATACAAATTGGGAGAATCTCATGGAATGTATACGCCAAAATGAGTGTTGGCGTGCATATGGTATGCCATTTTTCGCGTGCATATGATACGCACCTTATGGCGTATTATACGTAAGAACCCCCCACCCTACCCAAAAGCGTATCATATGCACGCGAAAAACTGCGTAGCATATGCACAGCGTGGCCAACACTCACTCATTTGGCGTATACATTCCATGAGATTGCACACTCGTACAATAGAGTCTGGGAAACTACGTCATTGCGCATTGCATTATGGGTAGTCGCCGCCATGTTTTAGGACACGCTCAGGAGCGTACAATGATAACAAATGCGAATCACCAGAGGAATAAACGACTGTATTTACTTTAATACTTTTTAAGAACTCTTGCTTGCACTCACTTATAATAAATGGACTAATATTTGAATCTCTTACGTACATGAGCGCTCAGTCGTGCGGCCAGGACATTGCTCATATTCATCACGTTTCATACAATGAGAAATCAGACGGCCGCCTTCTATCGCACCACACATTGGTTTGTCTTTTGCAGTTTATTTTTTAATAGCCTAACTAAAAAGTCTGTAGCTGATATATAAAATAATAAATGCTTATAGCTTGATCTCAGCCAGTGGATCATTTATTCAATCAACATTGCCTATATCATATCGCCCTATAATCCTTAACGTGCATTAAAGGATAACAGATTATGGCTCGTAATGCAGCTTTGAAATGATTTGTATTTGAAAGCGCTTTAGCCTACAGTACTAAAACGTTTTACTGGACTTAAATGGAACAAGTACAAGATTACCAAGATTATCTACTGAGAGAAGCTGAACAATAAAGCATTTCCAGACGCGTTTCATGCATTATTTATGGTGTGAGCACATTCAAGCGGTTCAGAAAATATTCATCTGTAATATATCTGTTATAAATAATAAATACAAATTAGAAAGACACATTTTGGCTAAGTTGTTTATTTCCGAGTGTTATGCTGCCTTCACGTGCTCTCTGAATTATCGTGAATAGGAGTTTCCTTGGTAAAAATTGCACATGAACGCCCTCCACTTTCGAAATATGAATGGGATGAGCTCGTAATCACGACTTCAGAAGTGGGAATTGTCAAATTTCCGATAGCACGTGAAGGTAGCATTACTTTCACTTACTCTTATTATTTCCAAGCTGGTAAACTGAAATATTGCGCGTGATTTGAGATATGTTTTCCACGCAGGTTGTAAAATAGCGGCTATGGCAGTTCATAACACAGCAAGCGGTGACCATTCAAATGTGTTTTTAACTGTATAATACAAGTTTTAAAGTCTACCTCCACTGCTACTCATTCTCTAATGTAGTGCAGTCAGTGTCCTAAAGACCACGAATGCATTGCGTTGCTGACGTCACGTTCCCATTCTCTATTGATACGCATTGTCATGAGATCGTGTTGTTTTTGTCTGTGTGCTTACGATGCATATGACTTTAGTGCAGACTGAGTCTGAAAACTACACGAACAAGTCGGCAAACCACAGTTGAACCTAAAATTAGCCAGGTTCCTATGTATTATGATATGATGGTAAAATCTGCAATGCGTTTGCACAGATAACTTGCAGTGCTTGCACACAAACTGCGCAATCATCTTGACTGTTGCTTTTTTAAACCATCTGCTAACGATATAAGGTTAACGTTTTAATATAAGAGTCATATAACGTCATATAATCACCAGCTTCTGCTTACCAGTTTCCTCAGATGACGTAACCGCCAGAAAATAACTCCAGAACACCTCCGACGTTCCAAATGGCGGTTTTAACAGCAAACTTTAAACAAAAACAAAAGATTCACTTCAAAATACTGTTATTACAACCTCCATCTTTAGTGTTGCCTCACTTTTCGGTATTTTAAGATAGTTGCTGTTAACGTAAAGTCCTCCTGCTTAGCTAATTTACATTAAAGTGGTAGAGGAACATTAAAATAGCTTTTTTTCCCCGTTTCACTAACTATTAGTCAATGTAAACTTTATTCACCCCGTTGAAGTAACGTTAAATCACAAGGATGACCGCAGTCACGTAACCACCCGCCTTTACAAACAGGCAGAAAAAAAGGCTCTTGACAGGAATTTGCTTAACTCACTCAATTTGCAGCACTGGTTCATGTTAGGTTGTTGTTAATAAGTGAATGCATTTGAAAATATCTCAGTTTTACATAAAATAATGACAGAAATAATACTAACCTTTTCGTTGAGTCTTTCCTCAGTTGCCCCCACCAACCGAAAAAAAAAAAACTTGAAAAGAAGTCTCCATTGTCATTGGTCAGTTTTTCGCGGGCATTGTCGCTACTGTAAATCGATTTACAGTAGAGAATAATTACAGTAGTAAACATATATTTTCCCATAATCCTTTGCTATTAACAGTATTATACTGTTGGTACATTTAACAGTATTATACTGTACATATTACAGTAAAATACTGTTCAAATTACAAAAATCCGTTACAGTGCACCCTCATGCCGTTCCACACCCGTAAGACCACCGTTCATCTTCGGAACACAAATTGAGATTTTTTTTGTTGAAATCTGAAGGCTCAGTGAGGCCTGCATAGGCATCAATGACATTTCCTCTCTCAAGATCCATTAATGTACTAAAAACATATTTAAATCAGTTCATGTGAGTACAGTGGTTCAATACTAATATTATAAAGCACCAAGAATATTTTTGGTGCGCCAAAAAAAACCTAAAAAACAACTTGTATAGTGATAACTGATTTATAAAAAAACTGCTTCATGAAGCTTCGGAGCGCATCGAATCAGTGTATCGATTCAGCGGTTCGGAGCGCCAAAGTCACGTGATTTCAGCATTTTGGAGGTTTGACACGTGATCCAAATCATGATTCGAATTCGATACACTGATTCATAATGGTTCGAAGCTTTATGAAGCAGTGTTTTGAAATAGGTTATCACTTAAGTCGTAATTTAGTTTTTTTTTACTAAAAATATTCTCGTTGCTTTATAATATTAATATTGACCCACTGTACTCACATGAACTGATTTAAATATGTTTTTAGTACATTAATGGATCTTGAGAGAGGAAATGTCATTGCTGGCTATGCAGGCCTCACTGAGCCATCGGATTTCAACACAAATATCTTCATTTGTGTTCTGAAGATGAACAAAGGTCTTACGGGTGTGGAACAGCATGAGGGTGGGTAATAAATGACATTGTTTTCATTTTTGGGTGAACTAACCATTTAAAAAAAAAACATTACTGGTGTGCATCTTGAGACAAAACAATGGCACTGATATATTTTAAGATATGTCAGTACAAGTTAATTTCAGTTAAAACAGCTCAAACATGCATTTTAGTCTGAAACTAGCTTAAGCCATGTCTGTGAAACCGGGGGAAAATATCATATAATATATGTTATGCCCCGTCTAGGGGCCAGGGCGCAACAGAAAACATAGGCTTAATTTACAGGTATTTATAATATAATATAATAATATAATATAATATAAACGGTTATAATGTTTTTGTTTTTTTTGTAGCGCCCCCATATTTCAAAATGTTACAAAACCTGGTGTGCATCCTCAGAATGTCCTGTTGTCTTTGTGGGTCTAATTTCGTTATGCTTGCACTCAGCAGCTACAGGTCAACTCATAAAACAAGAATTTTACCTGACAAATCATTTTAAGTTATATCTTTGCAATGATTTGACAAATCAAAATTATTTTCATAAATGTAGCTGCTGTGTGCATATTTTGGTGAAGATCAAACCAACGGCCTATGAGGAGTTAGAAAAGCTATTTTTTAAGGAAATTTAAATAATTATAGGTGTAAATGAAATCAGATATGTAGATATAGTGCCATGTACCTGCAGAGCATAGCTGACAGAGTTCAGTGTTGGGATGTGTGGTCTGGTTGCTGATGGGATTGTTGAGAACACAACTGTAGGAATCATCCAGACACTCGATCTCCAGAGGTAGAGAGAGACTGATGCTGAGATCAGACACACTGATGCTGGACAATAAACTGTTTCCTTTGTACCAGGAGAGAGTCACATGACTCACATTCACCACTGAACACACCAATGAACATGATGATGATGATGAAGAATTTTTTGAAGAAAGGCTTATGACAGGATCAGGCAGACGAGCTGGAATACAGAATAAATCCGGTATTGAAGATATTTGTCAGTTCATTAAATTTAAAATGTAATGAATGTAGCAGAGAAACAAATGTTATAAAATGTTGATTCATAAAATAAGCAATCATAATGCATAAATGCACGAATGAATTTGTATCATCACAGAATTGTTTTTAAATAACTTTATAATATTCTTAGTAATTATGACAATGACAACCTGCACGAGCTCCTGAGAGCAACCCATTCTTTCACAAATGTTTGTAAGCGTCTGCATGCATATACTATACTATACTATACTATACTATACTATACTATACTATACTATACTATACTATACTATACTATACTATACATGTATATGTGTGTATATATATATATATATATATATATATATATATATATATACATGTATATATATATACATGTATCATAATATATATATATATATATATATATATATATATATATATATATATATATATATACACACACACACACACACACACACACACACACACACACACACACACACACACACACACACATACATACATGTATAGTATCTCTATCAGTAATTATCTACTCACCATAGACAGTAAGACTGAATGTGTTGAACGGCGTCTCTGAGCTGCTGCTGGTGACTGAATAAAGTCCAGAGTCTGTGGTTCTGGTATCTGTGATGGTCAGAGATCCAGTCTGAGGATCCAGCTTCAGTCTGTCTCTGAATCTCCCATAAAACTGTGGCTTACTCTTTTCATTGATTTTAGCTATGAGAGTGTTGCTGTGTCCAGATCTCCACGTTATCAGATCATCTGTGTTTACTTCAGTAAGACCAGAGTTTAGAGTGACGGATTCTCCCTCCATCACTGACTCTGACTTCACTGCATCATCACCAAACACACCTGATCAACAAACAGACATATTCACTCACAATTCACTCACGTTTACCACATTTGGAGATTTTTGGCCATTTTGAAACAATTTAAAAATGTATAACAACTCTTCACTTCACAAATTTCAATGTATATTTCAATGATTCAGATAAACATTTTTTATCCATGCTCTTTGATGATAATGGATAAAAAAAATGACAAAATAACATAATGAACAAACATATTTTAGTATATTTGTGTGACTTGAAAATTAATGGAAATAACAGAATGATGTGTATGTGGACAAATAATGATATAAACAGAAATGAAGTCATAAAAATACTTACCATTCAGACTCCACAAGCACAAACAGAAAATAAACACGTCAAATATTTTCTTTGGCATTTTGCTGAACGGTTTCAAATAACAATAGTTCCTAATTTTGTAAAGGCTGAATTTAAACACAACCAAATGGAAAACACAACATAAATGTCATAATAAATACTGAACGTTTCGTAATACTGCAACAGAAGAGCTGAAAAGTGCCGTGCTCAGCGTGCTGCTGGTCTGTTGCGAGTGGCTTAGTGAAACTCTGTCAGTGTGAATAAACACCTTCTACGCTCAAGTGGTGCTCACTGCAGAGCAAATGGGTGGAGCTCACATGTAGCTCCCCCTCGCTAGACATCCAGTGAAAGTAATTTGCATCTAATGGGTGGAGCTAGAATATCCAACCACACCCTACCAGGGCAGGACTTAGGGTGGTGGGGGCCCCTGGGCTTGAGTCACTTTCGGGCCCTACCTTCTATACATTACTTTAAATAGAACAAAATGATACACAAGCTATGTATTAGAGCAACACAATTCTGGATAAACTGAGAATAAAAATAGAGATCACGATTCTGAACAAACAACTAAACAAAATAACATAATTTATGTTAATTGCTGAAGTCTATAAAAATGTTTAATTAATCTGAATTATTTATTTAAAAAAAACTTGGGTTTGAAAACCCTACCCACAACTCTACCCCTCCACCCCTTTAGACATCCAGAAACCCCTTGCTGACAAAACAGCTTAATGCTCATTGGTTTAAACAATAACGTTCTGTTAATTTCTGAACATTTTGATAATTTTAACTCTTTTTTTTGTGTATAACAGTCTGACAGCAGGATGGATCAACACCTTTATATGGTTGTATTTGCAGGGCCCTATAGCACACCCCTTTTCACCTACAGTAACCAAGCTTCATACACATATAGATCTCATCTGGCCTAACAACTTTTGTGCTCTAAGTCTCTAAGCCAGGCCAACAGGAAGTCAGCTATTATGGGTTGTTTTAAATTTTAAAGTTGTTTGATACTCTGGAATTTGATATAATCCTCTTAGGGAGTTCAACAGTCAGCATGAAGTCAAAACATTGAAGATGCTAAATTACAAGGGAAATAACAATAATTTATGGCAAGAAAAGGGAACTCTCCTTCTTATTTTTACCTATTTTGCTTCAAACTTCATCAGGATAATGTCAGGGGGGGTCTGATGAAAGCAGGCTCTGAATTTTTAGGTACTCCTCCTAGAAGATTCATGCAATCGCCAAGCCAGTGAAAATGAAGCCAAGACAGTGAGGATGCTAAATTGCAAATACATATAGGATATCTTGAATGATTACATAACACCAAAAAGGGAACAGGAAATGTCTCAAATCTTCTAAACAATAAATTATACACCTTTTTCTAAATAAGATAATACCATTTCTTTTTAAATCACATTTCATTATATTTTTCAATTAATGCAGAATTTGTAAATTAAAAACAGGCAGATTTGTGATCTGTTTGAAAGAAATAAACAAAATCAAATGCAATAATACACCCACTATATGGCAGTATAGACCCATTTTTAAATAGTGTGGAGAACCTATGTAAGAAATTATCATTTTACTTTTTGTCACAGTTTATTTATCAGGGATTGAAGTAATGACAGAAAAGGGAAACAGGAAGTGCTGCATATCTTCTAAAAGCATTGTTTGATTTAAAATAAATTAAGATTATAGGTTTGGAAATGTGATTTGAAAAAATCTATAATAAATAAACAAATAAATGTATTATATTTCAATTCAATTCAAATTTGTTTGTATAGCGCTTTTCATGATACATATCGTTTCAAAGCAGCTTCACAGAAAATGAATCTACATAACAATTTAAATTGATTTGTACATGTTATGCATTTCAGAATTGCACATATACAAAGCACACAGATTAGCTATCTATCTTTATTATCAATATAATAACTATGGCATAGAAATAAGAATACATGTTGTTAATGAATAGGTATATAGATGAGCATGAGTGCGTGTTGATGCAGAGCTGCTTCATCTGAAGTCCTCCAGGAGTTGAGTCGACTCTTCACAGGTGATGGTCATCTGAAGTCTTTACGAGAAGCTGGATCCAGACTGGAGCTGACAGACTCTCTAGTTACCTCGGGATGGGCGTCCCGAGATGAAACAGAACAGAAAAATGATTAGCGTAGCTGCTGTTCAGGGCATTAAGCAAAGACGATCATGAACACCGATATAATATAGAGTACAAGGTTAGGAGAAGCATCATGTAAATGCCTGGCTAAAGAGATGCGTCTTTAGATTTAAACTGGAGGAGGGAGTCTGAGCCCCAAACATTATTAGGAAGGCTATTCCATAGTTTAGGTGCCAAATATGAAAACGTTCTACCTCCTTTAATGGACTTAGATATCCTCGGTATTACCAGAAGCCCAGAGTTTAGTGATCTTAAAGATCGTGATGGGTTATAAGGCGATAGAAGATCAGTTAAATACACAGGAGCTAAACCATTTAGGGCCTTATAGGTCAGTAGCAATACTTTATAATTGATACAAAACTTAACAGGTAACCAGTGTAGAGATGTTAGAATTGGTGTTATGTGATCATATTTTCTTGACCTAGTAAGAACTCTAGCAGCTGCATTTTGGACTAATTGTTTATTGAGGAGGCAGGACAGCCAGCTAGTAGTGCATTACAGTAATCTAGACTAGAGGTCATAAATGCATGAACTAACTTTTCTGCATCAGAGACAGATAGCATGTTTCGTAGCTTAGCGATGTTTCTGAGGTGGAAGAAGGCTGTTTTTTGTAGTATTTGAAATATGATTTTCAAAAGATAAATTGCTGTCTAATATAACACCCAGGTCTTTAACTGTAGCAGATGAAGTAACAGTACATCAATTTAAGAGATTCTGTGTACCAGTTTTTGGTCCAATAAGTAATACCTCAGTCTCATCTGAATTTAGTAGGGGAAAATTACAGGTCATCCAATATTTTATATCTTTAACACACTCTGTTATTCACAATATGTACACACACATTCATTATTTTATGCCTAATCTGATTAAATTATTTTACAACATTTATTATATAGTACACCTCTGAAAAATACAGAGGTCTAGACCACGGCCACCTCATAGCTGACTACGACCATGGCCCTGTCCCAAATGGTGGTTCTATCCCCGGTTCCACCTGACCAAGTGTCCATGAGCAAGACACCTAACCCCAGCTGCCCCCGACGACCTGGATGGCGCCTTGCATGGCTGACACCGCCGTCGGTGTTTGAATGGGTGAATGTGAGGCAATGTGTAAAGCGCTTTGGATGGCCATGGGTCTGTTGAAAGCGTTATAAATGCAGTCCATTTACTTCATGTGCACTTTCGGTCTTGTGGATTTACAATGGCCGCTGCGGACTTCTTCCCGGCAGTCAAAGCGACATTACGTTGTGAAAGTGTGGACTCAGAGGAAGATCGTGAGGGTTTAGGGTTTATATTTGCTATATAGCATAAATAGAACCGGTCATCCATTTTCTGTCAGATTATTTTCAGTGGTTGTCCTTGTCACCTCACACCAAGAATGTCAAGGACTATCCAGAAAATTGATGGATGTTTTACCAACAGAATATATGAGAGGTTTTATTTTCCAAAGATTATTTAAATGTTCAGATTTTATATTATAAGTAAGGAATAATTGACGACGGGCCGTTCAATTATTAGAATGATAATGCACACCCGAGGTGGTGATGCGGTCACGACGTGAAGCGGAGTGGCCGTTACACCTCGGGTGTGCATTATCATTCTAATAATTGAACGGCCCGGAGTCAATTATTCCGCTTATGCTACGGTTACCACACCTCAAGACATCGATCCGATTATATATTTAAAGGGATTCGTCCGGTTTTTGTACTTAAATCGCTATTGTGAGTAGGACTATTTCTTCCGCGTCTCATCCAACGGCTCTTTTGCTAGTTCCGAAAGAGAGCGAGAGAGAGAGAGAGAGAGAGAGAGGCTACCTCTGTGCGTCTCTAAACAGCGCTGTTATTACCTCGCTATAGTGGAAAAAATGTCATGTGTAGACAATGTAGACATTAAGTTGCTACACTATATAGGCCTATAGGCTAACTGATCAAATCGTCAGGTCAGCGCTGAAAACACCTTTTTGTGCAAACTGTAGTGTATGTGTGCGAGCACATGTGATTGCAGTAATGAGACAGAAAAGCTTGTGAATGTATATATATTCATTTAATTATTATTAACTCGTTGCATTTTCTGTTTTTTGCTTGTTTTTTTTTTGCAAAAATGAATGAAACACAAAAGGCCTTAGGCATATCTATATTATTTGTTGTACCTGCAATAATAACGGGGAAAAAAATCATGCAGCAGGCCTACCAGCTGTATTATATTTACTTTTTGATTCATGCTACAACTTTATTTATCTAGACCTACATGACATACATTATTGAAATTAAACTGCACGCTTCCGTTAATTGTAAAATTAGACATCGAAAATGGCAGATCAAGCGCAGGGAGCTGTGTAGTGGAGATTGTCTTTTCCTGTTGGTCCCGGCCTTGATTTTCTGTGGCGTTTGAATTTTTGTTTCCTGAGAGGATCAGGCTCCATTGTTTTCTTTCTTCTGCTGAAGGTGCCCAGTAGCTTCTCAGGCTTGTTTCACACTTGTGCCCTGTGACAGACATGATTTGCCTGCTCTCCAGCCCTGCTTCAGACAGTAATTGAACTGCTGTGCTTCTTAATGAATGGTTGGTGTATCTTTTGGATAACCCCACTGCCTCGCAGATGCAAGGAAGCATATTTCCGAGGTAGTTCACACCCATGGGTTCGTGAGAATACCAGAACTCTCGCCTGTCAAGCTCCTCCTGTGTCGCTTTCAGAGGATGAAGATATAAGGATGTGGCATCAGGTGGGCATTTAGTGAGGTACTTTTTGAAGCTTTTAACTGGGCAAAGGGAGTCACTTGTGTTGGCAGACATGAATCCTCGGTAACAGTCTCTTTTGGGATCGTTGGGTTTTTTGTGGTTTTTTGTTTCTGCATTATAAGACAAGCAAACAAATTCACCTCCATTTTCATCTTTTTTAATAACGAATGAATGCTGTCTTATCTCTCGATTTCCCTCATGCCCCCTCCTCGCCAGGTTCAGCTGAATGTCAAACCAGACCTTGCGAACCAGTCCGGCTGCTGTGTCTGGTGACAGATACGGAGAGTGACGAATGCGCTGTATTTCAGCAGTGGAGATGTAGGCTGTGGCTGACTGTAGTAGGTGATTTCATATAATAATGTAAATGTAAACTCATTACTTGTCTGAATTTCTGAGTTTGAGTTTGTGTTTATTTAAAATAAGACAAATCCGATATTATTTGAATCTTATATCTGTTATTTAACAGTTGAGATCGTAAATGTAATGCTGATCTGACTGCAGAAGACACGAGCCACGATTTAAAACCCAGTTGTGCAGGTGGGGTAGTTAGAACTACGCCATTATATTTTATACTTTTATGAATTCTTTTGAGAAACCATGAGAAAAGGGTGTATAATGTCTGAGAGTTAATGTTCAGAAATTATTAATTATTATTATGTTTTGAACCAGGGGCGTAGCACCAAATTCTGGGCCCTGTATACTCTCAATGTCAGTGAGCCCCCTACCATTGTACGATGCGGGTTAGCAAAATGAAAAATTAATTTTGAATGATTTTTTTTTTTAATTATTTGAATATAAACAAGTATAAATAGTGTTGAAATCTATTTGGCCTACTGGTGCTCAAATACCTTTAAACCTTAGGCTACATCGGGTTTGTGTACTAACATTTTGATCCATGATACTGATGCAAGTTTTAAATTAAAAACATTTATTTTTGAACAGGAGAACACGAGACAACTGTACCCTCAGAAACCAATCAAATAAGCTATAAGCCTGCCATAATGAAAAAAAAAGTCAACTATAAAAAAATAAACAAAAGTCAAATGAGATGTAATCTACATCCCAGTAAATGCCCACTGACGAGTCTTTTTGTTTGCGAAATCAGTGATGAGATCTGTAAAGTCATTTTTTTAAATAGTAAAACAATGTAAACAACATGATCTTTTATCAGATTTATTTTAGAGTAGAACTTTAAAACTTTAACTCTTGTACTGAACCATTAATTCTTCCACGGAATAACAAAAACATGAATGTTGAGTAAAATATTACTCATCATTACACTTTATGTAGTTTGCAAGCTCAAGTGTGTCCTCAGTAGTCCAGGGTTGAAGAAATCATCAGTGCATGTGATGGAGGAATGCACAGTGCATGTAGGGGGCGTGGCCTCAGTAGCCCTGCAGTGTGCATGTGATTTAATAGCAGAGATATTTAAGTGTGCTGCATTAAATCTGTTTGTTTTAGCCAAGATTAAGCTACAATATATTTTCCTCAACTATATTTAAGTTCCCTGTTAAAGGAATAACCTTTCAGTTTTGTAAATTCCCATTAATTCCATTATATTCCTGTTAACTCCCATGGAAATTTTCCAACTTTGAAAATTCCCAGAATTTTGCAACCCTATTAATTGGCTTTGATAACATCATGAATGTATTGAGCATTGGCTATAGCTTTTAAGCACAGCACTGTGCTGCAATGCTAGGGCTTTTCACCAAACAAAAATGATAATTTGCTTTATTGCTCAAATCAATATTACCTGTGTGCACTTGAGAACACAGTGATATTGGTAGGCACATCTACATGTGCAGAAATATAGGCAGATAATTTACTAAGGAGTTTGAGAATATATCACATTATAAGCAATAGTAGTAGCCTGGTTAAAACCAGACCATTCTCAGTAGTAACTGAGTTATGGTCTGGCAAAGCTTCATAGACAAATCATTTCCAAAGGGGCGTCACCAACGGGCGTCGCTCAAATGCCTCTCGGCGCAATTGGATAGACCTAAAACCAATCAGAGCGATGAGGGAGATGACGTATGCAGAGCGACGGAGAAACATCTGACTCTGGCCGTTTCTCAATATGTGTTCTTGTCTGTACTTGTGTTCTCAAATAGGAAATGCCCCCGGTTTCCATTTCAGAAATCTGGTCACCTTACCTAAACCACATATTAATGTTTAATATATTATTTTTAAAATGTAAACGAACAGAGGCAGGGTGTTTTATACTTCGTTTTATTATAAATATATAAGATAATCAATGTAGGCGTTGCTACGCGTTGCCTGAACCACATTCGTATGGTTATTATTATTATTATGTTTAATTTTTATTTTTTTATGAAATGAGGCAGTGGTGTTTTATGACATATTTCGTACGCGAACTTCTGACTTGCGTCCGTGACTTACCAAGTTTGACTCCGGAGAACGAACTCCCGAGGACGGGAGGACACTAGTCCGCCTACTATGCTCTTGACAGCATCACTCAGTATATATTTGTATATGTAGTGCAGGCAATGCATATTATCTTAAATGCATGTTTATAACAAAACGAAATATAAAAAACCCAGCCTCTTTTCGTTTACATTTAAAAAAACACACACACATAATATAGGCTATGATTATCACTGTAATAAATTAAATATGACACAAAACACAACCCAGTCTCTTTTTGTTAAATGTCAGTTTAAGTGTGATCATCAATAGCAATTATAAAAGTATAAGTAAAAGGTATAAGAAGCTATACAATAAATACAGCAATTCAGTCAAAGTCAGCGCTAGGAGACTACAATGGTAAAGTTTAATATCTTAAAAATATTAAGTTATGAAACTTCACTTTGCCCTCAGACAAAACGATCTGTCTAGGAACAAATTATAGATTAATGAGAGCAAAGATCAGCCGTTAGATCTACACAAGACGAGACGGTTTAACCGAGACATCAGAGCCAGCGGCAGACGGCAGAAGGACTGGCCGAGGAAAGGCGCCTCTCGGCGGGCTCAATGATCGTTTGAGCGCCGCTGAACCACTGGAACTCACAACTCCGAAAACGGCTGATCAAATTTTTAAAAAAGGCGCTCTTTTTATAAATAAACCACATATTTGAGCTTTAAACAACTTCATTAACTCCTGAAAAGGACTTAAAACTATATTTAGTAAAATATTAACACTACCAGAGGACTCTCGCTAAGACCCATTCGTTTAGCCACCAAAGGGCCAAGCTGGTATCAGACTTTTGCCGAATCCAGTCGGTAAGACAGCGATAACATGTTTTTTAGATATAAAGGCTTCGAGTGTTGTTCTTTGCTCGGGTTTTAACGAAAAGGAGAAGTTTAAATCGCTTAAAACAGACGCGATAGCTGATTCGAACGAGTGATGCTCCACAGCAGCGGCAAATCTGCTTCAACGTCGCTGCGCTGTCGTCATCGTGTAAAGCCCGCCCCAACGTTTCTAATTGGTGCCGCGATTTCTAGGGTTTAGAAATGGGTTTGAATGGACTCTTTGCCAGACTACTTGCAGAGCAAATCTAAATTTGCCGGAAGTTGTCTGGGTTTTCCCAGGCTACAATAGTAGGGCTATAACTTTACACTGTGCTGCCACTCTTTCCACCACTCCAATAGCATTAGGCAATAGCACACACATTGAATCAAAAGGCTTACTTATTTAAGGTAAACAACTCACAATTAGGAAGCAAGGGGGGAGCTCGCCCTTTGAGCAATGATCTCACCTTGTCTTTCCTCATTTCTGCTCTCAGTCTCAGCCTCATCTCCAGAACAGCAGCCAGGACTGG
The DNA here is from genome assembly GCA_033150135.1 of Gobio occitaniae. Classification (NCBI taxonomy): domain Eukaryota; kingdom Metazoa; phylum Chordata; class Actinopteri; order Cypriniformes; family Gobionidae; genus Gobio; species Gobio occitaniae. The sequence continues at coordinate 154,440 of JARQWZ010000153.1, forward strand.
CCAGTGCTGCTACTGCTGGTGTGTCAGAACCACTGGTTGTTTCTGAAACTGGTTAATGTTGGCAACCTGACGTTAGCTGACCTGGCCCATAATTTACTTACAGCAACAAGCAGCCTGGTTGACAAACTAAGCTAAAGATTTAACATTAGCATACATACATTAGCAGCAGCTGTCTGGAGTTGACTACATTAACTTTAATTGGATGTAGGTGCATAACAAGCAAACTCAGTTCACCTTTTGGAAAGAAAGCAATCAGCTGCTTCCCCTCATTCTGCCTCCTTTCTTTTTCCTTCCTGTCTTTCTTTTTTTGAAAAACATTCTCTCAGTTGGTGTTATCAATATATTTTGAAATGAATAATGACATCAATTGGAGGGCCCAATTAATTCGAATTAGGCTACAAAAACAAACAAATTTTTTTTACAAAAAAAATAAATAAATTGATGGGATTTCAAAGGGCTCTCTCCCTAGACGGGGCCCTGGGTAGTCAGGTCCACTTTCCCCCCCACTACCACGCCCATGTTTTGAACTATGCTGTATAGCTGTATTTAGCGATGTGTTTGTAGTCAAACTCAAAAATGCTTATATTTTTAATGATTAAAAAATGCCATTATTTTGTTTTAAAAAGTTAATAATTGTATTTTGTTGACAATATATTTTAGTTTATCTTGGATATTTTTTTGATTATATAAGGTAACATTTTAAGCTGTTATTTGGACATGTTACATTGTGCCCAACCACATTACAATGTACCCCACCTACGGGGCATGTTGTCACATTTCACTTCCATTCTTTCAGGGTAAATCAAGAAAAAAGTATACACTGTATTAAAGAAACAAAACCACATAATTGTACTAGACATGTGTGCAATTAATGTGGGAAAAAATAAATACTCTGAACCCCAAGTGGATTTACACAAACTGAGAAAGTCAAAAAGCGTTAGGTTGTGCCCCGCTCTCCCCTACTCCAGCTACCTGTTTCTATAGCCAGATTATGATTTGAACATCTGCATTATGATCTGACAGATTATGACCTAAGCCAGGGGGTGAAAATGTATTGAATTTGAAGATCAAGGTAAATTGTACATAATTTGTCTTCCAGGATACTTGTAAGTATCTTCTGTTGCTTCTGAAGTACAAAAAAAAAAAAAAGGATATTTAAACAAAATACGAAAACTTTGGACATCTTCATCCTGTTCATCCAGATTTATTCATACATGCATTAATTATTGAAGAACATTAAAAATTATAATGAATATGTGATATGGGGCATATATTCAGCAATATGCACCTCTCTAAAGTAAAAAAAAATCAGGCTGACTAACTAATTTTGGTCACTGGATGTTTTTTCTGAGGTAAATTACATTATTTACAAGCTGTTTTACTGACGCCTTTCCACGGTGGAAACACTGATTGAGCGATTCCATATGATATGACATGGCCTACTCTATCTTTTAACACACTTTCAGATGCTCATTCGTGTTTATTTTGCGCTGTAACTGGTATTAAAGGCAGTGGCGGAACTAGACTTTTATACATGGGGTGGCCGGGGGTGGCCAAGGCTACATTAGGGGGTCCATAAAGAATATAATGTGTAATGCTTATTTGTTTTCATTGTTTTGACCGATGTAACATTGTATTCTAATAAATAAGCAACCAAAATTGAGCAGGACAGACGAATATTCCAAAATATATAAGCAAAAACTACAAGTGGCTAGTAGGTTACATAAATTTAAAACATTATTGAATACAAGTGAATAGTCAGCCATAAAGTGAGAACAGTGCTAAGAATTAAGTGCTTGAAGGTTCAGGTTTAACAGTATTTCAGGTACAGAAATTTAATAATCAAACGTAAAATAACATTGCATAATCTTCACTGTATATGAATTAAATATATATTAATGCATGTTCAAACTAGCTACAAAAGTTAGGGTAGAGTGGGGGAAAATGCCCCTCTGGGCAATAATACAGATGACACTGCTGGGGCGCCATCTTGTGGCTGCTAACTCTTGAACAACAAACACTGAGCCCAATGTAACGCTGAACATCCTTGCTGACTTATGGATTAGATGAGGCTGCTGTCTCCCATCCTGGTCACAGCTGGTTTTGACCACTTCTAGCTGGTTACACCATCTTAGCTAGTCTGAAAACAACACGTATATATAAGTATAAGGTACAGCAAGACAATAGAAAATAATTTAACTCGTCTAACATCACCCAAAGAAATCCAATACCCTTGTTAGTAACCGTCTGCCTTCATTTTTAATTTGTAGCGTTCTAGTAGCTAGTTAAATGGGCAAATGTTTAATAAATAGGTAGGTGAGATGTTCAAAATTACGTCTCGACTGTGTCTCAAATGTGTGTCTCGACTGAAAGTAAAATACTCGATGGTGATTGGCTTCTACGCGGAGAGAGTGAAATACTCGATGGTGATTGGCTTCTAAGCTGAGAGAGTGAAATACTCGATGGTGATTGGCTTTTTTCTTATTTTTTCTTTTACCAACGGAGTCAAAAGTCTATCATTTATCAACAGTTGTAACTTTACTCGTAATTACATCCGCACTTCGGAAGTTTCAACACGTTCATAAGGTAAGTGCTGCGTATATATTAGTCCCTGGTAAAATACAATATTTGCAGTCGTAGCCTATATGTTGCTTGCAAGTACTTTAGTTTTATCAGACTACACATTTACTCTTGAATGGTCTTCAAGGAAGGAAGATGCCTTGTGTTCCCAGATAATAAGTGTAGCTACAACATCTGCCAGCAGGAGCGAACAGACCACACTAACCACACCATGAGCCATGAAAATACATATACTGTGAAAATCCTCAAAATGTTCCTGTATTTTAAAAGCACATTGTCACTGGGATGAGACCATTTCATGAATCCACCTCTGGAGACAATGATGATTTCAATCACCTTCACTATGATAAACATTAAAGACATTTAATCAGAGTTCAGTGAGGAAACTGAGCTGCTAATAAAGTCTGTTGATATTTCCTGATCAAACACAGATCACTCAATAATACACTGACAGTTTCACAGGAGCTTCTAGTGATGATAATCAGACTGAATTTGAATCGAAATCACATAACTATATTGTTGAAATATTGAATATTTAATGTACAGTTGAAAAAAGGGAAGGTTAAATTTTTAAGACCCTGACACTGTAAATATGTTGTTTTTCCATGTTCAGTCACTAGTTGGCGCTCCAGCAGGGTTTTTAGGAGAGAGGTACTGTCTGTACACCATTAAAGAGTTAAAATGAATGAATCTGAAGTTTAAAAATTATTCAGAGCAGATCATAAGAATCAGTTGAATATCCCATGATGACCAACTCATGATGTGATGTTTGAGCTTTTGACCTTGAGTCTACATTAATCACAGTGACCTTCAGGATCACATTAAACATGTCAACAATTTTGAATGGTTTGTGTTTAATACAGTAATACTGCTGAAGAGAGTCATAATTAATCAGAATTCATTTTTCTCTTCAGTCTACACAGATGTGTCGATCATGTTTATAGTCTCATTCATTTTCAAGAACGGCGCTGACAATTTCAGAAGAAAAGTCTGATGCCATGAACATATACACATATTTACATGATATGATTATGTTAAATAAAGCAGATTTGAATGTAAATGTTCAATATTTTTCCACTGCACTGGTCTGTTTCTGCTCTGTTTTCACACTTCATCTCTCTCTCACACGTCCACATGCACAAAAGCAGAAGTAACTGCAGTTTTTTGACACTTTTAGCTCCTGACAGCTTCAGTTTCGAGTAGTTCTGCTTATCAGCATTTATTTGAGCAGAAATGCGTTAAACTGCATGTTTACGATTAAAGTGTCTCTGCACTTACAGCTCTTCTCTCTCATCTGGGGCCTATACCATGAAGCCGGTTTAGCTGGCTAGCCAGATATGTTTAAGCTTAGTTTGTGCCAATCCTGGGTTTTAGGTACCATTAAAGTGGTTTGGCTTTTAGCCGTGTTCATCTCCATAGTAACTTACTCTCCACGGCTAGTTATGTTCTGGATAAGACATCTCAAACTGAAATTGGACCAATCAGCTGTGAGCAAAGTGACACGCCTCTGATGCAATAAAGTCACTCCCTCTGTTTCTATCCAAATTAAAGGTCACTATAGCAAATGGTTTTTAAAGACTAACGCGTCTGGCTTTTAACAATGCTTATTAATAATAATAAGACTTTTGAATGATTTAGATATAATTTATGTAATTATACCCTTATATATTTTAGTTAGTCAATCATTAATATGCACTTAGTTCAAATTAATATTAATAGCCTATATAAAGGTCATACAAATAAGCTTTAAAATCAATAAATAAAGCTATAAAAATGACTACATGTGATCTTAAATGTTCAATTCTCTCTATATATCAACTAAACTAACTTCATAACTTTTACTTGCATTGACATATAATATATTTCTTTAAGTTATCCTCTTTCATAGACAGCTCTTTTCTTCCTGTCTATTTGTTTAAATTCTTAATATTTTTCAATCATGTAATATTCTGCAGAAGAGAGAAATGAATCTCAGTTTCACTGATCCACAGCGTGTGATTGGCTGTTCACTGCTGACGTCACAGCTAAACTCAGGATCAAAGCCTGAGTTGACAGAGAAAGCTGATAATCAGCATCATGGGACTAACAAAGCCTGAATAGATTGGTTTGGTTTTGTCAACTCAAAACTAATCCTGTAACCCTGAGTTTGTTAAACTACCATCATGGTACAGGCCCCTGATCTCAATTGATCACTCACTATATTTGCACAAATACATGTTCTATTGATGTAAATCATTCAGATTGTTGTATTGAACTCGTCTCTTGCTGTAAAGCGTTTGATGTGGTGATTCAGAGACTGATGCAGCTGATGCTGATGGTTTAGTTGCTCTGTGGAGTTTCGTTATGGTTTGTGAGGAGCAGAGAAACACAGACTGAACCAAACAATGATTTTAACAGCTGAAGGACAATGAGAGACTTGATCAGCCCAAACATCTGAAACTCATGGGGTTCAACAGCCATAAATGCAAACATGTGCTAAAATTGTCACGATGAGAGATAAAGATCAAACTAAGACCATCAGTCTCATCCTGTGCAGATTTGATCAATAAATAGCCAATGAGTGCAAACAATAATATGTTAATAAACAGCTGTGCAAGCATTAATGTATGTTTTGACTTTTGGGGATTAAACAGACACCTTCAGCAAGAATATCTGGATCTCCACATTCTTGTAAACTCAAACCATTGGTCTGATTTCACTCTATGGGTCTGATGCTGACGTCTCTTCCGTGTTCTTCACTTCTTGTAGATCTGATGTCATAAACCAGCACAGCAACAACAGCCACGCCCACCACTGCAGCGACGACCAATCGGATCACAGCTTCAGAAGTATCACAACAGCAGGTACAGTCTGAAAAAAAGAGCACTGAATGAGAATTGTGCATTTAGGTCTCTTTCAAACAGACTTATAGGTGCAGGATTTGTGGGTAATTATGAGCTCAAGCATCCGGTGGAACATGCACACTTTCCTTGCTTAGCCAAATAACATTAGCTGTACTGTTTTAAGGGCTTCTGCACATCATTATTCTCAGCTCCCATAGAAATCTGTGATTGTAAGTCCTTTAAAATGTATTGCACCCATCAGCTGTAATATGAATCAACACCCATGAACATGTGATACTATGAACACTGGGCTGTGTTTGGACAAAACTATCCATGTAATCCGGCCACTATGAACTAAGATTGAAAGCATAATCAAAGTTTTTATAACCTTACGTTACATGATTGAGATCATATTTATAAGTGAATTTGTTCCTTCTATGGAATATTTAAAGGGTTAGTTCACACAAAAATGAAAATTAGCCCATGATTTACTCACCCTCAAGTCATCCTAGGTGTATATGACATTCTTCTTTCAGGCAAGTACAATCAGAGTTTATTAATAAATATCCTGACGCTTCCCAGCTTTATAATGCCAGTGAATGGCAGGCCAAAATTTGAAGCTCAAAAGTTTATTAACCAGAGGGTTAATAAAGGCGGACCGCCTTCCGTATTCAACTTGCGAAGAAAGTGTAGTGACTCTCGCTGTTCAAAATGCTTACGCTCTGTCTAACGTTATAGTCACGTCAGTTACTCTTTTTTCGTAAGTTGAATACGGAAAGCGGTCCGCCGGAAGCTAGATATTTGACTTTATAAATAAAAAAGTTTTAAATATGGATATTTTTCTTTCACAAACCCATCGATTCGCTTCAGAGGGCTTTTATTAACCCCCCCGGAGCCGTGTGGGCTGAGAAGTGTCAGGATATTTATTAACATAACTCTGATTGTATTTGTCTGAAAGAAGAATGTCATAGGCTATACACCTAGGATGACTTGAAGGTGAGTAAATCATGGGATAATTTTCATTCTTGGGTGAACTATCCCTTTAATATCACACTTGACATGAGAGCTTTGTAAATCAACACTAACAAAATATGACAGAGAACAAACTTAAAAAACAGAAACACACAGGAGCAGCTTTCAGAGGCGTTTACTGAACGCACTAGTGTACACACACTCATGTACCTGTAGCTGGATCTGTATTGAGATCCTCAGTCTGGTTGAGAATTGTTTCACCGCACAGCTGGATGACACACAATTTGAGCTTGATGATCTTTCTGGTGAAGAGAAACTTTGTGGAGTCACTGATAATGGCAGATGTTACTGTGATGTTATTGTGCTGATAATAATAGCCCTGATATTTATTTCTAATTAAATGTGTATGTGAGTGTTGTGTTGAAAACATTGTTGGATAATTTTATGTGCAATGTGGATATGCACCACTAGGGGTCTGTAGAGGATCTGCTGAGGATGATAGAAAACTATAGAGAATGAGAAGAGGCATGAGTAATTTTTTTTGAGAGGAGTTCTGTGTCCCAGTGTGTGTACTGTACTATCTGTCCTAAATAGTATGTGACATTAGAATAAGTTTAAGTGCCCACAATGCCCTACAAGTATGTACTGTATTTGTGATGAAAGCTTTGGGACATACTATCACGTCATTAAATTGCTTCTTTAACGGACGCTCTGTTGTATAGTTATGTGCATCCCACTGTAAACTGGTCTGTCAATCATCTTGTCACAGTTAACATCCTCCACATTTAATTTAATTTCCTAATTCCTACCGTATTGGAGAGAAAAGTAGTATCACATTGATCTGCTTCGGAGACTCTCCTATTAATGGGATAGTTCACCCAAAAATGAAAATTATCCCATGATTTACTCACCCTCAAGTCATCCTAGGTGTATATGACATTCTTCTGTCAGACGAATACGATCAGTGTTCTATTAAAATGTACATCCATCCATTATAAAAGTGTTCCACAAGGCTCCAGGGGTTAATAAAAGCCCTCTGAAGCGAATCGACGGGTTTGTGTTAGAAAAATATCCATATTTAAAACTTTATAAAGTAATATATATGTATATGTATATATTACTATTTAAAGTGCAAAAGGTGTACATAAAGTCTTTGAAATGGGGCCTTATTATAAGAAATTATGTTTATATATTACTAAATATTAACTTGTAGTAAAACTTGTCATTAGTTCTTTCTATGCTTCATTAGTGTGATTTCATGAACCCATTTAATCTTAGTTTATGTGCTGCTGAAATGAGGACATGATTTCATATCTAATAATTGAAAAAAGGTAAACAGAGTGCATCGAGCAAACATTTGACTGAGGCTGTGTCTCAATCAGCTCCCTAGTGCAGTGGTGGTCAGGGCACTAATCAGGGAGTCAGCCACATTCATGCACACGATATACCGATTCACGACCTAGGAAGCTGTGGAGCTGATTGAGACGCAGTGAAATACTCGATGGTGATTGGCTTTTTTGTTCTTTTTTCTTTTAGCAGCGAAGGCAAAAGTCTATCGTTTATCAACAGTCGTAACTACATCGGCAGATTCAACACGTTCTTTAGGTAAGTGCAGCGTATTATATTATACAAACATGCAAATATGTGATTATAGACAAAGTTTACACAGAGAGAGCAGATAAAACAGACTGTGGTTCATATTCAGTCACAAGAGGGAGCTAAAGCAGCTCAATCTGCAGCAGGAGAGTCATGTTGCTGTACATCACCCTGAAAGCATCCACAAAATATTAGTCAGATAGAATACAAGTAGAATACAATATATTGAAATGTTTGCAATCATCGTTGTTTCTTGCAAATACTTTAGTTTTTATCAGACTACACATTTAATCTTGAATGGTCTTTAAAGAAGGAAGATGCCTTGTGTTCCCAGATAATAAGTGTAGCTACAACATCTGCCAGCAGGAGCGAACAGACCACACTAACCACACCATGAGCCATGAAAATACATATACTGTGAAAATCCTCAAAATGTTCCTGTATTTTAAAAGCACATTGTCACTGGGATGAGACCATTTCATGAATCCACCTCTGGAAAGAGAGGATTTCAATCACCTTCACTATGATAAACATTAAAGAAATTTAATCAGAGTTCAGTGAGGAAACTGAGCTGCTAATAAAGTCTGTTGATATTTCCTGATCAAACACAGATCACTGAATAATATACTGACAGTTTCACAGGAACTTTCAAAAGTCACATAACTATATTTCAACAGATATATTTTGCAAAAATAAGTTTCCACGTGTCAGTTTTAAGGCCTTTTACTGTAAAATACTGTAATGTTGTTTTTCCATGTTCAGTCTCTAGTTGGCGCTCCAGCAGGGTCTTTAGGAGAGACACACTGTCTGTTCACCATTAAACTGAGTTAAAGTGATTGAATCTGAAGTTTAAAAATGATTCTGACATGTTTATTGGTCATAAACCCCTGATAAGAGTCTGCTTAATATCCCATGATGATCAGCTTTCTGTGTGATGTTTGACCTTTAGTCGAAATTAATCACACAGTGACATTCAGGATCACATTAAACATGTCGAAAATAAAATTTAAATGATTAAAAATCCTCATAAAATACTAATGTTATTAAAACTAAAAATATTAATGTTTATTACAGTAATACTGCTGAAGTGAGTCATATGGATTCATCAGAATTAATTTTTCTCTTCAGTCAAGACAGAAATGTCGATCATGTTCAGAGTCTCATTCATTTTCAAGAACGGCGCTGACAATTTCAGAAGAAAAGTCTGATGCCATAATAATATTAATAATAATTTGTTACATTTATAGAGCGCTCTTCTAGGTACCCAAATCGCTTTACATATAGAAGGGGGGAATCTCTTCAACCACCACCAATCCACATGTCAGTTTTAAGGCCTTTGACTGTAAAATAACGTTGTTTTTCCATGTTCAGTCATTAGTTTGAACACACACACTCACTTAAAAATGTTGGGTTAAAAATAACCCAACAAGTAACCCAACTGTGGGTTGGTATAGCACCTTCCCAACTGTGGGTTATTTTAACCCAATGCATTGGGTTAAAAAACAGTTGGGTTAAAAGTAACCCAACAGTTGAGTTAACTTTTTATTTTTATTCATGTCATTATTTTAATAAATAAAATACACATTTTCAAATACAGATTGTTTATTTGTAAGAAACAATACATACATTTTAAAATATACATTTTAAATGTCAAACTACATATAGCATTTAATGTAAATATACATAAATGTGTACATATTAAATTCAAAATACACAGCACAAATACATTCAAAACCTATTTAAAAAAATGTACAAACAGTACACATTCAAATCAAAACATATATTTGAAACCTACACACAAATGTACATAGAGTAAACATACATAAAATGTGTACATACAACACAAAAATGAATACTACATTTAAAACTACACAAAAGCGTACAGAAATATTACATTCAAAACCTATACAACAGAATACACAAATTCATAATATTAAATCCTTCCAGAAATAAACTACTTTATAAAAAAAAATGCACTGTACACTGCATTGATGTGTTGTAAACATACCTTAGGTAGCAAAACAAATACAAATGATGATGATCAAAGTTCTTAATGAGGCAGCAATGTGTTGAAGGAACTGTTCTGGATACATTCAAGTTTGCATGCTGCAAAAACTCCCAAATGGGGGCAGAGGTCTTTGGATAGTTTGTCATAGACGTATAAAGAAATCTGAAACATACATCCAGTGCTTGAAATAAGGTCTTCTGTTCAACTTCCTCCACACTGAAAATGAAAACCTGCGAGTTCTCTTTGTCCCCAAGAATTGTCATGTGGATCCTGGCTTGTCTCACTGTTCAGCTAATGCATCACGTTAGTTCCAACCTTAAAAGAATAAATAAAGTTCAGCTGGCATGCAGTGACAACATCAGCAGTGTTACATTACATAAAAGTTACAATGAAGTAGTGCTGTACTGAATTAAAAAAGTGTCACTATAATTAGTCATTACACCTGCTGTTAAAAAGATAGTTTACACAAAAATACAAATCCTGTCATAATGTACTCACCCTCATGCTTTATCAAACCCGTAAGACTTCTGTTCATCTTCGGAACACAGAAAGGCAGTAAAGACATTAAATTCATCCATTTAACTCCAGTAGTTCAACCTCAGTTTTATGAAGTGACGTGAGTATATTCTATCCCTTAACCATAATTTACCACTTTATTTACAAAATATTAATCTCAATGCATGTTCACGAGAGCACCTTGACGCATGTGTTTTGTGTTGATGAGAGAGCAGATGTTGTGATGTTTTTGTTGTTGCACAAAGCACTCGTGTGGCTTCATAAAACTGAGGCTAAACCACTGGAGTCACATGGATTACTATAATGATGTCTGTTCTGGGCCTTGAAAGTGGTAGTTGCATAGGCCGTCAATGGAGGAACAGAAAGCTCTCAGAACTTAATTTGTGTTCCGAAGAACAACGAAAGTCTTACAGTTTTGGAACGACATGAGGGTCATTAATGGGATAGGGTCATTTACATTTTTGGGTGAACTATGATTTACTCACCCTTAAGTCATCCTAGGTGTATATGGCATTCGACGACGAACACAATCAGAGTTATATTAAAAAATGTCCTGGCTCTTCCAAGCTTTATAATGGCAGTGAATGACAAAATGTGAATGCAAAAAAGTGCATCCATCCATTATAAAAGTGATCCACACGGCTCCCGGGGTTAATAAGAACCCAATGAAGTGAATCAATGGGTTTGTGTAAGACAAATATATTATATTTAACACGTTATAAAGTAAAATGTCTAGCTTCCAGTGGACCGCCTTCCGTATTCAACTTCCGAAAAAAACGTAACAGGCGTGACGATGACTTTGGGCGTAGAGCAAGCGTTTTGAACTGCGAGAGGCGTTACACTTTCTTTGTAAGTTGAATACGAAAGGCTGTCTGCCGGAAGTTAGTTATTTTAGTCTACAAATTTTTAAATATAGATATTTTTCTATTAAAAAATATTAACCCCCCCAGAGCTGTGTGGAGCACGTTTATGATGTATGAATGCACTTTTTTGGTCTTCAAATTTTGGGCTGCCATTTACTGCCATTATAAAGCTTGAAAGAGCCAGGACATTTTTTTAATATTACTCAGATTGTGTTCGTCTGAAAGAAGATCAGTCATATACACCTAGGATGACTTGAGAGTGAGTAAATTATGGGATAATTATTTAGGTGAACTAACCCACAAGCAGAATCACTAAAGGACAGAATAAATGGATGCATATGAGCCACAGAGCGGTGCACTTTATCAAAGCTAATGTGATAGTGTTGCTTTTACTTACAGGCTGAATGTCATTTAAGCTTCTCTTCATTTCAGCATTGTTTCCACTTGTGAGGTATGGCGATGATGGCAGGAAGGGTTTTAAAGGGAATTTCTCCATGATCACCTTTTGAAAGAGTTTACAGAAAAAGAAAAAAAAGTTTTCACCTATACCACGTGTATGGACCTAATTTCATAATCACTTAGACGCAACAAAAACAATTTTTCCAAAATAAGACAGGCCTTCCTTATAAGGAACATCATTAAACTCACCATTCCAGGATAGTCGTGAAGTCTGGGATGTTCTCTACTCATATCTTCAATAGTTTTTGTTCCAGATGATCAAATCCATGCACAGATTGTTGAGGTGTTGTACGTCTCAATGAACTCCTCGACTTGGCTGTGAGGGCTTCTTACGTTCTTTTGCCATTCAATCAGTCAGTCATCAGACAACTCATACTCTATTGAAATGAAAACATACCGTATGAAAAAGAGGGAAGACAGCTGAAAAAATAAACAAACAAACATACATAAGTAATAAACAGGTTGTTTCCCAAACAGCCTGGTTCTGTAGTAGCCCCAGCTCTGCACATTTGGCCTATCTAATCTTATTCAACTTACCAGCTTGTTAGTAGAAAGACTCCAAAACCGGAAATGTGTGTCAGATAAGGGAGACGTCCAAATTGTGTCCTATTGGGGATCCTCCAGGACTAGAGTCAAGAACCACTGTCATCCAGCGGCGTAAACCTTTCATCCACTCCTTCCTCTGCATTAGAATGAAGCAGGAAAAAATAAACATTTTCAGAAAAGTAGACTAGTCTTTAAAAATAATTGTATACAACTTAATTCAATAGCTTACTCACCTTTAATTAAATGGCAGAGGTTCAGTTGTTGTAGTCTTTGCCTCACAAATGAATCCATATGTTTAAAACACATTTAGTACAACACATTTAAAATAAAGGCAAAAACTGTAATAGCTATGTAAGAAAAAATACTATAATTGGATGCTTTAACTACTCTTGTAATACATTTAATAGTAACATGCATGACTATATGCATATGACGACATTCATTATGAATATACAACACATTTCTGCCAAAATACCAGTTGCAGTTTGCGTTACTACAGTAAAACTAGGTAATTTGTGGGTTGGAAAACATTCTAACTGTCGTGAACTAGCCTAATTATTCATTGGTGTTGGGAATATCTGCACTCATTCATCGCACAACAGATAGGCTATTTCGGCGAATTCAAACGCGTCTCCCTGGATCTCACAGCGCTGTTGTGCTGTCGAGTGACCGGGTCTGAGCTCTCGCTGCACCGGCCGCGCTGATAATGCTCCGCGGGGCATTATATAGCGATTTCAGACTAGGCCGAACGTACTTACTTTATCACCATAGTAAGTTTCTAAACAGTTTCGCTAGAATAATGTTTTAATTACTTTATTGCTGCCAGGCGCTAACTGGGATAGCTAGGGTTTATTTGCTATCGAGAGCATTAAAACTGATGAGCATTAAAAGTGAACATAGTCTAAAACTGAATTTTATATTATATTTATATATGTTCAACGTTTCAGTACACAATACATAATGTTATAAAAGTTGTATACATAAAAAACGATATGACTTACCTTTCAAATCAGGCTGCAGCAGCTTCTTCTGTTGACTGTCACTGGACATTTCGCCGTTAAAATTTGAACCATCGCTGCGGAAACCGTAACCCAATGGCCGGGTTATAACTAAAAATAACCCAACGATGTTAAAATGACCCAACATTTTTGTAAAATAACCCAACATATTGACCCAATATGTGTAACCCAACGGTTGGGTTAAAAAAATAACCCAACGTTTTTTACTGTGCATATATATATATATATATATATATATATATATATATATATATATATATATATATATATATATATATATATATATATAATATATATATGGGTCATTCCACGAAATCGGTGCCTTTTGTGTCCCAAACAAATAATCAGACATAGAATTATTATAACAAAACATAAATTTGTGATTTAAAAACATAATAATACTATGTATTGTTTCCTCAATATTACATTAAATTAAAGTCAATTAAATATTATTTTAAGTAATTAAAATTGCTTCTAAGATGATAAGGGTAAGGTTTTTGCCATGTCCCTCGATATGATTGTTCTTTTTCAGCAGGACTTTTAATTTGCAAACTGAAGGCAAAATTATTCTAAAATCACATTTGCATATAGCTATAAGTATATTCTTATTGTTAAGCAGTGTTTGGGCATAAGTATACTTTTTTTTTTAACATATAAATCATTTTACCGTTGTCCCTTGATTCCATGTCATTCCTGTTACCCTCACCAAAAACCCCTTTAAAATAATTGTACATTCCAGTGACATCACTTCCAGGAAGTTACATCATCTCTCATCATTATTCCAACAGTTAAAACACAAGTAATTTTCTCTCTCTCTTTTATAATGTTCTATTTTTGATGATTTATGAGGGTTGACTGAGGTGGGGACATCATGCAATGTCAAACCTGTTACCATTTTTAAAGTATAAATTAAAATTATTATTTATTTAACATAATGAAATCAATATCTACAAGTAATATCGCTTCAAAGTTTACACCATGTGCTTTTGTGGTATTGACGGTTAGCTAGCAGTTAGCAAATTAGCTTGAATTTGTCAAACCTGTTACCGTCAGCCCTGTTACTTTTCTAGTAACAGGTTGTGACATGTGGGTAACAGGGATGACATTACATGTGTCACCTAAGCCACACTGTTTTTAAAGTTTATCTGTGTAAAATGCAAACATTTTTAAATGTCATCCTGCGTGTATTATTGAGCTAATGCCTATATTATTCAGAGTGGGTGGTATATGAGGATCAGTTACATTTTTAGTTAGAATTGTTGGTATTAATATTATTGGTAATTAAAGTATTAACTGTTTAAATAGTTTTAACATTTGTGTGATTTAAATTTTATTTTATATTTGCACTTTAATGCACTTTTTCAGATGATAGTAGTATGCCATTAAGTGCAGCAGAAAAACAAATGATATTGGAAGAATGTTTGTAACCAAGCAGATTTCGCCCTCCATTGACTACCATAGTATTTTTTTCCTACTATGGTAGTCAATGGTAGTCAACATTTTAGATATCTTTGAAATGTAATGTGCTTCACTAATACAACTATGCCAAGTAAGTGCAAAAAATATAATGCAATTTAAAAAGTTTACAATATTATGTAAACAAATTTGTGCAGTGTATGCTGAAGAATGTGTGTCCTGTCATCCCTGTTACTCTGGTCAGTCCTGTTACCATGATGTCAATCCTGTTACCGTCATTAATTTCATAAAAAATATTAAAATTATATTTGAAATGGCCTTCCCAGTTTTTCCATTGTAAACCTATCAACATTGTATTTTGAACAAAGCCCTTCTATCTCTCTTGTAAAAATATATATTTTTCTTAATTGGCATGTGATCATCCTCTAAAATTAGTAAATTCTTGGTCATCTGAATGACAAATATAAGATTGATAAAAATTATCCAAAATTTGAAACAATCCAACTGAAAAGAGGGACTAAAATACTGCTCAAATACGTTAAAACTATAACATATTTCTAATTAAAACTATTGTATATAGTAACGCTTGTGTCTGTAACAGGGATGACAAAAATATCAAAACATGAGGTAGATAAATAGTCATAAAATAAAAAATTTCGTAGCCTGAGATGGCACAATAGAATTTATTGTCATTTTAAGCTGTCTTCATTTCATGGATATTTTTAAAACATAGATTAAACTTAATTTATATTTTAATTTTTCTAAGTTGAAAAGGCACAGATTTCGTGGAATGACTCATATATATATATATATATAGCTCTGTTTTCACACTTCATCTCTCTCTCACAAGTCCACATGCACAAAAGCAGAAGTAACTGCAGTTTTTTGACACTTTTAGCTCCTGACAGCTTCAGTTTCGAGTAGTTCTGCTTATCAGCATTTATTTGAGCAGAAATGTGTTAAACTGCATGTTTACGATTAAAGTGTCTCTGCACTTACAGCTCTTCTCTCTCGTCTGATCTCAATTGATCACTCACTATATTTGCACAAATACATGTTCTATTGATAAATCATTCAGATTGTTGTATTGAACTCGTCTCTTGCTGTAAAGCGTTTGATGTGGTGATTCAGAGACTGATGCAGCTGATGCTGATGGTTTAGTTGCTCTGAGATTCATTATGGTTTGTGGGGAGCACAAAACCACTGGACCAAAACCGAACTAAACTAAACAATGATTTTAACAGCTGAAGGACAATGAGAGACTTGATCAGGCCAAACATCTGAAGATCAGTATATGTCAAGAAACTCATGGGGTTAAACAGCCATGAATGCAAACATGTGCTAAAATAGTCGCTATGAGAGATAAAGATCAAACTAAGAGCAGAGTGGAATATAAACTGAAATGACTAAAGTTCGCACATTTGCTTTCGTGACCACATGTGCCTGTGGTCAATTGTTTTCTTCTCCTCATCGCATTTCACACTCAACTCAAAGGTTTTTTTCCCACCCCTGTCGTCAACATCTTCCTAGAACTGTTTAACAACAGAAACACCCGCGGCCATGATGAGATTAATGTTTGTCACCTTTTTAAAACACAAGGTTTGAATATGAATTCACTGATTAATATATTATATTCTAGATAATAGTGTCTGCTAAATGAATATAAGTAACTGCAGAATCCAGAAGTAATATGAAGTGATTTTGTTTTATATCACAAAATGCTTTTGCCAGTGTGTAGATCTGTTATTCTCAGTGGTTATATTGTTGGGTGCTCATGTGAAAGCTATAAGACTATATAACACTTTTATAGTAGATTTCCTTATTAGTGCTGCAAGAGATGAATGATTGTACAAATGCATTATGTTGGGATGCTTGATAATATTTATTCAGAGGTCAAGAATAGACCCTTTTCACAGACTGATGACGCGTTTTAACGGTCATCAATATCGTAAATCCTGCAGCGTTTTTTGTATTTTCATTTAAAAAAAAAAAAAAAGTACATTTATAACACTAATACTTTGTATTTTATTTATTTTGCATCAAATTACAATAAAAAAGTTACCGCTGCTGTGAGGGTGTTTAGTAATATCGTCTATGGGAGTGATGGTAAAAATGAACATATTTCTCTCTTTTCACTTCCGTTATCAATCTCACTCTATTTTTTCCCTCTTTTTGAAAGTTGTGAAATCACAACTGTGGCGTTTTTCTTTTGCTATGTGAGCAAATGGGCACACAGAAAAATATTTAATGTATTCTCTCATTCACAGCTATAATATTTAACCCAACTATGACGACTTCCGCTCTGAGAAACCCGGAAATGTGAAAAGGGTCTATGAGGCCGAGTAATATATTCAAATAATATGTAAAACCATCTTTATTTAACATTGTACAGAAAGAGGCTAAAGTTGTCAGGGTTCTTTCACTTCTTGATAAGCCGTTCGATTGGGTGGTGATGAGAGGGCTGGATAACACCTTGGTGGTAAGGCACCTTGCCCTTCCCGCACCATCCATGCACCTGGCCCTCCACGCCGCCCAGACTCCTTGCTCTGCCAGAGCTGCCCAATTGCATTGCCCTGTCGTGGCCAGCCCCTGGCCAGCATCCAGTGAAGGCTCCAGCCCCTGACCATCGTCCAGTGATGGCTCCTGACCATCGTCCAGTGGTGACTCCAACCCGAGACCAGAGTCTAGAGAGGACTCACCTCCTGTCCCGAGTCCAGGGAGGACTCTGCTTCCTGAACGTTGTACGTCGCCCTGGCCCCCTGAACTGTGTGCACAGGCCTGGCCTCCTAAACCGCCATGGCTCTCTGATCAGCCTGCTCAGGGTTCAGTTTAGCTCCAGCCTTGATCAAACTCAGCTGTCTGTAAGTTTCTAGTAATCCTGAAGACATTGATTAGCTTGTTCACGTGTGTCTGATCAGGGGAGCTGAACTCTGCAGGACAGTGGATCTCGAGGGTCAGAGTTGAGAACCCCTGATTTAAAATATCACAGTGAGAGAGAGCTGTTGGTGAAATCACATGTTCATCCACTAGGTGGACCTCCAGCTGGGTCACTGTACCAACAGAGACACACAGCACTGACACAAATAATGCAAACATAAATAAAACAAAAACACTGCTCAAAAGCTATGACTAAAAATCAATATTATATTATTAACTGGGCTAATGTGTGACCTTGATTTAATATCACATTAACATTCAAAACACTCCTTCACAGAACCTTTAAATGACACAAAACAAATAAAAGTACATTTGAAACAACAATATGACAACATGACTCTACATGTGATTAACATGATCTTACTAATCACTACAGTTAAACTTTGGATTTTACGCAGAACTATGGAAACTTTTCATTAGAGCAATTACAAAGGATAATAATTTAACAATTGAGCTTTTTAAAGCCTGGATCCCATGAATTAAGGACAAATTAAGGAGATGTTTTCTTCTCTTTAAATATGTTTAGTTCTAATTAAGTGAATTTACTGTGTATACCATGTTCTGTGTGAAGATCACCTTAAGTAAGGTCAACAAATAAACTTTTGTTAGCAACATGTTTAGAGCATTCTTGTTTAGTTCACTCAAGATAATAAACCGACTCATCCCACACTCTAAAAAATGCTGGGTTGTTTTAACCCAATTGACTGTTCGCAAAGACCCGCCCCCTTTAGTTACTGTTGCTATGTCCGACAAGCCATGACTCTCTCACACTATACACACGTTCTCACGTAGAGAAAATGCATGGCGGAGCAAAGAGGACACTGACAACACACCGGCAGACATGACAGAGCAAGTTACTTTTGATATGAAACAAAGTCTCAACTTTGAAATTGTCATTTTTTAAAGAAATGTAAACAATAAATACAGTTTTGTGGCTCTTTAATGTGTTGTGATCGCTGTAGCGCCTCAGTTAAAGCTGCCCGTGAACTGATTATCTCTTTTTTTTCTAGTTCATTGATAAGCATGAAATAAACATGAATGAACACTAAAAGAAATGTTGTTTCAACTGCAGAAAGACGTCAGTACACACCATTTTTCCAAGTTCAAGTCCACCGACGTTAATCTACTAACTCTCCTGACTGCTTTGTCGGACAAAACGGCAGATTAGGCGATGTGATTGGTCAGATCACCTGTCAAATTTGCGGCCACGCCCGAAAACTGCCACAAGCCAATTGTGGCTTAGCAACCGTAACTAGGCGCGGAAGGTCTGTCAAGCTTTCGAGCGAGGGAAACATGCCAAAGCGTTCTGCTTATGGATTGTGCAAATCTGATACCCGGTATCCTAAAAGTTTGGATGGGGGGTGGAATTTTTTTCCTTCCCCAAACCTACAACCCAAGGGGAGAAATGATGGTGTTCTGTCGATTTGTCCTACCTTGTCAGATTTTCCTTCTGTAGCGCAAAATTATAGCTGTATCTATCGATCCATGCTACCGCTTCGAAAAATCCTACTGTGTGTTAGCGTTTGTGACTAATTTACATGAAATAATTCAGTGTAACTTTACCAAGGATTCTTATTGGGGTTATTGTAATCGTATTGCTTATTACAGTGCAAAATACCCCATCAGATTGTTGTGGATCAAGTAGTGTGGGAGAATATATATATATATATAATATATAAGCGGGAGAATGTTATCATTGCAAAGTGGTCAGGCTAATGTCTTGTGTTTATTCCACAAGATTTATGGATAAGCTGTTTGATTTATAATTATTAGATTCTTTTCTAACTTAACTTACCCTGCTGTGCATGAACATAGCTGTTCCTCAATTTGATTGTTTCCCATTTGAATGGTCAGCCTATGAGGCGGCTACTGCTTGCGCTGGGACCTATAGGCTTTAGCTTCAATTTTGATGAAATTATTCTCTAATCGGTTGCATATTGTGTCGTGGATATATCCCTCGAATGTATGCATACTGCAGTCCCTTTTGTCTTGCTCTCTCAGATATTTCACCTGTTCGCCAAAAATGACTAATTATCTCCATGGGAATGTCTGACACCGGCGCATACATACTGTAATAGATGTGCCAGGCGCGAAAGCTTGTCAGGCATAGCAACAGTAACTAAGGAGGGCAGGATTTTGCGAAGGGTACATTTTGGGTCAAATTTGGGACATGAGACATGTTGATGTGTTGAGCTATATGTGCTTGTGCAACTTATTTGCCCGATTGAAACTGTGTGCCTCTAGTTTAAAGAGACAAATGATGTTCATGTCATGTAGTTAACTTTGAAAATCAATTTTAAGGGTCCAACAGAAACTAAACGTATGATATGATTCTTGCCATCATTTGTGTTTTCATAATTTTTTTTGCACAAGTTACAAAATTGATTAGTCAACCTCATTCTGTGCCGATTTGATCAATAAATTGCCAATGATTGCAAACATTGCAAGCATTAACGTGTGTTTTGCCTTTTGGGGATTAAACAGACACCTTCAGCAAGAATATCTGGATCTCCACCTTCTTGTGAACTCAAACCATTGGTCTGATTTCACTCTATGGGTCTGATGCTGACGTCTCTTCTGTGATCACTTCTTGTAGATCTGATGTCATAAACCAGTACAGCAACGACAGCCACGCCCACCACTGCAGCGACGACCAATCGGATCACGGCTTCTAATGTATCAAAACAACAGGTACAGTCTGAAAAAAAGAGCACTGAATCAGAATTGTGCATTTAGGTCGATTTTAAACAGACTTATAGGTGCAGGATTTGTGGGTAATTATGAGCTCAAGCATCCATTGGAACATGCACACTTTCCTTGCTCAGCCAAATAACATTAGCTTTACTGGTTTAAGGAACACGCCACTTTTCCAAAAATAGGCTCATTTTCCAACTCCCCTTGAGTTAAACAGTTGAGTTTTAC
Organism: Gobio occitaniae; assembly: GCA_033150135.1. Lineage (NCBI taxonomy): Eukaryota > Metazoa > Chordata > Actinopteri > Cypriniformes > Gobionidae > Gobio > Gobio occitaniae. Next base: position 175,096 of record JARQWZ010000153.1, read on the forward strand.
CGTTTTCAAATCCATTCAGCCGATCTCCGGGTCTGGTGGTAGCACTTTTAGAAAAGCTTACCATACATCTTTGAATCTGATTAGACTGTTAGCATCTCGCTCAAAAAAAAAATTCCTTTTCAAAACTTGACTCTTCTGTAGTTACATTGTGTACTAAGACTGACGGAAAATTAAAAGTTGTGATTTTCTAGGCCGATATGGCTAGGAACTATACTCTCATTCCTCTCATAATCAAGGAACTTTGCTGCCATACCATGAGTGCAGCGGCGCAATGATATAATTACACAGCGCCTGAAAATAGGCTAACTTCCATCTACATAACCAACGTGACAACCTGCTTGCACAGAGAGTGTGCTGGGGACTATTTCAGGCACTGCGTAATATCATGTATATATGTGGTCTCTCCTCTGGTAGTGATAGATCATAAATTCCGGAGTCTGTGGTTCTGGTGTTTGTGATGGTCAGAGATCCGGTTTGATCCGGCTTCATTCTCTGAATTTCCCATCAGGACCATCAAACGTAGAGCTGGTTTGCATGAGTCGGCTGATTGGAGCTATTTGAATGCTTCCAAACGTCCACCGTATCCTCAAATATTTCTGTACTTCAGTGACACCAGTGTGTAAAGTGACAGAATCTCCCTCCATCACTGACACTGACTCCACTTCATCTGTCACATCTAGAGAACAAACATGAACACGAACTAAGACTCTCAAATAAGTTTGTTGGTTATTAATGACCAAACTAGTTGTACTTTTATTACTATTTAAATCTATTTAGTGCAAAAGGTGTACATTAATCAAGTCGGGGCCTTATTATAAGAAATATGTTTATATATATATATATATATATATATATACACTCACCTAAAGGATTATTAGGAACACCTGTTCAATTTCTCATTAATGCAATTATCTAATCAACCAATCACATGGCAGTTGCTTCAATGCATTTAGGGGTGTGGTCCTGGTCAAGACAATCTCCTTGTGAAGGCTAAGGCCACAAATATATATGTAGGTTATATATTTATTGGGAATTGTTATTGATTGACCTTTTTCCCCTCTTTATTTTCATATGTTGTATTTATTTTTTGTATATTTGGTAGTACATTATTGTTGTGTTGGGTTTGTAAGATTGTTTTTGTTTTATTTATTCTTATGTATTGTTGTGTTAAAATTCTAACCAAACGGTTGTACTAGGGGTGTGCGCATTTAACATCCAAAAAGGAGATAGCGCCAATTCATTACTAGAGTGCACGCTAGAGAATGAATACATTCCACTAGACAAATTCATGAGTTTAATATATTCATTTTATTGTTTGAGTTGTTTTCTTACCCGTGGTTCCGCTGAAGGCCCATGACTGCAGCATGGAGCGAAGATCGGACTAAACGGATGTATTATTTCTGGAGATCTTTTATTATTATTTTGGGGAATTATGGGAAATGTAGGGTTTGGTTTAACATGTGTTTGGATTATTTGTTGGGGGGGGGTGATCTTGTTCATTTGAATGGATATACTTGTGTGTATAATATTTTGTGTATATTTATTTGTATCAATACTTTATAGTGCATGTGAGTTTTCATATGTTTCTGGAGTTTATTTGTGTGAATATTTTTTTCTTTAAAATGTGAACCATGAGATGAGACATTTGTGAGACCCCTGGGTAATGCAATGGTTTGGTCTAATTTCTTAAAAATGAGTTTGGTTGTGATGGCGAGTCAGTTCTGGGGAGGGATCCCGGTCATAGAACATCAGAGACCCAGAGCTCACGTTGGTTTTCCCTTGCATTTAGTTATTTATTTATTTTGATGTGACCCTTTGTATAAGTTATTTGTTTTCCCCCTCTTGAATAAATCAAGATTTTGTTGACTTGATGACTGCCTCCTGAAAAGTTTTTGGAAGAACCCGACACTCCTGAACTCCAAACTGAATGTCAGAATGGGAAAGAAAGGTGATTTAAGCCATTTTGAGCGTGGCATGGTTGTTGGTGCCAGACGGGCCGGTCTGAGTATTTCACAATCTGCTCAGTTACTGGGATTTTCATGCACAACCATTTCTAGGGTTTTCAAAGAATGGTGTTAAAAGGGAAAAACATCCAGTATGTGGTAGTCCTGTGGGCAAAAATGCCTTGTCATCAACAAGAGGTCAGAGGAGAATGGGCCGACTGATTCAAACTGATAGAAGAGCAACTTTGACTGAAATAACCACTCGTTACAACCGAGGTATGCAGCAAAGCATTTGTGAAGCCACAACACACACAACCTAGAGGCGGATGGGCTACAACAGCAGAAGACCCCACCGGGTACCACTCCACTACAAATAGGAAAAAGAGGCTACAATTTGCACGAGCTCACCAAAATTGGACAGTTGAAGACTGGAAAAATGTTGCCTGGTCTGATGAGTCTCGATTTCTGTTGAGACATTCAGATGGTAGAGTCAGAATTTGGCGTAAACAGAATGAGAACATGGATCCATCATGCCTTGTTACCACTGTGCAGGCTGGTGGTGGTGGTGTAATGGTGTGGGGGATGTTTTCTTGGCACACTTAGAGCCAATTGGGCATCGTTTAAATGCCACGGCCTACCTGAGCATTGTTTCTGACCATGTCCATCCCTTTATGACCACCATGTACCCATCCTCTGATGGCTACTTCCAGCAGGATAATGCACCATGTCACAAAGCTCGAATCATTTCAAATTGGTTTCTTGAACATGACAATGAGTTCAGTGTACTAAAATGGCCCCCACAGTCACCTGGGGTCTCATTTATAAAGCGTGCGTACGCACAAAACGGGGCTGGAAACGTACGTACGCCAGTTCCCACGCAAAGGTTGTGATCTATAAAAAACAAACTTGACGGGAGAATGTGCGCACCTTTAAGCAAACTTTGAGCCGTGCGTACGCACATTCTGGAGACAAAGGGAATTGGCGACACAGATGGTGAGGTCGTGACCTGAAGTTAGATTGTAGAAAATAAATGTGAGAAGAATGAATATAAGAATTAATGACATTTAATTTTTACTCCATTTCATACGTTACATCCACATTATCATGAAGATTAAATCCAACAGTGTTATTTGTGCCTATTTTTTTAGGCTATGTGTACATCTAGTAAAATCCTGATGTAATTCAAAATGTATTTAAAAAAATGCGCACAAACTCTTTTATTAGAGTGAGAAAAGTAATGAAGTAAGAACAATTTTAATCTGTTTTCATTTTGATATACACATTTACATTAATGTTCCAGTTTCATTAATGGCCATATGCACTGAAATTACATAAAGTTGTTAATTATATGAATTTAGATAGACATGTGCGACTTTTGATCAGTTTTCCTGTGACACGCTGTTTTAATGACAGCAAGGATTAAATATAGGCTAATTCCAATAATTCGTCTTTAATCTCATGTTATGACAAAATATGTTTAAGCGAGAACGATGATCAGTGACGCACACTTAATTCGATATCACAGACACTGCATATTCGGTGGTCGAACGGTCCATTATCCGGTTTGAATAGGTCCAATGTCACAACCACAGGTGCACTGACACGGAGAGTAAAGACATCTGTGTATTTGAAGGATACAACTTGAAGAAAAAATTAAGATTTGCACGTTTCTTTAAACAAAAATATTTAGACAGTGACGCTCTGAGTCAGACGATTGTATTTACGCTGCAATAAATAAGTAGGCCTATCTGTTTAAATTAAAATAGCCTAACATCATATGTTCACATTATCAGCAAAACTGCATGAATTTGAGTTGAAGGGTTTAAAATTAACAAAATATTTTAAATTAAAATAACATTTGGCCCGTGGAAATGAATGAATAAACTTTATTTAAAAAAAATACCCTAGAAGTGCAATTTTGTTTTTATGGATATTTTGATATATTTATTCTAAAACATAAAAAAGATATTGGATGATTGTCAGCAATGTACTGTGTAAGGCACAAATGGCATTTATAGTCCGTATCTAATATTTTCCTTTGACAGTGTTAAACATGGTGTCACGTGGATGGGAATATGCATGCAAATGATATGCAAATGAGGTTATGCATAGTAAAACTAGGCATTGAAAGCTCCATATAGGGTGATTTCAGGGAGGAGACGGGGTGGAGATGCACGTACGCACAATCTTTTGCTGGCTGTGATTTATAAAGGGATTTTTGCACAGGTTCTGACGTACACATGGTTTTATAAATCTGAAATTTTTTGTGCGTATGCAAAATCTAGCTTTTGTGCGTACGTACACTTTTAGTCAGGTTTATACGCAAAGTTTTATAAATGAGACCCCAGATCTCAACCCAGTAGAGCATCTTTGGGATGTGGTGGAACGGGAGCTTCGTGCCCTGCATGTGAATCCCACAAATCTCTATCAACTGCAAGATGCTATCCTATCAATATGGGCCAACATTTCTAAAGAATGCTTTAAGCACGTTGTTGAATCAATGCCACGTAGAATTAAGGCAGTTCTGAAGGCGAAAGAGGGTCAACACAGTATTAGTATGGTGTTCCTAATAATCCTTTAGGTGAGTGTATGCATATCAGTCAGCGGGCATCGCACATAGAGCTTTATTAAGTCCATTCAAATTCAGATTTTGGCAGCCTCTGAAATGGGTCAAACCATAGATATTACCTAAGAAGTTCAAGTAAATCCGCACTCATTGAAGGATGTGCATTTATTACATGGACAGAGAAAGCATGGACGCCTGCATTTATTTAACACTATATTAAAGTTAAATAAGCGTAGCCTAACTATTACCCACCTTTCGGAGCATCAGTGAGAGCAATGGCACCGCAGAATGAGTAAAACCTTCTCTATTTCTAGACATTTTAAACTTTTTTAAATCTGAAAACTGCAAAAAGCAACAAAGTTGTCAGACATCCATTTAGCGCATGTTCACAGAGGAAATACTGAAAAACAGTGTTAGTTCTCTCAATACTGTTTGTTTATTTACTGACTGAGAAATATCTTCAGATGATTCAGTGAGAGAGCAGTCCAAACTCATTCAAGTGGATTCAGGCCGTTTTGCAAATGCGTTTGACCCATTCATAATTTAGAACATAATTTAGCGTTAAAATGTGTGCACTGCGCAGTTCAGTTACACACTTTAACTTCTTGAGCCTAATGCCGTTAAACTGAATATAAATTTAGTTTTTCTTAAATTTCCACATAAACAACAAATTGTTTGTCACTATAGCAACAGTAGACCCCCGTTAATAGGCTATACCCCCGGGCCGCACACATCACGTTTGCACAGGGCCTCGCACCACCCTTGCGACGGACCTGTGTGTGATGTTTGTCATTTTGACCTTTAGTCTACATTAACCACACAGTGACTTCAGGATCACATTAAACATGTCGAAAATCTATTTTAAATTATTAAAAATTCTCATAAAATACTATTGTTATTAGAACTAAAAACATTAATGTTTAATACAGTAAGACTGCATAAGTGAGTCATATTGATTAATCAGAATTCATTTTTCTCTTCAGTCAAGACAGAAATGTCGATCATGTTCAGAGTCTCATTCATTTTAAAGAACGGCGCTGACAATTTCAGATGAAAAGTCTGATGCCATGAACATACTATATATATATATATATATTAAGAACAAACTTTCCAATGCACTGGTCAGTTTCTGCTCTGTTTTCACACTTCATCTCTCTCACATCCACATTTTTTGACACTTTAGCTCCTGACAGCTTCAGTTTCGAGTAGTTCTGCTTATCAGAATTTATTTTTAATCTGAAGCGCAGTAAACCACAGTGTGTTTAAAGGTTAAAGTGTCTCTGCACTTACAGCTCTTCTCTCTCATCTGAGCTCAATTGATCACTCACTATATTTGCACAAATACATGTTCTATTGATGTAAATCATTCAGATTGTTGTATTGGACTCGTTTCTTGCTGTAAAGCATTTGATGTGGTGATACAGCCCATAGGAAAAATGTATTGCTCAGTGGTTGCTTTTCCTAAGCTCATGAGACTTAGTTGTGATTCTCATATATCTCTCATTTCAGAATCAACAGAGTTTCAGATGTTTCTCCTAAAATTCCTTTGGAAAAATAAGAGTAGACGCAACATGAGAAATATTTGAGAGAAAAGGATTTAAAGGTCCCTTATTGTACACCTTTCTGGAGTTTTATTTTAGGTTTTGATGTCCTTAAGAATATATATTTGCGGTATAAGTACCAAAAAACATCTCAATATATTTTTACAGCTCAGTCAATTTTGGCCTGTCTGATTAATATTCATGAGGCTCTCTTCTGATTGGCCTGTTGTTTTCAGAAACTATGGTAATGCAGGGCTGTCAGTCAGTGGCCGTGGGTGGGGCATGAGGAATGCTTTTTTTTTCTTCTTTTTTATGACATTGGGGTTTTTCACCTTTAATGGACAGGGTCATAGGATGAGAGACCGGAAACAATGGGACTCGAACTCGTGCTGTCTGAGGTACTGCTGTGCCTCAATGTTAATGTGTTGTCCACAAGGCTATGGCTTTGACAGAGCTTTCCCTAAGCTTAGGATACTAAGGGCTGATTATCTCTTATAGGTCTCATTTAGGTATCAGCTTTGCCTTCTGGTGCCAGTTGCACAAACTTAGCATAGTTTCATAGTAACTTAAGAACTACTTTGACTAAGTAGCAGGGCTGGACTGGGGCTAAAATTCGGCCCTGGCAAATCCAGCCCATCCGGCCCATGAGTTCCTCTTAAATGTTTTAACTGGGGTTAGGGCCTTAAATTGGAGTAAATAAATAAATCTAGGACAGGGACAACTAATGATGGATATTATCGAATTTACTGCAAATGCAGATAACAAACGTAATATTGCACTTTTGTCACACAGAAATGCACTTGACAGTAAACAACTGATTTTGAGCGATACATTAAAGTGAATTTACTTTTAAAATCTGTCATCATTTACTCACTCTCATGTCGTTCCAAACCTGTATGACTTTCTCTCTTCCGTGAAACATAAAATAAGATATTTTGAAGAATGTTGGCAACCAAACCATAGGCTATACCATTGAATAGCCTATTGTATGGACAAAAAAAAGACTCAAATGATTTTCTTTTATGTTACACAGACAGAAATTCATTGAGGTTTGGAATGACATTAGCGTGAGTAAACGTTCACATGTTTTGGTTTGAACTACCCCTTTAAAAACAATAAAAATTTTCGAGAGTTAACACCTAATTTATGTAACACACTGATATGATATCTATCTTTCATGAGGTTCTCATTGAAATAACATTTTGTTAAATTTCATTAGATCTATTAAAAAGTTCATAAAACATTTACAGAGAAAAAAGCTTTGTAGTAGGTCACCCAAAAATGAAAATTATGTCATCATTTACTCACCCTCAAGTTGTTCCAAACCTGTATGAGTTTCTTTGTTCTGCTGAACACAAAAGAAGCTATTTTGAAGAATGTTTGTAACAAAGCAGATAGAGCAACCATTGACCACCATAGTATTTTTTTTCCTACTATGGTAGTCAATAGTTGCTCTATCTGCTTGGTTACAAACATTCTTCAAAATAGCTTCTTTTGTGTTCAGCAGAACAAAGAAACTCATACAACTTGAGGTGAGTAAATGATGACATAATTTTCATTTTTGGGTGAACTATCCCTTTAATGCATGGGATCCAGGCTTTAAAGCTGTTTTGTTGAATTATAATTGAATTACCCTACACTCTAAAAAAAAAAAAAAAAAGGTTCTATATGGCACCAAAAATGATTCTTGGCTCGTAATGATAGGGAAACCTTTTTTAGTGCTATATAGCACCAATTTTGGTGCTTCAGTGGTTCTTCAGAAGTTCTTCACCGGTTCTTTGACTAAGGTGCTATATAGCACCTCTGAAGAACCACTGAAGCACCAAAATTGGTGCTATATAGCACTAAAAAAGGTTCCCCTGTATGGGCATGGTAGTCACAGGTAAAAACATGCTCCTCATTACCATAGGTATATGGTTTTGAAAATAAATAAATAAATAATAATAAACTATTGAATTTGGTTGTGCTAGAGTGACAAGTTTGTTGTGTGTATTGCTGTTTTCCAATTTACCTCGTGATGTATTTACATGGTCGCGGCTGTTTTCAGCTGATTCACCACAGAACCTTTAATGTTCCCATATCACACATAAAACAACATTCGGAGTCAAAGTGCCGGTTCATCACTTCATAGAGCAGCAGAAACGCAGCGCACGTTCGTCGGCGGCAGCGCTGTTGCGCGGATATTCGCCTTTTGCAGTTTCATGCGCCCAAACTTTTAAACAGCGCCTACTATGGACACAGTCTATGGAGGAGGGAAGGTCTCTCTCGCTTTGGCCTGTCAATTCAGAAGACAAACCAATGGGACGCTGTCCCTGCATGATGGGCCAGTCCGTGGCAAAAAATTAAATAAATAAATAACCTTGTATCGGCCCCAAAGTGCGTCGGCCCACCGGGAAAATGCCCGGTATGCCAGATTACCAGTCCAGCCCTGCTAAGTAGCAGTGTTGGGAGTAACTCGCTACAAAGTAACGCGTTACTGTAATTCCACTACTTTTAGCGGTAACGCAGAAGTAACTAAATATTTTTTTTAATCAAGTAACGCAATTAAAATTACTGAAATTTAAATGAGTTTGTTACTCGCGTTACTCTCTTTTGTGAAAAATGAACGCTTGCTGACAAAAAGCTCAGATCTAGGACCTAGCCTGGGCCATGTTTTTTTATTTTCTTTCTTTTTTTATCCTCCCTATTACACATTGTTGCTGCCACTAAAAAAAGTTTTGTTTTTAATGTCAAAGTAGTTATATTTTGTTTCGTTTCTTTATTAAGTTAATTTAGAAAAAAAGTTTTTGTTTGTTAAATTAAAGTTTTTGTTTTTCAAAGTGACAACCAAGCGGCCGACAGTGAGTTAACCCAGCGCTTTATCATCTCAAATCCACATTTGACTTGTCTTGCCTATAATAAAATCCATAGATATCAAACACTTCAAGCATCACAATGTTAGTTTAAACTACTCTCCCCACCACCACCATGAAAAGGCAGTTTTTTATTAGTTGATGGTAGGCGTAGGTGCTCGCAAACGAAACGGGCTACACAATCTAAAATAATAAAAATAAAAACATGCAGGTTGTCTTACCTTACACCTCTCCACAAAACGAATATATAATCTTCAATTCCCTCCCTATATGCATATTTAACCGAGTTCACGTCAACGAAAGCAAAAGATATGAGCTGCATCTTATTTATCAGTTAAAAGATCAAAGACCGCAATATGAGAAAGAGCGAACTAAGCACTGCTAAGATCATTTAGTCTCATTAGTTTTAATGAAGATGATTGTGTTTTTGAGCATTTAAGACTTACTTTCAGTTTCACTCGCGGCAGTGGGCGTGTTGCACCTTCTGAATTGGTTGTTTGAGTGATCGGATTTAAATCCGTCTCGAAAAAATCTCTTTTTTCACAATCGAATAGATATCTGGTCAGAGAAAATGAATGAAGTGAGCAGGTGTAAAAAGGCCATAACTCTCCCAGTATACTCTCCCATCTGCGCCGTGGGAACGCTTGCTGCTGCTGCTGCTGGACACTAAACACTATACCACTGCTTGATTTGAAGGCCTTTTGCCCTGTTGATTACAATAAATAGGTCTAAAAATTATGTTTATTGTGTTTGACTGGTCAGAACTGTTCATATTTACATTTAAAAAGCAGACATAAAAGTAACTTAAAAGTTACTTTCCCTAGTAACTAATTACTTTTGATATTCAGTAATTGGTAAAGTAATTAAATTACTTTTAAAAGAAGTAACTAGTAACTGTAACTAATTACTAATTTTCAGTAACTTGCACTGCTAAGTAGTAAACCAAAGGGGAATCAGTCTTACTTTTCCAATTAAAATTAAACAGATCTACTTTTTATATAACTGACTTAAAGGGTTAGTTCACCCAAAAATGAAAATTCTGTCATTAATTACTCACCCTCATGTCGTTCAACACCCGTAAGACCTCCGTTCATATTCGGAACACAAATGAAGATATTTTTGTTGAAAGCTGATGGCTGAGAAAGGCTTCAGATAGGCCTCCATTGGCATTCAGTACATTTACACTCCCAAGACCCATAAAAGGCACTTAAAACGTCGTTACAAAGTCCATCTCACCACAGTGGCTCTACAATAATTTTACGATGCGACGACAATAGTTTTTGTTTTTGTGTGTTTTTTTTTTGCGCACAAAAACTATTGTCGTCGCATCGTAAAATTATTGTAGAGTCACTGTGGTGAGATGGACTTTGTAACAACGTTTTAAGTGCCTTTTATGGGTCTTGTGAGTGTAAATGTACTGAATGCCAATGGAGGCCTATCTGAAGCCTTTCTCAGCCATCAGCTTTCAACAAAAATATCTTCATTTGTGTTCCGAATATGAACGGAGGTCTTACGGGTGTCGAACGACATGAGGGTGAGTAATTAATGACAACATTTTCATTTTTGGGTGAACTAACCCTTTAAATAAGTTATTACCAGGCACAGTATGCAATGTTACTGAGGTCTCTTCTAAACTTTAGAGGAGACAAATGTGAGAGCTTCAGAGTCTCTAGCTAAGAGAAACATCTTAGCACAGTGTGTGATGTTGTTGAGATCTCTTCTAAAACTTTGAAGAAGACCATTGTGAGAATGTTAGAGTTTTTGTCTCAGGAGACAAGTGTGAGAAACAGGAGACTCAGGCAAAAGTCTTCATTTGATCTTAAACAAACCTCATTTTTCCGTAGGAGAAACTTTTGAGATATTAAAGAGATCTCACTTTGTATTTTTCTTTCCTATGGGAGAGACTGATGCAGCTGATGTTGATGGTTTAGTTGCTCAGAGATTGGTTTGTGAAGAGCAGAAAGCTACTGGACCAAAACCGAACTAAACTAAACAATGATTTTAACAGCTGAAGGAAAATGAGAGACTTGATCAGGCCAAACATCTGAAGATCAGTATATGTCAAGAAACTCATGGGGTTCAACGGCCATGAATGCAAATGTGCTAAAATAGTCGCTATGAGATATAAAGATCAAACTAAGATCAGGGTGGAATATAAACTGAAATGACTAAAGTTCACACATTTGTTTTCGTGACCACATGTGCCTGTGGTCAATTTTTTTCTTCTCATCGCATTTCACACTCAACGTTTTTTTTACACCCCTGTCGTCAACATCTTCCTAGAACTGTTTAACTGTGTGTTTTCAACAGAAACATCCGCGGCCATGATGAGATTAATGTTTGTCATCTTTTAAAACACAAGGTTTGCATATGAATTCACTGATTAATATATTATTTTCTAGATAATAGTGTCTGCTAAATTAATATAAGTAACTGCAGAATCCAGAAGCAATATGAAGTGATTTTGTATAGATCTGTTATTCTCAGTGGTTATATTGTTGGGTGCTCATGTGAAAGCTATAAGACCATATAACACTTTTAATATAGATTTAATATAGATTTTAATATAGATCTTGCATATCAACTTTTTACACTTTAAAACAGTGTTTGGCCCTCGAGATCCACTTTCCTGCTGTTTAGCTCCAGCCTTGATCAAACTCAGCTGTCTGTAAGTTTCTAGTAATCCTGAAGACATTGATTAGCTTGTTCACGTGTGTCTGATCAGGGTTGGAGCTGAACTCTGCAGGACAGTGGATCTCGAGGGCCAGAGTTGAGAACCCCTGATTTAAACTATCACAGTGAGAGAGAGCTGTTGGTGAAATCACATGTTCATCCACTAGGTGGACCTCCAGCTGGGTCACTGTACCAACAGAGACACAAAGCACTGACACAAATAATGCAAACATAAATAAAACAAAAACAAGCTATGATATAAAATCCATTATTATTATATTATTAACTGGGCTAATGTGTGACCTTGATTTAATATCACATTAACATTCAAAACACTCCTTCACAGAACCTTTAAATGACACAAAACAAATAAAAGTACATTTGAAACAACAATATGACAACATGACTCTACATGTGATTAACATGATCTTACTAATCACTACAGTTAAACTTTGGATTTTACGCAGAACTATGGAAACTTTTCATTAGAGCAATTACAAAGGATAATAATTTAACAATTGAGCTTTTTAAAGCCTGGATCCCATGAATTAAGGACAAATTAAGGAGATGTTTTCTTCTCTTTAAATATGTTTAGTTCTAATGAAGTGAATTTACTGTGTGTACCATGTTCTGCGTGAAGATCACCTTAAGTAAGGTCAACAAGAAAACTTGTTTACATGTTTAGAGCATTCTTGTTTAGTTCACTCAAGATAATAAACCGACTCATCCCACACTCTAAACAATGCTGTGTTGTTTTAACCCAATTTTGGGTCAAATATGGACGAACCCAACCGTTGGGTTTAGAATGTAATTAAAACATTTAACCCAACTGCTTTGTTTGTCCATATTTGACCCAACATTGGGTTAAAACAACCCAGCATTTTTAGAGTGGATATAATCTTTGTTCAATCTATTTAAAAAAATTTTTGAAGAACAAGTTTTTTGTTGACCTTCTTTTTGTTGAAATGTAGTTATTTGAACAGACATTTTTACATCCAACAATGTTGTACCCGGCATGTATTGCAGCTTGAAAAAATAAGGTAATTATTATTATTAAAAAATGATAATTTCTTTGCATTTACCGGCTTGATTTATGCTGCTGCTGCTGTTGTCGCTGTTATTTATCTGCCATATGGTTCAGAGTTCATATTTTTACTGAATTACAATTGTTGATCATCACCATGATTGAAATTTGTGTTGACATGAGACGTGTTGATGTGTTGAGCTACATGTGCTTCTCATTGCAACTTTTGCAACTTATTTGCCCGATTGAAACTGTGTGCTCTATAGTTTAAAGAGACAAATGATGTTCATGTCATGTAGTTAACTTTGAAAATTGATTTTAAGGGTCCAACAGAAACTAAACGTATGATATTATTCTTGCCATCATTTGTGTTTTCATTTTTTCAAGTTACAAAATGTATTAGTCAACCTCATTCTGTGCAGATTTGATCAATAAATAGCCAATGAGAGCAAAAAATAATGCTGCGCAAGTGTCTCCACTCTCCATTAATGTATGTTTTGCCTTTTGGGGATTAAACAGACACCTTCAGCAAGAATATCTGGATCTCCACCTTCTTGTAAACTCAAACCATTGGTCTGATTTCACTCTATGGGTCTGATGCTGACGTCTCTTCTGTGTTCTTCACTTCTTGTAGATCTGATGTCATAAGCCAGCACAGCAACAACAGCCACGCCCACCCCTGCAGCGACGACCAATCGGATCACAGCTTCAAAAGTATCATAACAGCAGGTACAGTCTGAAAAAAAGAGCACTGAATAAGAATTGTGCATTTAGGTCTCCTTCAAACATGCTTATAGGTGCAGGATTTGTGGGTAATTATGAGCTCAAGCATCCAGTGGAACATGCACACTTTCCTTGCTTAGCCAAATAACATTAGCTGTACTGGTTTAAGGAACACGCCACTTTTTTAAAAATAGGATAATTTTCCAACTCCCCCAACTTCAAATCCATTCAGCTGATCTCCGGGTCTGGTGGTAGCATTTTTAGCATAGCTTAGCATAGATCATTGAATCTGATTAGACCGTTAGCATCTTGCTCAAAAAATGACCAAAGAGTTTCAATATTTTTCCTATTCAAAACTAAGACCAACGGAAAATTAAAAGTTGTGATTTTCTAGGCTGATATGGCTAGGAACTATACTCTCATTCCTCTCATAATCAAGGAACAATAACAACTCATAATCTTATTCACAATCACGGAAGTTCATTATTTGCATGCGTTTAAAGCCTTGCCGGTGTTACAATAGCTGTGTCCTAAAGTGAAGGGTGCGCACTTCGAAGGCCGTGCACTTCTAAATGCACGAAGGGCGAACCGAGGGACAAGGTTGCCAGGTCTGCACAACAAAACCCCTCCAATTGCTAATCAAAAGTAGCGGAATCACGGCCAAAATGTTGCAAAATATGCCAAAATGCGGGGGGCGCCCGGTAGATATATTGCTAAAGTAAAGACAACTTAAACCTGTGGACTATAGGCTACAAACAACCCACATCAACAGTAAATGCAGCCCAATTCCAGACTTGGCAACACTGAACCGAGCGTCGTTGAATGGGCTATAGCACGTGTGACAACTGACATGGTATTTTTTTTATATTTATGCAATAATTATTGTCTATTTTTGCCATTGAAAACTATACAAATTTTTTTTTTGTTATTTTATTTTTCATTTTTTTAATTATTGCAGTATTTCAGGTTAAAATGGAGACTAGGCCTTCAAAATATTTTTTTTAAGGCAGATTAGTGCCCTCTTTTGGAATTATTTAAGAAATCACGCAACCATGGGTGTAATCACTAGAGGTCTCTATGGAGAATTCCCTAGTTCTGTTTTGTACGGTGGCCGAGACAGCTCAACGTGCTGCAAAAGTTCACAACACATGCAAATACAGAAAGCGCTGCAAAAAGTTCACAACACATGCAAATACAAAAACGCGCTGCAAAAAGTTCACAACACATGCAAATACAAAAATGCGCTGCAAAAAGTTCACAACACATGCAAATACAAAAACGCGCTACAAAAAGTCCACAACACATGCAAATACAAAAACGCGCTGCAAAAAGTTCACAACACATGCAAATACAAAAACGCGCTGCAAAAAGTCCACAACACATGCAAATAGAGAAACGCTGCAAATACTCAACACATGCAAATAAAAAATGCGCTGCAAAAGTTCACAACGTGCAAATACAAAAACGCAGCTGCAAATAGGCCTGCTCATAATGCACATACGATCAGAATGTTAAAATAAACAAACAAACACCTTTCAGGTGCACGTGCACCCCACCGAAGACTATTATGAGCAGGCCTATTTGCATTTTTTATCATTTACTTGATATTATGACTCAAATCCCAATTAATTATTCACTGCAGAAAGTGAAACTAAAAGTCATCGATGAAAGCTCTTCTTCAACATGTTCTGATAACACTATTTAACCAATTTATGTATTAATATTTCCCTTGTGGCCCTTAGTTAAAAGAAATGAGACATATAGTTGTTATACAAGTTTTTTTTTTTTTAATGAGGAGTTAGCTAATCTTATTACAGCGCGTCAGTTATGTGATGCACTATAAATTATTGTAGTGCAAATTAAAATATTAATTTAACTCTAAAAGTAGCCTAATCACCATCATCATCATCATCATCATCATCATTCAGATCATCGCAGAAAGGGCCAGTTCGCCGGGCCTGGAATGTGTTGCAGCGCGTATTTGCATGTGTTGTGGACTTCTTGCTGCGCGTTTCTCTATTTGCATGTGTTGTGGACTTTTTGCAGCGCGTTTTTGTATTTGCATGTGTTGTGGACTTCTTGCTGCGCGTTTCTCTGTTTGCATGTGTTGTGAACTTTTTGCAGCGCGTTTTTGTATTTGCATGTGTTGTGAACTTTTTGCAGCGCATTTTTGTATTTGCATGTGTTGTGAACTTTTTGCAGCGCGTTTTTGTATTTGCATGTGTTGTGGACTTTTTGCAGCGCGTTTTTGTATTTGCATGTGTTGTGAACTTTTGCAGCACGTGTTGTCAAACTGAAGAATATGTTTTTTCTATTTGCATGTGTTTTCTTCATTTGCAGCACGTTGAGCTGTCTCGGCCACCGTAGGTTTTGAACACATTTAATTATTATTTTTATGGATTTGAATATATATTTAAAAAATCTCAAAAACTATTTATTATAAAGTTTTTTATATATATTTTTTTTTGTTAGAAATATAGCCATTCATTTTCTATGAATTTGTTTTTGCAGTCATTTTTGACCGAAGAGCACAAGTGGGAGTATTTTTTTATGACCACTTAGCATGCTTGAATCATGCCCTCAATTTGTTTGTGTGTTCACACACCTAATACTAGAAAAGTCACCAAGTTTCAGATCATTCTGATGAAGCTCCAAATGCTCTAAAAATTCCAAATGTGGTTTATAGGTTCAGTTTTTCATAGGTGTGTGTCAGGGTTTCTGAAACTGAGGACCCAGATGCAGATTGAACAACAAAGACTTTATTAACAAGACTCTAGACAGGGCACAACAAGGAAGTGGTAAGGTGAGAGTTCAAACAGCAGGGCAGGGGACAGACACCACTATGACAGGCAGGGAGGACGACCACTGAGACCAGTCCAGGGAGACCATGAAATTGAGGATGCTTGTAAGGCAACACCAGGCAGATGGTGGGAAAACCCAGGCTGGAACACCAGGAAACTGAGACTTTATGTCCTCTCCCAGAATCAGCTCCAGTCTTGATTGGCAGGGATAAGGAGACAGTGGCCAAGGGAGACTCAGGACACAGGGCACACACACAGGGCGCGCGCACACACACATGGCGTGCGCACACACGCGGCGCGCGCACACACACGGCGCGCGCACGTGCGCACACACACGCGCACACACGTGCACACACGTGCACGCACGCACGCACACACGCACGCACACACGCACGCACACACACACACACACACACACACACACACACAAAGACAACAAGAAATAAACAAGAGCAAAAATAAAAACTAAGAGTAGGGAAAATGCAACTAAGAAACAGAAATCTAAAAAGAAAACAAAAGCGAGATAAATATATAATTCAAAAATAAACTATAACAAACAAGAGGAGCTAAATAAATACTAGAAATAAAAGACTGGAACTAGAAACAAAAATAAAACAAAATTGCAAACTTGCAGGAAACTAGAGAGAGAAAAATAAGACCACTAAACTAGAGGGAAACAAAATCAAAGCTAGAGAAAACCAAAAAATAAGGCTAGGGAAAATAAGGCTAAGAACAATAACTAGGCAAGAGCAACAGCTATCACAAGGACAAGATAAGCCAGACAACGAATGCAAACAAACGCAACGAACCAGCAAGGAGGGAAAGTAGCACAATATAAAGGGACCAGAGCACATGAGGATCAGGTGAGCACAATTAGTGAAATGAGGACTAGACAAGGGGGCGTGGTAAAGGGAAACAAGGAGGCAGGACAAGAGGAACACACAAACAAAGACACAGCCATGTGCTCAAGCACAAGACAAACAAAGAAACACTAAACAAGGACAAAACAGACAAGACTGTCAGGGCAGGATCCTGACAGGTGTGTGTGTGTGTATAAGTGTGCGTGTGTGAGTGGATGTGTCAATATCACATTTTTGATGTTTTAGAGTGTCACCCCTTTACTGCTGTGTACTTTTTTTCAGCATTGTGGTCGATTTGTAGATTGCACACACACAAATTCTGTGAATTTTTGTATTTTGCAAATTTCCCATTCATTTCCAATGGGGGTCATTTTTGACCAAAGAGCACAAGTGGGAGTAATTTTTTACTGTGTGTTAACATACCTAATGCTAGAAAAGTCACCAAGTTTCATATTTTTCCGATGAAGCTGTGATTTAAAAAAAATCAAAATGTGGTTCATACTAGGCTCAGTTTTTCATAGGTGTGTGTGTGTGTGTATAAGTGTGCGTGTGTGCATTGTGGCCGATTTGTAGATTCTACAGACAAATATTCTGTGAATTTTTGTGTTTTTGATGATTTCCCATTCATTTCCTATGGTTGGTCATTTATGACCGAAGACAATGAACGCTACTTTTTTTTTTACGACCAATTAGCATGCTCAAATCATGACCCCAATTTTTTTTGTGTGTTTACATACCTAATGCAAGAAAAGTCACCAAGTTTCATATCATTCCGATGAAGCTGTGATTTTTACCATTTCAAAACAGAAAATTTTCCGGTCAGAAATGACCGAAGAGCACCAGAGGGTTAAGTACTTATTTTTATTCAACTTATATCATCTCAGATGCATTGTACTTTTTATGACATGGCAGCCGTCGACCGATTAACCCCCGCA
This sequence comes from Gobio occitaniae, assembly GCA_033150135.1. Lineage (NCBI taxonomy): Eukaryota > Metazoa > Chordata > Actinopteri > Cypriniformes > Gobionidae > Gobio > Gobio occitaniae. Next base: position 193,014 of record JARQWZ010000153.1, read on the forward strand.
AACCTGCGGACAGTGGAAATATGCACTCATCCCAGATGAAGATGATGTCCCGCTGACACAGGCCTGGTCTCTATTGTGCATTATTCCCCATCCCGGTACAGCTCCACCAGTGTCTCCCGCTCAGCTCAATGAAAGTGTAGAAATGTTTTCTTCTGTTTTAGCTGTTAGTTTAAATTTCTGTTGTTTCTGATGTTAAACTTAAGTTATATTGTAGGCCTATGAATAGTTGTAAAAAGTACTTTAAGTAATGTATAGACCAATTTATTTTCATTTACACATTTTAATTTACATGACAAGAAAATATATGTATGAACATATATGAATTTGTTTTTAATGTACAAATTATAACTTGCATTACAAAAATAAACAATGTCGAGAACAACCACTTCTCTTTTATTTAGCCTACACATTTCAATTTAACGAAAATGAACAATAGACAGCAATTACTTTGTTTCATTTACAAACACATTTTTTATTACAAACAAATAATAATAATATAGAGAAATTGTTCTGTGCATCCCGGCCACGACTTTACATTCAGCCTTTGGAGGAGACTTTCGGTAGCCTAATGGACCGTCGTCAGTGAGCGACATTCATTCGTTTATTCATTCATATAAAATACTTTATTTTGCAGTACGGCTAGTAAAGTCAGCAGTTTTTTTTTAATTTGCATTTTGACTTATAGTTTTGAGTGACAGATGTTGCATTTGATTTAGCCTATTTTTTGTCTGTGACATTTTTTAGCTACGGTGTTGACAGTAGGCCTATGATAAGAAAAATCAATGATTGCATGGCCAACATAGCCTATTACTTTTGTTATCCCCAGTCTCTCTCTTTCTGTAGGGGAAATTTAAAAGAGAGATCCTGGAAACTAAATCTAAATTTAGCTGGATCTGTCGGGTCGGGAATAAAATAATTTATAGCGGGTGAGCACGGAGTGAATTTGAAGCGCGGGAGGGGGCGGTGCGGAATAGATAGAAAAAAACAGCCTCGCGCAGATCTAATTTGTATTTAAAGAAAGTGCAGAAAAAAGAAAGAAAGAAGAAAGAAATAATGAAAAGGGAGATAATGAACTGATTCCTCTTCTTGAGAGAATTGTTGAGAAATAAATAACATTTATGCAAGTTAAATTTGGGAAATTAAAGTTTTGCCAGGTTGCTCAGGGCAGGGAACTGGGGACTGTGCGACTGCACTAAACTTTTTGTTTACTTCAAGTTCAAGCGGTTGCGCTGTTGTGTTCAATAGTATCCAGGCTAGACTTGCCGACCGCTACCGTCTTTCACTGGTAAATTTAATCTGATCGAGTGCCGTGGGAATGCGGACCAGTCAAATCCTGTAGTCACCAGTGTGCTATGAATTCTGGGATAGGGTAGGCTGCGAAGTTGTGGGAAGGTTCCATCTGTTGTACCCTTCCTTTGCCTGAAAAACGGAGGGCGCATTTTGAAGTCGCTTTCGAATTGCGGCAGCCTTCGTCGCGCCGCTGTGACGCAATCGCACTTCAAATGCGGCCTTCAGAGGTGTAGCTTTCACATTGGGACACCCTTCCTTCGTAGTGCCGCTGTGATGCAATCGCACTTCAAATGCGGCCTTCGAAATGCGCGCCCTTCACTTTGGGACACTGCTAATATATTCGGTTCCTGAAATATTTGGTTCCAATGGGTGGTGCAATCATGGATATTCTACATAAACCAAAACTGTAGCTACAACCTGTCCACATACAAAACATGAACAGCAGTTACAACAAACGTTAGACACTTTATTTCCACTTTTCAAATATTTTCCTCATTTTTATTGAAAATAAACGCCTTTACAATCTGATATGTGAGAGAGTTCGGCAAAAGGCAGATTCGAACCGCAGGTTGAATTGCGTCAAAACATCGTATCACGCACTTTACCCCTACACTATCACGACTGATAGTCACTGAAGGCGTGTTCCTAGGTTTACAGAATTAACCTGTGCTTGGAATTGAAAAGTCCAACCATTACTTGTGGTCTGATGGATGGGTTCTCTCCCTTGTTTAATGCAAGTTTTTAAAAGTCCTTTATATAGAATTTTGCATCGCTGCTGTTTATCTATCACACAACTGCAAATTATAGGCTAAGTGAATAGGTAAACACACTTCATGAACTCACAGGCGCGAGTCGCGCGACATACATGAGACAGCCTGACACCTAATTGCCTAACACAGCTGTCAATCAAACTCATCAAGCATTATGCAAAAACCATAGACTGTAAAAAAAGAACACATTTTATTTATTTCAGTATTTGAGATATAATAATTTTGTAATTACATTAAAATAATTTAAACAACTGTTATTTAACAAATATTATTATATTTGTATAATAAACTGGGGGGGCCTAGTCATCATAGTGGGCGGGCCTGTGCCTGTCAGGCCCGCCCGCTGGCTACGCCCCTGCATGACCATTATCACAGAATCAAGCGACCAACTTGCTAACTCTAATGATAACTTTCTGTAATCATGCAGTGGTTTCCCACGTATACGTTAATTAGAACAATATTACAATAATCAGGAATTGAGGTTGCCCTATTTAGATTGGTCTAACAATTTATTCTTGTTCTAAACGGAAAGACTTGTTTAGCCTATCAACCTCTACAGTCCAAGTATACGTACCTAGTGTTAATATGTTAGTCGGAGCTCTGAAGCATCAGTCTGGTGTGCTCTTTAAGCTTCACCAAAACCGTATCTCAGTCCGTGTTAAACTAACCTGAGCATATATCCATAATGTTATGGTTACAACATGATATACTGAGTTAATAACACAAAATGCGTTGCAGTAAGTTTAAACATAACGATTTATTAACCAGGTAAGAAACATCAATCAAAATTCAACTCAAAGAGTAAAAAGCATCAATCAATCATATACAAAAACAATAATTCAAGAATCAAGGATTCTAGAAATCTTTACCTGGTCGTGAGAAACTACACACAAGCAGTGTGGGAAACCTCAATACAGACTCCCCGATTCTTGTATCACCTTCTCTTAAATACCCAGATAATTCAATAAGTCCACAAATGGTGGTGTTTGAGATTATAATTAGATTTTGGTCCCTCCTTCAGGGGGGTCACAAATGGGCAATCAGAATTTGTGTTTGAATGGGTTCTAGACATCTGTAAAGGAGGGCACTTATTTACATACAGGAGGCACTTAAGTGGATGATCTATGGGAGGTCACCTTTTAGTGATATAGTATTTTTATCAATTTATATAACTTCTTGGAGGCTTTTCTCACATATAATTTCAAAATATATTCTTATAAATTCCACAGAAGAAAGAAAGTCATACAGGTTTGAAATACAATGAAGGTGAAATTTTTAATTTTGGTGTAGACTGTCCCTTTAAATTGGGTCCACAATAACATTTTGACTGTTCTTTGACAATATGTTGCACTGTGGTGAATTTTTTTTTTTTAAATAACCTTCATGTCATGTTATTATAATGATGTGTGGAAGCATCCAAAATTATCCATATGATCCATAGTGGTGTGTTTAATCGTGTAACATTCTCAAATCTTATTCGGAGGTGTTTTTCTATACATCATACAATGATAAACAAAGGTATGTTGCACGATAATCTTGTAGGGCAGGGATTGGCAAACTATTTTGCCAGCCAAACTCGGTTGACCTAAAATATTTACTTGAAGTCTCCTGAGATTGTATGTTAATTTCAACTTAACAAAACATTTGCATGTTTGTTTTAACTATTGTTACTATAACAGTTAAGTAAGGAGGCAGTTGCATTGAAAAGACAAGGAACGTTTCAAAACAATGTGTGGAAAGAAGGAATGCAAGAATAATCATCTCTGAGATATAACTGTTTATTAAAACAGGGCTTTGTCACTCTTTGGCAAATGAGAACATCCTCCATGTGTGTCCAGATCACACACAGCCAGAACCAGCGTCTGCAGCTCTCACATCCCATCTGAAACAGACAATCTGACTTTGCATGATAATGAATATTATGTCAAAATATTACAAAAACAAAGCAGATACTGTTGTGAACTTCTGTTGTTTCTTGAAGTAGAGACCAGGAGAACTTGGATAGGTTTTTCAGCAGGATTCTTTATTGAGAAAAACGTGCTGTCTTTCCGCTGAGGTTCCAAGTCTAACTCAAGGAGTTATACATTGTATTTTATCTACATTTTAGGGGGAGGGATTATACAGCAGGGGAGGAGACACTCTGAACAATACAATGCAAATGTTGTATAGGTAAAAGGACACACCCTACATAACTGTGTCACCTGTCCAGATTCAATCAGCATAACAGTGTCATTCAAATGCATAGATGCTAATCCAATCACTCAAGGGCTCCAAGAGCCATTAAAGACAAATGGTGCTCATTTTACTTACAATGAAGAGAACAGGAACAGGCCTGGAAAATACAGGTTTTGGGAAACCTGCCCAGACAGAGTATCACCAATCTCTGTGCTTGTTATGCTAAATGGTCAGGAAGTGCATAAAGACAAAAGACTTAATGTCTCCAACCCATGGGCTGATTAACTTGATCATGTTAGAATGTAGTCAATCTTTACCTTAAACTGTTCCACAATATATTTCAAACATTAATACATGTATAATCTTACATTTCCCCCTTTGAGAGTTCTAATAACTCTCACAAAATACAAATTTAGACACTTAAAAGTTAATTCTTGTAACTTGTGATCGTTACAGGCACATATCACTGTTTCTGTGTTGATTGTCTGTAGTGACGAATGACATGCTGATACAGAAACAAACATGCCACTAGGGTCCATGTAGTTCATTACGGGTAATGTTCTTTCGTGGTTGGAACAGTCCTTGTGAATCCTTTGTTGGCCTTACAGGTTTCCGAACCGACAAGAATGTCTTGTTGGATTTTTTTCAAGAGTACTTGACCACCATGTTTGTGCATAAGTGAGTCCTTGAATGCAGCCATCTTCTTTGTTGGTGGTAGGAGCTGAATTATGTAGCAACCAGGGTGCACCTGCCATTGAATTGGCTGGGCAGGATGTTATATACAGACATTCCTCCCATCATGTGCCACCCATGGGATTCCTGCTCCTACTGAAGGCAGGTGTGGCATGCAAACGTTCTTTCCAGCAAACAAGGTGTTTCTTGACATATTCATCAGCTCTAAGAATATGTTGTTTCTGGAGTCTACACTTTGTGCGATGTCCATGATGAGTAGTAGCAAGGCAATCTTGATCATGTTGATGGAAGATTGAAGTTCCCGTAGGTGATTCTCTGCGTTGTGTTTTTTTTTTTTTTCTTGACAGCTGACTCAGTAGTGGGTCTAGTTGTCCTTCAGAGGTTGTGGCTTCATACGCAGGTGAGGATCGGTGCGTATGGGTCTAGTTGTCCTTCAGAGGTTGTGGCTTCATACGCAGGTGAGAAAGTGCGTGCGTATGGGTCTGGGGACAGCCATCAAGTGGTATCTGCACAGATTAAGAACGAAAAAACAAACGACAACAGAGCAGTATTTGTTCTAAAAGACAGCAAATATCAGGGTTGTCTCATCTGTTCAATCGGAGTCTGCTATTGTTGTTTCTTCTTTCCCTATTTCTTAATTCCTGCGACACCTAAAGAACAGTGAGGAAAGGATGGACTAGTGGATGGGGAAAGGCCTATAAGGAGGTCTTCACCGCAGGGTTGGCCCCCGAATGCCTGTTGCATTCGGTTCTTTCCTGGGCTCCTCACTGTTCCGTGTCCTATCCTATCCCTGTAGGTGGAGGAACAACTTTGCAGTGTGACACATGAGTGAGCAGGCTGAGAAGGAGCAGAATTATGCCTAGCATTTATTTTTGTATCTTGCAACTTCTTCCTACACACTTTCTCCCAATGTCCTAATTTTCCACAGTAGTGGCATTTGCCTTTTTTCTTAGGCAATCTATTGTCTGAATTTCTTGTGCTAAATGTAGCTGCTGCTACTCTCACTATTGCCTTAACATCAGCATCTCTTCTAAATTCAGAAAAATATGTACGTGCTGAGGGCAAGCTCTGGGATAATCTTTCGATATCTCTAGGTCCTAGCAATTTGGCAGTTTGAACTTGGACAACAGAATTATCAGGAATACTTTCAATTACCTCAATTCCTGACCTTCTCCTAGCGCCACATACTTTGACTGAATCAACAGGCACATCAGATACTGATTGAATGGCTACATCTGTTTCAAAGAAAGCTTGCAAGTCAGGATAAATGTTATCAGGCTGACTAACTTCATTCACTTCAGTTTTCTCTGCAGCTTTGTTGAGGTTCAATTTCTTAGTCAAAGATGCTACTCTAGCACAGAGTTCTTTGTTCTGTTTCTCTAGCTCTGAGATATGCTGAGACTGTTGTCTAGCTAGCGCTAAACCAAATTCTCTATGACAACAAATAATGACTTTTACATTGTTCTTGCGAATACATGCTCCTAAAACCTTTTTACATTCATCAATCGACCAAGTCTTGTCTGGATGTATCTCATATTTCTGCGTTAGTTCTTGCTTAACTTTCTCTGTGACAATTAAATCCATCTGCACTCCTAACTGTGATTTGAAATCACTGTATGTCCACAATGGAGCTGCGAGACCACCTTTTTCAGTTGTGGGGGTCAGTCTAGCATTCTTTCTAAACATTTTTTAATTTTTTTGTTACCACACACAAACACTGATTTCTCTGATAATTTCTTTGTTACCACACACTCACAAACACTGACTTCTCTGATCAACAGACTTGTTAACACAGCTCTCAACTATTGTTAACTTTCTTTGGCAAAAACAGAAGACAACACAAATATTAACCAAATGTTAATCTTCCCTGCCTAAAACAGTGGCAAAACAATTAATAGCACGTTATGCTAATCTTCTCTATGAAGAGGCAAACAATTATTAGCACATTTATGCTAACCTTCTCTATGAAGAGGCAAACAACTTCTCTGCTTGAAAACAGGGTAACTCATTTCTAGATAACTTAGTTAACTAAACCCTACAGCTGTCCGTTAACTCTTCCCTGGCAGTGCAGAGGAAAACTAATTTGTACTGGTCTTTTAAGGTTCTTTTGGATAGAGCAGCACTCACCACAACCCTTGGTTGAGAGAAATATTCGGTCTGGAAATCTTTGTTCAGCTGGAAGTTTAGCTCTGGATTCCAGTCTGGAACATAGGCAGATCTTTATCTTTGAGCTTGAAGTTTCAATCTGGATTTCAGGTGAGGAAGCTGGAACTCTATCCGGGTCACAGGGCACCATCTGTTGTGAACTCTATCCGGGTCACGGCACCATCTGTTGTGAACTTCTATTGTTTCTTGAAGTAGAGACCAGGAGAACTTGGATTGGTTTTTCAGCAGGATTCTTTATTGAGAAAAACGTGCTGTCTTTCCGCTGAGGTTCCAAGTCTAACTCAAGGAGGTATACATTGTATTTTATCTACATTTTAGGGGGAGGGATTATACAGCAGGGAAGGAGACACTCTGAACAATACAATGCAAATGTTGCATAGGTAAAAGGACACACCCTACATAACTGTGTCACCTGTCCAGATTCAATCAGCATAACAGTGTCATTCAAATGCATAGATGCTAATCCAATCACTCAAGGGCTCCAAGAGCCATTAAAGACAAATGGTGCTCATTTTACTTACAATGAAGAGAACAGGAACAGGCCTGGAAAATACAGGTTTTGGGAAACCTGCCCAGACAGAGTATCACCAATCTCTGTGCTTGTTATGCTAAATGGTCAGGAAGTACATAAAGACAAAAGACTTAATGTCTCCAACCCATGGGCTGATTAACTTGATCATGTAAGAATGTAGTCAATCTTTACCTTAAACTGTTCCACAATATATTTCAAACATTAATACATTTGTAATCTTACAATTCATTTTGAGGACATATGAAGAGTTCAGATGCAAAAGCCTCCAAGTGCCATCTGAAATTTTCTTCTACAATGATCATTTTTATAAAGCTTGTATATTTAAGTTAAATAATTTCACTTAAATGGCAATGCCAATTACCTATCAATTGTCATTTAAGTGAAATTACTTGAGTTAAGTATACAAGCTTTATAAAAATTATCCTTCTAGAAGAAAATTTCAGATGGCACTTAGAGGCTTTTGCATCTGAACTCTTCATATATATAATTTCCTATCATCTCAATTTAAAAAAATCTTGAAGTTGCTGCTTACCTTTGTCTAAGAATGTGCCATCAGAACAAATAATTCAAAAGTTTATGCACTTGTGTATTTTATATATATATATATATATATATATATATATATATATATATATATATATATATATATATATATATATATATATATATATATATATATATATATATATATATATATATATATATATATATATATATATATATATATATATATATATATATATATATATACACATATATATATAATGCAATGTTTATTATAAATACTACAAGAATGATACTATTATTCTTGTAGCTTGTGCATTTATTATTGTGACTTTAATGATAATAATATGATATCCAGTATAATGTGAGACAAAAAGAAAAACATAGTTTGGTGTTGATAAGGGGCACTTGAGCCTTACTGATGGGGTTATCTACATAATTAGCAAGAAATTAAGGATGACACAGAATAATCAAAACAGCTTAAATATTATTAGGCCACATGGAGATTAAGTTCAGTCATTGTCCACACTCTACTGTATCACTGAATGACAACTGTAGGTAGCACAAGGCAACTATTCAAATGAATAATGAAAAACTCACTGGTTAAAAAAGGCCAAACAGATCAAAGAGTCAAAATAAACTGTATTAGCCTAGACTCAACAGTTATTCGCTCATATTTAGCCTATCTGAACGTCTGCAATCAATCTGGCAAAACAGCTCAGACGATATATCAAACTATGAATTGTTTTCGAACTGTGAACAGTTGTTGTTTATGATTAAACGCTGAAAGGTTTTTAAACCATTTCGAAATAATCCAATGAACATGAGTGTGCACTAATATTTTCTGTTCCATTGATTTGCGCGTGGTCTCAATGAGACGCCCATAGCAGGGGGAAACCTATGAATATTCACGAAAACACCACCCACTGGAACCAAATATTTCAGGAACCGAATATATTGTAACACCGGTTAAGGTTTCATTCGCGTGCTTATGCACATGACCTTTTCCGGTGTTTCTGTATATTAGATGCAGGTAGGTCTTAAAGGGGCTATATGCAACTTTTTCCCAAAAATAAACGTAACAATAGCCTTTTTATTTTACCATTTATGACTCAAACATCTCCTGATGAGCATACTGACATCTTGTCCGCTCACAGTGGGTGCACCTATAAGCCTGTATCCTATTTTTCCTATTTTCTGGCGGGTAGGTTTTTCCCGCGCTGTCTGCGGATGTGACGTCACCACCGCTGCGAGAGCGAGCAGAAAATAAGAGCAGTTCTATTTTTTGGCCACAGGTGTCAGTCGCGAGTTTAAATTTCAGAAAAACGCATATAGCCCCTTTAAATTGACAGCAGTGCAGTAGTGAACATGCTGTCCTTAAAGAGACAGTTCACCTCTAAAATTATGTCATTTATTTACTCACTCTAATATTGTTCCAAACCTGTATTCATTTCTCGATTACAGATTTTTCATTTTTGAGTGAATTATCCCTTTAATGTTAATACAACAACAAAAGACAAAGAGAAAATCACTCCCTGCTCTTGACTGAAAAATTAATACAGTAGCTTTAAAGGGTAACTAAACCCCTGCTCAGAGCTTAACTCCACCCACTGGCAAATTTTGAAAAATGCTGGAAAAGTGGGCAGAGCCCAGCGGAGACAGAAGGGATGAACCGAGGGCGGGGCTGAGCGGAGGGCGTGCACCTGAGACCCGCAGTGACGGATTGATTGACAGCTGTCTGACTCGCGAGTCGCAAAGATGGAGAATGACTGGAGTGACGCCAGCTTTGCAACAAAGCGGTCATTTCTCCTACCTTCACCTGAAGTGGAGGAGGGTGGATTGTCTGTATACACAAACCCGGAGCCTTATCAATGCGAGCCGCTGGCTCAAACTGCGTTAACTCCCGATGCCGACGGCGACGATGCTAGTGAAGCAGCCGCGCAAGAGAACTGACCTAATCTATCTGCGTCCGCGGCAACCACTTGCGTGTCAGGGTTTGAAAGCGCGTCTCATGTATGAAAATTATCTGTACACATGACGGGCGGCAATAATATCGCAAGAAAAGCCTGACGTGTACTGACAACTGCATTATTTAACCGTATTTTCTTCAATACAGTGTTAAAGCAAGTGTCAAGTCAGTTTCATTCATAATGTTTCTACTTCATGTAATATGACAGTTCATACTGGAGTGAAGCCGTTCTCATCATGTGATTGGGGGAAACATTTCTGAGGGCGTGGTGAGCTCGTGCTAGAGGCGTGGATAGTGAGCCGTTGGAGGTACCATCCTACGTCACGATGTACCACAACATCCAATAGGAAAATTCAACTGCAGTAGCCACCGTTCAACCTTAAGAGGGCAGCACTTTGGCGGTTTTACACCATATTTTATAGAATTAAAACACTTTATACTCAAATGTCAAAACATTTACTCAAATCAATGAACAGCATTAATAAAGCCCCAGTATTACAGATCATTAACTAAAAAAAGTTGGTTTAGGGTTTAGTTACCCTTTAATAAGAATCAATGTATATTTTATAGTTGTAATGTATGTTCGTGTAGATGCGGGAAGGAAGAAGACGGGGTCGGCGTGACTGGGACTTGCGTTTTTATTACTCAGAACTTTATATGTAAACAGAACAAGCGCTCTGGGGCGCATAAACAGCAACAATACTCAAAACTTGCTTCAGCTTAATCACTCTGCTTTCAGAGTCACTCTCAGGCAGGCACACGCGATGTCCCAGTCCAATCTCTCTCTCCGCTCTCTCTCCTCTCTCTCTTCTTCTTCTTCTTCTTCAGTGAATTTTATTGGCAGCTTGCAGTCTTTGTGCATTACCGCCATCTACTGGACTGAGGTGTGATCACTTTGAGTCGTTAAAAAAAAATAAAAAAAAATCCAGAGGATCAGAACCCAAGCTTCAGCTGGCGCTGCGTGTTCAGCTCCTCCATCTTCCACCTCAGCTCAACAATTTATTTATTTAATAAATAAATAAAAATTAGGCTAAAGTCTTCTGGCTAATTGTGTTTCTTTTAGAAACTCTATCACTGCTTTGGTTATAGACTGTGTTCCAGGTAGACTCAACAGGTTGCTCAAAGTAACAGAGTTCTGTGTTACCCTCTTAATAATAATAATAATAATAATACATTTTATTTCTAACGTGCTTTTCTTCAAACTCAAAGCGCTACAACCTCATACAATAGAGAATAATTACAATAAAATACAATAAAATAGTCACATTTAGTTACAATAAGCAGCTCTAAAAAGGTGTGTCTTTAAAGACTTCTTAAAACCCTCTAATGTTGAAGAGTCTCTAATTTCCGGTGGTAGAGCATTCCAAAGACGTGGTGCTGAGACCGAGAATGCTCGACCACCCTTGGAATTTAGATTATGTCGGGGCTGCTGGAGGATGCATGACCTGGAAGAGCGCAAAGAGCGTGCAGGAGTATGAACGGTGACCAAACTGCAGAGATAAGCAGGGGCCGATCCATGAATGGCTTTATATGTTAAAACCAAGGTTTTGAATTCGATACGCGCTTGTATCGGCAGCCAATGCAAATCAAAGAGTACCGGAGAAATATGTTGACGAGTATTTGTGTGTGTCAATAACCAGGCGGCTGAATTTTGTATATATTGTAATTTTTTGATGGACTGATTTGGAAGACCTGAGTAGAGCGCATTGCAGTAATCAAGCCTCGATGTAATGAAGGCGTGAATAAGCCTTTCCGCATCTGGTCGCGATAGAAATGGTCGTAATCTAGCAATATTTCTAAGATGGTAAAATGCAGTTTTTGAGACATTTTTAATATGAGCGTCGAACATAAGTTCAGTGTCAAAAATAACTCCAAGATTGCGCACTTGAAAAGACGGGGTAACAAAGTCATTGACAGTAATCAGTTCTGGAATATTTAGTTTAAGGAGAGATTTTGATGTACCGACGAAGAGAAGTTCTGTCTTAGCCTGGTTGAGCTTAAGAAAATTCTCATGCATCCAGGATTTTATCTCCTCCAAGCAGTTGCTAAGGGCTTTGACCGCAAGGTTTGGGTTAGGGTGCATGCTGATGTAGATCTGCGTGTCGTCAGCATAAAAATGAACTCCTAACCCAAACTTACGAATTATGTTACCCAGAGGCAACATATAGATGCTAAATAAGATGGGACCAAGCACAGACCCTTGTGGGACACCCTGCTGAACTAATGTTGGTAAAGATTTGTTTTCCCCCAAAGACACAAACTGAAATCGATTTGTGAGATAAGATGTAAACCATTCTAATACAGTACCAGAGATTCCTAGCCATACAGACAATCTTTCAAGAAGGACAGGATGAGATATTGTATCAAAAGCAGCAGTGATGTCTAACAATACTAAGATACTACAGGCACCCATATCAGCAGAAATAAGAAGATCATTCGTGACCCGGACGAGAGCAGTCTCAGTACTGTGGCCTGATCTAAATGCGGACTGAAATAAGTATTTCTCTTAAAGGGGTGGTAAAACACATTCTTTTGAAGGCTTGATTGTGTTTGTGGGGTGCACTGTAACATGTGTTCATGCTTCGTTTTAAAAAAAATTGCCTTATTTTTCATATATTTGACCTTTATTCTACACTGCTCTGTCCCTCCTTGTAAAACGGTCTGATGCTTTCTGGGTTGTATGAAGCCAGTCCCTCAAAAATACGCAGTGGGCTCTGATTGGTTAGCTGGCCCAGTGTGTTGTGATTCGCTAAACGCCTAGTGCGTATGTCGGAAACGTCACGCCCCTTACCGGAGGCTGTGCTTTGAGAAACAACGGCGTCAATAAAACCATGAGCCCGAATCAGACCCAGAACATTTGAGTGAAGATGATCGAGCAGAACCTGTTCAGTCCTAAGAGTAAAGACTGCGGATCTATAATGATCGCTACTGAATAGCACTTTAACTTTTGTATTTTTAGAACGATTATAGCCAAATATCTGTCGCAAGAACTAACCCAAAACGAACACTAAGCACTGGCTTTAACTAGTAAGTTAGCCAAATCACACACAGAACCATGTTTAGCAAGCCTGTATATTAACAATACATAAAAGCTCTAATCAAAGAATCATTTACACTAATGTCAGGTTCGCTGTTGAGATTTTAACGTTAGTGTTTGTAACGTTAGGTGTTCGTCGGATAACGTTAAGTATGAATGAGCATTTAACAGACTGGTTTGCAGAACAGTGTTGTCATCTGTTTACTTCCTTGCTACAACCTATTACAGGAAAACACATCGATGAAAAATAAATCAGACTTACAGGTTGTGGCCCGTGAACAGCTTCTGTTTGTAAATCCAGCTTTCAGGACAAGCCGTTGTGCATATCCTGCATTGAACTCGCGAAGTTTGTGGAAGTTTGTGTTGTCCTCCGTGAAATGTGCAGCGCGCGCGTCGTGCATCCACACACCGGCAGTGTTTTTTTCACGCAGCTGACGTTGTGCAAATCCGGTGTTGAACTCGCGAACATTGTGAAAGTTTCCCTCCGTGAGATGTGCTGCAGGGAGCCCTGCGCGCGCCTGATTCCCCGCTGACTCAAACACACGTGCATATAACATGCTGTATGTTAAACGCTCTCCAACGCACCCCTGTCCCTATGAAGGCTGAACAGAGCAAGTACCCCAGACCTGCAATCCGGATGAAAATAACAGCGTTTCCTTGGCATCGCGGCAACAACACTCCAGCCTACTATACCACAACAGCGCCGCGATACAAAATGGCCTCACCCCCCCTTATTTAATATTCTCGGAGGAGGGGTTTATGTAAATATTGAGCCTGTTGATGTCACCAACCCTGGAGGAATGTGTGTAGTCGCCTACTGGCCGTTTGCCGTAGTTCTTAGAAACTGATTTCTTTAAAAGCAAATATCTCCCTTTGCTTTAAACTTTGAACGTTGTAACTTTGCAGATGTTGTTTATGCTCAAGCAGCAACATTACACGTTAGCTAAAGTTAGAATAGTGAAATCGTGGTTTACCACCCCTTTAAGTATTTCTCTCTCTTCATAGTACTGCCTACATGTCAAAAGTACATGCTTCACGATTTCTGTCTCCGTACAATATGGGCACATTCCGGTCTCATGTTTCCCTATTATATGTAGGCCGCTGTTCAGTCCTGTATGTCCTAACCTTAGCCTGGTGAACCAGGTTTCCTCCTGTCGTGAGAGTGAGCTGATCTTTTTAACTGATACAGTCTGTTGAATTCTATATAAATGCCTACCTTTTTTCCCCTTATCCCATTTATCTTGCCAGATTTTATCTTTAATTATTGTTTTAAATTCTGATTTGCTGAGTGGAACCTGTACTTCTACTTGTTCTGCTTTAAGTGCTTCTTTTGCCAATTCATCTGCCTTCTCATTGCCCTCAATACCTGTGTGTGCTGGAACCCAAGTGAACTGTAATATTAGCTTCTGTTGAGTTATCCTGAAAATCATCTGTTGAACTTCATCTAAAAGATCCTGTCTGCATTTAGATTTTCCATTCTGGATGCTAATTAGGGAGGACATAGAGTCCGAAAAAATAACAGATTTATATGGCTTCTCTTCTTCTACCCACTGTAGAGCCATTATGATGGCCATCATCTCTGCAGACAAGATTGAGAGGTAGTTTGAAGTTCTTTTTTGTATTATGACATTATTTTTAGGAATGTATACAGCCACCCCTGTTTTACCTGCTGGTTCTTTAGATGCATCTGTAAATATTTGTACTGTGTCATCATACATTACGTCTAGATACTGTCTCCTCTCACTCTCTCCAGACAGCGGCTTTTACGAGCTGTGTCCCAAAGTGAAGGGTGCGCACTTCGAAGGCCGTGCACTTCGAAGGCCAGACCAGGCCACGCCTTCGAAGTGCACGAAGTGCATGAAGGGCGAACCGAGGGACAGGGTTGCCAGGTCTGCACAACAAAACCCCTCCAATTGCTAATCAAAAGTAGCGGAATCACGGCCAAAATGGGCCAGCATATGCCAAAACGCGAGGGGCGCCCAGTACAAATATTGCTAAAGTAAAGACAACTTACACCTGTGGACTATAGGCTACAAACAACCCACATCAACAGTAAATGCCTCCCAATTCCAGACTTGGCAACACTGAACCGAGCGTCGTTGAATGGGCTGTAGCAGGTGTGTGACAACCATAGACCGTAAAAAAATATGGACGACGCGACTTCATTGACTTCCGCTGACCAAAGTTGAAGCTTTCATAGGCCCGCTCACGGCGCTGACATCTTGGGACCGTCCCTGCGCAGTAGCGATCTCGGGACCGGAGTTGCGCAGTAGAGAACAGGAAGTAGAGGCGCGATTATCAAAAGCATTTAAAAGCCCGCCTACTCTCGCAGATGCAGAACAATTAATTATGTTAGTGTGAAATAAACAGTTATGGAAGTGTTGAAATTAAAGCTAAAGCTCCAATCTCCTCTCAAAAATCCAGAAAAAAGTCCGTTAGTGCCTCAGTGACAAGTTCACTCAGAGAAGCCGTCAATCTCAGCTGTCAATCATGACGTCACACCCCCCGTTTTTATAGCATCAAATAACTAACTAAAACTAAACTTATTTAAAAAACGAACACTTGAAATGAAATTATTGTAATAAAAACTGCCTAAAATGACAGAAACCATCTTTAGGAAACAATTATTTGAAGTGTAATTAAATTGTTTAGTGTGTCTCGCGTCCATTCTAATACATGGAGAGGCGGGGTTTAGGAGCTATACTGGGACCGGCCACCGGGGGGCGATCGAGGCGCGAAAGCTTCAATTTCTGACTGGAGCACTACAGGCTTGGTGACAACTGACAGCGGACATTCGTGAGGAGATTTTAAAAAGAGAAATGGAGCAGAATTTTTTATATTTTTTTTTTGCTTTTTATGAGTTTTATTGGATTTTGACATGCTTCAAAGCCTGCGATGATGGGAGACCGGACCATAAGCACGTAAATCTGTATATGGTTAAATATTTAATCGTTAAGTTGCAACTATTGTTTATTTATTATGTTAAATGTAACTGTTACAATATATTTTAAACATTTATATATTTACGTCCAAGTCTTTATTTAAGTAGGCTACTTATTTTTATTCAACTCACATAATCTCAGATGCAATTGTAGCTATAGCTACTTTTTATGACATGCCAGCCGTCGACCGATTCAGCCCCGCAAACCTGCGGACAGTGGAAATATGCACTCATCCCAGATGAAGATGATGTCCCGCTGGCACAGGCCTTACCAGGGTTTCTATTGTGCATTACCATCACAGTCCAGCTCCACCAGCGTCTCCCGCTCAGCTCAATGAAAGTGTAGAAATGTGTTCTTCTGTTTCAGCTGTTAATTTAAATTTCTGTTGTTTCTGATGTTTATTGTAGGCCTATTGATAGTTGTAAAAAGTACTTTAAGTAATGTATAGGCCAATTTATTTTCATTTACACATTTTAATTTATATGACAAGAAAATATATGCATGAACATATGAATTTCTACAAATTATAACTTGCATTACAAAAATAAACAGAATGTACAAAACAACCACTTCTCTTTTATTTAGCCTACACATTTCAAGTTAACGAAAATTAACAATAGACAGCAATTACTTGGTTTAATTTACAAATAACTTGCATAAAATAAATTAATAATAGGCCTAATATAGAGAAATTGTTCTGTGCATCCCGGCCACGACTTTACATTCAGCCTTTGGAGGAGACTTTCGGTAGCCTAATGGACCGTCGTCAGTGAGCGACATTCATTTATTCATTCATTCATATAAAATACTTTATTTTGCAGTAAAGTCAGCAGTTTTCGTTTATTTGCATTTTGACTTATACTTTTGAGTGACAGATGTCGTATTTGATTTAGCCTATTTTTGTCTGTGACATATTTTAGGTGTTGACACATGCCTATAAGAAAAAATAAATAAATGATTGCTTGGCCAACATAGCCTTTTACTTCTGTTATCCCCAGTCTCTCTCTCTTTCTGTAGAGGACATTTAAAAGAGAGATTCTGGAAACGAAATCTAAATTTAGCTGGATCGGTCGGGAATAAAATAATTTATAGCGCGTGAGCACGGAGTGAATTTGAAGCGCAAGCGGGAGAGTGCGGTGCATATAGATCTTATTGCGGGAGCGGGACGAAAAAACAGCCCCGCGCAGATCTAATTTGTATTTAAAGAAAGTGCAGAAATAAGAAAGATAAAAGAAAAAAAAAGAAAAAAAGGAGAGAATGGTTGAGAAATAAATAACACTTATGCAAGTTAAAATTGGGAAATTATCTTGCCAGGTTGCTCTACCACGAATGCACTAAACGTTTTTTTTTTTACTTCAAGTTCAAGCGGTTGCGCCAGGCTACACTTGAGTTACCGACCGCTACCGT
This sequence comes from Gobio occitaniae, assembly GCA_033150135.1. Lineage (NCBI taxonomy): Eukaryota > Metazoa > Chordata > Actinopteri > Cypriniformes > Gobionidae > Gobio > Gobio occitaniae. The sequence goes on from JARQWZ010000153.1 coordinate 210,499, forward strand.
CTTTCACTGGGAAATTTAAACCCGCGCCGCAAGAAATCTGACCGAGTGCCGCGGGAATGCGGTTCAGTCAAATCCTGTAATCACCAGTGTGCTATGAATTCTGGGATAGGGTAGGCTGCGAAGTTGTGGTAAGGTTCCATCTGCTGTACCCTTCCTTTGCCTGAGAAACGGAGGGCGCATTTTGAGTCGCTTTCGACTTGCGGCAGCCTTCGTCGCGCTGCTGTGACGCAATCGCACTTCAAATGCGCCTTCAGAGGTGCAGCTTTCACATTGGGACACCCTTCGTAGTGCCGCTGTGACGCAATCGCACTTCAAATGCGGCCTTCAGAGGGTGCAGCCTTCACATTGGGACACCCTTCGTAGTGCCGCTGTGACGCAATCGCACTTCAAATGCGGCCTTCAGAGGGTGCAGCCTTCACATTGGGACACCCTTCGTAGTGCCGCTGTGACGCAATCGCACTTCAAATGCAGCCTTCAGAGGTGCAGCTTTCACATTGGGACACCCTTCGTAGTGCCGCTGTGACGCAATCGCACTTCAAATGCGGCCTTCAGAGGTGCAGCTTTCACATTGGGACACCCTTCGTAGTGCCGCTGTGACGCAATCGCACTTCAAATGCGGCCTTCAGAGGGTGCAGCCTTCACATTGGGACACCCTTCGTAGTGCCGCTGTGACGCAATCACACTTCAAATGCGGCCTTCAGAGGGTGCAGCCTTCACATTGGGACAGCCTTCGTAGTGCCGCTATGACGCAAACGCACTTCAAATGCGGCCTTCAGAGGGTGCAGCCTTCACATTGGGACAGCCTTCGTAGTGCCGCTATGACGCAAACGCACTTCAAATGCGGCCTTCGAAGTGGAGACTTTGGGACACAGCTATGGTCTCTCCATGCCAATTACTGGAACGAGAGACACAGGTGTTAGTGATCTGCACTTGACCTACTTACTCACCGCTCGTCTCCACGGTTCCTCGCTCCCGCTACAGACTTCGCAGAACCACGCCCCCTCCGCCAGTGAAGTCTATGTTGTGTTTTATTTTTTATATTTATTCATTCAATTTCATACTTAAATGCTGCCTTACAGCTCTGAGCTGCCAGTGTAAATCTATATAGGCCTATCTTTATTTTATATTATACAATACACTAGGAATGTGTACAAGGGTTTTTTTAAAGTAAAGTTTTAAGTTTAAGTAAGGTTTTTCAATTCTTTTAAGTAAAATAAAGAAAGAGTATTGCAATAAAAAATAGTCTTTTTTTTCTCCTTAACCTCTTGCTGTTCCTGTCGCCTAAGAATAGAATAGCAAAAAACTGATGTGACAAGCCATCAGAAACGAACCGAACCGAAAACCGTGGTTAAAAACTGAGGTATGTGTTGAACCGTGGACTAACTGTATTGTTGCATCCCTAGTGGTAATTGTAGTCAATGGGACCCGAGATCTGTTTGGTTAAACGTGTGAATAGTGACGTGAAGGCAATTTACACATTCGCTCCTCACCAGAGACTTTGATATTGACTCTCTTAATAATAATAATAATAATTTGTTACATTTATATAGCGCTTTTCTAGGCACTCAAAGCGCTTTACATATATAGAAGGGGGAATCTCCTCAACCAATGTGCAGCATCCACCTGGATGATGCGACGGCAGCCATATTATGCCAGAACGCCCACCACACACCAGCTGATTGGTGGAGAGGAGATAGAGTGATGAAGCCAATCTGTATATATGGGATGATTAGGAGGCCATGATGGAGAGGGGCCAATGGGCAAATTTGGCCAGGATGCCGGGGTTACACCCCTACTCTTTATCGAAGGACATCCTGGGATTTTAATGACCACAGAGAGTCAGGACCTCGGTTTAACGTCTCATCCGAAGGACGGTGCTTGTTACAGTATAGTGTCCCAATCACTATACTGGGGTGTTAGGACCCACACAGACCACAGGGTGAGCACCCCCTGCTGGCCTCACTAACACCTCTACCAGCAGCTACCTGGTTTTCCCAGTTGGTCTCCCATCCAGGTACTAACCAGGCTCAGCCCTGCTTAGCTTCAGTGGGAAACCAGTCTTGGGTTGCAGGGTGATATGGCTGCTGGTTTAGTGATATGGCTGCTCTTGTATGTGGTCTCTCCTCTGGTAAGTGATAGATCATAAAGTCCAGAGTCTGTGGTCTGGTGTTTATGATGGTCAGATCTGGTTTGATCTGGCTTCAGTCTCTGAATCTCCCATCAGGACCAGCAAACGTAGAGTTGCATATCAGTCAGCGGGCATCGCACGTGGAGCTTTATTCAGTCCATTCAAATTAATTTTCAAGAACGGCGCTGACAATTTCAGAAGAAAAGTCTGATGCCATGAACATATTAAAACATATATATAAGAACAAAATTTCCACTGCACTGGTCAGTTTCTAGCTCCTGACAGCTTCAGTTTCGAGTAGTTCTGCTTATCAGAATTTATTTTTAATCTGAAGCGCAGTAAACCACAGTGTGTTTAAAGGTTAAAGTGTCTCTGCACTTACAGCTCTTCTCTCTCATCTGATCACTCACTAGTCACTATATTTGCACAAATACATGTTCTATTGATGTAAATTTTTCAGATTGTTGTATTGGACTCGTCTCTTGCTGTAAAGCGTTTGATGTGGTGATACAGCCCATAGGAAAAATGTATTGCTCAGTGGTTGCTTTTCCTAAGCTCATGATACTTAGTTCTGATTCTCGTATATCTCTCATTTCAGTAACAACAGAGTTTCAGATGTTTCTCCTAAAATTCCTTAGGAGAAATAAGAGTAGACACAAGTGCCCTGAATGAAGTTCAGGAGTTTCAGTCCACAAATCATAAACATTCACCATGGATTTAATGTAGTAACAACACCACATAGTATTGTGGCAGAAATAGTCGATTTTTTTTAATGTTGTCATTATTCATCTCAGGGTTTGTAGAGTGAAATTCAAGCACTTTTCAAGGGTTTTCAAGTGTTTCACACTTTTTCCAGCACTTCAAATCTCTAAATATTATCCAATTATTTTAATGTGATGATTTGTAAAACTATTTAAAAGTTTAAAGGTGTATGCCACTTTTTTAAAAAAAAGACCCGTTTGCATCCCTGCTAATATATGTACAAAAGTAAGTCACAAAGTCCCATGAAAAACAAAAACTTTTCTTCAAATTGTGACTAAATTACCCAGAAAACAAGTAAAGATCTCCTTTTATAATCTCTGAAGCCGTCAGTCGGTTCAGTGTGTTACTATAAAAGAACAATGGTAGCCTACATTTACTAAGAGCTGAATATTTAAAATATTCCTAAAAAAATTTTTTTTGCACATTACTGTTGTTAAGAAAAGTACATTTTATCTGCATATCACTTCATAAACCTTTGTTTGACTAGATTATTCTGAACCCGCTCATCAAGCAACGCGCTGAGCCACTCCGCCTTTCCCACGCGCACAAGTAAATTCTCAACCTATAGGAAACACTAAGCAGTAATTAGTTATTCTGGTACTTTATTGAGTTGTAACAGCCTGTTCCATCTTTGACAACTACTTTTTGCTTCACTATGTTTCGTAAACGAGGGCTCTCGGCGTGCTCTGAAAAGGGTAGTGCTAGCACTAGCACTAGCACAAGCACAATCTCAGTGGCTAGCAGTGGGAATGATTATGTTATCAGCATGAGTGAAGAGGATTCATTTAGCCTGGCATAAGAGGTGTTCCCAGCACTTCCAGCTATTCCAAGCAAGCCACCAGCTGGTAAGAAAAGGCCAATGATAATACGAGTGTTGATATTTCTTCTCAGATGGCAAACATAACGCAGCTGATCAACTGACACAATAGAGCGAAAGAGCTCTGACTTGAAAGAAAAAGTTGATGCTGTGTCGTCTGATTTAAAGACTGTCACAGCAAAGATGGTGTGCTTAGAGCGGCGCGTGGATCAAATTGAACAGCCGATTGACAAAATGGAAAGAAGAATGTATGATCTAGAAACCTACATGAGACGGCGCAATCTGAAGATCATAGGTCTGGTAATGACCAGTTTTTTGTTAGTGGAAAGGCTTACACATTGGTTATCCAAATTTCCTGATTCTTATTAAATAGTAGGGGGTGATTTCAATGTTGTTTTAAATGAATCAATAGATATGTGGCCACCAAGACGACCTTCAAATTTAAATGCTAATTTAAAATTGTTTATGGACAGATTTGATCTGATTGACAAACGGAGAGAGAAAAATTTAGATGATGTTGTTGTGTATACTTGAGTAACAAGGATGCTCTAGACGTTCTAGGATTGATTTTTGGCTTGTCTCTAACCATTTTCTTCTGATCTTCTAACCGTCTTCTAACATTCCCACTGTGGACCTGTTAGATGGACAGAGATTGCGCCTAACAGAGCTGCAAAATGAGCTTGATATAACATGTACAGAACGCGAGGACAAGGAGCCTTTATTCGATCAAGGCAAAAATGGTTAGAGCATGGAGAGCAGATGTCTGCTTACTTTTTTAAACTTTAAAAATCGAGGGCTAAACTAAATTCTGTTTCAGAATCAATATTAATGGTAGCCTGGTCTTACCAGACTTTTGTACATTTCATTTGTACATAGAGTCTGGCCACTCTCCATTGACAAGAGTTAACTTCCTTGGAGGCGGGTACTCTGTTGAAGTTTAAAACTATTGGATCTGCCAAGAGTCACTCTGGATCTGCCATAACCAATTGCTAACGTTTGGTTGTGACGTATGTAACGCGCTGTTCGCATCTGTTTCTCACATGGAAGTCCGTAAAAATAAATGTGCACATCACCTCAGTGATAAAACCTCGTGCATTCGGATTGTGATTTATTCACGGTGGAGGGGAGAGTTTTGTGATAACATGATTGTAAAATGTCATATGCTTGGTATGATAAGAATAAATGCTGCTGTAAATAACGGCCCAATTCAAATGTTTACGTGCTTTTATTTAATTTTTTTAGCGGCAATGAAATATATTGCTCTTGAAAATACTTGCCAGCATTTAAAGAAATACAAGTCTAGAAATGCATCCAAATTACAACGAAGCGAAACCGTACGGTGCTCTGCAGTGGTCAAAAAGGATATTAACAGTGAATTTTGAAGTTATATGTTCCGGACAGCAATTAAATTACCACTAGACCTTGGTGTTTGTCTAAAACAGTAGGTAATTCGGCTGGGGATTTTTACGCGGGTGGTGGGAGACGGACAACAATAAAATCACTGACTAGCCCCTGTAAATGATGACAATACCTTCAGACCCCACGAGAAACAATTACCATCCGAATAGGGCTTCAGCCAACTCCTTCACTACTAACGAGCTGGAAAATCAAACTTTTCCTGGGACACAACATCATGGCCACCAACAAAACTCAGCAAAGATTGTTCTTGCTCCGGCTTTAACTTCTGGATATTCGGCAGCGGTGCCACAATGGAATGAATGGCTTCACTCGCATCTTTCTCCATTACTGAACTACAACTCAAACTAGCGCACAACGTCATCGTTCTCAGCCACTTCCTCTGTTCACTGATTGGACTGGAAAAAATTTGTTCGGAGAAAACCTAAGAATATACTGCAATCCCAGACGGAGTACTGAAGGAAAATGAAAATTGAGCGGAAGTACGTAGGTGGGCGGAGCCAGGCTATATTAATGGATCTATTTCAGATAATTTTGACACAATTTCACAATTTCTTTATGTGAAATTAAATAATGACACTACACAAAGATTTTATCTGGAAAGAGGAGTTTAGGCAAGGTTGCCCAGTCTTCTCATTGTTGCTCAGGCGTTTGGTCACTTCATTAAATAAAGCAATATAGAAGAAATTCAAGTTGAAGAGAGAAGTGTCCTGATAAGCCGGCTGATGACAGATCTTTTCTTAAAAAATGTTGATAAAATTCAGTCAGCTGTCAAGTTCATTGAAAATTTTCTCAGTGCCTCAGGTCTCTGCCTTAAAGGGATAGTTCACCCAAAAATGAAAATTAGCCCATGATTTACTCACCCTCAAGTCATCCTAGGTGTATATGACATTCTTCTTTTCAGACTAATAAAATCTGAGTAATATTAAACGTCCCATGGCATGGCATTTTTCTATTATTTTATAATGTTTCCTGAGGTGTTCTTATATTTTTAGTATGATTTTTACATCATAAAATGTCATAATTTAGAAATAAAAGGCATTTTTTCTATACTGATGTTTGCCCTGTGGCTGAATGCCCTGTTTCAAGAGGCGTGTCGGCTGTGAGACTTCAGTAACGCCCACAACGCCCACTGTTGTGATTGGCTGACATCTTTGCATTTGAAATGAGCGGAGGGGGCGTGGTTTAACGAGGTCTACCAGGCACGAGCAGGCATGAGCCGGCTGCCAGAGAGACGGGTGGACCTGAGTTCACTTCTCATCAGTTCTATCAGTACGTCTCAGTTCAGTGAACTGTTGTAGTTATAGCATATACTTCAGGTTATTAGTCTATTTCTAGTCGGAGGGGCTGTCACCTGTCACTCATGTCAGAAAGTTAGTAACTCTAGTAAATCAGCGCTGACTGGAGACGCGAACCGTTTAGAACGATTCAGTCCGATTTGGTGAACTGATTCGGTTCACTAAAAAGAACCAGTTCAAAAGAATGATTAGTTCACAAACCGGACATCACTAATGTACCAGAGACGGAGCGATTGCTAACAAAGTTATTTATAGTAACTACTGAGTTATGAGAGCGCTGTCACATGCCTGTCCTGTCTCGTGTGCACTTGTGGTGTTTTGTTATTTTGGGCATGTGCTCTGTCTTTGTCTTGATCCCACCCCCCTTGTTATCTCGTTATCTCGTTATTGGTTTCATTTGTCCCACCTGTGTTCCCTCGTTCCCTGCTTGATTTGTCCCCTTTAAATAGTTCCTTTGTGTGTTCAGTCTTTGTCGTATCGTTGCCATGTTATGTCTACGTCTCCCGTTTCCCCTGTGATTTCTGTTTTAGTAGGTTTTCAGTTTGTTTTGTTATTTCTAGTTTATGTTGCCCCCTCGTGGGTTTTTGTGTTGTATTTATGTTTATTTTTTATAAATAAAGCCTTATTTCTGCACTTGAGTCCTCGCACCAGTTTCTGCTTGTTTGGACGTGACAAGCGCTGTCAGCGCAAGTTTATTGTGTCTGTATCTGAGAGTTCTGAATAAACACGAGTCCCAGTCACACCGAGTCTGTCTTCATCCTTATTACCAACTTTGTAACACACGCAATGTACCACGAGTAAGTGTTGATTATAGCATTAATTTTAGATATTTTCCTATCATATGAAAAGTGTCAGTGACGCGCATTGAGTACACAGCGCAAACAAAGACACAACAGCAGTAATCGAATGTAATCCAGTTTATTGTGGGGCTAAACTGGCTAGCCCGCTTAATCTCGCGCCGCGTTTGGTGCCTCCGCTGTGGGCCAGATGCAGTACTGGGGGTCGGTGATGTTGAAGGCCGACCGGTCAGTGCAGCCCGAGCTTCGCCGTGCGTGAAGTTTATCTCTAAAGATGTTACTCTGCTGATGTTGAGCAGAAACGACTGTATGCACATTTTAGAACAGATAGACGCAACAAGGACTTACAAAAACACTGACTCACAAGATAGAAAACATGAAAACACCGTTCTGTCGGGAGAGAGAAAAGCCGCAGCGTGTGCACGAATAAATAATTAGCTACACATAAGAAATCACTGATCACAGATCAGAAGGAACTGAAAAAAGGCTTCTGTTTTCATTTGTACATCCAAACACTGAGCAACTGGCATGCCTCGCTCGTTTAAAAGCCATGATCTCTCGAGGACAAACCAATATAGCGCTCGCTTGGGCGTGCCAAATTCTCTGGGCGGAGGAAAGGGAGGTAACCGTTCCTGTTTTGATGTCTTAACAGGAGACTTCAGGATTGGCTAGTCTGGACTGTCATTTTCTCAAGGGCAGAGAAAGACAGCCAGAACTCGGTTTACACCGATCAACATTTCTATCCACTTGGGGACAATATTCAGGCTAGGGGAATTCATATTAATGTTTAAAAAACCTCATAAAATGAAAATTTCATGCCATGGGACCTTTAAAAAAGTCCAGGCTGGAACTTTACTTGATAAAGTTTTAAATATGAATATTTTTCTTACACAAACACATTGATTCGCGTCAGAAGGCCTTTATTAACACCCCGGAGCCGCGTGGGGGGAGCATGTTATTCGATGGACAGATGCATTTTTTATGGACTTCAAAACAGAGCAACTGTTACTGCTATTATTAAGCTTGGATTAGCCTGGACTTTTTTTAAAGGAACACTCCACCGTTTTTAGAAATAGGGCTTATTCAACATCTTTCCTACATTTAGATATGTGGGCAAATGCATTTTTGTCTCAGTGCATGCATTGTTTTAGTTTGGCAGGGTCGCCGCTAGCTTAGCTTAGCTTAGCATAATGAATGGAATCCTATGTTGCCAGCTAGCATGTCCCGAGTAAAAGTGATAAAAAAAATAAAAAAACACCTAAATACTTCTTGTGGCCTGCGTATTCACAACGAATACAAATAGCGTTGCAGATTAAGACTAGGTGATTTCTAGGCAGATATTGATTTGGGATTATATTATGGGTGAAGCACAGGCGAAGCACTGCTACTTGGGCGCAGAGATTTCACGCAACACATGAAATCCCGACTGATCGTCACGTCCGTTGGTGCGAGATGTATTCTGGGATACATGAAATCCCAAAATGTACGTGGTCTATACAGCCGGTGCAGTTTCTCTAGAGCGGCTGCTCGAGGCTGCACGGACCCTGATGATGCCACGTGCGTTTCATGTTTATTCTAAAACCTTCTGTTCCACTAATGCTCACAAATCTGTTTTATAACAGTAAAACCTCCTTTCATGTAGGTGCAATGTTATATTGTCATGTTTATCAAAATAAAACTGATAAAAAATGTAGACCCCACTTCATTGTGTACATAGTGTAGGCTTATATGTTGAACTTTATTCTTGTACAAACACACGCTGAGTAAAGTATTACATGACAATAATGTCTCTGAAACATCTGTGTATGTTTATTTAACTTCAGCTGATAAAGTATGCAAACACAGCGCAAGCGTCACTGCGGGAAGCAGAAAGTGTTCGACTTCACGTCTCCGTTTGCAGCTCCTCCCCGCCTGCACGCGGCTACTCTCGCCGAGTTCTCCTCGCGTCCGTTGGTGCGAGATGTATTCTGGGATACCGGTCTGTCTGAAGTCCACACCAGGTCCACACAAGTCTCCTCTCGATGCATCCTCGATAAAAGTGGCGGATCAAGGACACATCCGGGGATTTGAACTGTACTCGGCTAGATGTGAACTTTGTGAACTTTGAAACTTTTAAAAATTATGCATGGAAGGATGAGGGTGATCTGCTTATGACGTTTATAGGCAACCCGTAGTGGGAACGCCCACTAGCGACATGAATCTCTGGCGCTGGCAACATGCAGCGACAAAATCGCTGGTGGTGTGAACGGGGTGTGACAAGTCTCCCGAGCTCTCGTCAGCGTCGCCCTGGCAACAAACACTGATCACCTGCCAGCACTCAGCATGGACCGGATTGGCACAGCTGCAGGCGATCACCACACCACATAAAGCACCGCACGTGGGAACACCAGGCTGAGCACGAACACTCCATGAAGCAGCGCACTAACCTTTCTCTCTTTCTCAGACAGCAGCCTGTGACACTCCGGCCACCCAGTCCCTCTGACGTCACCGCGAGTCACCACTGCACTACCGGGAAGAAGGAAGCACCGCGCACCAAGACTTCACTACCTCACTGTTCGTTCACCTCACCTCAATAAACCCACCCTCCGGGGGCTTTTCACTTAGCACTGTGTTGTGTGATTCTTCACCCTGCCACAGTGGTGGAGAATGCGGGCAAGAGCGTGAAGAATCACCAACCATCCCCGGACTTTTATTTTTTATTTTTTTCTGTTTCCCCAGTCACTCACGGAACCCGGAAGTAGGGCGGCGCTTCTCCCCGTCATGGAAGACCTGCTCAAATGCTTAACGGAAGTGAGTGCACGTCAGCAGCAGATCACTGAGCACCTGGCAGCCCGTCAAGCCACTATAGAAGAAGAGTTCGCCGCCCACCGCCTCTCCGCCGCCCATCACGTTCCGCTTCCTGATCCGCGTGTCCGAGCAACCCAACTACTGCCAAAACTGACCTCACAAGATGATGTTGAACTATATTTGCAGATGTTCGAGACCACGACAGTTCGGGAAAGCTGGGAACGAAGTGAGTGGGCGCGGGTCCTGGGACCCCTATTGTCTGGTGAGGCTCAAAGAGCGTACTTTTCTCTTCCCGCTGAATCGGCTGATAATTATGATGAACTTAAGAAAGAGATCCTCGGACGCCTTGGGCTATCCGCCATCTCCGCAGCCCAGCTGTTCCATGAGTGGGAGTTCAAGCCTCGACGCCCAGCCCGCGCCCAAGCCGCAGAACTATCACGGCTCGCACAACACTGGCTGCTCGAGGGAACACCCACCGCGGGTCAGGTTGCGGAGCGCATCACCGTGGACCGGATGCTCCGAGCTCTCCCACCGCCCACCCGGCGGGCGGTGGGAATGAAAAATCCGGCAACCATCGCCGAGCTCGTTGAAGCCATCGAGTTGGCGGAGGCGGCGATGCACCGCGAGCCCGGGGAGCGAGCGCCGTCCTTCCCTCGGAGGGTGGTACAGGAGCGACGCACGCCGGAAGGTACCCCGCGACCAGTGCACAGGCCAGCGGCTCCCGGCCCCGTCGACGAACCAATGCCCACGGAGGAACCTGCCCCGCCAGCACGCGCATGGCTGGCTGGTTGCAGCCTACACCAGGACCCACCCCGCGAGGCTCCGCGAGCGGAGGTGAAGGTAAATGGGCGGACGGTCCTGGCCCTCTTGGATTCCGGAAGCTCGGTCAGTCTCGTCCAAGCCACCGTCCTCCCACCGCAGAAGGCCGTCAAGGCACAGCTCCCGATTACCTGCGTTCACGGCGACACTCGTCATGTTCCGGCCCGCCGAGTGACAATATCAGCGGGCCCTGGCGCCTGGCCAGTGGAAGTTGGCGTATTGAAGGATCTTCCGGTTCCTGTGCTTCTTGGGCGGGACTGGCCGGGGTTCGAGGAGCTTCTTCGGGCCACCACGCAGCCAGCCAGCCGGGCTGGGAGCCGCCCCCATAGTCGTCGCCGCCGGAGGAGGAGCCGCAACACCGCCCTGTTGGCGACAGACAGCGGGAGAGATGGTGAGTCCCCCTCCCCGGTTACTGACGTGTTCTTTGATGTCTTCCAACAGGTCCAGGGAGGGGGCTCGTTCGCGAAGGCCCAGCTGGAAGATGACCGCCTCAAGCATTGCTGGTCGCAGGTCCGGACAGTGGATGGCCACGAGCACCAACCAGCACCCCATCCTCTCCCGCACTTCGTCGTCAGGAACGGCCTGTTGTACTGTGTCGCCCAGCGAAGGGGGGAGGTAAAAGAACTGCTCGTGGTTCCCAAACCAAATGTGGAAATGGTCATGGAGCTGGCCCACAGCCATCCGATGGCCGGCCACCTGGGAACCGCCAACACCATCCAGCGCATCCGGGACCGTTTCCACTGGCCGGGCTTGGATGGAGAAGTGAAGCGGTTCTGCCAAGCCTGTCCCACCTGCCAGAGGACCGCGCCACGAGCACCTCCCCCCAGCCCGCTCATACCGCTGCCCATCATCGGGGTACCTTTCGAGCGAATTGGAATGGACCTGGTAGGGCCGTTGCCGAAGTCTGCCCGTGGACATGAACACATCCTGGTGATTGTCGACTACGCCACCAGGTATCCAGAGGCACTTCCCCTACGGAAAGCAACGGCAAAGAACATCGCCAAGGAACTCTTCCTCCTCTGCACCCGAGTCGGCATCCCAGCGGAGATACTGACGGACCAAGGAACTCCCTTCATGTCCCGGCTAATGGCTGACCTCTGCCGGCTGCTGAAGGTGAAGCAGATCCGGACCACAGTATACCATCCGCAGACAGACGGCTTAGTAGAGCGCTTCAATCAAACCCTCAAGCAGATGCTACGGCGAGTGGCCGCCGAAGATAAGCGAGACTGGGACCTGATGCTTCCCTACGTCCTGTTCGGGGTCCGCGAGGTTCCCCAAGCCTCCTTGGGTTTCACCCCGTTCGAGCTACTCTTCGGCCGTCAGCCACGAGGGCTCCTGGATGTGGCCCGGGAAGCCTGGGAACAGCAGCAGCCGGCACCTCTCCGCTCCGCCATCGAACACGTGAGGGAAATGCGTGAGCGGATCGAGAGGGTCATGCCATTAGTCCGGGAACACCTGACGAAGGCCCAGCAGAGCCAACGGCAGCTGTACGACCGGGCGGCTCAACCCCGCGAATTCCAGCCCGGCGACAGGGTCATGGTGTTGGTCCCCACCTCCGCCTGCAAGTTTCTGGCGACCTGGCAGGGTCCGTTCACGGTCATAGAGCGAGTGGGTCCTGTCAACTACCGGCTGCGCCAGCCGGGCCGGAGGCGTGAAGAGCAGCTATATCATATTAACCTGCTGAAGAGGTGGGTGGGGACCAGAGACCAACTCACCGCACTGGCCTCTGTCGAGCCCCCAGTCGTGGACGTGGGAACACAGCTGTCGGCCCCCCAGAAGACGGATCTGGATCATCTGGTCCGTCAGTTCTCTGATGTGTTCTCCACACGTCCCGGGCAGACCAAAGTCATCCAGCACGACATCCGCACACCACCTGGCGTCATTGTGCGGCAGCGGCCCTACCGGGTCCCCGAGGCTCGGAGACAGGCCATCGAGGACGAGGTCGGTGAGATGCTGAAGTCGGGGGTAATCGAGCCATCACGCAGTGCCTGGTCCAGCCCCATCGTCATGGTCCCGAAGCCGGATGGCACCCTCCGCTTCTGTAATGACTTCCGCCGGCTCAACGAGGTCTCGGAGTTCGATGGCTACCCGATGCCCCGAGTGGACGAGCTATTGGAGCGCCTGGGGAGGGCTCGGTATATTTCGACGCTCGACCTCACCAAAGGTTACTGGCAAGTTCCCCTCACCGACTCCGCCAAGGAGAAGACGGCGTTCTCCTCACCCAGTGGGCACTGGCAATACCGAGTCCTCCCCTTCGGCCTGCACGGGGCCCCCGCTACGTTCCAGAGGATGATGGACATTCTTCTACGTCCCCACCAAGCGTACGCGGCGGCGTACCTCGACGATGTAGTCATCCACTCCGAGACCTGGCAGGACCACCTGGAGCGGTTGCGGAGGGTGCTCCTGGAACTCCGGCGGGCTGGGCTAACCGCCAACCCCCGGAAATGCCATCTCGCCCTCGCCGAGGCTCAGTACCTGGGGTTCCGGGTGGGTAGAGGACTGATCCAGCCCCAGCAGAAGAAAATAGACGCCATCCTGTCGACGCCCCGCCCGGAGACCAAAACCCAGGTACGAGCCTTTTTGGGGTTGGCGGGGTATTATCGCTGTTTTATCCCCGACTTCTCCACCCTAGCATCTCCCCTGACAGACCTGACCAGGAAGGGGCAGCCGGAGAAGGTGCAGTGGGACAGCAGCCTGGACAGGACCTTCCGGAAGATCAAGACCGCCCTGACCACGGAGCCGGTCTTGCGGGCGCCCGACTTCAACTGCCCCTTCCTGCTGCAGACGGATGCCTCGGACACGGGCCTGGGGGCGGTCCTTTCCCAGGTCCGCGAAGGTGAAGAGCATCCGGTCACGTACATCAGCCGTAAGCTGACCCCAGCCGAAACCAGGTATGCGGCGGTGGAGAAGGAAGCCCTGGCCATAAAGTGGGCAGTCCTGGAGCTTCGCTACTACCTGCTGGGACGCCGCTTCACCCTGATGACGGACCACGCCCCGCTGCAGTGGATGGCCCGAGCCAAGGACACCAACGCCAGGGTGACGCGGTGGTTCCTGGCGCTCCAGGACTTCCACTTTACGGTGGTACATCGGGCCGGGACGGCCAACTCCAACGCGGACGGACTCTCCAGGCTGTGGTCGGCTTACGCAGGTCTGTCAGGGCGCACTCCCCGCCCACCCCTATGTTCCCCAATGTGTGTCTCTAATTATCGTTACAGGACCAGAGCGACGCTTAGGGGGGGGGAGTGTGACAAGTCTCCCGAGCTCTCGTCAGCGTCGCCCTGGCAACAAACACTGATCACCTGCCAGCACTCAGCATGGACCGGATTGGCACAGCTGCAGGCGATCACCACACCACATAAAGCACCGCACGTGGGAACACCAGGCTGAGCACGAACACTCCATGAAGCAGCGCACTAACCTTTCTCTCTTTCTCAGACAGCAGCCTGTGACACTCCGGCCACCCAGTCCCTCTGACGTCACCGCGAGTCACCACTGCACTACCGGGAAGAAGGAAGCACCGCGCACCAAGACTTCACTACCTCACTGTTCGTTCACCTCACCTCAATAAACCCACCCTCCGGGGGCTTTTCACTTAGCACTGTGTTGTGTGATTCTTCACCCTGCCACAGGGGCTTATAACTGGAAGAGAGAAGAGAGACTTATAACTGGTTTTCAGTGTCTCCAAAGCGCAGGGAGGCCTACAAGGCCATATATGAGACCATCAACTGTGGGGAAAAACCTTTACAGATAACTAAGGTGTGTGCCACACGTTGCCTCTCCATTGAACCTGCGGTTTCACGCATTTTGGACCAGTGGGAGGAGCTTAGGCTGCATTTCTCAGTCACCAAGTCCAGTGAACACTGCTACATGGCTAAGGTTTTATATTCCATGAATAGTGATCCTCAAAACATTTTGTATCTGACTTTTTTGAAGTCAGTGCTGGGTGAGGTACAGTTGGCCATCAAGGCTTTTGAGGGAGAGCAAGTAGATCCTCTTAAGCTACTTGACAGCTTGGTTAGCCTGATCAAGTCTGTGAGCAGCAGGGTGGTGAATCCACTGGCAAATGTTGATGTGCTCAAAGGGCCAATAGATGGATACATCAGTCCCAAACCATACCTTGGTTACCTTTTTGAGGCAAAGACAGCTGAGCTCCATGTTGTGCCTGAGGATTTAAACAATGTCCGTAAGCGGTGTGTAACCTTCGCCATCTCTCTCACTAATGAGTTAAGGGTGAGACTGCCGGACAACATTGAAGCATTGCAGTACATGTCAGTTTTTAATGTGGAGGAAACTTTAAAACACAATAAGAGCCCTGGAGAAATAGAAAAAATAGCCAAGCTCCTCGGCTACTCCCCTGAAGAAATAGACAAGATTGTCCAGCAATGGCGTGCCGTCCATCTTAGTAAATGGAATGAGACAAGAAATACACTGGGTTTCTGGAATGAGATTTGGAAGTTCAAAGTTGCAGCTAATATCAACCTGTTTCAAGAACTTGCCATGGCTGCTGTGTCTGTGTTGTCCTTAACCACACTCGAATGCTGAAGTCGAGAGAGTATTCAGCCAGATGAGTGTAGTCAAAAGCAAGCACAGAAATCGGATGTCCTTGCAGACCCTTAACTCCATCCTGTACATCCGATATGGACTGAAGCTGTCTGGTGAGGTTTGCTATGAGCACCAGTTGCCTGATAATGTTTTGCAGCTTTTTGGCACATCAGCTGCTTACTCATTTAAGTCCGCTCCCTCACTTGCTGAACCTGCTATAGTGAGCCTTGACCAAAATTACGATGACCCACTCTTTCTGTGAGCCAGCACAGCCTGTGTGTATGTGAAGGGGGATCTGAAAAACAAAAAATACAATTAACCTGAATTAGGGCCAGTTACCATTTTCTCAGATTGCCATTGACAGTTTTTTTTTTTCTTCTATTATCTCTTTTTGGTCCATTTAGATTGTTAATCTAGATTATATAAAAATGTTTTGTTGAATTTTATGGTTAATGTTTTTCTGTGACCTGTTGTAGGCTCCTAAGTGGACCATAAAGACCTGTACACACCGGGACGAATATCGCACGCGCTTATCGCCAGCGTTTTTCGTGACGTTTTTCGGCACGTCTTGAGTGTTCACACCCAAGCGATTTTTCACTGGCGATGCGCCGAGTGAACGTACACATTCAGTAGATGCACTCCCGGTACACAAGGTGGTGCTGCGGCACTTTACGCTTCTGACAATCGCTTGTCACACAGAAAAAGAAGAGAGACAGTATTTACGTGCTTGCCAAAACCACAGACATATTATGTCTGTGGCCAAAACCATTCACACACTTTTTGTTAACTGGCAAGCAGCATTAGCAGCTCATCTTCTTCTTTGTCTACTTACTACTTCTTCGTCGTATCAATGTGTGCTCGGCAAGACCGATTTTGTGCTTGAGCGCCACCAAGTCGTGTTTTACTGTCACTTCAGCAGCTCCAGGCACGTGAACAAAAGCGCGGATCTCATTGGTCGGACAGTTTTTAACGCGCCGCGTCAAAATAAAAAAACGAACCCGAGGCGTTTTTTTTTTTAAATGACGCTTTTACATCTGCCGTTTTACGCGTCGGTGTGTACACTCACATTGGCGCCCATTGTTTAGTCACGAGGCGTTAAACGTCGGCGATAAATGCGCGCGAAAATCGTCCCGGTGTGAACAGGCCTTAAGGTTAAAAACTAAACTTAAGAAAAAAAGAAGAAAAAAATATTGTACACAAAAAAAAAATGTATGGTTAAAAATGTAATGCTTTACTGTGACTTGTTGTAGGCTCCTAAATGGACCATAAGGTTAAAAACTAAACTTAAGAAAAAGAAAAAAAAAAGAAAAAAAAAATTGTATAAAAAAAAAAAAAAAAAGTTATGGTTAAAAAAAATGTTATGCTTTACTGTGACTTGTTGTAGGCTCCTAAATGGACCATAAGTTTAAAACGGGGGGGAAAAAAACAAACTAAAAATAAATAAAAATTAATACAAATTTTTTTTTAAAAGTAACTCCGCCAGAGTGTCTCTTTTAGGTCACTTTTGCCGGTCCCAAGCCCGGATAAAGGAGGAGGGTTGGCATTGTGACGTAAAAAAACAAAAACAAGAATCGACAGAAGAAAGTTCATTTGTGGTTCTTAACATATTTAGGGTGTGTTTTACTCACCTTTTGTCTCTCCAGCGATTTTATTCCTCTCTCTCCTACAGCATCCATCAAAATGACATGCACAATGCATATGGTCAATATGCAAGTGAGGGGATGGTGTCATTTAGCCTTAGAGGACAGCCAATAGCTATTTTCCTTACTGAGGAGTTGAGTTGGCAACACAGACGTGAATGAATGAGCGAGCTACAAATAAGCACAGTGTTGCCACGGACCAAACGGTTACCCAATAAACACAGAACGTTCCCCTAACGTTCCCATATGGTTCCCGTTTGGTTATTTTTGTAGGGAACCAAATAAGAACGTTCTGGGAACGTTCTCTATTGGTTGTGTTTTTGTAACCAAAAGAGAACGTTCCCAGAACGTTCCCTGCAGGTTATTTTTGAGGTGTTATTTTATAACCTAAAGAGAACCTTCCCAGAACGTTCCCTGCAGGTTATTTTTTTGATTTATTTTATAACCTAAAGAGAACCTTCCCAGAACGTTCCCTGCAGGTTATTTTTGTGATTTATTTTATAACCTAAAGAGAACCTTCCCAGAACGTTCCCTGCAGGTTATTTGTGGGGTTTATTTTATAACCTAAAGAGAACCTTCCCTGCAGGTTATTTTTGGGGTTTATTTTATAACCTAAAGAGAACCTTCCCAGAACGTTCCCTGCAGGTTATTTTTGTGATTTATTTTATAACCTAAAGAGAACCTTCCCAGAACGTTCCCTGCAGGTTATTTGTGGGGTTTTATTTTATAACCTAAAGAGAACCTTCCCAGAACGTTCCCTGCAGGTTATTTTTGGGGTTTATTTTATAACCTAAAGAGAACCTTCCCAGAACGTTCCCTGCAGGTTATTTTTGGGGTTTATTTTATAACCTAAAGAGAACCTTCCCAGAACGTTCCCTGCAGGTTATTTTAAGATTACATTTTTTTATAATATATACGCAGGTTTATTTGTATATTTCGTTACTGCGCGCCTCTGATCTGTGCGCGCTTCTCCAGCACGCGCTTTCTTTCGTCATCCACAGAAAGACGCGCACTGGCGTAATTTAAAAATTAACGGTCATTTCGTTTTTACCGACTAACTAACATTAGTTTATCGATCTTTATTTAATAATGGGTTATAATTAATAAATATACCAGTGTAAATAGTGTGATTTCACAGAGATTTGACAAGTAATTGTAGACAACATGATGTTAACCGAGGAGATTTGGTTTACTGACCAAAAGAGAGAAGGCTACGTTCCGTTAATTCAGTGGTAAGAAAATAATGCAGTTATCCCAGTTAAAGTAATCTTTATTCATTATTAATGTCTGTGAATAAAATTCATATTTTAAAACCACATATTGTGTTGAAGTCATTGTTATTTGGCACTTAAACGTACCTGGTTGTGGTAGGTGTCGTCAGTGATACAAGTTACGAAATGCATAATTCAATCTTATTTAATCCTCCATATGAAGGTTTTTGTGCTTGAATTATTTCTATTGATTAAATAAGTTCAAAACAAGACATGGTTTGTAGTAGGCTACTGATTATTGACGTCCATTCATCCGTTTTCCATGCCGCTTATACCATATGGGACGCGGGTATTGCTGGACGATTACTGACGCACAGCAGGGTAAATTATATCGGAGTAAATAGGTTAGGGGAACGTTCTCCAAACCAACAGGGAACGTTCTATTTACGTAAAGAAAACTTTCCTGGCTAACCAATAGAGAACGTTAGGATGTCTGTTCTGGGAACGTTCTGAGAACGTTCTGGGAACCAGAAACTAACGTTCCCAGAACGTTCTGGGAACCAAAAATTGTTATCTGGGTATCTGCTTCTCTTTAATTTTAAATTTAAAAAATTTAGTTTGACCGTTTTGATTTCCATTCTTCTCATGTGCTTATCACTTACATTGAGATGAGAAATGAGAACAGCTTTATTGGGCCAGTCAGCAATATATTATTACAATACAGTACAATAGGCTATGTTAGCGCAAATTTGTTGAGAAAGCACATTAGGCAGGCAGGCAGAACGCAAGAAAGTACGCAATCTAGTACGGCGTGATGACGTCACAAATATGCTAATTTACACGGCGTCATCTAGCCACATTTAGCGACTTTTTGGCAAGGCTTTAGCTACTTTCCTTTGAAAATAGTTGGCAACACTGCCTGCAACAACAGACCGGTGTGCAGCTAAAAATTATTAATTCATGAACGTTGTGCAAGTTTACTGCAACAATGGAGCCGCAAACCACAAATACATTTGAAAATCCGGCGTTTAGTTGATCCTGGTAACGTTGCACTCATCGTTCATTGTTGATGAGCGGTCTCCACCCAGAGCCGTCAGTCCAGAACAAGACAGAAAAAAAGATACTGCATACATAAATCTCATGTTATTCTTGATTCTTCTTATCATTACATTGCCAACATTTCAGAAACTAAAGCATATATATAGCATCGAGTCAATTATAAACAACTCTGGTACATTAAGGGAGAAAACTACATCAATAGAAGCATGCTGTTTCCTGGTCTCGACAAAAGCACATGAAGGCGGCGCGCACACAGGATATATTCTCACTGACTGTCGACCACAACATCACTTCACTGTAGACACCTCTTTTCATCATATCTATTATTTCATTACAACACTTGTGTATGAAGATTCGTATCCGTATAAATGTAACATTTCTGTCAACTGATGTTACTATAGAGACGTAGGGGAATTTTTGAAGAAAATGCTTCCCCTGTTTGCTTTGCTCTGTTATTTGGGGCATCTTGTTGGTAAGTTATCTATTTCGTGGCTTTAGCTTTTGGCTCTTGTAATATAAAGTAAGAAATGCTTCAACATTTTGCTGTTATTCGCTCTAAACACATCTGGCCAAAAGTCACACTTGACACAGAGAAAACTATTTAGTTTGTTTAGCTTTAGTTGATTTGACTGATTGATGCTTATTGTGCCTGCCGATGTTAGGTGCTTCTTGTCACATAATGCATTGTTTTAATACAATGGGGGGGGGGGGGGGGGGGGGGGGGGTTGCAGAGACTCCCAAAAAGTAGGCCTACAGAACCATTTATAATTATAATTGTTATAGTCAGAATATTTTTATATAATTTTGTAAATATGATAAGAATACATGTTCAGAATAATAAATTACATTCTCAGTCGCTACATATCACTGTTAGTGTAAACAAACATTTCCTTTTCTGGATTTCTATTTTGTGAGTTTCTATGCCCTCAATTTTTTATTAGCCTATAAGTAGATTTTTCTCTCATGGGGCTGTTGGATGGTTGCAAAGAATGTGATTTCAGGTAATTTATATCCTTATATAATATAAAAAAATTATGATATTAAAGCATCATTTATTACCAATTGCCCCCACCCACCAAATATTTTACTGCATCCCCCAAAAAGGCTGTTAAAAATTACAAATGTTTTTCTGTACATTTGTAGTGATTAAAGCTCTTTTCTGGCAGGAAACTTTCATTTGTTTGTAACTTTTTGTTCCTCAGGTGTGTTTGGTGTTGATGAAGTGAAGACGGTGTCAGTGATGGAGGGAGATTCAGTCACTCTAAACTCTGATCTTACTGAAGTACAGAGAGATGATGAGATGGAGTGGAAGTTTGGAGATCAAGGTGCTCTCATAGCTCTCATAGATGACAGTAAGATCTCATTATATAATGGTACTGACGGGAGATTCAGAGGCAGACTGAAGCTGGATCATCAGACTGGATCTCTGACCATCACAAACACCAGAACCACAGACGCTGGACTTTATCAACTAAACATCAAGAGAGAAACCCAGGTCAAGAAGTTCAATGTTAACATCTATTGTGAGTAACTTCATTTAATTTTCTTTATTGACAAAATGTTTTGTTTTAGAATAAACCGCAATATTAAAATACTAATGTAAATGAGATGGCAAACAGAAGCGTACCGATTTTTTTGTTCTTTTTCTAGCCTGCTTTTTATAACATGGTTGTCAGTTGCGGGGATTGAGCACTGAAGGGCTGTGCACCTATTGTACCTGTTGGTATTATTGTTATTTTCATCATTATTATTATTATTCTCTCAAGTTGCATTTGGTCTAAAAATGTAATTTTCAGTTGATTCCTGGGCTTTCTGCATGTAGCCAACCTACATTACATTTTCACCTGAATAGATTTTGTGCCATTTTTTCCCCCACCGTTTTCAAACCCCTCCTAGGGCGTTCATCAAACCAAATTTAATGAGACTAATTGAGACGCATAAAATTGCTCAATAACTGCCGTGATCTCAGCTGTTTATGGAAGCATCTGTGTAGCAATATTCAATTTGCAATGCAATATGCAAAATGGCAATGCATTTCAGTATTTAAATTTACATTTTACATACCATATGTGCAACATTTGGAGCAAAATAATTCAAATTCAATAATATAATTTACATTTGCTATTTCCTACCCTAGTTTTAACATATAATTTAAACATGTATTTAATGCTTTATAAGTTGCAAAATTAAAATGTATAACATAAATGATTAGATGTGTTTAACATGTTCAAGCAAAAATTGTAGCAAAATTATCATTTAAATGCTATTTTCTTAATTGCATTTACACTCACAGTTAAGATAATTGTGATTGCATTTTCATTATATGTCCCACAGCATCTGTGTAGCAATTTACATATTGCAATACAATATGTAATATGGCAATGCATTTCAGTATTTAAATTTACATTTTACATACCATGTGTGCAACATTTGGAGCAAAATGATAATTCAAATTGAATAATATATTTTACATTTGCTATTTCCTACATTAGTTTTAAAATATAATCTTAACTGCATTTACACTCACAGTTAAGATACTTGCGATTGCATTTTCATTATATGTCCCTCAATGAATGTAGCAAAATACAATGTGGAATTGAAAATGCAATCCTAGCCGATCAAGTCTCCGCCCCGCCCTGTCAATCATCGCATCGAGGCAGGGCCAGGTGTTGAAAACATGGTGGCAGCAGAGCTATTAGAGAGATGGGTTTACTGTCAGATGAAGTGGAGCAAGAACACAGAAATGATTACACGTGTCTGTCAGTGACTGTTCTGTTAGACCAGCACGTTATTAGAACCATAGATATTTATGGTTAGAACTATGGGGCGCCGTTTGTAAAGCGGCTCACGCTGAAAATAACAGCAACATTTTGACACATTTAGCTTCAAACAATGTTTAAAAAACTGGTATGAATTTTTGGCGGTCACTTTTTTAGCACATTTACAACAATATTTGTCAACTTAGAGATATTTTAAATAGTTAAATCTAAATGTTAAATCTAAATGTTAATTGTTAAATCTAAATGTTAAATCTAAATCTAAATGTTAAATCTAAATGTTAAATCTAAATGTAAATCTAAATGTTAAATCTAAATGTTAAATCTAAATCTAAATGCTAAATCTAAATGTTAAATCTAAATCTAAATGTTAAATCTAAATCTAAATGTTAAATCTAAATCTAAATGCTAAATCTAAACGTTAAATCTAAATGTTACATCTAAATCTAAATGTAAAATCTAAATTTTAAAACCGGTTATCTGCATTCTGAATTTGCATATTAGTTAAATATTTAGTTTCACCCGAAACATTTAGATTCAACATTTATATTTAGATTTAACATTTAGATTTAACATTTAGATTTAGATTTTGTATTTAGATTTAACATTTAGATTTTACATTTAGATTTAGATTTAACATTTAGATTTAACGTTTAGATTTAACATTTAGATTTAGCATTTAGATTTAGATTCAACATTTAGATTTAGATTTAGATTTAACATTTAGATTTAACATTTAGATTTAGATTTAGCATTTAGATTTAGATTTAACATTTAGATTTAGATTTAACATTTAGATTTAGATTTAACATTTAGATTTAACTATTTAAAATATCTCTAAGTTGATAAATATTGTTGTAAATGTGCTAAAAAAGTGACCGCCAAAAATTCATACCAGTTTTTTAAACATTGTTTGAAGCTAAATGTGTCAAAATGTTGCTGTTATTTTCAGCGTGAGCCGCTTTCCATCTCTCTAATAGCTCTGCTGCCACCATGTTTTCAACACCTGGCCCTGCCTCGATGCGATGATTGACAGGGCGGGGCGGAGACTTGATCGGCTCGATTGCATTTTCAATTCCAATTGAATTTTGCTACATTAATAATGAAAATACAATCGCAAGTATCTTAACTGTGAGTGTAAATGCAATTAAGATTATATGTTAAAACTAGTGTAGGAAATAGCAAATGTAAATTATATCTCTTTATTCTCTCATGTTTTCCAGCTCGTCTGCCTGTTCCTATCATCAGCAGTAACTCTTCACAAAATTCCTCATCATCATCATCATCATCATCATCATCATCATCATCAAATTGTTCATTAGTGTGTTCAGTGGTGAATGTGAGTCATGTGACTCTCTCCTGGTACAAAGGAAACAGTTTATTGTCCAGCATCAGTGTGTCTGATCTCAGCATCAGTCTCTCTCTACCTCTGGAGGTGGAGTGTCTGGATGATTCCTACAGCTGTGTGGTGTCTTATTCATTCACCAACCAAACTACAGATCTAAACAACACTCAACTCTGTCACACATGTGCAGGTACGGCAGCACGGCTGATATTAACATTTGTTTAGTTACTGGTACAAATTTACGTATAAAAAAATCTGCAAACAAATCAACCTCCTTTAACAACTTAATTTCTCTTTTTTTTTTCTTTAGAAATCCACCATTGTGGTTTTACTGAAGCTGTGATCCGATTGGTCATCGCTGCTCTGGTGGGCGTGGCTGCTGTTACTTTTTTGGTTTATGACATCAGATCCAGTAATGCTAAATAGAAAAGGCGAGAGCAGAAATCACCATGAGACCTGGAAACAAAGTGAATATGTTCTTGAACAGCAGCACAAAGAATCGTATGTGTTCAGTATAGGATAAGCTCTGACAGCATTTGAAGAATAATGTTGATTAACAAGAGCAGGACAGTAAAATTGAGGTTAGGAGCAAGACATAAACAAAATACTTTCTTGCACTTATCATAAATCAGTCCCATGTGTCTATACATGCTCTGAAGGCATATGTTTGGTGAGAAACAAACTGAAATGTAATTTAATATTTAGTGAAAATATAATTGCTGTGGTTCAAGCTATGTTCTTTCTAAATCTGATTTGAAATGATATGTGGTGTAAAAATGACTAAAAATAAATAAAAATTGGCTGGACCCTGAATATTTCTGCTTGTGGTTGTATTTTCTGCACTCTCAAAAAAAAGTGCGCCACTTCACTTCAGAAGCCCGGAGCCGTGTGGTAGAGCCCTGCGCGGGACTGTTTTCTTCATCCCGCTCCCGCCCGCACCCGCCGAATTTCTGACCATTACCGCCCGCTCCCGCAATGTATGTGTTACACTCCCGCCCGCTCCCGCAATATGTATGTCCACTCCCGCCCGCACCCGCAAAACTCTGAGAATTTATTCCCGCACAATAATAGAGATGCATTGATTTTGTGTCTTCTCCCGTCCCGCAGGAAAAAAAAAAACACGTATTTGTATTGATATTATTAAAGAGATTCATGGGGTTGTTTGTTTCGTTTCCCTGGCCTGCATGTAAAAAAAAAAAAAAAAGACAAATACATTCAAATATAATTTCGTTTTTATCAAAAACTTTGCACATAAAAATAGACTGCTTTGCAAAACAGAAAACAGAAAAAAAGAAAGAGAAGCAAAAAACAGATCCCAATTCGTCGGTCAGTTCCGACGTACGTCGAACGTGACAGACTGAAAGGAAACCTGAGAAAACATGCTTCAACAGAACGTAATGTGAACACAAAATAGCAAACGGACATTTAGAAACAATCCATTTCCACTCACTAAACTTCTATGTATTGTTTGTCAAAAACACCAAACAGTCAACTTGACCTGCAGGGAGTGCTGAGCGTTTTTGGTGAGGTATGATCAAGTAGCTATGTATTTGCCAGCTGCGCAATATGTGGATACATATAACGTTATACCGCATGATTTTGCCTACCAAAACAATTGAGAAACTTCTCCAAATGTCAGACTTTCCTTGCTTAGCTTTTGGGCTGCAAATACCTCGTTTGAGGTTCTTTTCTACATCATCTATTGACATCTCCATCATGTCGTTAGGCAACCTCCCTATTCCGCCGATTCCCGCAGTGTTTTTTTTAGCCGCCCATTCCCGCCCGCAGCAAAATTCAAACCGCCCGCTCCCACGAGATTTGCGTTGGGTCCCGCGGGACCCGGCGGGACTCAATCCCAATGCAGCCCTCTACCGTGTGGAGCAGTTTTATTATGGATAGATGCACTTTTATGTACATAAAAAATGACCCAACAAGTCACTGCCATTATAAAACTTGAAAGAGCCAGGACATTTTTAATATAAATCTGATAATTTTTGTTTAAAAGAAGAATTTCATATACACAAATCATGAGGTAATTTAAATTTTTGGTTGAACTATCCCTTCAATTCATAATACTTTTGGCATACTTTTTTCAACATACTATGCTTTGGGACACCTATTCTAATGTCACATCAGTGGCATAGAGTCTGAGTATGCATGTTCATATGGGCCCAGGAGGATTGGGGCCTGCTAGTAGGGGAAGCAAGCACCATTTTCCATGTGGGCCCACGGCTCACTTGCTATGCCACCGTCTACATACTATTTAGGATGGATAGTATGCACATTGGGACGCAGGGTAAATTTCCCAAAACATAGCATGTTGAAAAGGGTATGCCAAATGTCCCAGGATGATTTACTATTTCCAGTAGATTTTCAAAGTGTAGATCTGTGCACACGACGGTTGCTTCTCAATACTCAATTTTATGCTTCCTCGTTTCTTCGATCCTCGAGCCTGTGACCTGGAAACCGATCAAAGAAAGCCATCTTGAAGGAGATCTCAATTCTTTAAAGCAATAGTTCACCCAAAAATGAAAACTCTGTTATATTTTACTCAGTCTCAAATTGTTCCAACCCTGTATAAATGTCATTGTTCTGCTGAACAGGAAGGAAGCAAGAAAAGGAAACAAGGACGATAAATTAGAAATAAGAAGCACCCTCTAATGGATGATTTTGCCCACAACCCATTGCACTTTTGAAGGATTCAGAACTACAAACACAATTAACCACTTAAGCCCTGGGGCCATTTTGGCGGATTTCCGCCTGGATTTGGCCTACCCAAATTGAAAAGCTTCCCATACCCACATACAGTGGTCTCTAAATACACAATGTTGGTGTCATTTTAAAGGAAACCCTTTGAAGTTTCATAAACCACTGCTAAAAGTGATAAACATGTAAGTACATGTTGTCTGAGCTGTAGTAACCCCCTGTAATGATTTTTTGGTTATAAAATTCAGTTTTGAAAGTGTGTTACTCAGGACGTGTGCTCTAGCACCCTGCAGACAGTTTGGGCTGTTTCCACTAGTTTCCAGAAAATAGTGGAAAAAATAATTTTGTCTGTATCATGTTGTATGCAAGATTTATTCAAATGAATCTGAAGGGAGGACCCCCCCTAACCCCTACCCAACACCCATATACAGCGGTATAAAATGCAATATCCCAGTTTCATTAAATAATTTTTTCCAGTGTTGGCTGACATATGCTGGAAACAACCAACATTATTTGCAGGGTGCTAGAGCAAACAGGGCCTGAGATATACAGGTGCTGATCATATAATTAGAATATCATTAAAAAGTTGATTTATTTCACTAATTCCATTCAAAAAGTTAAACTTGTATATTATATTCATTCATAACACACAGACTGATATATTTCAAATTTTAATTTATTTTAATTTTGATGATTATAACTGACAACTAAGGAAAATCCCAAATTCATATCTCAGAAAATTTGAATATTGTGAAAAGGTTCAATATTGAAGACACCTGGTGCCACACTCTAATCAGCTAATTAACTCAAAACAGTCTCTCAGTCTAGTTCTGTGGGCTACACAATCATGGGGAAGAGTCTTTGTCCAAAAGACGACCATTGACACCTTGCAAGGAGGGCAAGACACAAAAGGTCATTGCAAAAGAGGCTGGCTGTTCACAGAGCTCTGTGTCCAAGCACATTAATAGAGAGGCGAAGGGAAGGAAAATATGTGGTAGAAAAAAGTGTACAAGCAATAGGGTTAACTGCACCCTGGAGAGGATTGTGAAACAAAACCCATTCAAAAATGTGGGGGAGATTCACAAAGAGTGGACTGCAGCTGGAGTCAGTGCGTCAAGATAGGGCTGCACGATTAATCGAAAAAAAATCACGATCTCCATTCAAACATAAAACTTCTGTGTATTTCCCTCAGATCATGCTGCGTTCACGTGTTATTGGTCACACCAGAGCTTGTCACACTCACACAATAACAAAACACTAACCAATCAAGCATAAATCATAAATCTCACTTCTCTCCTCTCCCTCATTGGCCATGTTTCGCTGTTACTGACGTGTAACAAGACGGCAGAGCAGACCTAAACGGAGTCAGATTTGTAGCGGTAAGAGGTAAAAATTAACCGCAAACTGTGCACACGCAAGGCAGAGAGGGAGAGAGAGCGAGAGACCTTCCGTGTGTGCTGGTGTGCAATTAATGAAGCGCATGTAAGACGGAGAGCATCCTGATTGGCTTGTTTCTGTAAGTCCAGAGCTGCCAACTCTCACGCATTGGCCGTAAGACACACGCATTTGATTGGTTTCACACGCCACACCCCCGATTTCTCACGCTGAAGTGCCAACCCGGGGTGCGTTTCCCAAAAGCATCGTTAGCCAACTATGGTCGCAAGTTCCGTCGTTATCAACATAGTTCAACCAGTCAGTGTTTCCCGAAACAGTCGTTCGAACGAACGTTCGCAAACAGCGTTGCAAAATTGCGTGGTTGCAACGACAGCTCTCGACCTGTGGTTAGAAGCATAGTTTCTTGTTTGCATGACATGTGGACTTAATAAATCCTTATCTTGAGCAAAATAAGCAAGCTGACATTCAGTACAACCTATACCTTTTATTTCGAATACATACAAATGTCATTAATGTCTTTTTGTCAAGAGATTTAAAGCACCGTTTCTGAAGAGTGCGCATGTGCGGACGTGCTCTAGTACTTAAAAAAGAGCCTATTTGAATCTGGAAATAAAGCAAAATAACTGAGAAAAATTTGAATTATTCCTCAGGTGCCATATCCATAATGTGTAGCAAAAAATCTAGCATGCATTCGATCTCAAAATAATTAATTAAAAGCATTTATTACTCCACCACCTGCGTGACATCATTAACCAACGTGGTTGAACGACAGATTTGCGACAATATGGTTTCGGGAAACAGTCGTGACTAGCTAGTTAATTTCTTCAATGATGCATCGTACTATGGTAGTTAAGCAGTGGGTTACATCGTTGTAGCCTACAGGAAACGCACCCCTGGTCTGTCAAATGCCTGAAAGATGAGTTTATCTATAGATCTACATGTTGAGCCGATCATGCTTTCGGTGAGGGGGTTCAAGATAAATGGGCAAATAAATACGGTGTTGCGCGACCTAAAGCTACATTCCGTTTTGGGTTCTGACGAGAACGAGCCTGTAATGAGCGAAGTGGAGCGCTGTGACGCTCAGAGGTGCGTTTCCCGAAAGTGTTGTTCGCTAACTATGGTCACAAGTTCCGTCATTATAAGCATAAACGAGTCGTGTTTCCCGAAACTATAGTTCCAACGAACGTTTGCAAACAGCATCGAAAAGTTGATTTGCATACATTTCGTTCTTGCACTGATGTTAAATTTGTAGCCATTTTGCACTTGGGCAGCCAGTTTGAGATATGGGCTATATTTGAGTATTGTGTGTAATGATTCTGACAGTTTTTTCCATTGAAATGACTGGGGAAAAGTGTCCCAATAACCCTGAATGCCTATACTCTTTGAAATCATAATTACATTGCATTATGAAGCTTGAAACCCCAAATATTATAACATTCTTCATGAACAATTATTCAGTTATTTGTAACAATCTCATTGTAAAAAAGAAGAAAAAGAAACATGGTTTCAATGTAGCCAGCTACTTTTTGATAGTAACTTATAGTGTAGCTATTTTCAAAAGGGTAGCTTGAATATAACTTAACTACTCAAAGTAGTTTTTACTACAACACTGTTTTTTTTTAGATCAGCCACAGCAAAAAAGAACCACACAACAGACAGAAGAGCAACAGACAGGACAGACAGTTTTTTTCCTTTTTCTTCCCTGTAAAAGTATGCTGTAGGTTGATGTATAATCAATTTGTTCTATTTAGACAAAACCATGCCTCTACATAGTGCGTGTGTGTGTGTGTGTGTGTGTGTGTGTGTGTGTGTCTATAGGATATACTGTATACAACGCGTCATATAGATGCATTTTGTCTTAATAGAAATAATTAATTATCAACCTTATCTATCAAAGGCAAAAAAGAAATCAACAACAAAAACCAATACTACCCCATTGTGACTTTTTTCAGGTTGGGATGTCTGTAACACTGTCTTAGTACATTAAGCCACGTTAAGCGTTTTCTTATAAAACATTTTTTTTTATATTTTATTTATAGTTTTAATTTTTTACAAAAACGCAAAAACAAAATGAAACAACGAAATAAGACAACAAAAACCCTCTCTCCACAAGGCAAGATATTAAATAATCATAAAAATAGAAATAAACAGTAATAAGCATATATTTACATCTAGTCTGTCTACAAATTTGTTGTTTTTACATTTTAATTTAATTGTAACTAATTACTTTTATTTAAAATTGATTCATTTTTTTTTAAGTATAAGAAAAAATGAGAATCGTGTAAGAGAATCGTGATCTCAATTCCCATGGAAAAAAATCGTGATTCACATTTTAGCAAGAATCGTGCAGCCCTACTTCAAGAACCACTACGCACAGAGATATGCAAGACATGGGTTTCAGCGGTCGCATTCCTTGTGTCAAGCCACTGTACACAGTGCTAAAGCAACCAGTACCTGGTTTAAGGACCATGGTATCCCTGTTCTTAATTGGCCAGCAAACTCGTCTGACCTTAATCCCACAGAAAATCTATGGGGTCTTGTGAAGAGGAAGATGCGATATGCCAGACCCAACAATGCTGAAGGCCACTATCAGAGCAACCCGGGCTCTCATAACACCTGAGCAGTGCCACAGACTGATCGACTCCATGCCACGCCGCATTGCTGCAGTAATTCAGGCAAAAGGAGCCCCAACTAAGTATTGAGTGCTGTACATGCTCATACTTTTCATTTGGCCAAGATTTCTAAAAATCCTTTCTTTGTATTGGTCTTAAGTAATATATACTGAATTTGGGATTTTCCTTAGTTGTCAGTTATAATCATCAAAATTAAAAGAAATAAACACTTGTAATATATCAGTCTGTGTGTAATGAATGAATATAATATACAAGTTTCACTTTTTGAATGGAATTAGTGAAATAAATCAAATTTTGATGATATTCTAATTATATGACCAGCACTTGTACACTGTCAAAAATTAATTTATAACCAAGAAATCAAAAAATGCCTATTTTGTCTGTTTTTTATATTCTATATGTTTATTATATCACACACAACATATACTATAGTATTTATCACTTTCAGAAGTGTTTTAAGTAATTTCAGGGTAAAAAGGCAGAAATTTCATAAAAAAGGTAATATTCCTCCATTCAGATCCATTTCAATAAATCTTGCATACACAATCCAGACAAAAATCTTTTCTCCAGTATTTTCTGGAATCTAGTGGAAACAGCCCAAACTGTATGAAGGGTGCTAGAGCATACAGGGTCTGTGTTACACACTTTCAAAAATAAATGTATAACATTTTATTTGGGGATGGGGGAATTACAGCTCAGACAACATACTTACAGTGGGGCAAAAAACTATTTAGTCAGCCACCAATTGTGCAAGTTCTTTCACTTAAAAAGATGAGAGAGGCCTGTAATTTTCATCATATGTACACTTCAACTATGAGAGACAGAATGAGAAAAAAAAAATCCAGAAAATCACATTGTCTGATTCTTAAAGAATTTATTTGCAAATTATGGTGGAAAATAAGTATTTGGTCACCTACAAAAAAGCAAGATTTCTGGCTCTCACAGACAGCTTTTTGGGTCTTTAGCTTATTCACTGTGTCCCCCAGAGTTAGATAAGTCCATACATACCATTCTCATCTCTGTGCGTGCCATAACTCTGTCTGACACACCCACCGCTAGCCTAGCTTAGCACAAAGACTGGAGGTAAACGGCTCCAGCTAGCCTACTCAATAAATGACAAAATAACGCCAACATTTTCCTATTTACATATTGTGATGTGTATAGTTACATCGTGTACTAAGACCGAAAATGAAAAGTTGCGTTTTTCTAGACCGATATGGCTAAGAACTATTCTTTCATTCCTGTGTAATGATCAAGGAACTTTGAGCGTACACTCTAAAAACAAAAGGTTCTATATGGCACCAAAAATGGTTCTTGGCTCGTAATCCTAGGGGAACCTTTTTAAGTGCTATATAGCACCAATTTTGGTGCTTCAGTGGTTCTTCAGCGGTTGTTCAGAGGTTCTTCACCGGTTCTTTGACTAAGGTGCTATATAACACCGCTAACTCTGGTGCTATATAGCACCGCTACCATGTACAGAACATGTTAAGATATGGTGCTATATAGCACCAAAAGTGGTTCCTCTATGATTACGACGAAAAAACCATTTTTGGTGCCATATAGAAACTTTTTTTTTTAGAGTGTACCATGAGTGCAGTGGTGCAATGATATTACACAGCGCCTGAAAATAGTCCCCAGCACACTCTCTGCGCAAGCAGGTTGTCACGTTGTCGAGCGGACACTGTCCGAATGATGGCCAGACTTTACTGATGTTTCATGGAGTTTATTGAAACCGTTTGATCTCCAAAAAATAACCGTAAGAGCTGAACAAATAAAGCAAAGAAGTGCGCATTAACGCCTCGTACACAAACTCTCTCTTATCATAGCATTATCATTAACATACAGCGAAATACACAAAAATACTCATTACAAATGACAGTAGCCTTAACAAGCACATACAGTGAGGAAAATAAGTATTTGAACACCCTGCTATTTTGCAAGTTCTCCCTCTTAGAAATCATGGAGGGGTCTGAAATTGTCATCGTAGGTGCATGTCCACTGTGAGAGACATAATCTAAAAAAAAAAATCCAGAAAATCACAATGTATTCACAGTATGGATGGTGTTCTTGGGATGGTACTCATCATTCTTCTTCCTCCAAACACATTTAGTGGAATTATGACCAAAAAGTTATATTTTGCACAATTAATCATTCTGTTTAACCCTTTTTGTCATAATCTACTAGAGAATTATAGAGTAAGTCAGAATAGATCGAAAATGTAATGTAATATGCTGAGTAATATGTTGACTAAGATTTATTGTATATGTTCACCCTAGGTTTAATCTAGTAATCAGTTTAAATAATTATTAAATACTCATGTTGGTAAGGATGTTGAAATGTTATGTTTTACAATAATTAATATCGTTAGTAGTAAATTTGTATGAAGTTAAAAATGTAATGTTGATATGTATTGGGATGGGTGCATCTGATTGGTTGTGCGTGCGTTTGCTCATAGTCGTGTAGTTCTCGCGATACGCTTCATCCTGAGTAAAACTATAGGCTTGTTTGAGATGCGCCTCGCCTGCACTTCAGCCGAGACTAGGCGGCTGCAGTGAGGGGAGGAGTGAAAAAAGTGCAGGCAAGACGCACAGTTCTTTCTTCTCGTGCGACCTGCGAGATCAAAAGGCGGATATCGCGGGATTCACACTCGTGCGCTTTGTTGCTGATAAACTGGATGTAATTTAAGTTCTGTTACTTTATATGAAAAAAAAATATTTTGAACAAGACACCCAAAGTTTTTGTTATTTATTTCCGTTCGAAAGACGTGTTTATCAATCATTTTTACTTTAATTAGGCCTACACACGTTTGTTTGTATATATATATATATATATATATATATATATATATATATATATATATATATATATATATATTATAAATATAACAACAATCACATAACCCACAGAGAGATCGCCTTTGTTAGAGTTTGGGAATATTCACACATAAAAACATGATATATCAGAGTTTTAAAATCAAACATTTTAAAAAAGAACCATACATCACAGTTGTTTAAACCAATAAGCATTAAGCGGTGTCGTCAGCAAGTCGTTTCCCATCATGCTTTTGCTCAGCGCAGTCGGTGGAGAGCAACTGCGCTCAACTGCAGAATCCGACACATCCGCCTTTCGCTAGCGAGAGTTTTTTGACATATGTCGGCATGACATCAGAGCAAGGCGGACCGCCCTCGGAATGCATCTCGCGCTGATCACCGGTGATTGGTTCTGCGCAGATTTTGCTCATCTCAAACAAGCCTTATGAATGAGAAGCATCGCGTCTGATTGTTTATTAAAGGGGTGGTAAAACATATTCTTTTGAAGGCTTGATTGTGTTTGTGGGGTGCACTGTAACATGTGTTCATGCTTCGTTTTTTAAAAAAAATTTGCATTATTTTTCATATATTTGACCTTTATTCTACACTGCTCTGTCCCTCCTTGTAAACCGGTCTGATGGTTTCCGGGTTCTATGAAGCCAGTCCCTCAAAAATACGCAATGGGCTCTGATTGGTTAGCTGGCCCAGTGTGTTGTGATTCGCTAACTGCCTAGTGCACGTTTGTCGGAAACGTCACGCCCCTTACCTTTCCCGGTAGACTGTGCTTTGGGTAGTATTTTTTTTTTATTTTTTTTATTTAATTAAGAAGTAACAAATTACAATAGTGCAAACACACATCTCTTATAAATCTATAACTTTCCAACAATATGCTTAATAAACAACAATCACAGGATAAAAATGGAAAGAAATAAAAAGAACGGAACATACAGAGAGAAAAAAATAAATAAAATAAAATAAAAAAGGCACCCATAAAATAATCATGTAACATGAACGATCTCATCATATTTCTTCAAAAAAGACGTACATTTTCTATTTTCAATTATTCTTAGTGATTTTATTAAATACTCTACTTCACATAAGAAGTCTATAAAAGTAGGAATTTTCTTAAGAAACCTTTGTTTGTGAAAATAAAACTTTGCCACAAGGATAAGGAAGTTAACAGAAGATTCTAAAGATTTGTTTGGGTTTTCAAAAAGACAAATTACATCCTTGATGCATAGATTACAGTTCATATTAATTTTAGAAAAACAATAAGAGCTCAAATCATTCCAGAAAATTGATGATACCTTACAAGAGAAAAACAAATGACAGATGTCTTCATTTTCATTTTTACAGAAGGTGCATATATCATCTACATCACAGTATTTGGATAAAAGTGCATTACAAGGGTATATATTATGCAGAATTTTAAAATGCACTTCTCTCATTTTATTGGGTATGCAATATTTATATGGTAGTAACCATGTTTTCCTCCATTTAATGTTATCTATTATAGAACCCCAAAAAATGTCCTCCTTGGAGTAATTACATTTCTTGACTGAGAGAGTTGACGGATAAATTTGTTATTACAATCTTTACTTAAAAGGGAAACACCTCCTAAACATAAAGATAGTTGTTTAGAATGACTCATAGTAGGGAAGCTTTCATCAGAAATATTAAACCACTTGGAATAGCCTTTATAACAGAGTTAAATTCTTTAAACGGGACAGGGTATTGGTAGGTATTCATAAAACTCTCATAAGATAACAGATCACCATTACAGTTGAATAGATCAGCAATAAAAATTATGTTTTTATTAAACCATTTATCAAAAAAAAGGGATCTATTTCTAATTTTAATATCGGAATTATTCCATAAAATGGTTTCGTGGGGGGAAAAGTTGTGGCTGTAAACCATTTTCCAGGCTAACAGAGCTTGCTGATGAAATTTAGCCAATTTAATGGGTAATTTACCAGTGGAGTAATTACATTTTATCAAAAAAGAGAGGCCACCTACCCTTTTAAATATATTATTAGGGATAAAATACCACATAGATTCTGACCCAAGCAAGCATCTTTTCAACCAAATCATTTTGAATGTGTTGTTAGTATCATCAAAATTCAGGACTTCAAGACCCCCCCCCCCCCACTCCTTTTGTTTGCTAAAATAAATTTATTTAATTTGTGAGATTTATTATTTCAGATGAAATCAAGAAAAATCTTATCAATATTTTTTTGAGGTGTGATTGTCAACTGCTAAAGACAGGGAAGGGTACACAAATCTAGATAATCCATCTGTTTTGGATAAAAAGACTCTGCCTAAAATGGACAAATCTCTTTGGAGCCAACTATTAAAAATATATTTTGTTTTGGATAAACGTGGAGAAAAATTCAGAAATTGTCTACTAATAAATAATTCGTTATATGAATCCCCAGATATTTCACTTCATTTTTAACTGGTATATTCTCAATTTCAGTCTCTATATTGTCAAATAAGCAAATAATTTCACATTTGGATAAATTAAGTTTGCTTTGGGTAGTATTAGAAAATAATAAAACCATACCAATCTGAGCCCGAATCAGACGGAAATATTTTTTTACGGTCTATGAATCAGACCCAGAACATTTTAGTGAAGATGATCGAGCAGAACCTGTTCATTCCTCAAGAGTAAAGACTGCAGATCTATAGTGATCGCTACTGAATGGCACTTTTGTATTTTTAGAACGATTATAGCCAAATATCTGTCGCAAGAACTATTAACCCAAAACGAACACTAAACACTGGCTTTACTAGTAAGTTAGCCAAATCACACACAGAACCATGTTTAGCATGCCTGTAGATAAACAATACATAAAAGCTCTAATCAAAGAATCATTTACACTAATGCCAAGTTCGCTGTTGAGATTTTAACCTTAGTGTTTGTAACGTTAGGTGTTCGTCGGATAACGTTAAGTATGAATGAGCATTTAACAGACTGGTTTGCAGAACAGCATTTGTCATCTGTTTACTTCCTTGCTACAACGTACAATTAACCTATTACAGGAAAACACATCGATGAAAAATAAATCAGACTTACAGGTTGTGGCCCGTAAACAGCTTCTGTTTGTAAATCCAGCTTTCAGGACAAGCCGTAGTGCAAATCCTGCATTGAACTCGGGAAGATTGTGGAAGTTTTCCTCCGTGAAATGTGCAGCAGGAGCCCCGCGCGCGTCATGCATGATTCACACTGGCAGTGTTTGTCTCACGCAGCTGACGTTGTGCGATTCCTGCATTGAACTCGCGAAGATTGTGGATGTTTTCCTCCGTGAAATGTGCAGCGGGAGCCCCGCGTGCGTCGTGCGTGATTCACACTGGCAGTGTTTGTCTCGCTGAACCGCTCATGAATTGCAACGGACGAATATTGTCCATTATGTCACATTTTCCAGTCTTCTCCTCCGACCCTGTCTGTCTCGTGCTTTATGATGGGCAGCATATATCTGCGACCTGCTCCCCTCTATAACATGCTGTATGTTAAACGCTCTGCAACGCTCCCCCGTCCCTAGGAAGGAAAGCAAGTACCCCAGACCTGCAATCCGGATGAAAATGACAGCGTTTCGTCGGCATTGCAGCAACACCACTCCAGCCTATACCACACCACAACAACAGCGATACAAAATGGCCTCACCCCCCCTTATTTCATATTCTCGGAGGAGGGGTTTATGTAAATATTGGGGCTGGTGATGTCAGCAACCCTGGAGGAATGTGTGTAGTCGCCTACCGGCCGTTTGCTGTAGTCCTTAGAAATGGATTTCTTTAAAAGCAAATATCTCCCTTTGCTTTAAACTTTGAACGTTGTAACTTTGCAGATGTTGTTTATGCT
This sequence comes from Gobio occitaniae, assembly GCA_033150135.1. Taxonomy (NCBI): domain Eukaryota; kingdom Metazoa; phylum Chordata; class Actinopteri; order Cypriniformes; family Gobionidae; genus Gobio; species Gobio occitaniae. Next base: position 247,300 of record JARQWZ010000153.1, read on the forward strand.
CAAGCAGCAACATTACACGCTAGCTAAAGTTAGAAAAGTGAAATCGTGGTTTACCACCCCTTTAATAAACGTGCGTATCCTTACAGGTATATGAAGCGTACATTTGCACACATGTGAATATTAGTGTTTTTAAATGTATTTTTGCTAGTGTGTTGTATTTTTGGGTGGGGTGCGGTACGGGATGAGTACAATGTAAATTATCAGCTGGTGAGCACGCGGTTCACACACAAATCGGCAATGTGTGTATGTAGAGTGATTACATTTATATGGTTAAGTTGTTCTATAAATCGCCCTGTTTAGTTCAAGGTACATGTATGATTTGTATTGTCGTGTGTGTTTGATATGAGATGTGAGCTTGTGAATACTAGAGTGTGGATGCTTTAGGGTGGGATGTACACTACTTTTAAGTGTACTCATTTATTCACTGTGACGTGTGGTGCATTGAATTTTAAGGGGAAGTAAATAAAAGAGCTCATGCATTTATTGTGTATATAATTATATAAATAAGAGAGCTCATGCATTAGTTGTGTGTAATAATTGTTCATTTATTGCAACATGCATTCTGAGTAAAACATTTACGCGTTGAACATTTACGCATGCGCAGGTTGTGAGCGTGTTGTTTGTGTTTGGAGCTCCGTCGAATTGTTTCATAATCCTTGATTTTCTTCTTAACACTCGCTTACAAACGAATACTTTCTATTATTTACAGCGTGTGAACATATCTCCGATATGATTCTCTATAAAAAACAATCGGATTGCTTTGATATCGCTACTTATATCCGAACTTCCGCTACTAAGCTTTACGCTATTTAACTTTACGACTAGCTGTCGTGCTGCACGCGGGAACGAACGACATCAGGCTGCGGCAGACGGAGGTTCTGAAGAAGGACTACAGGAGTCTGGTCGAGACGGTGCGCAGAACATACCTAGTTCTCGACCTAGGCTCTTCCGTCCTGATGGCCTTCACCCCAGCAGAATCGGAGAGGCTCTTCTGTCGGACAACATCTCGATGGCGTGACACACCATATCACTAGTAAGTCAAAGTCCATATCACAGTCTTTGCTGTCCTAACTTAATTGACATAAGTACCAATGTGAGAATTATATAGAAACTGTGTCTATTCTTCGTTTAGTGAGGTCAAACATTAAATCTACTGTAGGATCTAGGAAAAATCTAATTGTGATTAAACGAGAAAATCTCAATATTAGTGACCAAAAACAATTTCTAAAACTAGGTCTTCTAAACATTAGATCGCTCACACCTAAGGCGGTTATTGTAAATGAAATGGTCACAAATAATAGTTTCGATGTACTTTGCCTTACTGAAACCTGGCTTAAGCCAAATGATTATTTCGGTCTTAATGAGTCTACTCCACCAGGATACTGTTATAAGCATGAGCCCCGTCTGATTGGTCGTGGCGGGGGTGTTGCAACAATCTATAAAGATATTCTTAATGTAACTCAGAAAACAGGTCACAGGTTTAATTTGTTTGAAGTACTAGTGCTAAATGTTACGCTCTTAGATGTAAGAAAGAAATCCGTATTATCTCTAGCCTTGGCTACTGTATATAGACCTCCAGGGCCCTATGCTGATTTCCTAAAAGAGTTTGCAAACTTTCTCTCAGATCTATTGGTCAACGTCGATAAAGCATTAATTGTTGGAGATTTTAACATACACGCATGTAGCACCGGTATCACACCACTTACTGCGCCACTGGACCAGTTCTAGGTTCTAAGGCAGGGGTCTCCACACTCGGTCCTGGAGGGCCGCTGTCCTGCAGAGTTTAGCTCCAACCCCAATCAAACACACCTGAACCAGCTAATGAATGTAAAACTAGGGCCTTGTAAGACACTGATTAGCTGGTTCAGGTGTGTTTATTTGAGGTTGGAGCTAAACTCTGCAGGACAGCGGCCCTCCAGGACCGAGTGTGGAGACCCCTGTTCTAAGGAGTGGGGAGCAAAAAAATAATTACACCAGAGTCCGTTGCTTTAAATACATAAGGCCGGCAATTTACTGAATGCAAAACACACATAGAATTTACAGTATGCAAAACAAAACAAAAAAATATATATACCCTGCAGGTTCTTAATATTGAGGTAAATAAAATAAATGAAAAGGTATTTCACTCTCTTTTTGTTCTTTAGTTCACCTAAGTTATTTTAGTCTGGCTAATCTAAGTTAGACCGGTCTTTTCTAGGTTGCACCTATTTAGAATTTCTATTTTTCTTCCTGAGTTAACTCCTTTGCCTTTCTTTTACAGGTAAGAAAATACCTTCAGTTTACACAATCAAATCAAAGTGGACCACCAGCATTTCAAATCACATTCAAATATATGAACTCAATACGAAAATAAAAAGTATAACACCTTAAACTCAAGTTCAAGTCCAAAAGTAAGTTCTATTATTCAGTTCAATGAAAAGTTTCAGTTTGATTCAGTCCAAAAATAATAGTCAAATCAGGTTCCAGTTCAGTTCAAAAAACAGTTCCTGATACTCCTACCACTCTGGAAGCGAGTCACCATGCGCAGGAGATTTCCTTACTGATGCGATGGAGAAGATGAGTTGAAAGTCTGGGTCTGGCTCGCCATCTTGAATCCCGTCTGTGCATGTGCAATCCTCCGACCATGCCTCAAACCAAGCAAAAAAACCTGACCAAACCCGGTGTGGCTTAGTTCTCATAAAATCCCTGTCAGCTCCCGACCAGGTAAGTTATGTTTTTCAACTGCAAAATCAACTTTTTCCACTTTTTTCTCTGCTTATTACACACAGCGCTTTCTCTCCGATTTCTCCTCTTCTCTCTCACTCAGGTCTCTGCTGCAGCTTCACTAAAAGTACCGCGTCTAGCGTCACTGGTCCCTTAAAGGGGCAGTGACATGAATTTTCTGTCCACATACTTTTAATCTTAAACATTAAATTGCTGTATTAACATTTTTTACATTTTTAACTCTGATGAATTAACTTACATTAAATGAATTACTTAACTTTCAAACTTATTCATGCAGCTTTTAAACTACTTATTCTTATTTGTGTCATAATTTAACAAGGGTTACACGTAGATAACACAAATGATGCGTTAGGGGCTGTGTTTACAGATCTATTAAACTCCTTTGGGGTCAAGCAAAACGTCACTGGTCCCACTCATCGTCTTAATCACACACTAGATTTAATTATATCACATGGAACCAACCCAACCGATATAGATATTATACCGCAAAGTGATGATGTCACTGACCATTACATGGTCACTTGCATACTGCGTACTGCTGAAATCCAGGCACGTGCAGAGGGGGGGGCTTTGGGTGCTCGAGCCCCTGCCCTTTTTCAAAATTAATCAAAAGTGCCCCTCTCAGACAAATATCAATGATAATATCGTGGTCAATAAAACTAAATAAATGTGATTATTATAAACATGACATTGATGACAATGTATACAATAGTAATGAACGGCTCAAAAGTCGGACAATTTCCGTTGAGGCGTTGCCATAACGCGTTGCTATGGGTTGCGTGCGTTTTGATTGATTGCTGATTTTCCTCTGTTCGGAAGCGGCTCTCGAGCCAAATATGGTCCTTTCAGAGAGTGTGCGGCCTTACGGGAAAAAAAGTAAACCAATTTTTTTTTTTCATCCATAATCAGAGCTAATGTGTTGATTTAATTACAAATCTATATATTATATATTTTAAAGTATTACACAATTCACCAATGCCCGTTTGTCATGTATATACACCAACCAATCGTGATCTGGCAACGCAAGTTCAAATTCCATTGGGCATGTGAAGTGGAGCGGTAATTTTCTGTTCTTATTCATAAATCGGTTGAAAACTACATAGACTGACGAACTAACGTTTCGGGCTTTCGGTACGGTGCGCGCGTGTACCGAACGGTTATGAATGTAATCTATAACAGTTAACAGTCGGCTTGTTTAAAGCGCGGAACACACTTCAATCCGAGTTCCCACACGAACATATTAAGTATTCAGTCCATTTTATCACGAAATTCAAACGATAAATGCAGTTTTAACGCTCTATTATGTGACGTGACTGATAGACCCGTAACGTTATCTGTTCAACTTCAAGCGGCAGCGCGCGGCGCGCGAGTGAACGCGATCATCTCTTCCTAAAGAAATGAATATCTAAAGGTATGTTGAGGATACATTACAACTTACTGAAACGTATCATATGTTGTGTAATCGCTCCATCGGTGTTTCAACCGCGGAAAGACAATAAAACAGCTTGTAAACAAAAAATGTCATGTAGAATCACATTTACCTCAGAAGTCATTCAGTGTCCACAGCTGTGAGTTCACTAGAGAGATTAACTCTTTCAGTGAATACATGCACTATATTAGCCTATATATTCGTTATATTAGCCTATATATATTCATTATATACCACTTAGCCTGTTAGTGATGTCTTGTTAATGTATGTTTAAATAAACCTGTCATGAAAATTACAGCCACTAAATGATTATATTTCAACAAATAAATCAAAAAATAATAATAATTAGATTTAGATATTAATGCAAAAACTGCCTTATGTGAAGCTTATGAGTGTTGATTATTATATCTAAAAATAAATAGCAAATGAATTTAGGCTAATAGTTTGGGCTCTGTTGTTAATCTTTAATAGCAATATGTAAGGGCTCCTTATATAGTTTACAGCATTATCTTTAAGAAACTTTTAGTTATAATTGAATTCATTTAAGGACAGACACAATTTTTTTTTCATTAAACCACTGTTGAATAAAAATTAATAAAACGCAATTTTGTAAAACTGCTGTACCGAATCCGTACCGAACCGTGACTTCAAAACCGAGGTACGTACCGAACCGTCAGTTTTGTGTACCGTTACACCCCTAATATAATATATTTACATATTGCCCCTTTTTTACATTTGAGCCCCTGCCTCTGAAGAACTCTCTGCACGGCCCTGCTGAAATCTGTCATGTTGCGCCACGTTATCGACCAGGCAGAACAATCCTTCCAACCACTATAGATAGATTCTCAAATAGCTTACCTGATCTGTCTCAGCTGCTCAGTGAACCCAAAAAAATAGATGAACTAGAGGAAATGACTAGCAGTATGAGCACCATTTGTTCAGCTTGGAGCATCTCCTCACTCTGTTCCTGACCTGTATGCATTTCCCACACACATGGAGTTAAAGTCTCTGGAACTCATGTCTAAACTGAGTCTCAGGAAGGCTCAGGAAGAGGATGAAGCCATTGGACCGGCCATCCAAGCCGTCAAGCATGGGCGTTGGCAAGAGGAGGGGCACATGAGTCCTGAGTTGTCCAGATTGAAAAGGGAAGCTGGGAAGCTAGCAATGAAAGATGGATTACTGTATCGGTACAGCAAGAGACCATCCGGAGAGGTGATCAGTCAACTCCTCCTGCCGAGCGAGTTCCGGGAGATGGTTATGCGGGCCATGCATGATGACCTGGGGCACCTTGGACAAGAGAGAACTGTTGACCTGCTCCGAAGTAGATTCTTTTGGCCTAGGATGTCGATGCAAGTGGAAGAATATATCAAGAACTGTGGGGAGTGTGTCACTCACAAGACCCCTATACAGAGAGCTGCTCCGTTGCACCAGATCGTAAGCCATGGGCCTATGGATTTGGTGTGCATGGACTTTCTTTCCATGGAGCCTGACTCCAAAGGCATAAGTAATGTGTTAATGGTCACGGATCATTTCAAAAGATACGCTCAGGCTTTCCCAACTAAAAGCCAGAAGGCCCAGTTTGTAGCAAAGGTCCTGGTTGAGAAATATTTCATACATTATGGACTGCCTTTAAGGATCCATTCGGATCAAGGAAGAGATTTTGAGAGCCGTTTGATCCGAGAACTGTTGACCTTGATGGGGATACGCAAGTCGCGGACAATGCCGTATCATCCGCAAGGTGACCCGCAGCCAGAAAGGTTCAACCGAACATGTGCCTCACCTGGTCCACGCGTACAACAGCACCAAGTGTGATGCCACAGGGTACTCTCCTTACCATCTGATGTTTGGCAGAGAGGCGCTACATATATATTTGCACAAATTTAATATGCTGTTTCTCAGTAACAATGGAATAAAATATAGGGGATATATTTGTGTTTCAATGCACAATATAAACAGCTGTTTACCTTGACTTTAGTCTATAAGGTTAGGTTTAGAACATGGTGTTATATGTTCTGACATACAGTGTTAAAGCATTGGTAAATTTGGCAGTAAAAATCTATTATTGGTTGAGCTTGTGTGTAAAAGAAGTTCAAGCATTTTAAATTTGTGTTAACTGTATGAATTTTGTGTAAAAGCAAAAATAAATGTGTTAATTGTATAGCCGGACAGATGTTGTGCTAACTGTGTTAAGAGTTTAGTAAAATTGTTAAAAGTATTGAAAAAATTGTCACAGCGATTGTAAAAAACTATAAACTGCAGCGTGTTTACAGTTAAAGTGTCTTACAGCTCTTCTCTCACATATGCTCTCAATTGATTTATTGCTTCTATATTTGTACAAAATATGTTGATGTTCCAAACATGATGAGATTCATGTTTTTAAAATACATTTTCAAGGTTTGAATGTCTATTCGCTAAAATTTTCTTTTTTTTTTTGTTACTTATTTTTTTATTTTGAATGTTCTTCAAATCTCCTTTTACAACAATTACTTGCACTCAGAAACAATATCCTTTACAGGGGATCATAACATTCACGCATCCTTACATGTATGATCAATTCCGCAGAAAAATATTTCCAAAAGTACAAGGAAAAGAAAAAATAAGTAATTATTAACAACATTTAAAATAAACAAATTGAACAAACCAAACATCAACTTAAAACAAAACATGGGTTGTATTCAAGTTCCCCTGGCAAATATAACCAGTTAATTCTAATGGTCCTCCATCACCATCATTAATGGTGCCCATCTTTCAATAAAAAGTTCCCTCTGTAATCTCAATGAATATGTAATTTTTTCCATAGTGTAAATATTTCTCAAAATTGTTAGCCATTCAGCTTGGTTTGGTGGCTCACTCTTAAGCCATTTTATTGTAATTGCTTTCTTTGCTGCCATCAGTAATATCTGTAATAAATACATCTTTTTCCTACTGTGTATCACAGCTGGTTTAATCCCTAGGATTGCTATCAGAGGGTCTCTTATCAGGTCAACATTCAGTACTTTATTAATATATGTAAAAATGGATTTCCAAAAGTTATCCAACAAAGGGCATTGCCAAAAAATATGTGAGTGAGTAGCCATTGTCTCTCCACACCCCCTCCAACACTGACTTGATTGATTCGGATTCATTTTAGCCACAACTTGTGGTGTTCTGAAAAATCTGTTATTTATTTTCCATTGAAATTCCTTCCACAAATTGGCGTTTGTGACTTTATGAGCCTGAGTACATACCTCCAACCAAACTTCTTCACTTATTTCGAGCCGTAGCTCCCTAGTCCACTTGTCTTTCACATAGAATGAATTATCTCTTGTCATTGAAGCAATGATTTTATAAACATTGCTTATTGGTTTCCTCATATGTTCTCCACCCTGAATTTTTAATAAATACCGTTCTAAAAGGGAGGGCTCTATTAATCTGTTCCAGTTTGGGTGTTTCAGTATGAAACTCCTTAATTGTAGGTACCTGAAAAAGTCTGTTCTTGGTAGTTTAAACTCTATTCTCAGTTGTTCAAATGATTTGAAGTTGTTATTACTAAATAATTGGTGTACATAATGAAGGTTCAAAAGTTTCCAGTTTTTGAATCCTGTATCAAGTCTCAATGGAAGAAAATCTTGAATATAAGTAATTGAACTCAAAACGGAGAAATCGACTGTTAGCTTAAACATTTGTTGTATTTCCTTCCAAGCTACGCATGTTATGCACTCTTAGAAGGAATGTGTTGAAAAATTACACAAATAATGTGTAACACTCCAATTTACACATTTTGTGTCAATATTAACTCAAAATGTGTAGAAAAAAATAACCTCTATTACACATATCAATGTGTAGTTTAAAATTAACACAACTTGGGAATTTACTCACAGCATTTAACACAATATGTGTAGACAGATTGCTAACACACTTCATGTGTCATTTTTATATGCGACCGTTATTTAAATGAGCTAACTGAACCAATAGGGACTAGGGGGGACTTTGACTGAATAGAATCCAGTCAGCCAGCCCATAATCTGTTAAGGACAGCGACCATTACGTTTTTACTTCTATATTGTTGAAAATAAAATATTTATCATATCATCATATCACTCCATTGAGTTAATCGGCTGATTACCCGTCGCGTCAAAACTGCTTCTGAACTTGAAAACGCTTCGGTTACCAGCGAGGGAGGATGTGATTCGCGCCGAATCGCGGCGGTGACTGCTAGCAAGATTCTTAAGGTAAGTTAAGCTCTACCTGCAATCATATTTTTACTCATATTAATTACAAAAACAATATTTTCTGCTGCTGTTATTTTAATACTGATTTGAAAGCGCCGTCACGACGAAGTTTTGCGGGCAATAAACGTCCATTGTCAGCAGTGTATGTTATTAGCTGAAGCTAAACCAAGCAAACTCGTCACGTTGACCAATATAAAGCTTCTATGTTGGTCAACGCAGCGAATTTGCGTGGAAAACCTGATTCAAACTTCATGTTTTCCATTTTCACATGAAATTCCCGATACTGAAGATACATTTAATGGATTTTGCACGTAAAATGTTGCCAAGCAATGGTAACGTCAGGTGTGACCGCGCCTTTTAGACTGTGGATTGTAAGTTCAGTTAATGTTAGCCGATTTACACGAAATGTTACCTGTAATGGCGTATTAAAATAATGTACTTGGTTATGTCTAAAATAGTTGTAGTGGATTTGAAAGTTTGCTGAATGATTAACAATAGTTATAAGTGCTTTGAAGCTAACTTAACTGGTGGAGTGCAGGCTAGGTAGGATGAGAAAATTTGCTAACTTATCAAATAAGTGACTTTTGCATTATGTCTAACATTATATTTATTACACAGCAAATATGAACCAATCAGAAGATGGAGCATTTTCTATGTTCAGTCTCACCAGATTGGATTTATTCAGGTAAGCATTGCAGTAAAAGTCACTAAATCATTCATTCATACCAAATCAAGCATTCCAAACAACTTTAGTTTTTATTTTTGTATTATTTTGATCTTTTATTAGGTCGAACAGTCCCTCCTGGCCAGGAAGATGCCTAATATCATTCCAGCATATCAGCGCACAGGTGGGTTAAGTTAACTACTGATGGGAAGAAAAAGATCATCACATGGTGATTTCTTGCATGTGTCTTACTGTGTATTTGTCTCAAACAGATATCCCTTCGCTCCTGACAAGCTGGAATTGCCTAAAACCTTGATTGCATTCTTGGCGTCTATGCATCACAGCATTTTTGGAGAAATAAGTATATGTAAGTATTAAAATTTGAGTCTTGCATAATTAAGTTTGCAGTTCAGCTGAAGTGTTTGAATATGCTGACAAAAGGTTGTTACTTACAAATATATATTCCAAATTATATTATGTTGTTGGAGATTAAAAACAATTTGACACTCATGTGCAACTTTTTCCTCTCTCTCTTTCCTGCTTCTATAGTGTTGGAACCGCTATCTGAGAAGACATGGGCACATTTATGTTTGTGGACACGCATGCATCCTGGGAACGTTCTGATGTCAGTCAAGTTCTGAACAGGAACCAATCTTTGGAGAAGTTAATTTATCCCCAAAGGTGGACAAGAACATTGTGTTGGCTTTTTACAGACTTTTTATTTTTATGATCACTTTTACTTCTATGCTGTGGAAAAGATGTACATTGTACAGACATTGATAATAATCAGAAATTATATTAGATTAGAATGATTTCTGAAGGACCATGCGTCACTGAAGACTGGAGTAATGATGCTAAAGATTCAGCTTTGATCACTGGAAAAAATTACACTTTACTATATATATTCATAGAAAAAACGGTTATTTTAAATTGTAATATTTCACAATATTGCTTTTATATTCCAAATTAATTCTTTGGTGAGACATTAAAATGCTTAATGTGTCATGTTACCCATTGAGATTGTGTAAAAACTGTTTTGTCCTGTGTTGGACATGTCCTTTTTGACTGCTTAATTCTATTGTTATATTCTGCATTGAATTTAACTGCTGATATTTCATTATAATATATATTTTTACAATAAAATTAACAACAAGTGACTTGAGATTCATAATTTTCAAATTCTAACGTTTTGTGTAGGATTTTATGTACCTTTTTTTTAGTGTAGCCAAGGATAGCACAAAATATGATAGTTACACAAGTTTACACATCTTTGTGTTCAAATTTTCTGACACATTTACTGTGTTAAACTCATTAACACAGTGCTTGAGTTAACATTAACACAAAACTAGTGGTCCTGGAGCTCACCCACAGATGTGTTAAAATTTAACACGGGTTGTGTCATTTTTAACACATCCTTTCTAAGAGTGTGTTCGACCATTCTCCCAAAAGTTCTCTGGTGGATTTAAGCCTATTAAAGGGGATCACTGACAAAGGCATATCAGGACTGTAACTTTTTTCTATATTGAGCCATCTTGTACTTGTGTCATCTGATAGCCACACTATCATTGCACGTAATTGTGACGCTAACCAGTAGTGCTTCAAGTTGGGTACGCCTAGACCCCCTTTAGTTTTTGCCAGTTGTAAGACTTTATATCTAACTCTGGGTCTCCTACCCTGCCATATAAATCTTGAGATGAGACGATCTAAAAGACTAAAAGTAGATTTAGGTGGAGAGATTGGTAGAGTTTGAAAGAGAAAGAGGAGCCTTGGGAGAACATTCATCCTAACAGCTTCCACCCTGCCTATTAAAGTAAGGGGAAGTGTATTCCAGCGGTTCAAATCGTGCTTAATTTTATCTATTAATTTAATATAATTACTTTGATATAAACTAAGGTCAGGGGGTATATTTATTCCCAAATATCTAATTCCCTCCCTGGGCCATTTAAATGAGAAAGTAGATTTCATCTGTGGGGAAATTAAATTGTTCATGGGGAGTGCTTCTGTCTTAGTCACATTTATTTTGTAACCTGAGTAAAATCCAAAGGTCTCAGTACATTTCATTAAATTTGGAACAGACTTTGTGGGATCTGAGATATACACAATTACATCGTCTGCGTATAGTGACAACCTGTGTTCCTCACCATTCACTTCAATACCACTAATATCTGTGCTATCTCGTATTAGCTGTGCAAGGGGCTCTATACTAAGGGCAAAAAGAAGAGGCGAAAGAGGGTCCCCCTGTCTGCAACCCCTCCCCAACAGAATTTTTTGTGAGAAACACCCATTTACCCTTACTGACGCTTTTGGAGATGAGCACAACAGTTGGACCCATTTAACAAAGCCAGGACCCAGACCGTATTTCCTCAATACACTAAAAAGGAAAGGCCAGGAGACACGGTCGAATGCTTTTTCTGCATCCAAAGCCAATGCCATACATGGCACTGGTTTAGACTTGGCATAAGACATAACATTCAGTAGTCGACGAATATTATCAGACAGCTGGCGACCAGCAATCAAGCCTGTCTGGTCTGGGTGCACTAGAGTCGTAATAACTGTTTTAAGTCTTTTGGCCAGTATGGAGGTCAATATTTTGCAGTCCGAATTTTGCAGTCTATATGAACTGCACTCTCTAGGGTCCTTTCCCTCCTTATGAATAACCGAAATTATTGTCTCTTTCCAGTTTGGTGGGAATTCCCCCCTTTCAAATGCATTATGCTTTCTCTAAAATAGGGCTTATATCGTCTACAAAGGCCTTATAAAATTCATTACAGTATCCATCCGAGCCCGGACTTTTGCTGTTTTTTAACCCCTTGATTGTTTCTACAATTTCTTCTCTCGTAATGGGTCGATCTATAGCTTGTGAATCTTCTCCTGATAATTTTGGCAGGTTTATGCTTTCTAAGTAGGCATCAATTTTTTCAAATTCTGTACATGTGTCCGTATTTGAGTACAGTTTCTTATAAAAAGTGGCAAAAGCTCCCGATATCTCATCTGGCTTATACAGAAAGGGCTTATCTGGGTCGTTATTTTTAATTTTCTGTACAACTGTTAGGCTCATCTGTTTTTTTAGTTGGAATGCTAATAATTTACTTGCTCTACTCCCATTCTCATAATAGCGCTGTTTTAGAAATCTTAAATTTCTCTCAGTATTATTTGTGAGCAAGTCTCCCAAGGCCCTCCTGGCTTCCTTAAGTTGAGTTAGATCATTTGTAGATAGTTGACTGTTATGTCTCTGTTCTAACTGTTTAATTTGTTCTTCAAGTTCTTTACGTTTGGCTTCTCTAAGTCTCGCCTTAGCTGATGCAAATGAAATTATCTTTCCCCTCAAAACTACCTTAGCCGCCTCCCACAAGATCACTGGTGACATCTCACTCGTATCATTAAAGTGAAGGTATTGGTCCAATTCCGCCTTTATATGATCTCTAAATGCATTATCATTTAGAAGTGAGACATTTAGGCGCCATAGGCTTGGACTATAAACCCTACCCAAATCCCAAATCAAACTAACTGGGGCATGGTCACTTAAGGTTATGTTATGTATTTTACAATCTAGGACTCTGTAAGACTCATTTTTAGCAACAAAGAAATAATCAATCCTGGAATATGAGGAGTGTGGGTTTGAATAGAACGTGTAATCCCGATCTCTTGGGTGTATATGTCTCCATGCATCGATCAGACCCATATCCTCCACCATTTGCTTTAGAATCCTACTGGTCCCTGAAAGCGTGGCAAATGATGATGGGTTTTTATCCATCCTATTTGACAAAATGCAATTAAAATCACCTCCAATCAAAATGATTCCTTTAGCTTTTTCTATAATCATTTCACAAATTTTCTTAAAAAATTTAGGATTGCTTTCATTTGGAGCGTAGATATTCAGCATAGAGACATTCACACCACAGATGGACCCATTTACCAGAATAAATAAAATGTTCTTTTAATGTCGTAGTTGTATCCAAGTCATAAATATTTATTTTATTTATTTTGTATTGTATCTCTATTTGTCTGTGGTATTTTCTCAATAAAAGTGTGTGATAAAAGAACAATTGTTAGTAAAATAGAATCAAAAGATGCAATGTTGAAGAATTTATTTTGTATTACATAATGAAATTAATGGATGTCATTGGATGTCATTCTGACAGCCGGTAGGATATTGTATTGTGGGATGAAAAATATTTGATCAGTAATGCTGCAAACTAGATAATGCAAGAAATTAATTCAGCTAAAACAATGTAAAATAAAAATAATATAAAATCAACAATGAGTAAAGGCCTGGTAGAGGAATGATGGTATTACAAAAAAAGCATGCAATTTGTTGGGCTGGTGTTTGCAAACCTAATGTTCTTTTATATCTACATGTTTATTTGTATGTAGTAAAAAATTAAACAAAGCAAGCAATAAAAAAATTATATTTAAAAAAGAAAATTGTTAGTGAAAAATCTTGTTCATCCAGTAGGTTCATCTGTATTAGCAGAAACAGTCACACTATACAATAACATGACTGAATCTTTTCTAGAATATGAAAAGAATACAAACATAAAAACAAACAAAAACACTACTCAAATCCCCTGCATAGACCTCCATTTAACAATGTTTGACCATGTTTAATGTTTTTGAATTGTGGATCACACTTTAACATTCAACTCTAAATGGCAAGGAACACAAATAAAAAGCATATCTGAAACAACAGTGATATTGTTAAACAACATATATTGTGATCAGAACATCATTTATCAGGAAACATAGTTTGATCAGCGTCTCACATTGACTCCTGCATACACCACCTCATCCTCCTCTTTAGCCTTCTGTAATCAAACACACATATGTCCAGATCAGTTGGGTAGTTGGGACAATATGCACGTATACACCGTATGCTCCATTTTTCTCCAGGACTGTTTGCCTAATACCACTTCTGAGGACCACTTTTTGCATATGCTCTACCCTCAGTATCACTTAAATTTGTAGGCCGACCGGCAGTTCGGATCACACTGCCCAATAGGATTTTTTCATAGGTTTGTGGATTATCACAATAAACAAGCTCTGTGATCAATAAAAGTTTGTCCATCAAAACATTTTTCACATATTACAATAACTTTAATGAAATTTGCCGTTGCCAGAAGTAAAAAGGGTAACACTTTACAATAACAGTACATGAATAATCATGTATTAATACATGAATTAATAGTTAATTAAACATTAACTCATGATTAGTGAAGATATGAACTAATCATGAACAAATGAGGAGCTATCATGAACTAAGACAGGAGTCATAATGATTCATGCATGAATAACAGCAGCATTAATCAGGGCCGGCCCTGACCAATTTGCTGCCCTAGGCAAGATTTTACTTGGTGCCCCTTGTGTCAAGGTTTAGCACTACACGTTATCAGTCTTTGGAAACACTCGTACTGTTTTATTTTTGTAATGCATTGATGTTTTATTTTTATATTTATTGTAGTTGTTTTATATGATGTCCAGTCCATTCTACCCCGTCATTATGTTCATGATATTATAATTTTTTATTTTTTAAAGGCTGATGATAGTCAAACTATACAAAAATTGCACCTATGCCACATTACAGCCTAAACACAAAGAGCAGGAGTTAATCTAGCATTCATTTTTTGCATTTGACAGACGCTTTTATCCAAAGCGACTTACAGTGCATTTATTACAGGGACAATCCCCCTGGAGCAACATGGAGTAAAGTGCCTTGCTCAAGGACACACTGGTGGTGACCACTGGGATCAAACCAGCAACCTTCTGTGTATCAGTTCCACCATCTCAGCATTCATGCACAAACTATTCATTGAGAACTAGCAAAAGTGTTTGTTTTCCAGTAGATGGCAGCAACATTCCACTAAGCTATGAGCATTCATGTTTTCACCAGGAATTAAACAGAAATGTAGATATTTAATGTGAATTTTACATAAAATGTTGCTATTTTAAATAAACCTGTATATAAATATCATTACTAATTTGGGCAAATACATTTTAAAATTGATACACCACCTTAAAACTGCACAACTGCAGAGTTAAAACATTAGGCTATTAAAAAAGTGATATTACATGCGTTTAATATTTTTATATTATTTATTTTGTACAAAATCACACTGGCTGTGGCCTCTGGAGAACCCAGAACAGCTGCTTGCATAAAGTTTAAGGTAAAAATAACTGAATTAATTAGCAAACATTAGTATTTTACTACTATGCAATTAAATAAACTGTTCATTAATTTGCCTACATCACTTTACTTCTGTCTTTACACTGCAAAAAATGCTCTTCTTATTTAAACACGAATCTTTTTCTTGTTTACAGTCCAAATATCTACAAATTCTTAAATCAAGGTGCTTTTATAGATAAGTAAAATGACATAAGACATTTTTCTTGTTTACTTGAAAATAAAATCAAAATTAAGTGAGTTTTTGCTTAAAACAAGCAAAATTATCTGCCAATGGGGTGAGAAAA
The DNA here is from genome assembly GCA_033150135.1 of Gobio occitaniae. Classification (NCBI taxonomy): domain Eukaryota; kingdom Metazoa; phylum Chordata; class Actinopteri; order Cypriniformes; family Gobionidae; genus Gobio; species Gobio occitaniae. Next base: position 262,793 of record JARQWZ010000153.1, read on the forward strand.
ATAATCTTATTTCTGTTTGGGACAGAAACAAGATTTCAATCAGGAACAAGATTATTTCTCTCACTCCATTGGCAGATAATTTTGCTTGTTTTAAGCAAAAACTCACTTAATTTTGATTAATTTTTGGCTACGTTTAGTCACAGCTAGTTTTCTTCCCGGAACTACAGTATGTAGAGTTTGTTTCTAGTGGGATACTCATTAGTGGCGCTCTCGGTGCTCCTAGCGCGTCAGTTGTGTTCCTTCTGTATAGGCCTTTATCACACTTCCTATTTCCGGTACGTGAAGCAGTGCACCTCTACTTCCGGTCCCATCGCGACTCAATCAAAACGCGGGTGTAACTGCAGCGATCCCGTGCTCTAATACTAAATAATGACATCCTTACCTCAGATTTGAACATTTCCTGACACTAAAAGAATAGAGGAGAGCACGGGTGAGACTGATATGGCGGGATGAAGTTGTGTGTTTGTGTGTTGTTGGCCTATGCATTTCCAAACTGCGGATGTTTACGTCTCATATCGTCAGCCTGCTGAAATGTTCCCATCCAAATGTGCATTCTGAATAATAAATACATTTCTAACCTGCCGCAGTCCAGTGATTGTCTTCTCATTAACAGTGTTTCTCTTACTAATCATATTTCATACCTGTTGTTACATTTTTTAATTAATTTGACTGACAAACACCCTTACGAAAGTTAACCATGGTTTTATTATAGTAAGAATGTAGTAACCATGTTTTTTTTTTCGTGGATTGACTACCATTTGTATTAGTTTTACTAAAAAATACCATGATAAACTACAATAACCATGTTTTATTTTATTTGTAATAAAAACCATGGTCCATTTTCTTGTAATAAATAGATGAATGAATGCGCGGTAACTGCCTTAAAGAAAGTAAACAATGTTAAGCATTTAATTAATCTTAAACAGTAATACGTTAACAGCGTGACTTTTGGCATAAATGTGTGAATTACATATACTGTAGGCTACAGTGAAATGATTGTCACTGAAAAGTGACAGAACAATGACTAAAATATTAATACAAATCAATATGTTCACTCAGATCTTATTCGTCAGGTCTCACACACATTTAATCGCGGACACTATAGACGTGCACTGACACCGTGTGGTGAAATAATCACGTATGTTTACGACCCTCGGTTTATGTCGGATTAAAAAACGACAAGTTCAACAGAGTTTGGAAAATCCTGTACACAGTAATGATCAGTTTATCTCTTCTCCTGTCTCGGAAAATGTCCGGATTTTTAAATCATCCTCCAGATGCTTATTTTAATGGTCGTTTGTTCAGCTAGGTGTTCACAGCACATTGAAAACATGCATAACCGGAAGAATCAGCACACTGCTTCGACGCGCACTTCCGGTATTCAATTCCTCTGTGATAAAGGCCTATTGCTGGCATTTTCATCAAATAATATATGTCGACTGCTTTGGTTAACCGAAATAATAATTTAAGACATGTTTGTATGATTGTTGTATTGGGATATTTCTGGAGGTGTGTACTTTAATTAACTGTATCTTTTAATTGTTTAAATGTAACTTATATGCTTCGATTAGCATTAGCCGGTGAATTTGTTATTTTATTTTTTATTTTTTTTTCATTAGCCGGTGAATGCGCCCTGTTTTACATGTAAACATGCCTTATGTGTCTTTACAGGTATGTTTGGGCTTTCTTTTAAGTCCATATATGTTTCATTATATAAATATAAATAAAAGAACTAGCCTACAAATACTTTTTATCTTTGTTTTTTGTTTTGTTTTTTGTAACAAGGGTGTAAAGGAATAAGGATTCTTAGTGTTCTTAGTCCATCATTGTGTCATGACTTTACTTCAGGGGGCACGGCATTACTATCTCATGGTTAACTTACCATACATTAACATCAACTAATGGCTTGTTAATGTATGACTATGTCATGACTTTACTTGAGGGGGCACATCATGGTTAATTCATTATTAACTAACCACACACTAACATCAACTCATGGCTTGTTAATGCATCATTGTGTCATGACTTTACTTGAGGGGGCACATCATGATTAATTCACTGTTAACTACTTACCAAATTCAGCTCATGATTTATCATAAACTTACTATCAAATACACATGTAACTAGTATAACTAGTATTCAGCCCAGTTAAGAGAATGGAGATACAGTATCATCACGGCCTGTGTCTGGGTGGAGAGAGAACTGTACGGATCCCAGCAGACGATTCCTCACTTCCTGACTTTACTGCATGTTTCGTGTTTGGTTATTTTTTGGGAACTGATTTCTCAGAAACTGTTATAAGTCACAGAAGGTTTAGTTTGATGGGAAAGAGAATATCACAAAACAGAGACCTTTTGAGATAAAATATAGCAGATTTAGTATTTTCTATGTTTGATAAGGGTGATCAGTGAAAGTAATGAAAAACTTTTCCTGTGGCTTTCAGTAATATTTATGATGAAGCTTCTGATACATTTTTTTTGTTAAATTATTACAATAATACATTTTAAAATGTATTTCAAAGTCAAAATATTTGTTATTCATTCTTAGAAAGCCTGTTTGATTTAGTTTACCCATACATGTTAATTAATGCATTAATTATCAAACATGTACTAACATGTATTAATGCTGCTGTTATTCATGCATGAATCATTATCCCAGCCAGCACAGTCATGTGGGGCCCATATGGGCGTCACCTGGGCTGTCTAACTGGGGCCCAGCCAGTTTTGTCCTCAGTTTCCATGTAGGCCCCACATGGGCTAGCCCAGATGAACTGAACACTGCTCAGTGTGCACACTACAGACTGTTAAATGTAACTGAATCAGTGTTGGAGTTAATGAGATAATTAAGTGATTAATGAGTAATGAGTGAATATTACTGAAGACTCCTGATGATAACAAGCAGAATCACTGAAGGACAGAGAAACGCAAAAGACTTCAGACACAACTTCACAAAAGCATTATCAGCTTCCCTTTTTACCTATTAGATTGACTTTCTGTTATCTTAATTTTTATTGATAATTCCCACTGAGCAAAGGTGTACGTTGAAAAGACGTCCACTGAGGAGCCAGAATGAAAGTTTTTATGACGTCTGTTTTTGACATGTTCTGCACGTCCGATATAGACGTTCATGGAACCTCAAGGTTAAAAACTAGTTCAAATTGTGGACATATTTTCCATTTGTAATTGCAAAGCAACTCACAGAGAGTGTGTGTTTGTCCAGAAATCATGAAAATAAAAGAAACTTAGCTCACACCTTTAGACACTTTAGAAAACTTATCATCTGTAATTCACACATCTTTGGATCGTGAGAGAATCGTGGGATTCAATCCAGGATCTTCTTGCTGTGAGGAGACAGTGTTTCCCACTGAGACACTGGTGCTGCCCTTAATCACAGACATAAGACACACTTTGACTATTTCTGTCAGACGTCTACAGAAGCTCTTACTGAAAATTAACAGAGCTTTAGATGTTGATGTTTATGGTTAATTTGAAGTCACCATTGTGGTGGGAGGCGTTTGCTTTAGTTGGGCTCTTGGTCCCCGTATTTGTGTTAGCTTTTCTTTAGCTGCTGTAACTGTGTGTGTGAAACACAATAGTTGTGGCTGAGAAAGCAAAGATTAAGTGACTTCAGGTGTTGTCAGCTCCTTGTTGATGACTAAATCATCAGAAGTCTAGAATCTGATGTTATGCTTTTGAGTTTTGTGTTCTTGTTTGGCAAATAATAATGTGTTTATATACTATAAACTTGTGAATCCACTGTATCGGGACTAATAGCAATAAAATAATCACTTATCCTGAAAGATGATAAAACAGCATGTGCACTTTGTTTTGAGAAAATATTTCACATAGTCACACGCAGACATCAAGATTTTGCATATGATTCACAACAAAGGTGACAATCATAACAAAAAAACTTCATGCTGCAATGCATGATGGGTAGCTTCAAAGTACAAAACTCATGCTTGATTGTCACCGTTGTTGTGAATCATATGCAAAATCTTGATGTTTGCGTGTGACTACGGGAAATATTTTCTCAAAACAATGTGCACCTGCTGTTTTTTCATCTTTCAGGATGAGTGATTTGTTTATTGCTATTGGTGTCAATACAGCAGATTCACAAGATTAAAGTGGCTATAAACAAATTATTATTTGCCAAACAAGAACCTAAAACTCAAAAGCACAACATCAGATTCTAGACTTCTGATGATTTAGTCATCAACAAGGCGCTGACAACACCTGAAGTCACTTTATCTTTGCTTTCTCAGCCACAACTATTGTGCTTCTCACACACACAGTTACAGCAGCCAAAGAAAAGGTAACACAACTACGGGGACCAAGAGCCCAACTAAAGCAAACGCCTCCCACCACAATGGTGACTTCAAATGAAACATAAACATCAACATCTCAAGCTCTGTTAATTCTCAGTAAGAGCTTCTGTAGACGTCTGACAGAAATAGTCAAAGTGTGTCTTATGTCTGTGATTAAGGGCAGCACCAGTGTCTCAGTGGGAAACACTGTCTCCTCACAGCAAGAAGATCCTGGATTGAATCCCACGATTCTCTCACGATCCAAAGATGTGTGAATTACAGATGATAAGTTTTCTAAAGTGTCTAAAGGTGTGAGCTAAGTTTCTTTTATTTTCATGATTTCTGGACAAACACACACTCTCTGTGAGTTGCTTTGCAATTACAAATGGAAAATATGTCCACAATTTGAACTAGTTTTTAACCTTGAGGTTCCATGAACGTCTATATCGGACGTGCAGAACATGTCAAAAACAGACGTCATAAAAACTTTCATTCTGGCTCCTCAGTGGACGTCTTTTCAACGTACACCTTTGCTCAGTGGGAATTATTAATAAAAACTAAGATAACAGAAAGTCAATCTAATAGGTAAAAAGGGAAGCTGATAATGCTTTTGTGAAGTTGTGTCTGAAGTCTGTTGTGTTTCTCTGTCCTTCAGTGATTCTGCTTGTTATCATCAGGAGTCTTCAGTAATATTCACTCATTACTCATTAATCACTTAATTATCTCATTAACTCCAACACTGATTCAGTTACATTTAACAGCCTGTAGTGTGCACACTGAGCAGTGTTCAGTTCATCTGGGCTAGCCCATGTGGGGCCTACATGGAAACTGAGGACAAAACTGGCTGGGCCCCAGTTAGACAGCCCAGGTGACGCCCATATGGGCCCCACATGACTGTGCTGGCTGGGATGACTCCTGTCTTAGTTCATGATAGCTCCTCATTTGTTCATGATTAGTTCATATCTTCACTAATCATGAGTTAATGTTGAATTAATCATTAATTCATGTATTAATACATGATTATTCATGTACTGTTATTGTAAAGTGTTACCGTAAAAAGCTAAAGGTAAGCTATAAATGAACTAAATCACGGTCACTCAACCTCAATGTCACCATCACTAAGCGCCTGACAACTCTTTCAGTTTTTACAAAGTTTTTAAAGACAAAGCAAATTTAGAGAAAATCTAACAAATTTAGATAATATCTGGAAATATTGTAATAAGTTACTTGTTTTTCTACCTCCAATTGGCCTATTATTAGCAGAGAAAATATTAAATTCAGATTATCTGTGAAGCACATTTCATAATGATATAGTTCCAAGGCAACATTTTCAAATGATAACAGTAAACAGTTTTTTTTTTCGTAAACAAAGCACCCGTGTCGTTTCATAAAATTAAGGTTAAACCACTGGAGTCACATGGATCACTGTAATGATGTCTTTACTACCTTTCTGGGCCTTGAAAGTGGTAGTTGTGTAGACTGACTGTGGAGGGACAGTGTCTTATGGCTTTGAAATGACATGAGGGTGAGTATTTTACATTTACATTTACATTTATGCATTTGGCAGACGCTTTTATCCAAAGCGACTTACAGTGCACTTATTACAGGAACAATCCCCCTGGAGCAACGTGGAGTAAAGTGCCTTGCTCAAGGACACACTGGTGGTGACCAGTGTGTGAACGAACCAGCAACCTTCTGCATATCAGTTAAGTGGTTTAACCCACTGGACCACCACCTCGGCTCTGACCACCATAAATCAGAGCCGGCCCAAGGCATAAGCAAACTAAGCGGCTGCTTATGGCTCCCATGACCATCAGGGGGCCCCCAAGAACAAATTAAATTACTTCTTGCTGCATGTTACTTTATTGAAATCGTGAAATAGCCTTAAGCAATTAATAGATAATATACATTTAAAAAAAAAAAAATCTAATTTAATAATATAATAATATATAATCTAATAATATATTTCTAATATATGCATGGATTGATTCTGACAGCGCTGCATGAGCTCGCGACACCATCGGCTGGACACTATTAGCTTGTTAGCCTGGGTTCAAAGTGCAAGAAAAATTATCACTGAAACGGCCAGTGTTGCCAACTTAGCAACTTTTCAGACTACCCTAGAAACTTTTTTTTTCCAAAAGCACCTAGCAACAATTTTAGCAATTCTTTAAATTTATTTGGCAACTTCTGGAAAGTGACTCTAATCCAAACAACACACGTACAAGCTAGCTCAATAGTCCGAGTGGTTTATTCATAATTCCTTAAGATCGCTGTGGAAATGTGGAAATCGCTGTAAAAAACAGAAGATCATTCAGGTAGCATATTTACGGAGCCCTGGTAGGCTAAATCGTGTGCATAATTTATAAATTGAGGGAACAAATTAGTAAATCGTGTGGACGGTTTAGCAAATCGATAGCCTGGCTCCGCCCTCCTACGTACTTCCGCTCAATTTTAATTTTCCTTCAGTACTCCGTCTGGGACTGCGGTATATTCTTAGGTTTTCTCAGAACAAATTTTTACTTGTCCAATCAGCGAACAGAGGTCTAATGCGCTAGTTTGAGTTGTAGTTCTATGGCGGCGGAGAAAGATGCGTGCAAAGCCATTCATTCCATTGTGGCACCGCTGCCGGATATCCAGAAGTCGGAGCAAGAACAATCTTTGCTCAGTTTTGTTGGTGGCCATGATGTCGTGTCCTGGGAAAAGTTTGATTTTCCAGCTTGTTCTGTTAGTGGTGAAGGAGTTGGCTGAAGCCCTATTCGGATGGTAATTGTTTCTCGTGGGGTCGTAAGGTATTGTCATAATTTACAGGGGCTAGTCAGTGATTTTATTGTTGTCCGTCTCCCACCACCCGTGTAAAAATCCCCGGCCGAATTACTGCTTTTGACAAACACCAAGGTCTAGTGGTAATTTAATTGGGCCGTTATTCACAGCAGCATTTATTCTTATCATACCAAGCACATGACATTTTATTAACAGCACAATCATGTTATGGACCACGTGAGCAGCGAGTTCCCGATCACAAAACTCTCCCCTCCACTGTGAATAAATCAAAACCTAAAACTTGTGTATTGTATCACTGAGGTGGCGTGCACAATCTGCACAGTTATTTTTACGGACTTCCATGTGAGAAATTAAGGCGAACGCCGCATGACATACGTCACGACCAAACATTAGCGATTGGTTATGGCAGATCCAGAGTGGCTCTGGGCAGATCCAATAGTTTTAAACTTCAACAGAGTACCCGCTTGTCAATGGAGAGTGGCCAGACTCTCTGTACAAATGAAATGTAGGAGAGTCAAATCGAGGGAACTAAATAGTAAACTGTGCGCATGATCTATAAATCGAGGGAACGTATTAATACATTTTGTGCACAATTTACTTTTTTTTTTTTTTGCACGTCATGTGCGGGGCTCCATACATATTAACTAACACATTGCTTTAATTTATTTTACATACAACCCAAAATAGCATTTTAAATAACATCTACGCATTATATAATAGCGTAGTTTTGCCTTGCGATTACGTAATGACGTCACAAAGTCATTTAGCAACTTTTAGCAACAAATCGATCTGCCTTTAGCAACTTCCCCTGAAAATTAGTTGGCAACAGTGGAAACGGTGCTACTCGTCAGTTGCTCTGTAACCTTTTTATGAATGGATGGTTTTGAGAATGGTTTAGTGCGAATATCTTATCTGACATGCTGCATGTTTTGGACTGACCAGTTAGGGTGGCCATGCGTCCGGATTTTTGGGAGTTTTGGAGTTGCGCTGAATCGGCCTAAAAAAACCTGCTCTAGAATCTTTATTGGGACCTAAGATTGCGACGTAGCAGCATAGCGCATAATGCCGTAAGATCTCTTGTCAAACAAATTATTGGCTAAAAGTGGTGTCAAATAAATATCTGATATATCATTAGTTTAAAAAACATAAACAAGCCTCCACGGCGTGCTGGCTACATCATATCATAACGTTAACATGCCGAAACGTCAGACCTCATTAATCCGGAATGGACAAAAAAGCACAAATTTATATTAAAAAGCAGTAGAGACACTTTTCATGGATTTTGCACACTGTGACGCTGTGAAGTGGACGTTAGTAGTCAAGGGAAAGCCGCCTTTGACCGACATGCCAACACGGAAAAACATAAAAGTAACCGACGAGCCGCAGGTAGCCTACATCTTCCCTTATTTTTTTCGAGAAGCAACATCACCTCAGGATGACAAAATCTCTGCAGCAGAGCTTTGTAAAGTCTATCATGCAGTCAAGCATCACCAGTCATACTGTATAACATAAATACATAAATAAACAAATAATGAATGCGAAAAATAAATATACATTTCAGTTCTTCAAAAAGAGCTGCTGCAGAGGGTGAACCTCTTTGATAAGAACTGAAATGTGTATTTATTTATTTTTCGCATTCATTATTTGTTTATTTGTGTATTTCTGTCATTTCCAGAAGTCCAGAAATGTTGTTTTCAGGCACTGTGCACTTTGCAAGACAGGTTCATCTGAGTGGTCAGTTTTTGAAACAGACATCACTATGTCTCGAATAAATACAAATGCTGTAAACACTTTTTTGCCTCTTCTGTTACACATAAGTCTACATCAAGATATATCGTAGATCAAATTGTCTAGCAATGAATAGAGTAGGCTATTGCAGAATCACTGTATTGAGTTACCATTGATATGATCAACAAAATTATATTGTAGTTGTGAGTACACCAGAGTTCAATGCAATTATTCTTGCCTCACTAAATGCCGAAAAGTGTCCTCCTTTTTGAGGTTATGGAAATGGCCACCCTAGGAGTAGTAGACTATAGCATAGCTTTCAGTTTCTGTTCACAGTAAATGCTTCTCTTCAAGTGCTTGTAAGGTTGAAAATAGCCAAAGATACTTGAAATAAAACAAAGACATCTGCCTTACAGTTGGCAACCACCGTCTTACCCAAGATATTTGAAATTGAAATTTAACCTCATCAGAAGGGCCATTTGGAATTTCTAAGGACAAAGGAAGGCTTGCAGGCCAAATGTTTGTCACACCTTTAGTACAGTGTGAGAAGCTTCGTCTGACTGGTTATCTCACGTTTTGGTCTGATTGGTCAGTTTTGAATGGATAAAAGAAGATTGCAATGGTAGCTCTGTCTCTTTTCATTCTCTGCCTTTCTCTATAGAGGGCTGCTCTTTGGCTCTGTCCTCTCTCTCTCTCTCTCTCTCTCTCTCTCTCTCTCTCTCTCTCTCTCTCTCTCTCTCTCTATCTCTCAGGTAACATTCTATGCATAGGCCTACTGAGTACAATTGAGGTTTAAGTTTACTTCCATTTGAAACAATTTTAAGTGTAACCATAACTAGAATTTGTGTTTCCATTTAAAAGAGATTTCTGTCTATTATGTAATTGACATTATACATTTACCTGATTATTAATAAATTGTAACATTTTTTATCTATTCTGACTTAATCTATAATTATCAAGTAGATTATAGCAACGAAGGGTTAAACGGAATGATTAAATGTTTGACTAACTATCAAATATAAATGACCAAACAACCAATTGGCATTCTAACCTAAATTCGACAATATGATAAATGGAGTCAGATAAAGAATATTATAATCAAATCCATTTTGCCCAGCTGAAACACGAACGTGCAACAGAATTCAGGAACGCAACAGTCAGCAAACATCTTCCCAAATTCGTAATGAGAATCCTTTCACAAATCTGTTGTTGTCAACAAAAAGAAACAGGTCTTCCTCCGTGTTTCCGCCAAAATAAAAGCTCTGTTTAACGTTTGAAAGAAATCCATCAACATTTCTTGTTTTTAAAGGGCAATGAAACCCTAAATCAAATTTTCTGAGATTTTAAGAAGTATGTGTGTTGAACATCATGGAAGACAATGTTCCCATCTGTTAGTTTTGAATGTGGGAGAAAACTAGTTAATTTTAAAACGTTTTGCTCTATTTTCAACTTCCTGGTTTAAATTCGTCTTCATGTGAACGTCATAGGATGTGGCGTTTTCTCGTACTATAATACGGCGATGAGTCATTGTTGTCTCATAATTATTCATGAGACTGCGTGTCTTTGTCCTATGAGAAGACGTGTTGCTTAATTAGAGTTGATAGGCATTTTCTACGGTGGCCCAGTAATGCACAATACAACGAAATTTAAAAAGCATACATAAGTTCACAACACAAAGAAATAAAGCCACAACACAACGAAAAAGCCGCAACACAAAGAAATAAAGCCACAACACAACGGAATCAAGCCACGACACAACGAAATAAAGGCAAAACACAATGAAAAAGCCACAACACAACGAAATCAAGCCACAACACAACGAAAGATCCACAACACAACGAAAAAGCCACAACACAACGGAAATTCTCCCGACCACTAGGGGACTTGCGGAGTGCGGTAAAGTTAGTTTTCCTTGCATTGTTCTATTGATTCACCAGTCTTACAAATAAACACTACAATCAGTTTTAAGTGTGCAAATGTATATCGACATGAAATTCTAAATCACCTCTGTGCATTATAGCTGCATATTTATACTCGAGAACACTTTGACCCGCTGCCACGGCGCTAAGGGAACGTCTGCCAATTCCACCAAGTTGAAACATATAATTTGTATGAATTAAATGTACTTTTTTTTTTTTAATTCCAATGTTGTGCATTACTAAGTCAGTTTTACCAATACAATCAAGCTGTGGAATTTTAACATGTCTGTTTTTAAATGTTAAAAGCAATTTGAATTCATACAAATTATATGTTTCAACAACTTGGTGGAATTGGCAGACGTTCCCTTGGCACCGTGGTATCGGTCAAAGCATTCTCGAAGCATAAATATGCAGCTATAATGCATGTAGGTGATTTTGAATTAATATTTCATTTCGATAAACTATGGTTAGCCTACATACTGTTAAAACTAATTGTGGTATATATATCTTTGTAAGATTGCCGATTCTATAGAACAGTGGCAAATTTACAGCGCTCCGAGTGTCCCCGAGTGGTTAGGAGCATTTCCGTTGTGTTGTGTTTTGATTTATTTGTGTTATGGCTTTTTCGTTGTGTTGTGGCTTGTTTCCGTTGTGTTGTGGCTTTTTCGTTGTGCTGTGGCTTGTTTCTGTTGTCTTGTGGCTTGATTCCGTTGTGTTGTGGCTGGTTTCTGTTGTCTTGTGGCTTGATTCCGTTGTGTTGTGGCTTGTTTCCGTTGTGTTGTGACTTGATTCCGTTGTGTTGTGGCTTGTTTCCGTTGTGGCTTTTTCGTTGTGTTGTGGCTTGTTTCCGTTGTGTTGTGTTTTGATTTATTTGTGTTGTGGCTTTTTCGTTGTGTTGTGGCTTGTTTCCGTTGTGTTGTGGCTTGATTCCTTTGTGTTGTGGCTTGTTTCCGTTGTGTTGTGGCTTGATTCCGTTGTGTTATTGCTTTTTCGTTGTGTTGTGGCTTGTTTCAGTTGTGTTGTGGCTTGTTTCAGTTGTGTTGTGGCTTGATTCCGTTGTGTTGTGGCTTTTTCGTTTTGTTGTGGCTTGTTTCCGTTGTGTTATGCTTTTTCGTTGTGTTGTGGCTTATTTCCGTTGTGTTGTGGCTTGATTCTGTTGTGTTGTGGCTTGTTTCCGTTGTGTTGTGTTTTGATGTATTTGTGTTGTGGTTTTTCATTGTGTTGTGGCTTGTTTTCGTTGTGTTGTGGCTTGTTTTCGTTGTGTTGTGGCTTGATTCCATAGTGTTTTGTTTTTTGATTTATTAGTGTTGTGGCTTATTTTCGTTGTGTTGTGGCTTGTTTTCGTTGTGTTGTGGCTTGATTCCGTTGTGTTGTGTTTTAATGTATTTGTGTTGTGGCTTTTTCATTGTGTTGTGGCTTGTTTTCGTTGTGTTGTGGCTTGTTTTCGTTGTGTTGTGGCTTGATTCCATAGTGTTTTGTTTTTTGAAGTATTAGTGTTGTGGCTTTATCATTGTGTTGTGGCTTGTTTTCGTTGTGTTGTGGCTTGTTTCCTTTGTGTTGTGGCTTGATTCCGTTGTGTTGTGGCTTGATTTCGTGGTGTTGTGTTGTGGCTTGTTTCCGTTGTGGCTTTTTCGTTGTGTTGTGGCTTGTTTCCGTTGTATTGTGTTTTGATTTATTTGTGTTGTGGCTTTTTCATTGTGTTGTGGCTTGATTCCGTTGTGTTGTGGCTTGATTCCGTTGTGTTGTGTTTTGATTTATTTGTGTTGTGGCTTTTTCATTGTGTTGTGGCTTGTTTTCGTTGTGTTGTGGCTTGATTCCGTTGTGTTGTGTTTTGATTTATTTGTGTTGTGGCTTTTTCGTTGTGTTGTGGCTTGTTTTCGTTGTGTTGTGGCTTGATTCCGTTGTGTTGTGGCTTTTTCTTTGTGTTGTGGCTTGATTCTGTTGTGGCTTTTTCGTTGTCTTGTGGCTTGATTCTGTTGTGGCTTTTTCGTTGTCTTGTGGCTTGTTTCCGTTGTGTTGTGGCTTGATTCCGTTGTGTTGTGGCTTGATTCCGTTGTGGCTTTTTCGTTGTCTTGTGGCTTGTTTTCGTTGTGTTGTGGCTTGATTTCGTTGTGTTGTGGCTTGATTTCGTTGTGTTGTGGCTTTGCCGTTGTGTTGTGGCTTGTTTCCGTTGTGTTGTGGCTTGATTCCGTTGTGTTGTGGCTTGATTCCGTTGTGGCTTTTTCGTTGTCTTGTGGCTTGTTTTCGTTGTGTTGTGGCTTGATTTCGTTGTGTTGTGGCTTGATTTCGTTGTGTTGTGGCTTGTTTTCGTTGTGTTGTGGCTTGATTCCGTTGTGTTGTGTTTTAATGTATTTGTGTTGTAGCTTTTTCATTGTGTTGTGGCTTGTTTTCGTTGTGTTGTGGCTTGTTTTTGTTGTGTTGTGGCTTGATTCCATAATGTTTTGTTTTTTGAAGTATTAGTGTTGTGGCTTTATCATTGTGTTGTGGCTTGTTTTCGTTGTGTTGTGGCTTGTTTCCTTTGTGTTGTGGCTTGATTCCGTTGTGTTGTGGCTTGATTTCGTGGTGTTGTGTTGTGGCTTGTTTCCGTTGTGGCTTTTTCGTTGTGTTGTGGCTTGTTTCCGTTGTATTGTGTTTTGATTTATTTGTGTTGTGGCTTTTTCATTGTGTTGTGGCTTGATTCCGTTGTGTTGTGGCTTGATTCCGTTGTGTTGTGTTTTGATTTATTTGTGTTGTGGCTTTTTCATTGTGTTGTGGCTTGTTTTCGTTGTGTTGTGGCTTGATTCCGTTGTGTTGTGTTTTGATTTATTTGTGTTGTGGCTTTTTCGTTGTGTTGTGGCTTGTTTTCGTTGTGTTGTGGCTTGATTCCGTTGTGTTGTGGCTTTTTCTTTGTGTTGTGGCTTGATTCTGTTGTGGCTTTTTCGTTGTCTTGTGGCTTGATTCTGTTGTGGCTTTTTCGTTGTCTTGTGGCTTGTTTCCGTTGTGTTGTGGCTTGATTCCGTTGTGTTGTGGCTTGATTCCGTTGTGGCTTTTTCGTTGTCTTGTGGCTTGTTTTCGTTGTGTTGTGGCTTGATTTCGTTGTGTTGTGGCTTGATTTCGTTGTGTTGTGGCTTTGCCGTTGTGTTGTGGCTTGTTTCCGTTGTGTTGTGGCTTGATTCCGTTGTGTTGTGGCTTGATTCCGTTGTGGCTTTTTCGTTGTCTTGTGGCTTGTTTTCGTTGTGTTGTGGCTTGATTTCGTTGTGTTGTGGCTTTGCCGTTGTGTTGTGGCTTGTTTCCGTTGTGTTGTGGCTTGATTTATTTGTGTTGTGGCTTTTTCATTGTGTTGTGGCTTGATTCCGTTGTGTTGTGGCTTGATTCCGTTGTGTTGTGTTTTGATTTATTTGTGTTGTGGCTTTTTCATTGTGTTGTGGCTTGTTTTCGTTGTGTTGTGGCTTGATTCCGTTGTGTTGTGTTTTGATTTATTTGTGTTGTGGCTTGATTCTGTTGTGGCTTGTTTTCGTTGTGTTGTGGCTTGATTCCGTTGTGTTGTGGCTTTTTCTTTGTGTTGTGGCTTGATTCTGTTGTGGCTTTTTCGTTGTCTTGTGGCTTGATTCTGCTGTGGCTTTTTCGTTGTCTTGTGGCTTGTTTCCGTTGTGTTGTGGCTTGATTCCGTTGTGTTGTGGCTTGATTCCGTTGTGGCTTTTTCGTTGTCTTGTGGCTTTTTCATTGTGTTGTGGCTTGTTTTCGTTGTGTTGTGGCTTGATTCCGTTGTGTTGTGTTTTGATTTATTTGTGTTGTGGCTTTTTCGTTGTGTTGTGGCTTGTTTTCGTTGTGTTGTGGCTTGATTCCGTTGTGTTGTGGCTTTTTCTTTGTGTTGTGGCTTGATTCTGTTGTGGCTTTTTCGTTGTCTTGTGGCTTGATTCTGTTGTGGCTTTTTCGTTGTCTTGTGGCTTGTTTCCGTTGTGTTGTGGCTTGATTCCGCTGTGTTGTGGCTTGATTCCGTTGTGGCTTTTTCGTTGTCTTGTGGCTTGTTTTCGTTGTGTTGTGACTTGATTTCGTTGTGTTGTGGCTTGATTTCGTTGTGTTGTGGCTTTGCCGTTGTGTTGTGGCTTGTTTCCGTTGTGTTGTGGCTTGATTTATTTGTGTTGTGGCTTTTTCGTTGTCTTGTGGCTCGTTTCCGTTGTGTTGTGACTTCATTTATTTGTGTTGTGGCTTTTTCGTTGTCTTGTTTCCGTTGTGTTGTGGCTTGATTTCGTTGTGTTGTGGCTTTTCCGTTGTGTTGTGGCTTTTCCGTTGTGTTGTGGCTTGTTTCCGTTGTGTTGTGGCTTGATTTATTTGTGTTGTGGCTTTTTTGTTGGGTTGTGACTTGTTTCCGTTGTGTTGTGGCTTGATTTATTTGTTTTGTGGCTTTTTCTTTGTGTTGTGGCTTGATTTATTTGTGTTGTGGCTTTTTCGTTGTGTTGTGGCTTGTTTCCGTTGTGTTGTGGCTTGTTTCCGTTGTGTTGTGGCTTGTTTCCGTTGTGTTGTGGCTTGATTTATTTGTGTTGTGGCTTTTTCTTTGTGTTGTGGCTTTTTCGTTGTGGTGTGGCTTGTTTTCGTTGTGTTGTGGCTTGATTCCGTTGTGTTGTGGCTTTTTCTTTGTGTTGTGGCTTGATTCTGTTGTGGCTTTTTCGTTGTCTTGTGGCTTGATTCTGTTGTGGCTTTTTCGTTGTCTTGTGGCTTGTTTCCGTTGTGTTGTGGCTTGATTCTGTTGTGTTGTGGCTTGATTCCGTTGTGGCTTTTTCGTTGTCTTGTGGCTTGTTTCCGTTGTGTTGTGGCTTGATTCCGTTGTGTTGTGGCTTGATTCCGTTGTGGCTTTTTTGTTGTCTTGTGGCTTGTTTCCGTTGTGTTGTGGCTTGATTTCGTTGTGTTGTGGCTTGATTTCGTTGTGTTGTGGCTTTGCCGTTGTGTTGTGGCTTGTTTCCGTTGTGTTGTGGCTTGATTTATTTGTGTTGTGGCTTTTTCGTTGTCTTGTGGCTTGTTTCCGTTGTGTTGTGGCTTCATTTATTTGTGTTGTGGCTTTTTCGTTGTCTTGTGGCTTGTTTCCGTTGTGTTGTGGCTTGATTTCATTGTGTTGTGGCTTTTCCGTTGTGTTGTGGCTTTTCCGTTGTGTTGTGGCTTGTTTCCGTTGTGTTGTGGCTTGATTTATTTGTGTTGTGGCTTTTTTGTTGGGTTGTGACTTGTTTCCGTTGTGTTGTGGCTTGATTTATTTGTTTTGTGGCTCTTTCTTTGTGTTGTGGCTTGATTTATTTGTGTTGTGGCTTGATTTATTTGTGTTGTGGCTTTTTCGTTGTGTTGTGGCTTGTTTCCGTTGTTTTGTGGCTTGTTTCCGTTGTGTTGTGGCTTGATTTATTTGTGTTGTGGCTTTTTCGTTGGGTTGTGGCTTGTTTCTATTGTGTTGTGGCTTGTTTCCATTGTGTTGTGGCTTGTTTCCGTTGTGTTGTGGCTTGATTTATTTGTGTTGTGGCTTTTTCGTTGGGTTGTGGCTTGTTTCCGTTGGGTTGTGGCTTGTTTCCGTTGTGTTGTGGCTTGTTTCCGTTGTGTTGTGGCTTTTTCTTTGTGTTGTGGCTTTTTCTTTGTGTTGTGGCTTAATTTCGTTGTGTTGTGGCTTGTTTCCGTTGTGTTGTGGCTTGATTTATTTGTGTTGTGGCTTTTTCTTTGTGTTGTGGCTTCATTTCATTGTGTTGTGGCTTGTTTTCGTTGTGCTGTGAACTTATGTTTGTTTTTTATATTGCGTTGTGTTGTGCATTACTGGGCCACCATAATTTTCCTCTGACTGGCGCTTCAAACAGTGAGATCGCACACAGTAAGTGAGATATGCATTGATTAGCATATTGTGAGCATATTCAGCATGAGACTTCTTTTCAAAAATTTCAAAAATCGTACATATCCCAGTCTGAACTTTAGTACTGTGAGACTTTGAATATTAAAGTGCAAATTAACACCTGAGCACTCTTGTGGGTTTGCTACTGTTACAATTAAAAACCGTATAAGGGTAAAAAACATGACAGGCAGACATGATGTAAACAACACAACTACAACTAATAAAATTGATGGGTGTGCAAATTATCAAGAATTAACAACAGTCAATCGTATTGGTTGCACAGAGCAGCCCCCAAATAAAAATCTGCTTAGGGCCCCATAAAGGCTTGGGCCGGCCCTGGAATAAATAGACGCTTTGAATACAACAATCTCAATGTATTTGTCTGTCTACTAAAAATATATATACATTTATTATAAATAATAATTTTAAAAATGTATTTTTGATATTTTTTTTTTAAGTGTCTCACTGCAGGAAGCAATAGAGACACAACACACAGAAATGATCTTACCAGTTGATGTGCTTTTCTTTTGTAGAACGTCGGATCAGCATAAGTGATCTCTTGCGTCTGAGCTGTTTTAACAATAATGACATTCGTGTTAAAACGACATAACACTTCATGAAATTATGGTTGTTGATCTGTTGCTTCTCTGTAACATTATTTTAATGTTGTTTTTATATATTTATTGTACATAACACTTGCCATCTTGATCAGCTTTTCTGTGTTTCCTGAAGATGCAGATCCCAAATCCAGCCACAATCAACAGAGATCCGGCAGCAGCAGCAGAGATCAGCACTATGTACAATGAGTGAGCTGATGCTTCTGTAACAGACAACACATCTGATCAATAACAATCAGCAGCACTATATAAAGTTAATACAGGTCTGATACTGTCATGACAAAGAGGAATAGTCAATTGTGTGAGTATTCAGATTTGTGAATGGTGTACATAAGCACAGTTATTGCCATCAACATACCTGCACATGTGTGACAGAGTTCAGTGTTGAGATGTGTGGTCTGGTTGCTGATGGGATTGTTGAGCACACAGCTGTAGGAGTTGTTATCCTGATATTCCACCTCCAGAGGTAGAGAGAGACTGATGCTGAGATCAGACACACTGATGCTGGACAATAAACTGTTTCCTTTGTTCCAGGAGAGAGTCACATGACTCAAATTCACCACTGAACACACTAATGAACAATTTGATGATGATGATGATGATGATGATGATGAAGAACATTGTGAAGAGTTTCTGCTGATGACAGGAACAGGCAGATGAGCTGGAATGAAATGAAATAAGAATGAACTAAAATAATGTTAGCTTTTCATTTGTCTGTGTTTGAATGTGTTGTTTGAACTGATTGTCAGTCCGTGAGTGTTTTTGTGATTATTAAATGAGAATAGTTTGATCTTTTATAAAAGATTTTAACTTTTAAAACCTTTGACCAACATGGTAAGATGATGTAACTCAAATTGTCATCATTTAATCATCATTTAAAAATGTCTGATATACACTGGGTGTATGACTTAAGGAATCTAAAGAGGTCCAAGTATTCAGAAGTTATGACTGATGAGCAGAATGAGCTATTATTAAAATTTCATGACCAGCAGGTGGTGCTGTTCAGGGTCTGTTCCATAGACCGTAAAAAAAATTATGGACGACGCGACTTCATTCTATTCCGCTGAAGAAAAGTGAAGCCGCCAGAGGTCTGAATATGGCGCTGACATCTTGCGCAGGTTTGGGACCGAGTCTGCGCAGTCCAGAGCAGGAAGTAGAGGCGCAATATCAAAAGCCCGCCCACACTCTCACAGATGCAGAACAATTCATTATGTTGGTGTGAAATAAACCGTTATGGAAATATAGAAATTAAAGTTAAAGTTCCACTTTCCTCCCAAAAATCCCCAAAAAATGTAGTGCTTCAGTGACAACTTCACTCAAAGAAGCCGTCAATCTCAGCTGTCAAACGTCACACCCCTCGTTTCTATACCATCAAATAACTAACTAAAACTAAACGTATTTAAAGAACTTACACTTGAAATTAAATCATCGTGATAAAAACTGCCTAAAATGACAGAAACCATCTTTGGGGAAAACATTTTGAAGTGTAATTGAATTGTTTAGTTTGTCTCGCGTCCATTAGAAAACATGGAGGGGCAGGGGTTATGAGCTATACTGGGAACGGCCACCTGGGGGTGATTGAGGCTTTTGGTTTTTAACATGAGTGCGGCAGGCTTGGTCTTTTCCTCTGCTCTGATCATGGCAGATTGTCGAAATTACTTTTACTTGAAACCAATGTATTGATAAGCCCATTCACAAGACAATTACATCCCTAAACAAAATGCAACTTTAATGACAAAATATCCTAATAATGACAATACTAACAGGTATACTGGCATTCAGTGCTTGGTCCCCCATAAAAAACATTATTAACATTAATAAAAAAGAAAAACAAACTGAACAATATTTGATTTGGTTTCTTGTCCCATCTACTTAGAAATACTTTTTTAAACATTCTTATTTTAATATTGTGGTTTATTTTAACACAAATTTCGTGTCAATAAAGAAAATGAAATGAAGTTACTCACCATAGATGTTAACTTTGAACTTCTTGACCTGGGTTTCTCTCTTGATGTTTAGTTGATAAAGTCCAGCGTCTGTGGTTCTGGTGTTTGTGATGGTCAGAGATCCAGTCTGATGATCCAGCTTCAGTCTGCCTCTGAATCTCCCGTCAGCACTATTATTATATAATGAGATCTTACTGTCATCTATGAGAGCTATGAGAGCACCTTGATCTCCAAACTTCCACTCTATCTCATCATCTCTCTGTACTTCAGTAAGATCAGAGTTTAGAGTGACTGAATCTCCCTCCATCACTGACACCGTCTTCACTTCATCAACACCAAACACACCTGAGGAACAACAGACGCAGTTCTTGAGCTGTGTCTGAAATCACTCCCTATCCTTTAAATAGTGCACGACATCGGGTGTCTGTGATTGTATAGTGACATCAAAACTGAGTGAACAACTTCATTTATTCAGCTTAATTTGATCAGCTTCATTTGTTCACTTGTTTAAACCTATAATGCACTCTGATTTAGAGTCTAGAACAAATGTGGAGAGAATTTAAATTGATAGTTCACAATTCTGTCATCATTTATTCACATTCAAGTTGTTCCAAACCTGTATGAGTTTTTTCTGCTGAACACACACAAAAAAATATTTTGAATGTGGGTAATCAAACAGTTGCTGGGAACCAATGACTTCGATAGTGTAAACAAACAATTATATGGGAGACAATGGGGACCAGAAACTTTTTGGTTACCAACATTCTTCAATATTAATATCTTTTTTTGTGACTTTTTGGTTACCAACATTCTTCAATATTAATATCTTTTTTTTGTGTTCAAAAAACAACTTGGGGGTAAGTAAATGATGACAGAATTTTCTTTTCTTTTTTAACCCTTGAAGGGCACAGTGGGCACCACATGAAGGGTCCTTCAGGGCCATCTCAAGCAATTTTTATTTTTTATGTTTCTATAAAATACGTAATACAATATCAGGGTGCATCTGATTAATATACCTTGATTAAAAAAATAATAATAAAAAGGCTAAAACAATTTAAATCATATTTGTAGGGATTCTCAACCCCAAATTTCCTGCTCAGGGTCACTATTGACCGAGCGGACTCCAAAACTCATTAAATAAATAATTCAACCTCATTAAAATATATATTAGGCTATTTATAAAATATATCCCCGTATTTGTAAATATTAAAACGTATTAATTACCGGGCCGCAAAAAAAAACATTAATTAAATTATGTAAGCAAGTGATTAGATGCATAACGTTTTGAGTGAATAACGGCAAATACGAATTATCTGACTATTAAAATACAGCTTATTACAAAAGTGAAATAAATGGATAACTTACCAACCAAACGCAACGAGCTACACAGCACAACAAACACGCGAATCATTTTCTTGAAATGTTCACCGTCTTCTTCATTTATATCGTTTGGCAGAAATTACCGATCTATAGGCCTAGTAAACTTTGTCAACGCCCTTGAACTTTGTAATTAAATGATATATATTAGCTACGATGAGAGAAGTCGTCAGTGAAGTGTTATGATGGTTGACACTTGACAGTGAGAAAAAACCTCCGGACAAGCGCCGCCTAGTTGATGTGTCGAGCTGAACAAAGCACGACTTTTATTAATCTCGTTTTACATTTAAATAAAGCAAAAACAACAACACATATTTTCTTGTGCTGTATCTTTTCTAATTGATTGGAATTATGGTTTTCCTATAGCAGAGTTCCAAACAAGCCAATTCCATACACTGATAAGAATTCTTAACACTTTATTTTACAGTTAAACGTTACATGTAACATATCTATAAATAATGCACAATTACATGGAACTAACCCTAAACCAACCCCAAGCCTAACCATATAGTAAGTAGGCCAACAAGTAGTTAAGTATTACTACACAGTACTACTTAAATGCATGATTACACTGTAACACGGACACCGTAAAATACCAATAAGTGTGACCCAATTCTTATTCCTTTCAAGTACATCCACTAAACTCAGCACAGTCCATCAGACTGCATGTTTTGACTAATCACACAATATTTATATCTTTTTTTGTAACTTAAGGCTTCCAGTAGAGGATGATGAAAAATGAATCCTTCGAATTCGAAAAATGAAGAAGCAAATAAGACATTTAATTATCTGTGTAAATATCTCAATTTAGGTCCCCACGATGACACGAGTCCCCATGAGTCTGTCTACAGTCAGGTTGAAGTCCCCACCAGGCTAGAAAAACATGTACACACACACACACACACACACACACACACACACACACACACACACACACACACACACACACACACACACACACACACACACACACACACACACACACACACACACACACACACACACACACACACACACACACACGTGACTGCTTCGTACTCCGATTCAAAAAGGTTTAAAATGCGTGACACAGGGCGCACCCTTGTGGATTGTACGGTGTATTGCGTTGCGTTCATAGTTAAGTTGCATTGAACTGTTTGTTGTGTTGCGCGAGTTTAGGAGAGTTATTGTTGCGATACTTTGTCATGGAATCTGCTGCAAAGAGAGGGCGTTCTGGAATGTGGGAGCACTTTCAATTGACTTCGCACAATAAGGTTGATAATATATCTGTCTTTTGTTCTGTAGCCTGCAGTCCAGGGCTGCGTTCGAAACCGCATACTTCCCTACTAAATAGTAGGCTAGTAAAAAGCAGTAGGCGAGGGAATAGTAGGCCTATGTCCGAGTCCATAGACTGCGTTCGAAACCGCATAGCCTACAGTAGGTAGGTAGACTTACTTAACGAGCTCTAAAAGCGTATTATAGGCTATTGCCTGATCCCGTTAATTATGAATGCGATCCGCACTTCATGCGCCATGTTGACGTTATCATGTGACCTACGACGTTCTTCTTCTTCTTCTTCTTCTTCTTCTTCTTCTACTTCTTCTTGTTTTACGGCGGATCGCAAACAAATACGTGCATTACCGCCACCTATAGCCGAAATGGACCATTAACACTTCCTCTATCTCTATACCCAACATAAATTCCTTTATTTACCCGCATAGAGACATCATCGAATTTCGTCCGGCGCTGCGTGTTCAGCTCCTCCGTCCACTCTCAGCCCCCATGACAGGAAAAAAAAAAAAAACACCTATTTTAAATACACTTATTTAACCCAGTACTACCCAAATAATCTACCAATAAATTTATTATAGTCCTATCTGATTTTAATACATTTTGAATATTCAACTTAACTCCTATATTATTTAATTCCTCCTTCAACTCTTTCCTTTCAACCTTATATCTCCTACAGTGCACTATTACATGTTCAACTGTTTCACTAACTTCACATACCTCACATAAACCTGTTGGATGCTTACTTATTAAGTGCAATGTGCTATTCAATCTTGTATGCCCCAATCTTAATCTTGTAATCATATTCTCTTCAATCCTACTCCTACCTGATATTCTTCCCTTACCCACTGTTGACTGTATTTGATGCATATGTCTACCTTTTAGTTCATTGTCCCAATATTGCTGCCATAATTTCAGAATATTCTTTTTAATAATTGATTTAATTTCTGACCTACTAAATAAAATCTGTATATCTACTATTTCTCGTTCTATTGCCTTTTTTGCTAATGCATCCGCCTCCTCATTACCTCTCAACCCAATGTGAGCTGGAACCCACAAAAACTGTACCTCTAAACTAGCTTGTTTTATTGAATATAATTCTTGAACTATCTCTATTACCATATCCTGTCTTGTTTCTGACTTCATCTCCTTCAAACTTATTAGAGCTGAACTACAATCTGAACATATTACTGCCTTGGATATTTTAACTTCCCTAATCCACCTCATTGCCATAATTATTGCAAACATCTCTCCAGTATACACCGATAAACAATCTGATATCCTTTTATTCTTATACACTTTAACCTTTGGAATAATGAATGCAGAACCCACATGACCAGTTTTTGAATCTTTTGAAGCATCTGTAAAAATGTGCATATATTCTCCATATCTTGACCCAATATACTCCCTTACATTATATACTTCTGTTTCATATGAACCTTCCTTTTGCCTTTTTTCTAATAAACTTAAATCTACTTCTGGTTGGGGCATGATCCATAATGGTACTCGAGATAAAGGAATTATTGGAGCATATCCAACCTCCTCCAATCTCATATCTCTAACCAATTTCCTCACACTCCATCCAAAACTATTACACTCTCTCTTCTCATATTCCCAACTAGGACTCATTACTTTCCTTGTCGGGTGTTCCTCACTCTGACCTCTTAAATTTGCCCAATAAGATGCCATTAATTGCTGTCTTCTTATATGCAAAGGCATTTCACCCATCTCTACCTGAAGAGCCGAAACTGGAGAAGTTGGATATGCTCCGCAGCAAATTCTTAATGCTTGAGACTGAATTCTCTCTAATTTAATTAAATGAGATTTATTTGCAGAACCATATACAATACAACCATAATCAATTATAGATCTTATCATAGATATATATATAGTTTTTAAAGCCAATCTATCTGCTCCCCATTCCTGTCCTGAAATACATCTCATTACATTCACTACACGCTTACATCTTCCCACCATTTTTTCAACATGCTCTCTCCAAGTTAATCTACTATCAAACCAAACTCCTAGAAATCTTACTATACTTACACGCTCTAATTCTTTTTTGTATAATTTTAACTTAACATCCACATTCCTCCTCATTTTAGAAAAAAGTTTTATTTTTGTTTTTTCCACTGAAAACTTAAAACCATTTTCCCCTGACCACTTTTCAACTTCATTTAGCGCACTTTGCATATTCTTTATGTTATAATCTATATTCTTTCCTCTAAACCAGATAGCCCCATCATCAGCAAACAATGATTTCCCCATACTTCTATCAATCCTTGAGAAAACATCATTAATCATAATAATAAATAAAAGTGGACTTATTACACTGCCCTTAGGTGTACCATTATCAATTGCTCCACTTAAAGATATAGCTCCACCCACCTTTACTTCTTCCAATTAAAAACTCTTTTATCCAATTATACATTCTTCCTTTTATACTCATTTTCTGTAACTTTATTAATAACCCCTCTTTCCACAACATATCATAAGCCTTTTCTATATCAAAGAAAACAGCAAAGACACTCTCCTTATTTATAAATGCCTTTCTTATATCATCTTCTAAAGATACTATTGGATCCATAGTCCCTCTACCACACCTAAACCCACTTTGATAAGAAAAAAACCATTTCATTTTTTCCAAATGATAATTCAATCTATCAGCTATCATTCTCTCCATTACCTTACATAAATGAGAAGTTAAAGATATTGGACGATAATTTATAGGATTACTTGGATCTTTCCCAGGCTTTTTAATAGGTATAATTAATGCTTCCTTCCAACTTTGAGGAATTATACCTTCTATCCATATTCTATTATAAAATGTTAAAATCACTTCCATTGATGTTTCACTAAAATGCTTCATCATACAGTAACTAATCCCATCCACTCCTGGAGTAGATTGTTTCATTCTTCTTACTGCACTCTTTAACTCACTCATAGAAAATGGTACATCTAACAAATTATCTTCAGCCTCTTTTTTCTTCTTTATATCAGGATATTCCTTCATCACACTCTCCCTCATTTCCCTACTCTGTTCAGTCAAATTCTCTGAACTATTTACTTTTATAAATGCCTTTAAAAACATTTCCACTTTATCTCCATCCTCCACAGCTACTTCTCCCTCCATACTTAAAACTGGATACCCATTACACTTTTGAATCCCTTTCATTTTCTTAATCATACCCCATACTTCCTCTACTGGTGTATTCTTCCCAATTTCATCACAATAAGCCATCCAATACTGTTTTCTGGCTTTCCTTATTATCCTCCTTACCTCAGCTTGTGCTTGTTTATACTCTATTAAATCTTGAAAATTATGTGTTTTCTTAACTATCCTAAATGCTTTCCTCTTCCTTCTAATTGCACTAGTACATTCTTCAGTCCACCATGGAACTATCTTATTCTTCCTACGTCCTTTCCTTTTTGGTATATATTTATTTGCTGCTACTTGAATAGCATAAACAACATCATCACTAATCATTTCTACAGATCTATCTGGTTCTAATATAATATTCTTTAATCCCTCTTCACTCAGACTCATGAATTCTTCCCAATTCGCTTTATCAAACCTCCAGCTACCAATATTTCCTTGACTCGCCTTACTTCCTCTCACATTTACACTAACAGATATCATTATTGGATAATGATCACTCCCAATAGTATCTTGTCGCATTATTTCCCACTCAGCACTTCCTGCTATTGAATCAGACACCATTGTTAGATCTAACACAGACTCTTTACCTGTAGCCACATCTATTCTTGTATTACCCCCATCATTCAGACACACCAAATTTCTCCGATCTATCAAATCTTCCACCACCATTCCATTACAATCTGTCACTAAACCTCCCCATAACATGCTCTGTGCATTAAAATCCCCACACCAAATTACCCTATCTTCATTAAGACCCTCTATTTGTTCTAACTCACTCAACACTAATTTCTTACAAGGATTATAAAAGTTTATTATTACATACTTTATTCCATTCACCCATACCTCTACTACAACATACTCTTGTGTTACACCTTTGCCTAATGATCTATATTGCATGCCTTCCTTAATAAGAGTAATACACCCTCCACCATTTCCCTCCTCTCTATCTCTTCTCTCACTCACATATCCTTTAATAACAAAATCAAATCTAGGTTTAAGCCATGACTCTTGAATACATATCAGATCCGGTTTAACTTCCATGTCATTAATAACACCTTTAAACTCCAATCCATTAGCCACAAGACTTCTCGCATTGCATTGTATAATTAAAATCATCCTTCTATCCAAACCATGCTTCCTGGCTAGATTGTATCTCACTAATCAGCCCGTCTCTAACCATTTCCCATGATATGTCCTTTACTCCCAAGAATCTCTCTGCTGCCTTGACTATAATTTGAATCTTAGTTGTCTTCTTTTCAGTTTGTGCAGTACAATTAATTACTTCAGCTACGAACAACAAGAAATTTACTTTACTTACAATCATTGTCTCTTCTGTGATCCTACCTTCCATCTCTGATATTTCCTCAATTCTCCTCTCTTTTTGCACATCCCTCTCTTTTCCTTTCTCTCTATTCCTTGTATCAACCACTTTAACAGCTTCAGCATATGTTATATTCCTCTTGGCTCTCTCATTCTGTACTTCAATTGCTTTCTTCCTCACCTCACATCCTCCAAACGCAACACTATGCTCCCCTCCACAGTTGCAGCATTTTGGTCCTGCTCCTTCACATTTGCCATAATCATGTTCTCCCCCACATCTTGCACATCGTTTCTTAGCTTTACACACCATAGCAACATGCCCGTATTTTTGACAATTATAACATCTTAAAGGAGGAGGCACAAAAGGCCTCACTGAATAACTGATAAATCCAAGCTTGACCTTATCTGGCAATATAACTCCTTCAAACGTAAGCTCAACAGAGAGACTCTCCATTCTGTTCCCTTCTCTACTCATAAACAATCGCCTAGCACCAACTATTTTCCCTCCACTGATGTTACTTTTAAGCTCTTCCATAGTCACTCCCAATGGCACTCCAGATATTACTCCACTTACCCACTGCCTCTGTCCTACAATCTTACTACTCACCACTTCCTGCTTACACATTACTTTAATCTTCATCACTTTCCTTCTTTGCTCTTCACTATTACAAACAATCATCAAATCTCCATTACTTAACACTTTTGCAATCTTAATTTCTCCAACTACTTTCCTCAACTCTTTTGTTAATACAATTGGACTTACCTTTCGCATTCCACCAACCTCTTTAAATTTCAATATTACCTTCAACTCATCCAAATTTACATTCCTCACCTCCTGTTCATTTCCACTCTCCCCTGAACTTCTTACCTCTATCTGATGTTTTTTCTTTCTTTTCTTTGTACCTACATCTTCCCTTATATCTAAATTCCTCTCTTCTCCTGTCTTTCCTAATTCCATTTGATCATCTTCCACATCCGCATCATCAACACTAACTAGTGTCTCTGGTCCATTTCCACTATAATTTTTCTTATACTTTGACATGATCGATTTCGCTGCATTTGCCGCCATCCACCGACCTACGACGTTATCTTTTTTTATTATTATTATACTTTCAAAATTACAGAATTCAATAGCAACACAATTCCACACATTTACAAATTTTTCAAGTAGGCTAGGCCTATATGAAGGAACAATAGTTAAAATAAAAAAAATAAAAAATCAAAATTAAAAGGGCATCACAAACATGTTAAATTCATTTAGCAAATACACAGTTTTTTGGGCTTTTCGGTTTTTTGAAAACTTTATAGATTCTAAATAACCTTTAAAGACTGTTTGAAAATTAGCAAAATTGGGTTTCGAGTTATTCCATTTAGATTGATGAATGAAAAATGTTCCCATTAACAAAAACAAATCAACAATATATATCATTCTTTTGGAAAAGTCAAATTCATGTGAATGAAGTAAAACAGAGGACAAATTTAAGACTAGGTTGCAATTCATTTTAACACTTAGAAATTGTGACATCTCATACCAAAAGAAAGATGAACAGGCACATTTAAAAAATAAATGCACAATAGATTCTTTTTCACAATTACAAAAAGAGCAATTGTAATCAATATCCAGACGAAAACGCTCTAATGTTTCTTTCACAGGATATTCTATGAGCAATTTTAAATGACACTTCTTTGGTTTTATTTGTTACACAATACCGATTAAGAACACCCCAAAGATGTTCCCACTCAAATGAAGGAAACATATTAATCCAAACAAATTTAGATGGAGGAGAAGAGATATTAACAAAAAGAGATCTAATCGATTGGTTTCTGCATTTATCATTAATTAAATAAATTTTATCTAAAAACAAATGTTTAGAGACTTTACTCCCTACAGTGTTACACCAAGTACCCTGATTCCTGAATAGAGATAGAATTTTGGCAGAAATAGAATTCAGGACAATATAATATTCTTTAACAGAAATATGACACTTAAATTTAAGACATAGTTCACCAATACTCAAAAACTGACCATCCGAATTCAACAAGTGACCAACCAACAATATATCAGACTCAAACCAATGTCTAAAAAATAAGGATTTTCTTTGGTGTGTGATATACTTGTTATTCCATATAAAAAAGGAGTGAGGAGAGAAGTTGTGCTTAAAAGCCAAACACCACGTTAAAAGGACTTGCCTGTGAAAATTAGATAATTTAAGAGGTATTTTGTTAATATCAAAACTGCATCTAAGAAAAAAATTTATACCACCAAGTTGTTCAAACAAATGGTTAGGGAAAATATTCCACATAGAGCTATGGGGCGCCGTTTGTAAAGCGGCTCACGCTGAAAATAACAGCAACATTTTGACACATTTAGCTTCAAACAATGTTTAAAAAACTGGTATGAATTTTTGGCGGTCACTTTTTTAGCACATTTACAACAATATTTGTCAACTTAGAGATATTTTAAATAGTTAAATCTAAATGTTACATGTTAAATGTAAATCTAAATGTTAAATCTAAATGTTAAATCTAAATCTAAATGTTAAATCTAAATCTAAATGTTAAATCTAAATCTAAATGTTAAATCTAAATCTAAATCTAAATGCTAAATCTAAATGTTAAATCTAAACGTTAAATCTAAATGTTACATCTAAATCTAAATGTAAAATCTAAATGTTAAATCTAAATACAAAATCTAAATCTAAATGTTAAATCTAAATGTTAAATCTAAATATAAATGTTGAATCTAAATGTTTCGGGTGAAACTAAATATTTAACTAATATGCAAATTCAGAATGCAGATAACCGGTTTTAACATTTAGATTTAACATTTAGATTTAGATGTAACGTTTAGATTTAACGTTTAGATTTAACATTTAGATTTAGCATTTAGATTTAGATTTAACATTTAGATTTAGATTTAGATTTAACATTTAGATTTAGATTTAACATTTAGATTTAGCATTTAGATTTAGATTTAACATTTAGATTTAACATTTAGATTTAGATTTAGATTTAACATTTAGATTTAGATTTAACATTTAGATTTAACATTTAGATTTAGATTTAGATTTAATATTTAGATTTAACATTTAGATTTAACAATTAACATTTAGATTTAACATTTAACATTTAGATTTAACTATTTAAAATATCTCTAAGTTGACAAATATTGTTGTAAATGTGCTAAAAAAGTGACCGCCAAAAATTCATACCAGTTTTTTAAACATTGTTTGAAGCTAAATGTGTCAAAATGTTGCTGTTATTTTCAGCGTGAGCCGCTTTACAAATTATTTTTAATAAAAAATTTTAACCAATTTATTTTAACCCCTTAAGCTGCATGAGCGCGTGCACGGGTTGAAGCGCTATTTTTAGCACAAGTGTAATATTCACAAGTGCTATTCAAAGTGGTAAAATCCACAACATTTAAACCACCCTGGTCATGTGGAATGCATAATATATTTTTCTTTAAATAATGAGGTTTGTTTTTCCAAACAAAGTCAAAAATTAACTTGTCAAACTCTTTGGTAAATGACAAATAGAGCTTGGGAGACATATGCAGATCTTGACAAACCTTCAGATTTAGACAATAAGACACGACCATTGAAGGGTCAAGGGTCAAGCCAAACATCACTCGTCTCTTCATCAGACACATATCCTTCAAGAATGATTTTATGTTCAATATTAAAATAAGAATTAATGATAATCAAGTTATAACCATTTCCTACATTTGATTAATCAGATCTCTATATTCAAGGAGTGATTTTGGATATTTTAGTGTTTTAGTTGCTCTGTGCTTTTGAATCCAGATTATTTAGGTGCTGCTCTGATGTCTGTGTCAAGGCGTGCTGACAGGCAAATGTCCTTGGTGTTTGAAGTGAGAAGAGCTCAGCATGTGTTAACTGTATGTCTTCCTAAAATGACCCCCGGGGTCATCTATGTTACAGCTATGTGACTCTTTTGTGGACTCAGAGAAATGTACCTCTCTGATATACCTTTCTTTCTTTATAGAATAGAATAAAGTCACTTCTGTACTAAATGTAGTATCAGCATGTTTTGGAGAAGTGCTTTGTTGATAGTTAGTTAAGATGTTCCGACCTTGATGGAAACTGGTATTCTCTGGAGTATTGTGTGTGTGCGTTGTATGATTTGTGCAGATCCAGTATTGGATATGGGCCTTCCTGCAGGCGATGCCCGACCTTTAGACGCTTTTCTGTGACCTCCGAGGTCACTGGAGACTAATCTGGGCCTGGGCGACATCAAGTCTACGCATTTTTAGAGATATATGCTCCTATCTGTCTACGTGTGGAAAGTTGCTTACATTGCATGTTGTTAGAACCAATCAGAATCATTCCACATGGCAGTAATGACGTGTCTAGACCTTGAAAACAGTATAACTGTTCAGAAAATTGTATGTACATTAGGCGGAGGCGGGGAGACTGTTAGAGGGAGCGCGGCCTACAAACTCCTCTTGAGCTGGCTTCTGCTGATGAAACTGCAAACTATTCTTCAGTAAAATTTTCTTTAATTAATCTGACTCCTGACTCCTGGTCTTCATTTTTCACTACTGGTCCTGGGTCCTAAGCTGTTACCCCAACACCATCAATTTCATCAGAGTTAACACTTTTAAGTGGAAATATCTCACATTTGCTAATATTAAGGTTGAGACCAGATACCTTAGAGAAATTATTTATGGTACCAATCGCTTTGCTAACCTCTGCAGCATTTTTTAAAAAGAGTGTGGTGTCATCGGCCAGCTGACAAATTTTTAATTAATTCCCAAAAATGTTAATACCTTGAAAGAAATTCATATTTACATAGCAAGAAAGAACCTGTGTGACGAGCAGAAAAAGAAACGGAGAGATTGCACAACCCTGTCTAATGCCTACCAAAAGAAAAAACCTACCAAAAGTCCCATTAATCATTTTAACAGAGCTGTTACATTCTGTGTACAGGCTTGTAATTGCCTTTCTAAAAAAGGTTCCAAATTTAAAGTATTCTAAAGTTGCGAACATGAATTTGTGCTCCACTGTATCAAAGGCTTTATTAAAGTCAATAAATAGTATTAGGTTGTCATCATCAAGAAGGTGACTGTAATCAATAAAATCGAGAATAAGACGAATATTGTTGCATATATGCCTCCCTTTCATGAAACCTGACTGAGACTTATCAATTAGGGAATCCAAACCTAATTTCAGCCTGCTGGCAAAAATAAGAGAAAACAGTTTGGCATCAGTGTTTAATAATGTTATAGGTCTCCACCCATCTAAAGATAGAGTATCCTTATTTGGCTTCGGGATTAAGGTAAATACACCCTGTCTAAGAGATGGAGGTAAAATGCCATTCTTTATAGATTCATTAAACATAGCTAAAATAGATGGGCAAAGGGCATCCCTGAAAGTTTTAAAGAATTAATTTGTGAGCCCATCATTACCAGGGGATTTGTTGTCCTTGAGCTTCTTAAAGGGGTCATATAATGCCATTTTTGTACAAGTTAATATGATTCTTTAGTGTCTAAATGAAAAGTTTGTAATATACTTTAATTAAAAATTCTCATTAGTATTGTAAGAAAACACTCATTTTACCTGGTCAAAAACAGCTCTGTTTTCAGCAAGACATTTCAGTGCTTGTGACTTTAAATGATAATGAGCTTTGCTCACCCCGCCCCCTCTGCTCTGTGGGGCGTTCGGTTCGACAACACCACAACACACGTGGAGTGTTGCCTTGACAACAGTTGAGGGTATATTTTCGAGAAATAATGGCAACGGGAGTCTCTGAGGACACATCTGAGCAACCTTATCATTTTGAACCGGAGTCGGAACAGGAACAAGATGACGAACCCGACGAAGTTCAAACTGGACGTTTCTGAATGGTTGGTTAACGTCATGTCACTTTGATCTATCTTTGTACTGACAGAGTAGCGTAGTGAGATACGAATGATATGTGTTTACTGATGTATAGTTCACTGACAGATTGATGTTATGTTATAAGATTTTTTTTTGACATTACTTCTTAATTAGTAACAGTATAAACCATCTACAAAAGTAAGCTTAGTGTAGTGTTACCACGTTAGCTTTATCACCCGCGTACACAGTTTGTAATAACAACCATAACGCGTTGTTCATTATAAACGTGGGATTATGAATTATATTGAGAACGTCATACACAGAAAGCATGCCTTAATGTAACTTACCCTGTAAACTTTAGCCTCATTCATCGTGAAGCGTGCAAGCGATTTGCAAAGATTAATATAAAGGTTAATAAAACGTTACCCTCATATCTTCTGAAGGTGCAGCAGGAACACAATCCTTTTTTCAAGAGCAGCTTGGGGGGGATATTCCCTTCGAAAACAAAACTCAGCAGCCACTGTGTCTTCAGCGGTTCGGATTTAGGAACATCAAAATGACTACTGTGTTCGTTATTACACCCAAGAACAGATCACCACAATCGCTTAGACGCCATTCTGCTCCAGCGTATCAACAATGGTGGACTGATGACAGCTCGCTCAGGGCGGGTCTGTGTTGAAACGCTGCTGTCAATCAACAATCGTGGGAGGGGCGTCCGACCGTGTAATGTCACACGGTCAGAGGGCTCGATTTGAGACAGGGGAAGACATGTAAGGAGATAAAAAAAAAACACTGGATGGATTTTTATCATTATAGGATGGTTGTGTATAGGCACTGCCAACACACATTTCCGTATAATCAACTTGTAAAAGTGCATGTACCATTATATGACCCCTTTAATATTGTCAATAATTTCAGTAATACAAAGCTCTTTCTCACAAATGCTGCCAAATTCATCGTTAACAAAATTACTATTATCCAAATTGTCTAAAAAGGACTCCATTTCAGAGCTAGAATACAAATTTTGATAAAATTCTGCTATAAATTTTGAGATTGTAGGTAAATCATCTGTGACAGTGTTATGCGTAATTTATTAATTGATAATCTTTCACCATTTCTTTTTTCCAACGAATGAAAATATCTTGTGTTTTTTTCACCATGTTCAAGCCACTTCCTTCTGGAGCGTATGAAAGCACCTTTTGCCTTCTCCTCATAAAATGTATTTAAATCCCCTTGTAACTTTATGAGATTTTGAGTATCTTCTTCTGTTAAATCTGTTCTATCACACAGGGCACCAAACTCTTGAATGACATTTTGGCCTGTTTATTTTTGGCGAACAACTTATTCATTTTGATTGCTAAACATCTTACTTTATATTTCATAATGTCCCAATGCAGCCCATATTGGTTAGTAATTAAACTCTGTTTATAGTATTTATTAATTATTTTTAAGACTTCCTGTTTAAAATTATCATTTAATAATAAAGAATTGTTTAAAATCCAGTATCCACTTCACCACTATACCTACGACATTATCACAAGCGCAAAACTTGAAAGATATGAGTGACAGGTTTAATTCATCCATCTATAAATTATTAAACTTGCACATTTTGTTGTCTTGTTGAAGAAACAGCTAGATGCCCATTTATTTTGTGATTGTAAGCAATACATTTTAACCCTACTAATCTGACCCACAGTTTTATCCTTGCGAAATCCCAAAATCGTGATCTCTTGAATATGTTGTTAATTTCTTTATTTTATATGCAAATAATTTCATCCACGAGAAAAAGTGGCCAAAATCTCCTCTATATTTTCCTCTTTTTCTTGTTAAATTTAACTCCTGTTGCATCCCTTAGGCTTATGAAATAACAAAATTATTGCGTTATGATGAATTATTCAAAGATATCTAACCTTGTTATGTGTTTTTTTTCATTTGTATATAATGTATGCAAACCCGTGATATTTGTTTTATCATTATGATTGTTCATTGTTAAAGATACAACTATGTAATTATAAAATAAAATATATGAGAGACAGGTGCAGTAACAGCTCAAAGCATCAGAAACTCCACAGCCCGACCTGGGGTGCGTTTCCCAAAACCATAGTTGCTAACCTGTTAGCAAACTTAGGTCGTTGGCAATGGGAAATTGCATTGCAACCATCAAAGTTGCTAACTTAGTTAGCAACTATGGTTTTGGGAAACGCACCCCTGTGCGGTTTCCCTCAGTGTTTGCACAGAGACGTCTTTCAGCTGAAGATCTCACCTCTGTTGCTTGTCCAATCCTGCTCCTGGAGGGCCAGTGTCCTGCAGAGTTTAGCTCCAACCACAATTAAACACACCTGAACCAGCTAATCAAGGTCTTACTAAGCATATTAGAGACCTCCAGCAGGTGTGTTTAGGCAATCTGGAGCTAAACTCTGCAGGACAGCGGCCCTCCAGGACTGAGTTTGGACACCCCTGCACTAGACAAATGCAGCCGAAGTGAATACATATCAATTTTCAGTCAAGCAATGAATAAATGCATGAGTTAATAAAATATTTTATTTACTGACAATAGGAAACAGGAATGAATGAGTAAAAATGAATAAAAGTAAACATCACAATAAATGAATAAAAGTCAACAACACATGAAACAAAGCTTTATTTAAACGTATTGTTCTAACAAACTATCACACATTTACAGGCCGGTGAACCCCACATCTGCTGCCATCTCAACACAGCTGTGCCAATTCTGCGCCTTTATATTGATGAAGCAGTTGACCACGTTTTATTTAATTCTGTAGTATAAATAATACTATACTCACTCAAAGCCTTTGATAACAGTATTCTTTCATCACCCTCTCTCCAGTCTTCACCAGATAAACACACACGTGCTCTTCTGCCCCTGTAACATCAGACAACATTCACGTTACCTGTATCTTAAACAACACCTTGATAAAAGCATAAACGTGTATGTGCTCAATAGCCTACTACATTTATGTTGAGGTAGTTGCTGATGTGTTAACGTTCCGGTAACACTTTGTAATAGGGGTTGAACGACTTCCGATTTTTTCAAGTCGACATTTATGTGATGAAAGTCGAGTCGACGTCGACTAGTCGCTGATGACGTCATTAATAAACAAATAACCCTGAACCTTGAGCTGAGACGCGAACACGAGTTTTCTTATGCACAGGACAGCTATGGCATGTCACAGCCCTGCCCATAAGGTTATTGCTCCTACTACAACAGCTTTTGTATCAGTTCTTTTGTCTTTGGGTCAACCAACTAATCTTACTACTCTCAAAATGTTACTTTCTGTACTACAATGGTACTGTTACCACACTGCACATAGCTGTAAATACTGTACATATCTGTCAATATGGTTCATACTGATATCCATTTTACTCTGTTTTTCTTATAATATATTGTTAATAAACTGTATATATCTTTATTACTCTTATTACATTGCACATATCAGTACATGTTGTTCATTCATCACTAATATTACATAGCCAAATGAATTATGTTATATTTATTTATTCATATTTATAATTATTTGTATTACTCTAAAACACCTTCTGTAAACCAATTATACTGTACTGTCATATACTTTATATATAACATTGCACTTTTCTGCTTTTTTGCACTTCTGGTTAGACGCAAACTGCATTTCGTTGTCTCTGTAATTGTACTCATGACACTTGCACAATGACAATAAAGTTGAATCTAATCTAATCTAATCATTTACTAATGTTGCTGTTCATAATTTCTTCAAGATTTCCCATTGTTTATTGAGATAAAAACAAGTTTGACATAAATACTTAAATGATTTATAAGTGATAAATAGTGTATCAACTAATAACTGATCAACCATTTACTATTGATCTGTTTGATTTATTTAATGATTTACGCATTTTCTAAAGATAACTTACAGCACATTTGTATATCGTTAGCATGCCACTTATTAATAAGTCATATTTATATAGACATTTTTTTTAAATGATTAGTTCATCATTAACTAATAATTAATACATTACTTATTACTGAATTAACAAAACATGTACAAAATGTTAGCAAATCACCTATTAATCATTTGTGAGTAGTCATGTTTTCTCAATGATTAGTTCATCATTATCTAATAACTTGTAAGTGACTTACAACTGAATTAACAAAACATTTATACATTGTTAGCATATCACTTATTAATTATTTATGAATGTATAGTCATGTTAGTTCATCATTAACTAATAACTTATAAGTGATTTATAACTGAACCTTATTATAAAGTGTTTCCCAAATTTCACTAAAGGAGATATAGCTCAGACTCACTCTCCCAGTTTAAATCTACAACCCCAAATCAGAAAAAGTTGGGACAGTATGGAAAACGCAAGTGAAAGAAGTGATTTCTACACTTACTTTGACTTGTATTTCATTGCAGACAATATGAACACAAAATATTTCATGTTTTGTCTGGTCAACTTCATGTCATTTGTAAATATGCATCCTTTCCTGTCATTCAGACCTGCAATACATTTAAAAAAAAGTTGGGACAGGAGCAATTTAGGGCTAGTAATGAGGTAAAATGGTTAAATAATGATGTGATTTGAAACAGGTGATGTCAACAGGTGATTGTAATTATGATTTGGTACAAAAGCAGCATCCAAGAAAGGTCTAATCCTTTAGGAGCAAAGATGGGCAGAGGATCGTCAGTTTGCCAACAAATACGTGAGAAAATTATTGAAATGTTTAAAAACAATGTTCCTCAAAGAAAGATAGGAAGAGATTTGGATATTTCACATTCAACAGTGCATAACATAATTAAAAGATTCAAGGAATCTGGAGGAATTTCAGTGCGTAAAGGACAAGGGCGCAAGCCTAAGCTGAACAACCGTGATCTCCGATCCGTCAGGCGGCACTGCATCAAGAATCATCATTCATCTATAAGCGATATCACCACATGGGCTCAGGACTACTTTGGCAAACCTTTGTCAAGTACCACAATACGTAGTTACATCCACAAATGCCAGTTAAAACTGTACTGTGCCAAAAGGAAGCCCTATGTTAACAGTGTCCAGAAGCGCCGTCGACTTCATGGGCTCGGAGGCATCTGGGATGGACCATCACACAGTGGAAACGTGTACTGTTGTCAGATGAATCAGTATTTGAGGTATTTTTTGGGAGGAATGGACGCCATGTGCTCCGGACCAAAGAATAAAAGGATCATCCAGACTTTTACCAGCAACAAGTCCAAAAGCCAGGGTCTGTCATGGTATGGGGTTGTGTCAGTGCCCTTGGCAAAGGTAACTTGCACTTCTGTGAAGGCACCATTAATGCTGAAAAGTACATAGAGATTTTGGAGCATAATATGCTGCCTTCAAGAAGACATCTTTTCTAGGGACGTCCATGCATATTTCAACAAGACAATGCAAAACCACATTCTGCACACATTACAAAGTCCTGGCTACGGAGGAAGAGGGTACGGGTACTTGACTGGCCTGCCTGCAGTCCCGACCTGTCTCCAATAGAGAATGTGTGGCGCATTTTGAAGCGCAAAATGCGACAACGAAGACCCCGTACTGTTGCCCACCTTAAGACTTGTTTGCAGGAAGAATGGGACAAAATTACACCTGAAACACTTCATCACTTGGTGTCTTCAGTCCCTAAACGTCTTTTAAGTGTTGTGAAAAGGAATGGCAACATTACAAAGTGGTAAACGCTTTACTGTCCCAACTTTTTTTGAAATGTGTTGCAGGTCTGAATGACAGGAAAGGATGCATATTTACAAATGACATGAAGTTGACCAGACAAAACATGAAATATTTTGTGTTCATATTTTCTGCAATGAAAAACAAGTCAAAGTAAATTTAGAAATCACTTCTTTTTTTTTTTTTTTGCGTTTTCCATACTGTCCCAACTTTTTCTGATTTGGGGTTATATATATATATATATATATATATATATATATATATATATATATATATATATATATATATATATATATATATATATATATATATATATATATATATATATATATATATATACACACACACTCACCTAAAGGATTATTAGGAACACCTGTTCAATTTCTCATTAATGCAATTATCTAATCAACCAATCACATGGCAGTTGCTTCAATGCATTTAGGGGTGTGGTCCTGGTCAAGACAATCTCCTGAAATCCAAACTGAATGTCAGAATGGGAAAGAAAGGTGATTTAAGCAATTTTGATTAAATTTAAGCATGGTTGTTGGTGCCAGACGGGCCCGGTCTGAGTATTTCACAATCTGCTCAGTTACTGGGATTTTCACGCACAACCATTTCTAGGGTTTACACAGAATGGTGTGAAAAGGGAAAAACATCCAGTATGCGGCAGTCCTGTGGGCGAAAATGCCTTGTTGATGCTAGAGGTCAGAGGAGAATGGGCTGACTGATTCAAGCTGAAGAGCAGCTTTGTCTGAAATAACCACTCGTTACAACCGAGGTATGCAGCAAAGCATTTGTGAAGCCACAACACGCACAACCTTGAGGCGGATGGGCTACAACAGCAGAAGACCCCCCGGGTACCACTCATCTCCACTACAAATAGGAAAAAGAGGCTACAATTTGCACAAGCTCACCAAAATTGGACAGTTAAAGACTGGAAAAATGTTGCCTGGTCTGATGAGTCTCGATTTCTGTTGAGACATTCAGAATATATCTCTCGGTAGAGTCAGAATTTGGTGTAAACAGAATGAGAACATGGATCCATCATGCCTTGTTACCACTGTGTAGGCTGGTGGTGGTGGTGTAATGGTGTGGGGGATGTTTTCTTGGCACATTTTAGGCCCCTTAGTGCTAATTGGGCATCGTTTAAATGCCACGGCCTACCTGAGCATTGTTTCTGACCATGTCCATCCCTTTATGACCACCATGTACCCATCCTCTGATGGCTACTTCCAGCAGGATAATGCACCATGTCACAAAGTTTGAATAATTTCAAATTGGTTTCTTGAACATGAAAATGAGTTCACTGTACTAAAATGGCCCCAACAGTCACCAGATCTCAACCCAATAGAGCATCTTTGGGATGTGGTGGAACGGGAGCTTCGTGCCCTGGATGTGCATCCCACAAATCTCCATCAACTGCAAGATGCCATCCTATCAATATGGGCCAACATTTCTAAAGAAAGCTTTCAGCACCTTTGAATCAATGCCACGTAGAATTAATGCAGTTCTGAAGGCGAAAGGGGGTCAAACACAGTATTAGTATGGTGTTCCTAATAATCCTTTAGGTGAGTGTATACATATGCTATTAAAAACGAGGCCAGTGGAAATTATGGTGACAATGGAAAACATTAAATTCAAATATGGCTGCTACAATTAACCCATAAAAAATGAAATCAAGCAATCAATTAAGTAAATAATATTACTAATTTACATTTACAATGTTATAAATACATATGTATGTTTTTCAATAAGTATGTTTTTTTTTAGCCATGGACCCAGCTGGAGGCCTTGCTGATGTATTATTGAATAGTATGTATTAATATTAAGTATTTCATTAAACTATTTGTTGTGGAGAATGTTAGTTTCATTAAACTAACAGCTGTGGAGAAGATGGAGCGAACAATGACTTCATTCATAAAGAAATGGCTCGGCGTCCCACGCTGTCTGACTAACATCAGCCTCGACGGCAGAGGGGTCCTTGAATTGCCTATCACGAGCCTTACTGAAGAGTACAAGTGCGCTAAAGTAAGACTCCAGATGACTTTGAAGGACTCCAAAGACCAGACCATCAGTAATGCCGTTCCACCCCTGTTAACTGGACGGAAATGGACACCATCCAACGCGGTGCAGCAAGCTACGTCAGCCCTGTGGCACAGTGATATTGTAGGGCCCGTCCAGTTGGGAAGAGGAGACTTTGGCCTTATGGCAAGTAAGCCAACTTGGCATAAGGCCTCAACATCAGAGAGGAGGAAAATGGTGC
Organism: Gobio occitaniae; assembly: GCA_033150135.1. Lineage (NCBI taxonomy): Eukaryota > Metazoa > Chordata > Actinopteri > Cypriniformes > Gobionidae > Gobio > Gobio occitaniae. Next base: position 302,849 of record JARQWZ010000153.1, read on the forward strand.
GCCGTCAAGAGGAGGCACAAAGAAGAGCAAAGGCTGTCTCTCTTGCCAAGCAGGGACAATGTATAAGGTGGGAAGGCCTGGAGAGGAGAAAGCTCAGCTGGAGGGAGCTCTGGGAAATGGAGGCAAGCAACATCAGCTTTATCATCAGAGCCACCTATGATGTGCTCCCATCTCCAAAAAACCTCTGCCAATGGTATGGCGAGGACCCGACCTGTTCCCTTTGCCCAACTCCAGCGACTCTTAAACATATCTTGAGCGGTTGTAAGACCAGCCTCACACAAGGTCGTTACACCTGGAGACACAACCAGGTCCTGAAGAGTCTGGCAGCAGCTCTTGAGAGCAAGAGGAACACCACCAACTTCTTGCCCCTGAGAGTAACAAATTCCATCACGGCCCCAAACTTCATCCGAGAGGGACAAAAAAAGCCCAACCATCCCCCTAACAAACCAGAAGCTGGAGCGCTAGCCATGGCCCGGGACTGGAAGATGCTAGTCGATGTTGGCCAGCAACTAATCTTCCCACCCGAGATAGCAGCCACCACCCTTAGGCCAGACTTGGTACTCTGGTCCCCTTCATTGAAGTCTGTTTATATCATAGAGCTCACAGTCCCATGGGAGAATTTAGCAGAAGAGGCCTATGAGCGCAAGAAACTGCGCTACATAGAACTGGCAGCAGACGCTCAACAACGAGGATGGAAAGTGAAAGTCTATCCGGTTGAAGTGGGATGCAGAGGTTTTGTGGCTTTTTCCACCATCAGACTGCTGAAAGACCTTGGCATCCATGGACAGGCTCTACGGCAGACAGTTAGATCAGTCTCTGAAGCGGCCAAAAGAAGCAGCCAGTGGATATGGATTAAGCGGAAGGACCCTTGCTGGGCTCAAAGAGCAACAACATGACCCGCTTACTAATCCCCCCACCCTATACCCCACTTGAGAACCCAAAGTCCCGTGGGCTGTGCCATTTAAAACAACCAGGCAATTCTTATGATTGGGCATGGGACACAAGCTCAGGTTTGATCACCCTATAGCTGGCCACCTTTGATGAGGGTGTCTAGTGTTGAAAGGCCGAAACACCCCCTGATTCAAAGGTACACTACTGATGATGTGTCCCGAAATTAACATCTTTCCCACCTCTGAGATACAGCTCTCACACCACTCTCAACATCAAGGCAAACCTCATGTGCATACCATCTATTGGCACAATGGACAGTTCAACATCACGTCCCGTGTTTTATGATTCTTTGTAATTTTTCAAATGGTTATATATTTATATTTTATTCAGCTTCCATCAGAGCTGCTCAGACAGATTCTTCTAGATGTGGTGTATGAAGAAGCAGTCCCTCCAGAAAAACGCGATTATGCGATCGCGTGATTTAACGCATAATCAGCCAAAGTCTGCATATTCATGCGGTGGCCGCATTTTTTCAAATATGCCGCACTTTCGCCGCATAAATTGCCTATTTCCGTGTGCAAAATATGCGGGGCTAGCATGATTTCATAATCCCCGCATTTTCATTGCAAAAAAAGTCATATATATTAGCAGAAAGTTGAAAAATGTTTGTTTACTTCACACAAGAGCCTCCATTTCCCCCCTATTGCCATGGGAACGCTTTGAAGTGACGTAATTACCTGACGTGAAAGTCATCGAAAAGCTGCAAACCCCGTGGAGAAACATGGATATCGGTGAAACCATGATGAAGCGCAAACTCCCATTTGCCAACAAAAATAACAGCAAAAGACGCGCAAAGCAGTTTCCCTGTGTGCTGACCGATTTCAAAACACAGCATCATCATGAAGCTTCGAAGCGTTATGAATCAATGAGTCGATTCAGCGGTTTGAAGCGTTTAAATCAATGAGTCGATTCAGCGGTTTGAAGCGTTTAAATCAGTGAGTCGATTCAGCGGTTTGAAGCGTTATGAATCAATAGCTGTGTCTCATTTCATTTAATTTTGAAGGCTGCATCCTCTGGAGGACACATCCTGTGAAGGATGCGGTATACGGAGTGTCCTTAATCAGAATTAAACGAGGCGTCCTCCGTAGGACACACAAGCAGGAAGTATCACGTTGCTATGCCAACACGTTCACAGTGGAGTTGCGCTCTCACACCAGTTATATGAATGAAAATTATTTATAACTTGAAAATGACTATGAAATGTTTTGCCTTGACAGCAAAGTACTGTTCTAAATGTAAAAAAAAAAAAAAATCAACACTTGTAATCCTGTTTACCACAACTATCTATTTGAGTTATATACAGCTTAAAAATAAAAACAAGCTTTAAACTACTTAAGTTTAAACACCACATTTCGCTTGCATGTATATCTGCAGGCGGCGCCATTTTTTCAAATAATATTTAAAAAACATGATGGTAGTTAATGGCGACGCAAAGAATTGTGGGTTATCTGCAGCAACGAAGGATACATCTCATGCACACTCCGAATTCCTGAAAAGAAGGGCGCATTTGAAGGTCACATTCGGAGTGTCCTACTTACTTTTTTGAAATGAGACGGCCTTCAGACGCATGCAGCCTTCAAATGCGCCCTCCGGAGGATGCAGCCTTCCAAAATGAGACACAGCTCATGAGTGGATTCAGCGGTTTGAAGCGTTTAAATCAGTGAGTCGATTCAGCGGTTTGAAGCGTTATGAATCAATGAGTCGATTCAGCGGTTTGAAGCGTTATGAATCAATGAGTGGATTCAGCGGTTTGGATCGCCAAAGTCACGTATTTCAGGAGTTTGACCCGCGATCCGAATCAAGAATCGACTCGCTGATTCATAGCATCATGATGCTGTGTTTTGAAATCGGTCATCACTATATAAGTCGTTATTTAGTTTTTTTTTTGCACACAATAACTATTATCGTTGCTTCATAAAGTTATTGTAGAACCACTGTAGTGAGATGGATTTTGTAACGACATCTTTAGTACCTTTTATGGGTCTTGAGAGTGTACATTGTGCCAATGGAGGCCTTTCGGAGCCATTGGATTTACACTAAAATATCTTCATTTGTGTCCAACGACATGAGGGGACGTCATTAATGACAGAATTTAAATTTTTGGATGAACTAACCCTTTAAGAGATTGCACTTTGTGCATTGGAAGCACTCAAATGTCTGTTTTGTAAAGCTATCTCTGTGAAACAGGAAGTTATTTATTCATTTTTCAAGTTGTAGCTAATTCCTTTTGTAAAGCTATAGAACTTGTTTGACTCAATGTTTTGTAAATTTGAGCCATTATTAAGGTCTTCAATAAAACAAGATGAGAACTTAAATATTCCCAGCACTTTCTGTGATGTAGTGCTTTTTTTCTCTTTTTCATCAAACCACAGTTTTTGCAAGTTACCGCAATTTCATCGCATAAAATTGCATAAATATCCCGCATTTTCCCGCATTTTTCATCGCATTTTTTAAGAAAACATGCCGCATAATCAAGGATTTTTGTCCGCAACAATCACAAAAAAAAGCCGCATTTTTCTGGAGGGTCTGAAGAAGGAGATGGAGCCTTTCTCACTCGGTCAGTAGTGTGCCGAAAGTTTAACGACATTGTCAGCCATCAAAGTTTTCGAAGAAAAGCTCACTTTGCCTGGCTGGACAGTATGTATATTTATTACTTTTATTAAATGAACAAAGTTTTTAAAATATTTAGAAAGTTTATTGCATTAATTTCTTGTGTAGGTATCGTTGACTGGAAGTCTGTCAGTCCAAATGTGAGGAAGATGTACAGAGTGGAGTTCACCAGGTGTGATGGCTGTGGATGTCTCTACAAAAATACCACTGGATACTGTGGATCTTCCGAGCTTTCAAAGATTTTGATGGGTTCTGTTCCATGGACTGCTACTACAGAATGACTGAATGAATGAGTGAATGAATGAAGAGTGAATGAATGAGTGAATGAATGAATGAATGTGGAAGAAAGAAATTAAATGGAAATTTAATTGAAACCTAAATAAATGTTTTAGTGGATAAAGGTGTGTCTGTCCCTCAACAGAAGATTATTAAACAATTATTATCTCTTTTTTTGTGACTTTTATCATCAGTTTATCAATATTTGTCTCTCAGGCAAAACATTGTTTTTAGGGTGACATTAATGTATTAACTATGAGCAATACATTTTATGCAGTAGCCTATTTATTAATCTTTTGAGTAATTAAAAATACAGCTGATCATGTTCACAGTAAATTATTTAGATTTTAATGTGTATTAGTAAATATTGAAATTAACATGAACAAATAATAAATGCTGTAGCAGAACTGTTTATTATTAGTTCATGTTAACTAATGTGTGTTCAAAATAGAAATGGTAATTTCCAACTTATGAACAGCTAGTGTGACTAACAGTGTTGAGAGACGTTTGTATCCTAAATAATTATTTATATTATGTTTTTGATGTTTGATAAACTCTGCGTCCCAATTCGCATACTATCCGTACTAAATAGTATTCGAAAAAAGAATTAGTATGTCCCAAATCGTAGTATGTTGAAAAGAGTATTCCAAAGATTCCCGGATGGTTTACTATTTCCGGTCAGAATCCGAAGTGCAGATCGATGCGCACTCTAACGGCTGAATAATTAGCCCAGGTGATGGTAACCCTGCTGACAGTGGCAATACTCACATTAAACATGTCAGCAATTAGCTGCTCTTTCATGCCCACAGCAACCCAGAAAGAGTACATCAAAAACTCGTCAATTAATGGCATGATGCGAGGTGGGCTGGGTTCAGGACAGGCTTCATCCCCGATTATCTTTGCCTTGGTCCAGTACACCAGTCGAGAGGCAGATGGTGCGATAGACTCCCAAAAGATTCTAAATTAACCCTCAGATGGAAATTTAGTGTAGAATCTGATTTGGTCATCTGATGCACAATATCTACTGAAGAGGGTGGGAGATGGCAAGTCTTCTCTCTTTAGTCTGACTTCCAAATCTTCAATGTAACTCAGGGCCTCATCCAGTGCTCCTGTAAAAAAAACAAATATATTATATTAGTTAACAATACTTTAAATTGGTTAATAATATTATTAAAAATATGCACTAATAATATTTTGTATTAATTGAAAAATTTAAATATAGCTTGCTTCACGTTTACAGACCTCTATGTGGTACATAAACAAAGGCTCATTAGATTTTGTTCCTCTTTATAATAATAAAGTATCCTTAACTCCCTTTTGAGTGGTGCTGTAACAATTAAAACTGTGTTTCTAACACTAAACACTGACCACCATAACCAGATAACAGGAATAATACATTTTTAAATGTGTATTATCCCCCAACTAAAATTTTCGCAGACACCATAAATACCATTAGAGGATGCTGATGTATCACATTTTAAACCACTTAAAACATGTTGTTTTGCAAAGACTAACAATAAAAAGTGTCAATATGGCAAGAAAACTTGCAAATGATGTGTAAATTTTATATTTATAACACAACTGTAATGTTTAGACGTTATTTAAACCTTACCTGCGGGTGGGTGTGTCACATAATCGCAGAGGTGGACAAAGTACACAACTTCATTACTTGAGTGAAAGTAAAAGTACTACTGGTCAAATATTACTCCGTTACAAGTGAAAGTTGTTAAAAACTATTTTTACTTAAGTAAAAGTACAGAAGTACTTGCTTTTAAAAGTACTTAAGTATCAAAAGTAAATTTCCTTTTTTATGTCAATGCATTATTTTATTATTGTTGCATTGTTGTATAAATGCACTCTATGTAATGGTGGATTAAGCCAGTCAGTGATGCTCCATCCAACATGCTAGCATACGACCACCTTGAACTAATTTAAATACTTAAAAGTTACAAAGCTTTTTACAAAGCTGCTGTCACTTTAAGGCAGAATACACAAATCCTATACACTGATACACATCCCATATTCCCCCAACTGTTTACGTTCACTTAAGACATAATCAACTTTGTTTACGTGAATACTTTCCAAAATGAAAATTTTGACATTTTGTGTGTATTAGTCTGTTTAAGTGCGAAACCCCCCCAAAAGAAAGCTCTATTCAGTACTTGTGCTCTGGCATCTGAGAGGCACAAAAAACAGACTTCAGATTCATCCATATGTCTATGCTTCTCTTTCTCCCAGACATTTACATTTTGCTTAAAGAAGAAAAAAAAAATCATCCACTGACTTGCAAAGCTGCTACAGAAACGACTTTTGACTTCGAGGACCTTGATAGAAATGTAGTGGAGTAAAAAGTACGATATTTGTCTTTCAAATGTAGTGAAGTTAAAGTAAAAGTTTCCCTAAAAAATAATACTTAAGTAAAGTACAGATACTCAAAAAGTGTACTTAAGTACAGTACTCAAGTAAATGTACTACTTTACTGTCCACCTCTGCATAATCGTGATCCATTTTAGCAGCTGCACCGTTGTCATCCGCCTGGGAGGGGACCAGCTGACTCCCTTTTGAGTGGTGCTGTAAAATTGTTCCAAGGGAAAAGGCTTGGGACAACACCACTTTTAAGGCGACTTATGGTTGTTCCACTATAGTAATCCTCCTTGGCAAAGTGTCTGCTACAGACGCAAGTGCTGCCTTTCCTCACAGAGAAATTCGGCCCTTCTTCTCTGAATCCACAAATTTCTTGTTGCTTGATCAGACGGAAATGAGTGAATAGACAGGTATGGTTGTTTTTGGGTACAACACGAACAACCCGAGACACAACAAAAACTCCTGTTTTTTGACTCAGCCATTTTTGCATTTCCCGCTAGCTACTACCACGGTAACAGGAAGTGTCTTTGCACGTCCTTAACTAACTTCCGGTTAAAATTGCGGAAGTGTGAAAAAGGTCTATTGCCCACAACCCATTGCAAGATGGACGAGGATTCGATTAGAACTACAAACGCGGATAAAAAGTGTTAAAAAACTACAAACATGACGGTTACGCGAGTCTGACGGTTAAAGGTGGGGTAGGTAAGTCTGATCTAAAACACTTGTCCAAATTTGTTTAAACTGTCTTTATATGTCAATACATAATTAAAATGTAAGTACTCTGAAAAAGAGAGTATAAAAATCGAGTCTCTAGACTTTTTAATCTGCAATAAACACCGCTCATTATTTTCGTTCGGGCCGAATCAAGTGATTGGCTTGGGCGACTGTCACTCTCTCTCGCTACCATGGCTACCGCCGCTTTTGCTCCAGGATCTGCCCACATGCGCGCGCTCCTGTGTTGCCAAGTCGGGCTACTTCACAAACTGTTGCCGCGGGCTGTTTTTCATGTCCGCGGGTTGAAGCGACCCCAATTATGTGATGTTTTTCCCCGGGATTTGCGAATTTTAGCAGGCAGCCCTACCAAAAAGACACATATTTTACCCCCCAAATGCGATTGGGCTTGTTTTGGGCTAGTTTTGAGTAGCAATTGGGCGGATTTTGTTGTGAAAACCTGGCAACCCTGGCGCACCCGTTTGAGTTCAAGAGGCTGTATTTCTGCTGCACAGGTAATCTTTCATTTTGATTATACATTTTTTTGGTTTATGTTTTCATGAAGCATGTCTCACTAGCACACGTAGCTGCCTAATACAGCTAACATAACATTACTTAGCATAAAGTTACAATGTTATACACTTAGCGAGCCATTAGTAGAGATGATAAATACTCAATATAGCTCAAGTTGATCGCTGTCGTGTTGAATTTCGCAAAATGTAACTTTAGATAACAAAATGCATGTGTAAAAGCTCGTACACCGCATCCAGGAACTTTTTTTTGGAACTAAGTTAGCTTTAGCTACTACCCTCTGTCTAAACTCTTTTACCATGTTCACCGGCAACTTTACCTGCACGTTTATTTCGGCCCTTGGTTTGTTTTTATATACTCTACCAATGTTTACATCTTGTATCTGTGTGTGTCGTAGACACTGTGTTATGTGTGTATTTTAAACTTTACCAGTATCGTTATTCTAGCTTGAGAGTGAGTACTAAAAGACATCTTATTTCTTTATATTCATAATGATAAAGTTAGATTTTTTTATTACATGTGATTCTGACATGATGTCACTACATGCTCCGCTCCTTCTTCTTCGCTCGTCTCGGGTAAATAATGCGTCTTCCTCCAGCTGAGCTGAGAGGTCGGCTAGGCGCGTTCATGTGTTTTGGGGGCGTGGCTTTGGAAAGAGCCCAGAAGGGAGAAGGTGGAGTGAATGGAAATAATGAGCTATCTTTAAAACAGTCGTGAGAGGTCTACAGGCACTCAATTTTCATACTTTCTTTTTCAGAGTACTTACATTTTAATTATGTATTGATATATAAAGAAAGTTTAAACAAATTTGAAGTGGAGAGGATTAGATAAAGTGGTTTGAGTGAGACTAAACCTATTTAACCTGACGAAAAGATATTTATTCAATATTATCCACATTATATTTCTCCTTCAGCAGCATTGAGAACTTTTGTAATGATATGTTTGGCCATTAACTTTGCAAACACATGAGAGGAGTCTCTGCATTAAAGACTCACGAAAGGCAGATCAACGAGCTACTACATTTCTCTCCGATACGGTAGGAAATTAAATTGAAAGTGAGGGATTTGAACTGACGATGATTGACAGGGCAGTTTAAACGGTGATGGGACGCACGTAACAGAGTCCGTTAAAGATGACGAAGTAGTATGTCCCAAAGCTTGCATACTCTTCTGCTACACACTCAAAAGTATTTACTTTTTCTTCACAAAAAGAGTACATACTTTTAGGGCGTAGTATAAGTAGGCGAATTGGAACGCAGCCTAAACTCGCTGTGATGACGTCACGAATACGCGCCATGTAATGACGTCAGTAGTCCGCGCCATGCAGAAGTTCCGATGGTACTTTTTTTTCTAAAAAGATCGAATGTTCTTAATATCATTAACGTTGTTTTTACTTTAAAAGACTGGAATTTGGTTTTATATTATTGTATTTGATGTATTGCTTCCTTTGAATCTATATGCCAATCGCGAGTAAGAATATAACAACAGGAACATGCAGTTTTCGCGACCAATGAGAAACCGGTCGGCACGCCCATTACTCCAAGCTGCAGAAGTCCATCGCGCATCCGGATTCTAGACGAAGACGATTCCTCCATTTCATGCAAACGTTTTCCTTTACTTTTCTCAAAATCCTAATTTAGAGGATCTATTTCCATCTATATTACTGATGTCATCGCTGCATATTAGTCTGTATTTGGAATCGGATCGGCCTCTCGTCGGTTTTTGTTAGACTCGCTCTGATTCCTTGTGGGTGCGGTTCAGAAACGCCAAACACTCGCAGACTTACGGCCACAATCTTCCTTATTTAGCCCAGCTTTCACTCATCTTTACAACATTATATGATGGACATGTTTTCCATGTTTTTATTCTTGTTGATCATGGACGGTAAGTGTTTAAATTCTGTTTTACTTTTAATGCTTTCGCTTTCACTTTCTACCAGTATTGTCTGCGCAATGTTGACGAGTCGAGAGTGGGCCCAGCGGTAGGCCTACAGTAGCCTAATAAATAAATGCCTACACGTCCTAGCAAATACATATTAATTTAGTTTTCTATGGTTAATGATGTGCTTTATTTTCAGTTATATAATAATCGTTCAAAACAAGACGTGTTTTATGTACTGATTATTATTGACGGAAAGTTACAGATGAGAAAAATATATTGGAATAGATTATATATATATATATATATATATATATATATATATATATATATATATATATATATATATATATATATATATATATATATACATATATACATACATACATACATACATACATACATACATACATACATACATACATACATACATACATGCATGCATGCATGCATGCATGCATACATACATACATACACACACACTCTGTGGGGAGAACAAGTATTTGATACACTGCCGATTTTGCAGGTTTGCCCACTTACAAAGCATGTAGAAGTCTGTAATTTATCATAGGTGCTCTTCAACTGTGAGTGACAGAATCTAAAATAAAAATCCAGAAAATCACATTCTATGATTTTAAGTAATTAATTTGCTTTTTATTGCATGACATAAGTATTTGATACATCAGAAAAGCAGAACTTAATATTTGGTACAGAAACCTTTGTTTGCAATTACAGAGATCATACGTTTCCTGTAGTTCTTGACCAGGTTTGCACACACTGCAGCAGGGATTTTGGCCCACTCCTCCATACAGACCTTCTCCAGATCCTTCAGGTTTCGGGGCTGTCACTGGGCAATACGGACTTTCAGCTCCCTCCAAAGATTTTCTATTTGGTTCAGGTCTGGAGACTGGCTAGGCCACTCCAGGACCTTGAGATGCTTCTTACGGAGCCACTCCTTAGTTGCCCTGGCTGTGTGCTTCGGGTCATTGTCATGCTGGAAGACCCAGCCACGACCCATCTTCAATGCTCTTACTGAGGGAATGAGGTTGTTGGCCAAGATCTTGTGATACATGGCCCCATCCATCCTCCCCTCAATACGGTGCAGTCGTCCTCTCCGCTTTGCAGAAAAGCATCCCCAAAGAATGATGTTTCCACCTCCATGCTTCACAGTAGGAATGGTGTTCTTGGGGTTGTACTCATCCTTCTTCTTCCTCCAAACACGGCGAGTGGAGTTTAGACCGAAAAGCTCTATTTTTGTCTCATCAGACCACATGACCTTCTCCCATTCCTCCTCTGGCTCATCCAGATGGTCATTGGCAAACTTCAGACGGGCCTGGACATGTGCTGGCTTGAGCAGGGGGACTTTACGTGCGCTGCAGGATTTTAATCCTTGACGGCGTAGTGTGTTACTAATGGTTTTCTTTGAGACTGTGGTCCCAGCTCTCTTCAGGTCATTGACCAGGTCCTGCCGTGTAGTTCTGGGCTGATCCCTCACCTTCCTCATGATCATTGATGCCCCATGAGGTGAGATCTTGGATGGTGCCCCAGACCGAGGGAGATTGACCGTCATCTTGAACTTCTTCCGTTTTCTAATAATTGCGGCAACAGTTGTTGCCTTCTCACCAAGCTGCTTGCCTATTGTCCTGTAGCCCATCACAGCCTTGTGCAGGTCTACAATTTTATCCCTGATGTCCTTACACAGCTCTCTGGTCTTGGCCATTGTGGAGAGGTTGGAGTCTGTTTGATTGAGTGTGTGGACAGGTGTCTTATACAGGTAACGAGTTCAAACAGGTGCAGTTAATACAGCTAATGAGTGGAGAACAGGAGGGCTTCTTAAAGAAAAACTAACAGGTCTGTGAGAGCCGGAATTCTTACTGTTGGTAGGTGATCAAATACTTATGTCATGCAATAAAATGCAAATTAATTACTTAAAAATTATACAATGTGATTTTTTTTTTTTTTGGATTTTTGTTTTAGATTCCGTCTCTCACAGTTTAAGTATACTTATGATAAAAATTATAGACCTTTACATGCTTTGTAAGTAGGAAGACCTGCAAAATTGGCAGTGTATCAAATACTTGTTCTCCCCACTGTATATAATATAGGCTACTGCATGTATGACATGTCTGTGTGTCCTAAAATTTAGGTATATACATTTTTCACATCTGAACTGTTTTGACTTCAACATCAGGAGTGGGATTAGATTAATTAGGTAAATAATTTACTATATCTCTTTACATAAATACTATTTTCTACTGAAAACTATCATTTCGTTATTTTTACTAACCCAAATAATGACTCATCCGCTAGGTTGCACGTGAGGGGGAAAACATAGCTTCCTTCCACTTAAGAGTTGAGCTCTTTTTATTTGAATATGTCTCTTTACATAAATACTATTTTCTACTTTAAAAAAATAATTTCATTATTTTACTAACCCAGTGTTTTGTATGTGAATGCTGTTTCACGTGAATATTACCACAGGAGTGAAGCACAAAGCTTTGTTTAGCCTAGAAAGGAAATAATGGTCAGAGAGCACTTTTTCATTCTGTTTTGCGATCTGGACCTGGTCGATCGATTTTCTGTGAATTTTAACAATAGACCTAATCCATTTTATCCCAATGGACATGGACATCTCGTTTCTTTTCCCAAATCTTCACTCACGTCGCAATTTTCGCAGGGGATTATAAACGTTTCTTCCTTTAGTTTGCTTATAATGAAGTCTATTATAACTATTCACATCCTTTACTGTGGGAAAGTATAATAAACACTGTGGGACGAATACCTTTTTTACTTAAAATTTTATTTAACAGAGTTTGTTCTTGTTATTAAACTTGGTAAGGCGCGTCAAGTTTGGTTTATTTGAATAGCGCATTTCACACACACACACCGGTGATTTTAGTTTTGTTTTCTCTGGCAGTGAATAATCAAACATTGCCTAAATGTCTTGACCCTGTGTGAAGATAAAATCCGCTCTTCAGACCTTATACAACAAGTGTTGCTTTGCAACATCAGGAGAAAACATGAAGACGAAGATATTCGAAAAGGTGTCTATCCAGCTAGTGTCCAACATTCATCTCAAAGCGCAGAGCGGTATATGGAAATGTATGAATCAAATATTTTTCTAACTAATGTTTAATTTTCTTATATTCTTTAGGTTACCATTATTTACTGAAAATCGTTTAAATGTTTTATAGGCTGTGTGTTGTTTCACTGACGGAAGTGCTAAAATAAACGCGCATGCTTATGGATGTTTCAGCCTCAAATTATTTCAAAATTTAGGCTATATACTGTATATCTGGCATAGACTACAGTATTTAAAATAGTATATATATATATATGCATTAATTACATTCTCAATTTAATTTACAGAGCAATCCCTGCTAAGTTTTTAGTTTAACTAATACTAGAAGAGGATTAGTGTGTCGCAACGGGGGCATGGCATCATGATGTTGGTCAGCCATCATCGTCCATCGGTGAAACTCTGTAATAAAATATAAACAAAAATGCAAAGATGTAGTCAACTAAATGTAGTAATATCAGTTTTACATGTGAATATAACCATTTGCACAATTTTAACACAAAATACATAGATTGAGAAAGGGGACTGTATGCAGGTGGCCCTGAGGCCAGGAGGGCCTATAAGGATCTTGTCTAAAGGCCTGTTCACACCGGGACGATTTTCGCACACGTTTATCGCCGACGTTTAACGTCTCGGGACTAAACAATGGGCGCCAATGTGAGTGTTCACACCGACGCGCAAAACGGCAGGCGTAAAAGCGTCATTTTTTAAAAAACGCCTCGGGTTCGTTTTTTTATTTTGACGCGGCGCGTAAAAAACTGTCCGACCAATGAGATCGGCGCTTTTGTTCACGTGCCTGGAGCTGCTGAAGTGACAGTAAAACACGACTTGGTGGCGCTCAAGCACAAAACGGTCTTGCCGAGCACACATTGATACGACGAAGAAGTAGTAAGTAGACAAAGAAGAAGATGAACTGCTATGCTGCTTGCCAGTTAGCAAAAAGTGTGTGAATGGTTTTGTCCATATACATAATATATCTATGGTTTTGGCAAGCACGTAAATACTGTCTCTCTTCTTCTTCTGTGTGACAAGCGAGTGTCAGAAGCGTAAAGTGCCGCAGCACCACCTTGTGTACCGGGAGCGCATCTACTGAATGTGCACGTTCACTCGGCGCAACACCAGTGGAAATCGCTTGGGTGTGAACACTCAAGACACGCCGAAAAACGTCACGAAAAACGCTGGCGATAAGCGCACGCAATATTCGTCCCGGTGTGCAGGCCTTAAGGGCCCCGGCCCTGGAATGAGATTTCTACTGGCCCACCCAGCCCTCACACGTCACCCCGGAATGTGCAATAATGCATTGACCAGTACAGCGGGCCTAGTTTACTTTGAGATACCACTCATTGTCAATACTGTGGATAATACTTTTTTTATACTCCAATCTGGCAACATGTATAAGAGATACAGACTTTTCAAAATGCAGTAAATAACAGCATTGGCCCTCACATTGCCCCTTTAACCATTTTCATTTATTTATTTATTATTATATCACCTGACATGTCTGTTCAATGAAATGAGGGGCTGAAGTGGGTGTGACCTTTTATTTGGGGTGGAGCAGTCCTTTCATGAAGCAAAGCCACATGGGACAGTGCCACCAATTGGTTAGATAAATATAACTTTTTAGCATGTTTAAGTTGAAATACATTATATAAAAAATATATGCATGTGCATCAGTATGTAAAAGTATGTTTGATTGTTTAAATATTAATTTTGTTTTGGTTGTATCTCGCATACAAAAGGCAAAACTAAAAAAAAAATAGTTTCTAGATGGTCTTTTTTATTTAGGACACATCTCCATAGCCAACCATACACAGCTGTGTCCCAAAGTGAAGGCTGCTCCTTTGAAGTGCACGAATGGACCTTCGTACTGCACGAAGGCTGAACCGAGGGACAGGGTTGCCAGGACTGCACAACAAAACCCCTCCAATTGCTATTTAAAGGTAGCAGAATCATGGCCAAAACGCGGGGGTGGGCGAAATAACTATTGCTAAAGTAAAGACAACTTAAACCTGTGGACTATAGGCTACAAACAACTCAGAGCAACAGTGTAAAAGTAGCCCAATTCCAGACTTGGCAACACTGAACCGAAAGGTGTTAAATGGCCAATAGCAGGTGTGTGAGAACAGCCCATCCCGGTCCAGCAGCACCAGCGTCTCCCCGTCAGCTCAATTAAAGTGTACAAACAAATGTTCTCTTCTTTTTTAGCTGTTGCTTGCATTACAAAAATAAGCAATGTACAAAACAATCACTTCTCTTATTTAGCCTACACATTTCAAGTTACATAACGAAAATAAAAATGTATAGTATTACTATGGTTAATTTACAAATAACTTGCATTACAAAATTAAATAATGTAGGCTATAGAACATTTCATTTTTAACTTAGGCCTATACATTACAAAACAATGGAGCAATTACTTATTTTTGTAATAACTTACATTTACAAATAACTTGCATTACAAAAAAATAACTAATAGGCCTACGTTTAAAAAATAATATATAGCAAAAATGTTCTGTGCATCCCGGCCACGAGTTTAGAGAGAATAACATTCAGCCTTTGTGGTCGGGTTTTGGAGGAGATGACCGTCGTCAGTGAGCGACGTTCGTTCGTTCGCTAGTAAACCAACAGTTTTTGTTTATTTGTATTTTGGCTTATAATTTTGAGTATTTTATTTAGCTTATTTTTCTGTGTGACATTTTTACGGTGTTGACAGTATTGATGAAAATAGTCTCTCTTTCTATAGGGAACATTTAAATGAGAGATTCTGGAAACTAAATCTAAATTTAGTGGGATCTGGCGTGTCGGGAATAAAATAATTTGCGGGTGAGCATGGAGTGAATTTTAAGCGTGAGCAGGAGGGAGCGGAATAGATCATATAGCGGGAGCAGGACGAAAAAACAGCCCCGCACAGATCTAATTTGTATTTAAACAAAGAGCAGGGAGAGAACTGACAGACTGATTCCTCTTCTTGAGAGAATGGTTGAGAAATACATTTATGCAAGTTACAACCAGAGTTACAACCGCTACCGACTTTCACTGGGAAATTTAATCCTGCGCCACAAAAAATCTGATCGAGTGCAAAAAATCTGATCGAATGCAGACCAGTCTATACAAATCCTGTTGTCACCGATGTGCTATGAATTCTGGGATAGGTAGGCTGCGAAGGGTCCATCTGCTATACCCTTACTTTGCCTGAGAAACGGAGGGCGCATTTTGAAGTCGCTTTCGAATTGCGGCATCCTTCGTCGTGACGCAATCGCACTTCAAATGCGGCCTTCGAAGTGCGGAGCCTTGACATTGGGACACCGCTCTAGGAGCGCGCACACTGCGCATTCCTCTCTGCTTTTAACACCTCAATGCGCCACCGCCCCCTACTGGACAAACCCAATACCACCATTAATATACAACAGTTTTTATTTATATACTAAAAAATGTTTGTTTGTTGCCTCAGGGCAACATTGTGTAGTTAGGACACTTTTGTTCAGGCAATATCATAGGGTAAGGACTACGTATCTATATAGAGAACTGGATTGCTCATGATGTCATAAAAAGTGAAGCCGCCGCGCAGTCACACTGGTATCCCCTAGTAAGCTCACACGTTCTATTGAATCTAAGTAAATTATATGATTTTACTGAGAAAACATTGCCTAAGGGGACATATATTATCAGGGATAATAAGGTCCAGTAAGCCCCAAGCTCCCAAAAAATGGGATGAAATATCCCCCCAAATAAAGAGTTTTTTAAAGGGTTAGTTCAGCCAAAAATGAAAATTGTCATTATTACTCACATCTACGATTTTAACAATGGCTTTACCACTTTTCTAGACCTTGAAAATCTTAATTAAATTAAGCTCTTGGATTTCATCAAAAATATCTTCACTTGTGTTCTGAAGATGAGTGAAGGGTTTGGAACATTAGGGTGAGAAATTAATGACAATTTTCATTTTTGGGTGAACTACCTATTCCTTAACTGGGGTCCGGGGTCTACTCAAGAGGAAACCATGCAAAATTTAAATGTCAATAAATAAGATTTCAATAAAAAAGTGATTAAATGTTAAATTAACACATAATAAAACATGTTAAAACAATTTAAATAAGTAAATAAATGTGCTTAATTTATTATTTGTCAATTTAATAAAAACTAATTGCATAAAGTTGCATAAGTCTAGAGGAAAAGGAAAGTGGAAAAAACCAAAAACAAATAAATAAGATTGAAATAAATAAATAAATAAATTATTGAATGTTAGGGTTAGATTAAAATAAATATATGTGAAAAAGCCTAGTGTAAAACTGTAAAAATGTGAATATAATAATAATAATAAAAATAATAAAATAAGTATATAAGAATAAACACAAACATTTATAAATAAATGTGCAAAAGTTGAGAAATAATTAATATAAGTGATTAAACATTAAAATAACAAACCAAATGTAAAAAAATTAAAACAAATAAATTAGATTAAAATAAATGAATAAAAATGTGATTTAGAATAAAAACATTTATCTATTCATTTAGCGATTAATATAAATTCAAACAAATTTAAATGAACAAATAAATTATAAATTTAACAGTATATTATAGTGAGTAGAAAATAAATATAATAAATTAACTTCATAGAAACTAATGTTAGATATATATTATTAATTTTGTAGTGTATTAATTGGGTGTTTATAAAAGATGTCTTTTAGATTTTAGCTGTTCATATTTGGGGGTTCGTGGCATCTAAACGTTTAAAAAGCCCTGCCATACAGGGAAGACAATGTTCAATTAATATTAGCAGGCGTATTACACTTTTTTTGCAGAAAAAAGTATGATTTATATATGCCTACTTTCTACAAAGTCAGAATGTCCAGTACTATGGGCGGGCGTTGACTTTAGGTCAAACTGACAAAACGAGCACAGAAAATTTAAACCAAGTCACATGATCCATGTACTTAACAGACTCAACTTTGATATTGACAACAGTACTGGATGAAAAATGTTGTCGTACTTCTACAAGAGATTAAAGACTATGTATCCTGTGGTGCACATTGCCTGTTTAAGGGTTAAAGAGAACGTTGTACTTGTGTAAAGAACTTTTCTGGCAAACAAAAAGGGAACATGAGGATATACTTGTATCACTATTACACAACATGTATGATTTTGTTATCCATATATCTAACACATTACATTCATTTGCATTAAACAGACCAGTTTGAAGTGACAAATAAGCATTTTGTCACTTGAAACTGGTTTGATATAAGATTTTATTAAAACAATATATTTTATATATTTTATGTATTTCCATGGGTAAAAAGTCAAAATATTTTGGATCTTGAAGAAATCTTTTTTTTTTGTTGCTTAGTCACGCTGACATGCCTACGTTCTCTAAAAAAATTATTGCAGCACTTGTCATAGTAGTTTCTCTGAGAATTATATTTTTATACTTCCTCATTGGGAGTCATTTTCAATAAAAAGCAAAACATTTGCTGAATGAATAAATGTCTCTCTGTCTGTGTCTGTTTGTTCTGCAGGTGTGTTTGGTGTTGATACAGAAGATGTGAAGACGGTGACAGAGGGAGATTCTCTCACTCTACAGACTGATTTTACTGAAATACAGAAAGATGGTCTTATAAAGTGGGAATATAATAGCACTCGCATTGCAAAAATCAATAAAGAATTGGGTAAAGTTGAATATAATGAGAAGTTGATAATGTTTAGTGACAGACTTACTCTGGATCAAACTGGATTTCTCACCATCTGGAACATCAGACTCAAACACTCTGGTGAATATAAAGTAGAGAGCAGCAGCAGTGAAGGGACCAAATCCAAGACATTCAGAGTTATTGTAAAAGGTGAGTAAATTAAATCTTTTAATATATTGATTATCTAGGCCAGTGGTTCTCAGACCTTTCATGGAGTACCACCAGCTCTGCACATTTTGTATGTCTCCCTCATCTATCACACCTGATTCAACTCATGAGCTCATTAGTAGAGACTGCAAGACCTGCAATGGGTGTGTCAGATTATGGAGACATACAAAATGTGCAGGGTTGGGGGTACTCTACAGCCCTATTCGGACGGTAATTGTTTCTCGTGGGGTCATAAGGTATTTTCATCATTGACGGGCCAGACGGTGATTTTATTGCCGTCCGAATCCAGAATGTCAGTGTTTTTCTCCCACCACCCGTGTAAAAATCCCCGGCCGAATTACCTGCTGTTTTAGACAAACACCAAGGTCGCGTGGTAATTTAATTGCTGTCCGAATCCACATCTGAGTTTTCAAGAATATATCACTTCAAAATTCACTGTTTATATCCTTTTTGACCACTGCAGAGCCCCGTACGGTTGCACTTCACTGTAATTTGGATGCATTTGAAAGATTTTTAGACTTTTATTACTCAACGAATAAAGGGAAATCCCGCACACTATCAGTACTTGCAAAAAATATATGAAAACTTTTTATTTGCAACGTTTCGGTCTCATGACCTTCATCAGGCATATACATGTACATATGATGTATATGCCTGATGAAGGTCATGAGACCGAAACGTTGCTAATGAAAAGTTTTCATATATTTTTTGCAAGTACTGATAGTGTGCGGGAGTTCCCTTTATTCGTTGAGATTTTTGGATTTGGTTGTCCTTTGTCCTACGCACCTATCAATTGCCTACAGGTGTGCGATGGTAATTGTGCACTAATTAGACTTTTATTACTGAAATGCTGGCATGTATTTACAAGAGCAAGATATTTCATCACTGCTCAAAAAATAAAAAATAAAAGCATGTAAATATTTGAAATGGGCCGTTATTATGGCAGCAATTATATATGTTAAAATAACCGCAGCATTATGTTTACCTCATGTAAATAAGAGGCTGTATTAGCCTAAATTATTTCTGCTCATTTCCATGTGGAATAAAATGACATCCTTTATTTTGAGATAAAATACAAGACAGAAAACCATTTTAACTACAATGTGCATCTATATATCTTCCTATTTTTAAACAGATTAATTTTAAAAAAATAATAATTAGGATATTATTTTCCTGTTATTAAATTAAATATGCATTTATTCTTATTATACCAAACATATGACATTTTATTTACAGCATAGAATAATGTTATTGACCATGTGAGCAGTGTTCCCAGGAGCGCAGGATCACAAAACTCGCTCCTCCACCGTGAATAAATCACCATCCGAATGCACGAGTTTTATCACTGAGGTGGCATGCACATTTATTTATTTATTTATTTTATTAATTTACTTCCACGTGAGAAACAATTACCATCCGAATAGGGCTTAGGACAGGTTTGAGAACCACTGATCTAGGCCATGGACTTGTAATAAAAGGTAAACAGAATTGTAATAATTTCAGATATGAAGTGCAACTGTTTCTTCCATAAGATTTCTATAAAAAAAAAAAACATTGTTACTATAAGCCATTTAACACACCTGAACCAATGACTCAGTGTCTAAATATAGGGCCTTGTGAGAGACTGATTAGTTCAGGTGTCTTTATTTGGGGTTGGAGCTAAATTCTGCAGGACGGTGGCCCTCCAGGACCGAGTTTGGAGACCCCTGCTATAAGTGAGATTTGTGGATGGACTCACAAGAAGCCATACATAAACACCTTTGCTACTCTGCTTAGCCATGCGTGGCAATCATTTGGAGCACTTTAGTATCATGATAGTGCCATACCTCTGCACCAGAGCAACATAGAGACTTGAGGCTGGGCTCTTTTTGTTCTTTTCTTTTTTGTTGATGTTTTGGACAGTCTCTTTAAAGGGTTAGTTCACCCAAAAATGAAAATTCTGTCATTAATTACTTACCCTCATGTCGTTCGACACCCGTAAGACCTCCGTTCATCTTCGGAACAGAAATGAAGATATTTTAGTTGAAATCTGATGGCTCTGAAAGGCCTCCATTGGCACAATGGCACGGTTCACTCTCAAGACCCTTAAAAGGTACTAAAGACGTCATTACAAAGTCCATCTCACTACAGTGGTTCTAAAATAACTTTATGAATCGGCGAGAATAGTTTTTGTGCGTAAAAAAACCCCTAAATAACGACTTACATAGTAAT
Organism: Gobio occitaniae; assembly: GCA_033150135.1. Taxonomy (NCBI): domain Eukaryota; kingdom Metazoa; phylum Chordata; class Actinopteri; order Cypriniformes; family Gobionidae; genus Gobio; species Gobio occitaniae. The sequence goes on from JARQWZ010000153.1 coordinate 323,311, forward strand.
GACTATTTCAAAACAAGGCATCATGAAGCTTCGAAGCGTTATGAATCAGCGAGCCGAATCAGCGGTTTGAAACGCCAAATTTCAGCAGTTTGGCGGTTTGACACGCGATCCGAATCATGATTCGGCTCACTGACTCATAACGCTTCGAAGCTTCATGATGTTTTGTTTTGAAATGCACTCGGTCCTGTTTTGAAATGGAATAGATGATATAGAAGAGACTGAGACTCTACACACTGACACTAAACTACAGAAACATGATCTAATACTGTGGAGATTTGGAGCTGAAGGATCTCTCATTGCTAAAGATGATATAGAAGACAATATTACATCATACCATGATGGTGCTGATGCGATATTCAGAGGCAGACTGAAGATGGACAGTAAGACGGGTAAAAAAAAACTAAATAACGACTTGCATAGTGATGACGATTTCAAAACAAGGCATCATGAAACTTCGAAGCGTTATGAATCAGCGAGTCGAATCAGCAGTTTGAATCGCCAAATTTCAGCAGTTTGGCGGTTTGACACGCGATCCGAATCATGATTCGGCTCGCTGATTCATAACGCTTCGAAGCTTCATGAGGCCTTGTTTTGAAATCGTCATCACTATATGTCGTTATTTAGGGTTTTTTTGCGCACAAAAACTATCCTCGCCGATTCATAGTTATTTTAGAACCACTGTAGTGAGATGGACTTTGTAACGACGTCTTTAGTACCTTTTAAGGGTCTTGAGAGTGTAACGTGCATTGTGCCAATGGAGGCCTTTCAGAGCCATCAGATTTCAACTAAAATATCTTCCTTTCTGTTCCGAAGATGAACGGAGGTCTTACGGGTGTCGAACGACATGAGGGTAAGTAATTAATGACAGAATTTTCATTTTTGGGTGAACTAACCCTTTAACTCTAGCCCTGGCAAGAACCACTTACATTTTCTTCAGAATCTAGTTGCTATTATCATTAAACAAAGTGGCTTTTCAGAGTCCTTTTTCTATTACATTTTACTTGATATATTCACTACATTATTAGAAAGCAGACATATTTAACAGATGTGAGACCAGTTTCTGTTAAGTTAAAGGTAATAAGATTGTATATAGTTGTTATTTTATTTATTTTATTTTCTATACTTTCTATTACTAGATTTGGCATGTATATTTGAACTGGAACCCTGTCTATAATATCAGTAAATACTGTTTGCTACTTGATGTCTGTCTGAATAAGATCGCTGCTGTTGCAGAACATTTGTCAAACTGTCTTTTTATATATCAATGAAATATATGTACATATCTAATATATGTACAACCCAAAATAACCAGCTGTTATGTGAATTTCATCTCTGTCTGTGAAATGATTTTTGCAGAATCTCCACTCAAGTCTGATGAAGTTAAAGATGAAATAAAGCTATTGTCAGTGAGAGAGGGAGATTCTGAGACTCTACAGACTGACACTGAAATACAGAAACATGATCTAATACTGTGGAGATTTGGAGCTGAAGGATCTCTCATTGCTAAAGGTGATATAGAAGACAATATTATATCATACTATGATGGTGCTGCTGATGGGATATTCAGAGGCAGACTGAAGATGGACCGTAAGACGGGATCTCTAACCATCACAGACATCAAACCTGAACATGCTGGAGAATTTAAACTAAAGATCTTCACTGGCAGAAGGATCTTACTCAAAAGATTCACTGTTACTGTCCTTGGTGAGTCACCTAATTCTTTCAATATACTGTAAAACAATACGTTCACACTAATGTCTGTCTTTATCATTACAGTATCAGATCTTCACTCAGGTTATATAGAGCTGATGTTTATAGTGTGTGTTATAGATCAGACACACACACACACTAATGTCTGTCTTTATCATTCCAGTATCAGATCTTCACTCAGGTTATATAGTGCTGATGTTTATAGTGTGTGTTATAGATCAGACACACACACACACTAATGTCTGTCTTTATCATTCCAGTATCAGATCTTCACTCAGGTTATATAGAGCTGATGTTTATAGTGTGTTATAGATCAGACACACACACACACACACACACACACACACACACACACACACTAATGTCTGTCTTTATCATTACAGTATCAGATCTTCACTCAGGTTATATAGTGCTGATGTTTATAGTGTGTGTTATAGATCACACACACACACACACACACACACACACACACTCGCTAATGTCTGTCTTTATCATTACAGTATCAGATCTTCACTCAGGTTATATAGAGCTGATGTTTATAGTGTGTGTTATAGATCAGACACACACACACGCACACAAATGTCTGTCTTTATCATTACAGTATCAGATCTTCACTCAGGTTATATAGAGCTGATGTTTATAATGTGTGTTATAGATCAGACACACACACACACACACACACACACACACAAATGTCTGTCTTTATCATTCCAGTATCAGATCTTCACTCAGGTTATATAGAGCTGATGTTTATAGTGTGTGTTTTAGATCAGACACACACACACACACACACTAATGTCTGTCTTTATCATTACAATATCAGATCTTCACTCAGGTTATATAGAGCTGATGTTTATAGTGTGTGTTATAGATCACACACACACACACACACACACACACACACACACACACACACACACACACACACACACACTAATGTCTGTCTTTATCATTACAGTATCAGATCTTCAGTCAGGTTATATAGTGCTGATGTTTATAGTGTGTTATAGATCACACACACACACACACACACACACACACACACACACACACACACACACACACACACACACACACACACACACACACACACACACACACACACTAATGTCTGTCTTTATCATTACAGTATCAGATCTTCATAGGTTATATAGTGTTGATGTTTATAGTGTGTGTTATAGATCAGACACACACACACACACACACACACACACTAATGTCTGTCTTTATCATTACAGTATCAGATCTTCATAGGTTATATAGTGCTGATGTTTATAGTGTGTGTTATAGATCAGACACACACACACACACACACTAATGTCTGTCTTTATCATTACAGTATCAGATCTTCACTCAGGTTATAAAGAGCTGATGTTTATAGTGTGTGTTATAGATCAGACACACACACACACACACACACACACTAATGTCTGTCTTTATCATTACAGTATCAGATCTTCACTCAGGTTATATAGAGCTGATGTTTATAGTGTGTTATAGATCAGACACTCACACACACACACACACACACACACACACACACACACACACACACACACACACACTAATGTCTGTCTTTATCATTACAGTATCAGAACTTCACTCAGGTTATATAGTGCTGATGTTTATAGTGTGTTATAGATCAGACACACACACACACACACACACACTAATGTCTGTCTTTATCATTACAGTATCAGATCATCACTCAGGTTATATAGTGCTGATGTTTATAGTGTGTGTTTTAGATCACACACACACACACACACACAAATGTCTGTCTTTATCATTACAGTATCAGATCTTCATAGGTTATATAGTGCTGATGTTTATAGTGTGTGTTATAGATCAGACACACACACACACACACTAATGTCTGTCTTTATCATTACAGTATCAGATCTTCACTCAGGTTATATAGAGCTGATGTTTATAGTGTGTGTTTTAACACACACACACACACACTAATGTCTTTCTTTATCATTACAGAAGATCCAGGTCTGTCTTTAGGTGCAAAAGTAGGAATAGGTCTTGCTGCTGCTGCTGCTGCTGTTGTTGTTCTGCTGGTGTTTGCAGCTTACCGTCACCACAAGGTCTTTATACCAAAAGGTAAAAATGTTAAGTACTGCCTACAGATAAAAATAATGAGCTTTTTTGCAGTAGTGTAGAGTTGAAAAAAGTCAAATTTATTTCATAGTAAATATTTAAACTTACCACAAGTTGTTAATTTACTAGAATAATTCATGAAATTTGTTTTAATCAATATTCTGTATCACTCAGGGGCACAGACATTTGTTGTCACATAGCTACACAACCCGTCTATGTGGCCATGAAACATTGAAAATAAAATGTAAAAAATAATTTAAATATGGAGCACTATTTCTTATAATACTCTAATAATACTTGTTTTCTTCATTTACATCCCTAAATTGTGGCGGTTAGCATAGCATACACTGCCAGTGCATCAGCTAAACAATCGGTATGTTGTTAAACAACAGTAAAATCCATTAAACTCATTGTACTTCTATCCCTCACAGCCTCCTCATTTTCATTCCTGTCAAAAATTAAACATGGTGCTACCCTGACCAAGGTCAATACCGGTTATTGTGGCAGTGTGTGGCATTGGTGACCATTTATAGACTCGACAAAGTATATTTAAGTCAGTTTTAAATCTGATCGCAAATGGCCAGACTCGTTATATTTGACTGTACATTGTTTTTTTAGAGTTATATCTTGGAAATATATGTTTTTATTATTATATCAGAATAAATAGAACTTCTAGTATTGTCTGCAGAGCAATGCCACAATTTTAATGGTCTTCCACTGTGTGGAAATTTACATTAGGCATCTATTTAGGATAAAAAAAAAAAGATAAAACTATAAATGGAAAAAAAGTTTAAAAAAAATGTTCCCCTGTTATTATTGTTTACCCTTATTAGATAAACCCACTGATCCCAGTTGGATCTGGTTACTAATGTTTGTTTAATTTGTCTTTTAACTGTTTCTGTATGTTATATATGTCCAGTTGAACCTGAGACAGTTAAACGTGAGAAGGGAACATTTGCTGTCCTACTGTCTCGTTTTACTGGTTTGAGGAAAGGGGATCAGGTGCAGTGGTTTTTTGAAGACGGAGAGTCTCCTATAGCTACAATGAGTAAAAAGGACAAGAAGACCGTTTTCTATGATAATCAGAGATTCAGAGGCAGACTGCAGCTGGATCCTCAGACTGGATCTCTTATCATCAGAAACCTCAGAAAAACAGACTCTGGCCTTTATCATCTAGAGTTCAAAAGCACAGGAGGGACCACATACAGAAAATATAAAGTTACTCTCTTTGGTGAGTAGATTTAAATTTTTATCAATGTTATAATTCCATTAGAATTCCAGCTATTTCTGCCTAAAATCATGATCCACGTGAATCATGCAGATCGGTTATTTAAAAAGAAATGGGTGTTCACTGCCCTGCTGTTTCATCTTAATTACACTACGCGTGTTACATTTCCTACACGGTAGAAAGCCAAGCGGGCACTGGTGGCCAGACACTCGTCAACATTACTTGACTGTGACAAGACAACTAAGAAAATACATATACTATTTATTATTACTAAACCATTTGTTTGTGATGCATTTTTGCTATTCGCAATCCAGAAGAGTGATCCCTAACCCTTACGCAGAGCTACGGCATGCACAACAGGAAAGCACCTGCTTACTATGAAGGACAGAACTAAACATTCGAACTTCTGTTTACACTTCAGGCCTGTGATATTAATCTAATTTTATTTTCGATTTCGGAATCCAAGGATTATAAAAACTGTACCGCCGGCGAAGATAAAAATCATATTTTTCAAAACTACTGCCTCGTTTTAAGAGTCTGCTTAGAGTCTGAACTTTACAATGCATGTAGCCAATTTGAGTGACTCCTCAGTAGTCCTGAGTTATTTGCTGATAAAAAAAAAATAATTCATAATTTATTATTTTCTTTTTTTTCTTCTACCATGTTAAAAAGGTACCTTGGTTCCAAATGCTGTAACTTTTAATTACTTTATGCGATTACTACAAAATGTATTTAATTAATTTGATCCAGATGCAGCTCACATGTAGTGGAACTTCACCAAAAAAAGAATGATCCTCCTACCTTATTTCCTTCCTGAGTTATTGCATGTCAAATGAGAAAGATATGTAAAATTTCCCTTTAACACTCTTTTTTTTAATTAGCTGTTTTATTTTTTAAAAATTAAAGTTTTCTATCAAATGATACCAACCCTTTGACTCTTCTTGCTATAGTTTTGGAGTTATGAGCCTTTACTTTTGTGTATGTCAAAAATAAGACTCTGGAAAAAAAACAACAACTCTGAAAATGCCTTCAGGGCAAGTGGAGCGGCTAAGTGCTCATGTTTGGCAGAATCGTTCAGTTTATGATACAAGCGTAAAAATTGGCATGAGCAGTCTCCATGGGTCACTTGACAAGAAAATTGTCCGAGCCACTTGAAATTTCAAGATGGCGGCCATTTTTCAAGATGGCCGACACCTTAGTGGAGCAGTTAAGTGCTTGGTAAAAGGTGGTAAAAGGATAAACCCTCATCCTCTGCCTATACATTTGCTGCAGACATGGCAGAAGCCATCATAACAGTTGAGAAAACTGGGACAGATGTTTCATTTGTCAGCAGGACACCAAGGAAAAACTCATTCATCCGAGTTTATTCAACAGGAGCACGATCGTACTGGTTTGATACCATTGCAAGAAATTATTTCATAAGATCAATGCTCTGCCTATCTTACTAAGTCCAACCCGACTAGATGAAGTTGATGGCATAGAAAACACATTGACAAGAAACAGCGCAAAATATAATTCAAGCTGTAAACTTATGTTCAATAAGTAGCAGAGAGTTGTTGGGAGTTGACCAAATGTTGGTGCAACAAGGCATGTACTGGAAGGTGTAAGTGCTTCAGATATGGACTCAGTTGCACATGCCTATGTAGTTGCCCCTGCTAGAACCTATTTGCATGTTTCTTTTGCCGGTGTTTAAGTCCTCTATGTTTTCCGGTGTAGGCCTATGGCTCGGCTTCCCCTTGCCACATCGGTGCATCATGTTTTATTTTGTCACCAGACTATCACTGTGACATTTTCAGTTTAGTTCCTTTGTATTGTTTGAGATACTTTCTTTTTGTCATGGTTCCATGGCTGTGTCAGCCAGAGTCGCTGTTGCCTTTGGATCTGTTCTTATTAACATTCAGTATTAGTCATTGCTCAATTTTTTGTTTGGTGCACTGTCCGTTCAGCACCACAACTGTGCTAATTTATTAATCTTATTTTTGTTTCCCCACCTCTCAGTATTAATTTGACATGTTTAATAACTGTTAATTAAAAAAAATAAAAAATAAAATAAAACCTCCCTTGTGACTGTTACCTTGTCGTGGTAGGGGAGCTTGTGTACCTCAATGAACCCTGAGAGCTATGCCGGTGGGAGGCAACTCCTGACAGGCTTTACAAAACTGGACAGGTCATGGGTGAGGAGTCAGACAAAACACAGTCAAACTACCTCTCTTGACAAGAGTCTTTTAAGGAACCCAATACATTTCTATGAGAAAATTTATAATTTAATGATCCAGATGGCGGGCGGCAGTAATCCAGAAAAATTGCCGCCATCTTGAAATTGTATGTTGCTGTAGGCGGTTTCTTGTCAAATGACCCTTTGAAACAGCTCAAGGCAATTTTCATGCTTGTATCACCAACTAAATGATTTCTTAAGCCTAATTGCTCCACTAAGGTGGTGGCCATCTTGAAAAATGGCCGCCATCTTGAAATTTTAAGTAGCTGTGGGTGGCTTATTGTCTAGTGACCATCAGAGACCAAATAATCTCATACCAATTTTCATGCTTGTATCACCAAATAAACCACTATATCACTTAACTGCTCCACTAAGGTGTCGGCCATCTTGAAATTTCAAGTGGCTCGGACAATTTTCGAGTTTAATCTCTGTTCCTTCATGTCTACTGTGGTTTTGTTCTCAACACAGGTGAAGTAGAGACGAAGTCAGTGAAGGAGGGAGATGATGTCACTCTAGAGAGTGGTGTTCCAGTAAAGAGTGTCGCTCATTTTTGGACATTTGAAGAGGACGGTTTCATAGCTTCAGCAACAATGGAGGACAAAAAACCTGAGTATTCTGATAAGAGATTCAAAGACAGACTGGAGCTGAACCCACAGACTGGATCTCTGACCATCAAAAACATCAAACCTGAACACACTGGACTTTATAAAGTAAAAAAAAGGATGCCAGATTCCGGCTTCAAGGCATTCAATGTTGTTTTAGATGGTGAGTACTGCAAGTCTTTCAGTGTAATAATTGTCTGTCATAATGTTACATTTTTCTGGCAAACAGTGTATAGCCTAAATATGACACATGGTGAAAGGAGAATTATACACTGCGCTATTTTCACATTGATATGAACATGTTGCTTTCTTTTAAAGGAGTCAAATCATGAGGAATCATATTTTCTTTTTTTCTTACTATATAAAAGTTCTATAATTTACAGTAATATGAAGAAAAAAAAACATTACATTATGAGCACTCTTATTTTGGTAAAATAATAATATTTTGCAGAGTCCGCATGGTGTGTGTAAACTTTTGACCACAACTGTATATATGAGTGCATGACATGACCCTTTTAAATATTATCTGAACATAACCAAGTATGTCAAGTTTGGATTCTAATTAGCAAATAATATAAAAATTGTCTCCAAAGCAAATGGTTTAATCCTAGAGCAGAGATCTGGGGCCTCATTTATAAAGTGTGTGTACGCACAGATTTGAACTTGAGTGTGCGTAACCATGCTAAAAACCATGGCAGCGTTCATATTTATAAAAATGGTCTTTGATGTGGAAAAGTGCTTAGCAGCGCCACGTCAGGGTCTGAGCAGACGTACGCACTTTTCCAGACTGTCGGAGAACTGCAGGCATTTGAAAATCTAAGCAGTTCTTGCCGCTCGCCATTTTAATGGAAAGGATTTGGATGGTGCTCTTTAATATGTTAATGACATAAATTAGGCGTCATTTACAAAGTGGGGATTTGAAACCATTCAGCTCTGCAAAAGATCATTTGCGATTTTATAGATTTCACATCTGAAAGAGGCTTATGCGCGTTTTCTGTGCATATGTTCGTTCTCACACATTCAAAAATTATCGTAAGATTAAATGTAGGATGGTTTCTATGCAGTATTTTATAAACGAGGACTCTGATTTGTTTTATTAAGTGACTGTTGTGTTTTGTGTGCTGGTTTTGTCTTTTTATCACTCTCTCATCTCCCTTTACTTACAGATTCCACTGAGACCCAAGTGAATACAGGTTTTATGGGTCGAATCCAGAGGTGGTGTGGACCAGCAAGAAATAGGGGCAAGTGTTAACTTATGCTCTCACAAAAACAAAAAAGAGCTTTAGTTTTGAAATGCTAATGTTCACTGTACTATAAAAATATACTGTAACTGTAAAAATTATAAATGGTCATGAGCCATTCCTTCGCCATGGTAAGATTTGTGAATTCACTAGTTGGTCAAATCTGTCCTGAAGTCTTCAGAATCTTCCTAATCTAACACGATTCAACTCATGAAATCATTAGTAGAGACTGCAAGTGTGACATTTATCAAGTCAAGTCAGGTGTATTTGTACAGTGCTTTTTATTATGTATTCTTTCAATGCAGCTTTTCAGATGGGATTACTATATTATCAATACAAAGCAAATATTCAGTAAACTGAACTGATGTTCACCTGCAATCATTTGTTTTTATGTCTGTCTGCATTTCAACATTCCATTTGTAATTTTCTCTAGGACTTGAAATGTGACTTTTGAGATTAGACCTGTAAAGAACCGACTGAGCTCCAGTGCAAATGATTGTAGAAAGTAAAATTATGAGAATTATTAGTCAAGACTTGAACTCTGTTGAATGTTTTATTTGTTTAATCTCTAACTGTTTCTGTTTGTATTTTTAGGTTTGTTCAGAGAGGAAACGGATGAAATGAAGACTGTGGAAATGGAGGAGGGAGAGGATCTCAATCTAAAGACTAATACTGAAATACAGACAGATGATGAGATAATCTTGAGGTTTGGAACATCTTTTAGGACAAGACTCCCATATGTTACCATAGCTAGATTCAGTAAAACGGGCGATGAATTTAAATCTGTGGGGAGATTTAAAGACAGACTGCTGCTGGATCACACTGGATCTCTCATCATCACCATCAAAAAATTCAAAATCACAGACTGTGGAGATTATTATGTACAGATTACCGGCAAGAAAAATAAGAGCTTCAAGTCTTTCACTTTCATTGTTGTTCCCAGAGGTGAGTAGCACAAGTCTTTAACAATCTTTAGATTAGCCATCAGAGAGAGAGAGCGTGTGCGATAGGGTGTAAATTTACCTGCGTCTGTTCAGATCTCAACAATGGTTGACAGCACATATAGTGAGGCTAATGAAGATGAACATACATTTACACAATCTGAGGAATGCTAAATTACAAAATCAATAATGGGGCTCTATTGCTAAAGAAAGTCCTCAAAGCAGTTAACCTCCAATCAAGGAAGTTTAAATTTGCCACCAACACAACTTTATCCATAGCATTACAATCTCTTCTTTAACTGTTTTGTTAACTGGCTAATTTTTATTAGAGGTTATATAACTGCATAATGTCAACACAAGAGCAGATGTGATGGATCTTAGTATAAGGAAATAGACTTAAAAATGTGACCAGCAAAGGTTTGAATAGGGGTCAAAACTCAATCTTAACTTAATCTGTTTAGTAAAGCAACTTTTAATCTGTCTGAGTAAATGTTGTTTGTTCTCTAAATATGTTAGGTGATGCTGTGATCTCTGTGTCAGAGATGAAGGGAAAGTCTGTCGTTCTACAAAATAAAATTACCGCTTTACGTAAAGATAATAAGATTCTGTGGACATTTGGACCCCATGACATGATTATAGCTAGCAACTCCACCTTTAAATGTGATAAGAGATTCGAAAACAAAGTAAAGCTGGATCCTAAGGATGGATCTCTGACCATCATAAAAATCACAGACACAGACTCTGGACTTTATCAACTACAGATCATCACCGGCAACAGAGTCAGAAAGCAGAGCTTCAGTGTTACTGTTAATGGTGAGTAACTCTGTCGATGTGATGATTACATTATTAAATGAAAAGATTGTGCGAAGAACCTAAAATGTATATTCAGTCGTTATTTTTTTCACCCGTGTGTCATTCACAACGTTGACTTTCATTATTATATGGACAAAAACACTGAGACTTTTTCTAAATATCTTTTGTATGAGTGTCGCAGTTGCACTCAGTTGAAAGTTCAAAATGGCATTAGGGTGACCACTATAAATATACTACAATGTTACTAACCTTTTGTGTTTTCGAGTTTGCATAGTGTAGTTTCATCCTTTAAATTTCTGTTTTCTTACAAAACACAGAGAATGATGAAAGTACCAGTGTGCAAATAACGGATGAGAGGGACCAAGATGAGGGCAAAGGTCTAAGGGCCTTTTTGGATGAAATAGAAATAGAAATAGCAATGGAGGCAAAACCACTTCTGTGATGAGATGAGAGGTGGCCAACATCACCGTGACATCATCGAGATTTTAGCTCCGCTACAGCAACAAAACGCATTTCTGACATTATGAATCTGTCCAGTGAAAATAAGAAATGAACAGAGTCTGTTGAGCTGTTAAACTCGTGTGTAAAAAGCTTATTTTAGATGAATCAAGAAACATTTTAATCAACCACTTTCATATATCATGTTAATAATGTTACACTTCATACCTGTTACTGTATTAGCACTAGCAGTTTGATTTTCTCATAGTTTTTGATTTTGTGTGATTATAGAGCAACAATTATCATATTTTTGTTTTACCACAGCAGTATTTCTCTAACAATTGTGTGCTGTTTTATATAATAATTAACACCAATAACAGATGAATGTGCATGTTTAGCTTTGATCTCTGTGCCTTTAAAACCGAGATCACATGACCACCTGCTCGTGTGTAGAAATTCATAAGACTGTAAATAAGAGTTCACATCTTTGACCATCAAGTGTCACAGTCAGTGAGTCAACTTCAATATACACTTTTATTTGAGAAATTAACCAGCTAACTTTCTAACATTTTCACAATTTTTTATTTATTTCATTTAAATTTAACATTATTATAATTCAGTGTTATCCAAAGATATGTTCTTAATTGAATCTGATTCTCATCCTCTAATCTGAGTGTGATATGATTGTTAAATTGAAAATATGATTTGAGTTTTAGTGTGTTTGTATTCATGCTGAAGCACTTAAATTAGCCTTGTTGCACTTATAGCTAAAAAAAGGCTTTTGCTCAACTCTAGTACTTAGTGTTATGATACCACATTATGTTGTGCTTTTATTGCGTGTTTTATTGTGTTCTGTAAATAATTTTGACAAAAGAATCTGCTTCATGCAAGATATTGATATATCGCTTTTTCCTTTTTATAAGATCCTTACTGTCCTCTAGTGGACAAACACTGACTCAGCCTTTTTTCTCTAACAGCTGTTTTCACATTTTTACAGTCTTTGATTAAAACGCATGAAAAATTTACCTAAATATACGTTGGTATGTGAATGTTACGATAATAAACAATATTAAAAGTCAGATTGTGTGAAATCTGTGCTGCTTCATACTCTTTTCTGTGATTAAATTTTACAAAATAACATTTACAGAGAAGATCGAATGGCACGAATCAGTTATAATAAGGAAAATTACATATATTTGAAAATAATAAACCAAGGTCTCTTACTATTCCAACAAATTTCTGGGCCTTTTCCTACATTCCAATGATGGAAGTAGTAACAAATATTAGTGCGTTCATAAAATCATTAAACTAACCATAAATCATAAAAATAACATTAAGAATAAACACATCAATATGTGTAAATTATTGTATGTATTGTATCTTTTAAGAAAGATCATGTCCCAGATAGCATTGTGACATTGAGTCAATGTTGAAATTCCATCAGAATCATTAATTTGGTTGAGGTTGAAATTTCAATGCTAAGTAATATTGGATCAATGTGGAAAATTCTATGCTAAAAAAATAGTGGACCAATGTTGAAAATTCAATGCTAAATAATATTGGATCAATTCCATGCTTTTCAGTGTTGAAAAGACAAACATTGAATCAATGTTGATTTTGGTCAGCTTAATTCTCCACTGGTGAGGCTTACTGTCAATCTATCTGTCCCATCATTCAACATGTTAAAGCAAATCCAAATCAATTGGGTACATTTCTGTGAAATGTGAGCACATTCATTATTCTCAAAGGATGAATCTCCACCAACGAGTGTGTGGAACAACAAATAACTACTTCCATAAATTGAAGTCAATGGGGTGAACCAGTTGATTATTATTAGGCATATTGTTAATATTAATGTTTTAATTATTGTTTTAAAATCTCCATCTTGGAAAACGTCTCCAATCCTCTAGTGTTTTCGACTAGCTACAGCACATGCAGCGATATATATATATATATATATATAATGACTGTCACAGAGTCCTTAATTCTTGTGGTCATCCAGTTATATAAATCATAGCCTGATGTATAAAATATAGGCTATTATTTTAAAAATAATGTATAATTTACATACATTTAATTATTTATCTAAGAATACAGGGTTTTTTTTGACACAATCCAATCCAGTAGGTGGCGGTAATGCACCTTCAGATCAAAGCGCGGCTGAACAGACTTCAAGCGTGAAAAAGACAGAGACAGGACAGCAACAGTGTTTTTTAGAGGTAAGTACAAAAAGATTAATACAATTCATCTCAATTTTCATTTCGTGTTTTTATTTATCTTTATTTCTTACAACTTGTGTGCTTCTCCTGGGCGAGTCAGAGTGAACTGCGACATTAACGCCCTCCGTACACAACCAACGGCCAGGATATTCTTTAAGTAACACATTGAATTTCAGTTTGTTTTTCACAAAACCCTATTATATTTGTATTCATCTTTATTTCTTAAGCTGGGCATACACACTGCGATTTTCGTTCGATTTCAAGCCGAATTCTGACTCGTGCAACTCTTATTTGGTTTGGGCCGAATTTCAGCATTGTGAGGTCTTCGTCTATCTATGAGATGATTTTAGTATCAAAATGATTAATCTGTGCAGATGTGATTTAAGTAAGATGTGCATTTGTGGATCCGGTGCCGCGCATGCATTCATTGCCTCGTTTGTGCGTTGGACCTATTTGATTCATTTGGATTTTGAGACCATAGGATCTGACAAACGAGTGAATGCATTCATTGCACCGGATCCACAAATGCACATTTTACTCGTTGCACGCACAGATTCTGACCAACATTAATACAAAATCGTTTTGTATTCATGTTTTGCATTCCCAATTATGTCTCTATTTGTACAAAATGCTGCACATTCATGTAATTCTGTATTTAGCACACACAAGTTGAAAGGCACTTGTTTGTGGACAGTAAAAATATCTGCGAAATTTATCAAGTTCATGGATAATTGTGCGTGCATGTATTAATCATTTTGATACTAAAATCATCCCATATTCATCCAGTGTACAGGGAGAAACGAGAGGCGATCGGACGGTCAGATGATGTTTCTGGCATGTCAGTTCTTCTGGTCGCCCCTCCTGCGGGTATCGCACAACTGAAGCAGAGCTACGAACTGATCGCCCTGTGCTGCGTTTCAGTTCATTTTTATTATGCCCTTCACTTGCTAACTTCCCTCCGTCTCGTTCACTCCGATGTGCTTCATTGCTTACGTTGCATGAGTGTTCACTACTGGAGGAACATTTGCAATGGACTGAACTGGAACGTCCTAAGCCCTTGATCACTTGGAATCCTCTATTGAGTTGATTTATTATTTATTTTTTTCCTTTACGACATTATTTTATGCAGCATTCTATATGTATATAGGTGTGTTTGGGTTGTTTTAAAGGGTAACTAAACCCTAAACCAACTTTTTTTAGTTAATGATCTGTAATACTGGGGCTGTTTTTAAAAATAATACAAATATCAGAGTTATTTGTGGTGGGGAAAATTAAACGCGATATGGTGACGTCAATCGTGTTGCATTGTGGTATATGAAGCTACCTGAAGTGTACATTTGAAGTACTCGCTCCCTCGGTCAAAATCGAGGGAACAAGGGTCTGTCCATTTAAACTTCCCTTGTCCACTTCACAAAGTGGAACGCACTTCGAAATGGCGGCGTTGATTCCCCCGAGGGGAAGTGCTTCGGGAAGTTCACAAGTGCGTGTCTAAAAGTTCTGTAGGCAGCTAATGTTATTATCAAACTGCAGAAATTTAGCAAACTTTTGTGCCTCCAGTTTGTGTTGTAAAATGGATAATCTCTTCCAAACCACTGTGTAGCCTATCCAGCTCCTCTTTTATTAATTTAGCAACTTGATTGATTTACTTGTTTCACTTTCACACTTTAATTATTTATTTATTTACTATAAAATACAGTAGGCTATTTATATTAGATAAAACAAGATAGATATTTGAAGATATTTTCACCTTGCTTTTCCATTCATTCCTCCTGTGTGTCTGCAGGTGCTTTAAAGGGAAAAGTCTATACTAAAATTAATTAAATAGTCTTGAATTTACATTCAGTGTGTTTTAACTGGAATGTAAAGAATTTGATCACATTTCAAGTTTCACTTCATTTTGTAGTACATTTGTAATGTAGGTGTAACCCTGTCAATTTTGCCCCAAAAAACGTCCTAAAATTACCTTTAATGCAAACACTTCAACCTATAGTAAAGTGCAATAGGCCTATCTAGTTCGCCACTAGGTGGCAGTGCACAATAAAACGTTCTTCTTCTCCTGTTTTTGGGCATTCGCGTGGCTTTAGAAAAAAGCCTGAAAAAACGGGAGCCAGAGCAGAAGTATATACTAAGATTGAAATTGATGTAGAAAATGAAAAATATCCTCGAGGTTGAACTACATTGAAAGTTAGACGAAACCTACGGAGCCCCTAAAGGGACGTGGTGGTGGAAAAAAATTAGGATGGGAGGATATTTTTTTTCCAAATCGTTTGCGTTCCCTCGCAAAACTTTTGCGTTCCCCGAGAAACTTTGCGTTCCCTCGCAAAGATATTTGCGTTCCCTCGCAAAAGTTTTGCGTTCCCTCGCAAAGATATTTGCATTCCCACGCAAAACTTTGCGTTCCCTCGCAAAGATATTTGCGTTCCCTCGCAAAGATAGATGTCCCACGGGCCGTTTCAAACAGCTCAGTAGGCTACGTTAACAATATTGTATCCATTAATGGAGTTATTTTGAACTTGGACTTAGCCTAGGCGAGTGCTCAATGAGTTCGGTGAGCTAAACGTTGTTAAAACACAATGTCTCTTTAACGTAGACAACAAGCTGCAACCTATTTTTCCTCAAAACGAGCCTTATAATATAAATTCATTTGGTCTAAATGAGCAGGCGGCTGAGAGACAAGTCCGAAGGGACTGTCTGCAAAGTGCAAAACCTGAAAGGCGTTACTAAAAAATAGGCAATAACAATCAATGCTCTCCTACTACAATATACTAATACAGTATACAGTGTAATGCCATCAAAATCAGTAAGCAATTATCATACAAAAGCTATGGAACTTGCAATTACTGTATTTTAGCTGGGTACCAACATCCTTTGTGTAAAGAATAGGCCTATGGCTATGTGCTATTACTTTTATTATTTTTATGTGCTATTGCCAAACTAAGCGTTGTAGTATAACCAGCAGGAGAGCGTGATGTGTGAGCTGAATTTGGTGACAGTAGGCTACAGTGCATTTCAGTGAAGTTTGCTGAACATTTTTCCTAATAAAACAATCCTAACAATTATGCAAAAGCAAATTTTATCAAACTAAGTGTTTTTATCAAACTAAGTGACCATTGATGTGTAAACTGAATTTGGAGACACAGTGCGTAACATTGAAGTTATGACTTGTAGTAGGCTATACGCTTTTCAGGTTTTGCACTTTGCAGACAGTCCCTTCGGACTTGTCTCTCAGCCGCCTGCTCATTTAGACCAAATTAATTTATATTATAAGGCTCGTTTTGAGGAAAAATAGGTTGCAGCTTGTTGTCTACGTTAAAGAGACATTGTGTTTTAACAACGTTTAGCTCACCGAACTCATTGAGCACTCGCCTAGGCTAAGTCCAAGTTCAAAATAACTCTAACCGCTCCATTAATGGATACAATATTGTTAACGTAGCCTACTGAGCTGTTTAAAACGGCCCGTGGGACATCTATCTTTGCGAGGGAACGCAAATATCTTTGCGAGGGAACGCAAAACTTTTGCGTGGGAACGCAAAGTTTCTCGGGGGAACGCAAATATCTTTGCGAGGGAATGCAAAACTTTTGCGTGGGAACGCAAAGTTTCTCGGGGGAACGCAAAAGTTTTGCGAGGGAACGCAAACGATTTGGAAAAAAAATATCCTCCCATCCTAATTTTTTTCCACCACCACGTCCCTTTAGGGGCTCCGTAGAAACCTGTTTTAAAACAAAGTTATCTCGGTGAGTGAAAACTATAATTTTGTGTTGATTTGCTTGAAGCTAAAATGGTGAAATGACTAAAGGGTTACATTTCAATGTTACAGTGGATTAAAAAAAAAAAAAACAGTCTGGCTATCTACAATAGCAATGGATGTTACCCCACAGGTACATTTTGTTGAATATTCTAATTTTGGTATAATGAAAAAAATGCATTTTGAAAGGAAATAATTCTGTTTTTGAGTCAAGTATGTCAGTTTGAGTTACTATGCTATACTGAATTTTTTTTGTGTCCAATTCCATTTAATTGATTTTAATTTCTAAGTTGTATTATTGAACATATGGACTTTTAAATGATAGAAAGATGGAAAAAGGTAATTTAGTTGAACATTAGTTAATTTTCTGCACATTTTTGTGTAGATAGTTTTTTTTTTTTTAGGTTTCTTCTGGTCCTGGATCCCTGGTGTCCTGTCCACCGAAGCTGGATTCCTCTCTGTTCACCCTGGTGCCTGGTTCCCTGGTCCACTGCCTCAACTAACAGCGCTGCAACGATTTCCTTGAGTGGTTTGATATGGATGCTAAGTATTGAAGGGGTGGTTGGACAGTTAAAACATTTGAGTGCACTCAAGGGTAACTCATTTTTCTTTGAAAGATCTTTCTTTTTGTTTTTTGTTTCATGAGATCTCAAAAGTTGTGGCTGATTTGTTAACATCAATGGTTCTAATGCTGTGTGAACTGAACTAAATATTGAATTTTGAATAAGAAAATAAGGAAAATAAATTGAATAAGAACTCCATTCGAACTTTAATCCATTGTCCTGTGCTTCCTTTGGAGTGGAATCTATGAGTCTTTTGACCATATGATTAGTACATAACCAACCTCCTCATTGAATCTAGATTTAGATAACTCCTACAATAGGTTCTTAGCCTGCCTATAAGCAGAACTACCACCGTAGGGTTACAGTCGTGGCGAGCCAGCCAGGAGGTTGGTACAGTGTTTAAAATAGACTCCACCCCAAAGCTGAAGTACACTAAGATCGCGTTACTGCAAAATGGATCTTTGCAATCAGTTTAATGTGCATGGGCCTAGTTGTCTATATGTCACAGGCATAGACGAAGCCTATTCTGATGATGACATTGCAGAGTTTTTTAAAGTTAACGGGGACATTAAGAAAGTAGTCAGAGTTCCCAACGACACAGAACAACCCCGAGGCCGTGCACTCATTGAATACACAGCAGAGCGAACAATATCCAGACTCGACCCAGTACAGCTAGGTAGCCTGCCCAGTCCCAATGATCCAGCAGTTACCTGGTGTGTCAAGACAGTCCGTGAGCTATGCCAAGAAGAACTAGGACGAGAACTCGCTGAGAAATGTTTAGCTGAATTGAGCTCTCTTGCTGAAATTAGTAAAGCTGGATTTTGGGAAGCACTTCAAAGTGAACTGCAGAGTGTCCAGCCCCAGACAGAGCTTGCCCCTCCGCAAAGCCCAGATACTCGGCTACAGCCCTCTGGAAACCCTGTTGCTGTCTCCACAAATGGTAGCAGTTTATATGGTGATATGCAGACCAATAATGATGTTGCTGATCCATTTGATGCAGTCACCCGCAAAATTCTAACTACTGCTACAAGGAGTCAATTTCTTGATGAAGGCACAGTTAACCCACCTCATGTCCAAAAAGTTATTGTTGAACATTTCATTCGCAGTGACTCCACACCGTCTAGCAACAGTCAAAGCAGGATCCGTACATTCTCGGGGCGGCTGCCAAAACCAAATGGAGAAGTTGATTATGATTCCTGGCGTACTCAGGTAGATCTACTTCTTAAGGACGTATCTGTCTCTGATTCACAGAAAGTGAGGAGAATATTGGAGAGCCTCCTCAGCCCAGCAGCAGACATTGTTAAGCCGCTTGGGACGGATGCAACCCCTCAAGCTTACCTCACCCAGCTCGAGTCAGCATTTGGAGTGGTCGAAGATGGAGAGGAGCTATTTGCTACCTTCCTGGGCTCTAACCAAAACTCAGGTGAAAAACCCTCTGTCTATTTTGGCCGTCGCCAGACTCTCCTCACCAAAGCCGTAAATAGAGGGGGAGTTTCAGCTGCAGAGTCTGTCAAGTACTTACTCCGTCAGTTCTGTAGGGGATGCTGGGACCAGAGTCTGATCATTGGCCTGCAGCTCGAACACAGGAAATCCACCCCCCCCCCCCATTCCCAGAATTGTTGTTGCTTTTGAGAACGGAGGAGGATAGGAGGGCAGCAAAGATGGATCGCATGAAAAAGCACCTTGGAAGCACGAAAGCTGCTGTGCATGTCCATTCAGTTATCAGCATGCCAGTATTCGAACCTGAAGCTGCCCCCACTACAACTAAGAAACACGAGGCAGATTCTAAACTAGAAAAGGAAGTTGCAGAGTTGAGGATACAGGTTGCAAAGCTAATACAGCAAGGAAAGAAAGGAGAAAGGCATGAGGGAGTGCAGAGCCGTCCAGCCCAAAATGAACCGCCTGCTAGGACTGAAAGTTTACTTATGCAAGCTTCCAATAGAGACTCAAACCCCCAATCTCCGACACCACCTAAGCCTTGGTTCTGTTTTAAATGTGGAGGTGATGGCCACATCGCTGCAAAGTGCAGTTTTGAACCCAATCCAGGCCTCGTCCGGAGAAAGAATGTAGAGCTCAAAGAAAAACGAAGCAAATTCTGGGCCAAGCAGGCAGCCAACGAGACATCTTTAAACTTCTAGAGGCTTCTGCCTTGGGGCTACCAGGAGCTGAGGACAAAGAATGTCCCATAGCAATGACTTACAATGAGTGCTCTTCTGAAGCCGCAGTTCTTCTGGCTGCAAATTGCCGCCTGGACTTGTGGGACCTCGTTGCACTTCGAACATCTCTGTTGGAGACATGAAATGTGATGCCATTCTCGACACTGGATCCCAAGTAACAACAATTTCAGAGACCTTTCATTCTAAATACATGCCAAACTTACCTATTCAGTCGATACACAATCTTCTCGAGGTCGAAGGGGCTGGGGGTCAAGCAGTGCCTTATCTGGGGTACGTGGAAGTACACTTAACCTTCCCTGAGAATGTTACTGGAACAGAAGAGCAAATGTCTGTTTTAGCACTCATTGTCCCTGAAAACCAGTTCAATAGCAAGGTTCCTGTCTTAATTGGCACAAATGTCTTGCTCGAGTTATACCAACGTGGAATAAGCTATGACAAATCCAAGTTTCTCAGAAGATCAGACAGTTTTGCAGTACTACTCCAACATGTGGCCCGAGTACGCGAAAGTGAAGCTAAAGCTTGTATAGTGAAATTGCACGGAGAAAAGCCCATTACTATTCCGGCAAGACACAAAATGTATCTTTTTGGAGATGTTAGAGTCGGAAAAGCCAATCCCAATATGACATTTGTCGTTGAACCTCCTGAATCTTCCTTCCTGCCGGGTGGGTTTTTCATTCAGTGTGCACTAATAAACATAAACACAAGAGCTTCAAACAGGATCCCTGTAGTCCTCAGCAACACCACAGATCACACTGTCACCATGCCTCCAAAGTGTGTTATTGGTGAAGTGTCTGCAGTTCAAAGTGTAATGCCCATGACCTCCTCTGCACAAGTCGATTCACAAACATCAAATGGCAAACATTCATTCAATCTGGATGACTCCCCAATTCCAGAGGAGTGGAAAACACGCATTCGAGATAAACTGAACTCCATCCCTGAAGTTTTTGCGCTTGATGAGCTGTCATTTGGCCATACCATCGCCGTGAAACATACCATCCGTCTGCAGGACGAGACGCCCTTCAAAGAAAGATCCAGGCCGATACACCCCAGCGATCGAGAAGCTGTCAGACAACACCTTAGAGAGCTTCTGGATGCTGGTATAATAAGGGAATCCGAGAGTCCCTTTGCATCCCCAGTGGTTGTCGTTAAAAAAGAAAAACGGAAAGATCAGACTATGCATCGACTATAGGAAGCTTAACAGCCGCACTATTAAGGATGCTTATGCTCTTCCTAACATCGAGGAGACGTTTTCTGCCATGAGTGGAGCAAGGTGGTTCTCGGTGATGGATCTAAAGTCTGGTTATTACCAGGTGGAAATGGTGGAAGAAGATAAAAACAAAACTGCGTTCACATGTCCATTAGGTTTCTACGAATTCAATCGTACGCCGCAAGGTGTCACCAACGCACCTAGCACCTTTCAACGCCTTATGGAAAAGTGTGTTGGTGACCTGCATCTGAGCGAGGTTTTGGTGTTCTTAGACGATGTCATTGTCTTCTCCCAGACTTTAGAAGAGCACGAGGCAAGGCTCCTGAAGGTGCTTCATCGTCTCAAAAGCTATGGCCTAAAACTATCCCCAGAGAAGTGTCAGTTTTTCAAGTCCTCCGTGAAATACCTGGGCCATATTGTTGATGCTCAAGGAGTTCACACAGATCCAGATAAAGTGTCAGCTCTGAAAGATTGGCCCGCCCTGGAAACAGAGAAGAACTGAAACGCTTCCTCGGATTTTCAGGGTATTATAGAAGATTTGTGGAGGGCTACTCAAAAATCGGCAGGCCTCTCAACGCTATCACCGCTGGGTACTGTCCACCTAAAAAGAGGGGTAAAATGTATAAAACACTGAGACCTAACACTGGTATAAGCCCCAGAGCACCCTTTGGCCAGAGTGGACGCCTGAGTGTGAGTCCTCTTTCAGAACACTGGTTGAAAAGTTGACATCGGCCCCTGTACTCGCTTTTGCAAATCCCAAGCTCCCGTATGTGCTACATACAGACGCTTGCTGTGAGGGGTTAGGAGCAGCTCTTTATCAAGCTCAAGATGGAAAGCTTAGAGTAATAGCCTATGCCAGCAGAGGCTTATCTAAGAGCGAGAAGAACTACCCCACTCACAAGCTAGAATTTCTAGCGTTAAAGTGGGCAGTTTGTGAGAAATTCTGTGATTTACCTGTATGGTACAGACTTTTCAGTCCTAACAGATAACAACCCGCTTACCTATGTCCTTTCATCCGCAAAGCTCGACGCAGCCGGACACCGCTGGCTAGCGGCCCTCTCAACCTTCAGATTCAACATCAAATATCGAGCTGGACGTGCTAATGGTGATGCGGACGGACTGTCAAGGAGACCTCAAGCAGCTCCTCAAGAGGATCATGAGTACCTGCAGGAAAAAGAACAGATCAACTCAACTCCATCTGATGCAGTCTCAGCTGTATGTCAACGCCATTCAGTAACAATGCACTTACCTGTCCTTGTTGAGTCCCTTGTTGTTGACGCCTCCTCCTTACCTGATCTATTTACTGATAGTGGACAGGACACTGTACCTGGCATGACAAAAGAAAACTGGCATGAAGCTCAAAGAAACGATCCATCAATTGGGAAGGTCGTCACCTTGGTCAAAAAAAGACAAAAGCCCCACTTCAAATCTGTAAAAGCTGAGTCACCTGAAGTTAAGTTGCTCCTTCGGGATATTATTGTAACATGCTGAAACATATGACTGTAATGTGACATCGCCCCAAGTTACCTGATAAATGCCACAAGTTTACAGCGTGCGCGAGACGTTATTCTTCTGTTGTCTCAGGGCGTTTTTACTCTGGCATTTTAGTTCGGAATGGGGCACGGTTAGCATGAAAAATTGCTAATGTGAAAGCTTACCTACCGAGCTTGGTGTGCACTGAGGTACCGAACCCGAGAACACACAACCGGAGTTCGGTTGCTCTCGGAGCTGTGCCACGATTCACGTGAATTTGTTTCACGCACTTGTTGTGGAAGAAAGTAACCAGCGCATGCGTTTTAGCCGATTACAATGTCATTCGTTCAATAACATACACGTAAGAGATAGTGTTGATGATTTAGCTGAGATACGATCGCGAGAGCGAGCCTGCAGTGTATTCGCGCATAGAGTGCAATCAGGGCAGCAAATGAATGGCAATTCACCGTCTCCTCAAAAGAGTCTGTTTGCAAGCAGCAAAGCCGCCTTCAAGCGACACGCATACGGTAAACACAAGTGTCATTTACTCAGCTGCACATAATAGCACCAAATTAATTGAAAAAAGCCCAATATATTGACCCGCATTCTGTTTTCTATCACGCCCGTGCACGTTTGTGATGACGTAAGATGAACGCAAACGCACCAGGGTTCAAGTTGAGTGTGAAACCAGACCAACACTGCGGAGGCGGAGGGAAGAATCAGACTCGGACCGCAGCAAACGTGTCCAGTATAAAACACCCTGAGAGCTGACTGGCAGCTTTTAGGAGCGTTATTGGCAGCGCCTCTGGTTACATGAACGCGTCAGCACCACATCAGCACCGACAACATGGGGATTTTTTTTGGACGATAATCGCACATACTATTCGATATTCTATAATTAAATAACTAATCGAATATTCGAAAATCGCGACCCATCCCTACTATGGGTTCCCTAGTCGCCTTCATAGTGATCAGGGACGCGACTTTGAATCCCATACGATCAAGGAGCTGTGTTCACTGATAGGGGCCGAGAAAGTGCGCACCACCCCATACCATCCTCAGGGGAATCCTGTGGAGCGCTTTAACAGGACCCTAATCAGCATGCTCGGTACCCTTGACGAGAAAGACAAACATCACTGGCGAGACTTTGTGAGGTCTGTTGTACATGCGTACAACTGCACCAGGAATGATGCAACAGGTTACTCACCATATGAGCTGATGTTCGGCAGGCAGCCGACTCTGCCAGTTGACCTCATACTTGGCCTGAAACCTCCAACTGAGACTCATACAACTCACTCAGAATATGTCCAAAACTTGCGCCAGAGACTCAAAAAAGCTATGCACTGGCTGCAGAGAACTCCAAAAAGTCTGGAGAAAGAAATAAGCACAGATTTGATGCCAAAGTGAAAACTGCTGAATTAGAAGAAGGGGACCGTGTCTTGGTGAAGAATGTCAACATCCGTGGTAAACACAAGTTAGCCGATAAATGGGAAAGGCCCATCCATATCGTTGTGAAACGGATTGACGGTGGTCCTGTGTATGTAGTCAAGCCAGAAACAGGAAATGGCCCTCGGCGTACACTTCACAGGGACTTGCTTTTACGATGTGGATTTCTGCCAGTTGAGACTACTCCTGATTCAGTGCCACGTCAATGCAAACAAACTCAGATGCGCCTGAGGAGTAGACAAAACCAAGAGATGGAATGTGAATATTCGGACAGAGAAGAAGAGGATGATGGCTACTATGTGAATGAACCTCTACAGTTCACCACATGGGGACCCTATGTGCAAGAGTTCGAAGTTATCCCCGTCAGTGGCTCTCAGTCTTCTCTGAACCCCATGGCTCCTGAGTTCAAATCGTCAGAACCCCAACCAACCCTTGATCACTCAGTTGCACCTCTTGACACAAATACAGCTGTCCATCAGTCCCCAACCCAAAGTGACCACGTCATCATAGACATTCCAGAAGATGGAATATTGCAAAGCACAGGGATCACAGACCCGACACTAGCTCACGACACGGACAATGCTCAGAACGGGTTCCCTGTAACCCCTAAAAGGCATTCAGAAGTTACTTGTGGGGAAGAACAAGGTGAGCCTCACACAGAGAAAGACATCCCCCACCCAAGTTCACTGATGAAGAGCTAGGGAAACCCCTAATCCTTGCCCTTAGTCAGTTTTTTGGGAAACTCCAAACATTTTTTTTGACCATCAGATATCTTGTCGGATTGCAGGGATTGCACACATGCAGGGACTCATGTGGTTTAGAGGGGGAGGGTGTAACCCTGTCAATTTTGCCCCAAAAAACGTCCTGAAATTACCTTTAATGCAAACACTTCAACCTATAGTAAAGTGCAATATCTAGTTCGCCACTAGGTGGCAGTGCACAATAAAACGTTCTTCTTCTGCTGTTTTTGGGCATTCGCGTGGCTTTAGAAAAAAGCCTGAAAAAACGGGAGCCAGAGCAGAAGTATATACTAAGATTGAAATTGATTTAGAAAATGAAATATATCCTCGAGGTTGAACTACATTGAAAGTTAGACGACACCTGTTGTAAAACAAAGTTATCTCGGTGAGTGAAAACTATAATTTTGTGTTGATTTGCTTGAAGCTAAAATGGTGAAATGACTAAAGGTTACATTTCAATGTTACAGTGGATTACAGTGGATTTAAAAAAAAAAACAGTCTGGCTATCTACAATAGCAGTGGATGTTACCCCACAGGTACATTTTGTTGTATATTCTAATTTTGGTATAATGAAAAAAATGCATTTTGAAAGGAAATAATTCTGTTTTTGAGTCAAGTATGTCAGTTTGAGTTACTATGCTATACTGATTTTTTTGTGTGTCCAATTCCATTTAATTGATTTTAATTTCTAAGTTGTATTATTGAACATATGGACTTTTAAATGATAGAAAGATGGAAAAAGGTCATTTAGTTGAACATTAGTTAATTTTCTGCACATTTTTGTGTAGATTTTTTTTTTTTTTTTGAGGTTTCTTCTGGTCCTGGATCCCTGGTGTCCTGTCCACCGAAGCTGGATTCCTCTCTGTTCACCCTGGTGCCTGGTTCCCTGGTCCACTGCCTCAACTAACAGCGCTGCAACGATTTCCTTGAGTGGTTTGATATGGATGCTAAGTATTGAAGGGGTGGTTGGACAGTTAAAACATTTGAGTGCACTCAAGGGTAACTCATTTTTCTTTGAAAGATCTTTCTTTTTGTTTTTTGTTTCATGAGATCTCAAAAGTTGTGGCTGATTTGTTAACATCAATGGTTCTAATGCTGTGTGAACTGAACTAAATATTGAATTTTGAATAAGAAAATAAGGAAAATAAATTGAATAAGAACTCCATTCGAACTTTAATCCATTGTCCTGTGCTTCCTTTGGAGTGGAATCTATGAGTCTTTTGACCATATGATTAGTACATAACCAACCTCCTCATTGAATCTAGATTTAGATAACTCCTACAATAGGTTCTTAGCCTGCCTATAAGCAGAACTACCACCGTAGGGTTACATATAATTAGTCACATTTCCAAATATTTACTAACTTGTTATTTTAGATGTCTTACAAGTGAATGCTGATAAAAAAAGGAGGCATCAGAGTTTATCTTTGCTGGGACGGTGCAAAAATGTCTCCGTTACGCCCCTGAAAGGCTTGGGGGCATTGCTCATGGTGGAAACTCCTGAGTTTAGAGTATTCAGAGTATTTCATTCTTTCTTTCTTTACCTTTTTTCTTACAGTAGTACTGTCCCATTTCTGTCTTTATTGGCGAGTTTCCATTTGTATTTACTTCAATTTTGCAGATGCAGGTTGTCATGTTTTTCACTTGTGTTATAAATTCAGATGTAATTGTTTTAAGTCAATGTGAGAATTTCTTTTGAAACTGTGGGGGCATAAATACATTTCATACTGATACATAATATACTGATGCATTTTGCATTTGAGCCCGTCGTGACGTGTCAGTGAGGTAACGAAGCTTCAGTTCCACAGGTCACGTGACAGCCTCATTTCAAAGCAATGCTCCGGAACACTGTTTCGAAGCACTGGTGTGTCGAAAACTCGAGATGTGTATCGACACAGGGTGTCGAGCTTCCCATCCCTAGCTTTGGACTGGGACTTCGCGTGTCTGCCTGCCTGTACAACATCTGTGAAACTGAGTGATTTAACCATAGGCGTAATTTACGGGTGGGACATGTCCCCACCACTTTTGCCAGGCTCGATATTGTCCCCACCACTTTTTAAAAGTAATTGAAAAATAGATTGCGGAAGGTGTGTATTAAGCAAAAGCACGATCTACAAATCGTAATACGTTCATTTAACACATTTTTCTGCCGGTAAGAAGCTTTTTTTTCCATTACAGATTTTTGCTAAACTTTTGCCATATTTCCTAATAGTCGATAAAAAAAATATTGCGAAATGAAAGCGTTTCCATTAACTGATGTTATGCGACTAAAACATTTTTTTTCCTCACGTGATAAGTCATTCCAAAAATTATGCCATGTAGGTGTAACAGGTTAAATAAAACTAGTATTTAATTTATATACACTTAAGTGATATGAAGTTAACTTAATAAAAGTCAATAAGAGATGCAAATACTAAGAATATTAAGAAAAAAATGTGAATATATTCTAGAACAAAACCTCCACGATCAACCAATGAGAGCTCTTTGTCATCAACGTTGTGCCTGTGCGCGAGCACGCGCAATGAGGAAAAAAAAACTAGTTGATTGAGAGGAGCAGACGTAATCCGATCGTCGTGAGCCATTTTACAAATTTGTGTTTGAAAATCTTTGAAGAGTATTGAAAAGCTGAGATCCAATTGATTTGATGCATTCTGAATGAGAAGTTGAATAGAGGAATACATTTACTTGGTGAGTCAATATATAACTCATGATAAAATAAATACTATTACTTCATAATAGGATCGAATTACTGCTACTAAACCATAAATGAGTTGCTGTGGACTAGTTATCACCTTTTAAAATTGTATTTTTATCAGAACTGTAGTCTAAATGTCTAACGTGAACCGCGTGCTCATTGTGCATTGCAGTTCACCGGCGCCATTTTGCGATCCCGCACGTTTCGCGGTGTGCCTGTGAAAGCAAAAGAAATTCATCATAGAGGTGAATAATTAGGAAATCTACGGAGCCCCTAAAGGGACGTGGTGGTGGAAAAAAATTAGGATGGGAGGATATTTTTTTTCCAAATCGTTTGCGTTCCCTCGCAAAACTTTTGCGTTCCCCCGAGAAACTTTGCGTTCCCACGCAAAAGTTTTGCGTTCCCTCGCAAAGATATTTGCGTTCCCTCGCAAAAGTTTTGCGTTCCCTCGCAAAGATATTTGCGTTCCCACGCAAAACTTTGCGTTCCCTCGCAAAGATATTTGCGTTCCCTCGCAAAGATAGATGTCCCACGGGCCGTTTCGAACAGCTCAGTAGGCTGCGTTAACAATATTGTATCCATTAAATGAGCGGTTAGAGTTATTTTGAACTTGGACTTAGGCTATAGCCTAGCCTAGGCGAGTGCTCAATGAGTTCGGTGAGCTAAACGTTGTTAAAACACAATGTCTCTTTAACGTAGACAACAAGCTGCAACCTATTTTTCCTCAAAACGAGCCTTATAATATAAATTAATTGGGTCTATATGAGCAGGCGGCTGAGAGACAAGTCCGAAGGGACTGTCTGCAAAGTGCAAAACCCGAAAAGCGTATAGCCTACTACAAGTCATAACTTCAATGTTACACACTGTGTCTCCAAATTCAGTTTACACATCAATGGTCACTTAGTTTGATAAAAACACTTAGTTTGATAAAATTTGCTTTTGCATAATTGTTAGGATTATTTTATTAGGAAAAATGTTCAGCAAACTTCACTGAAATGCACTGTAGGCCTACTGTAGCCTACTGTCACCAAATTCAGTTCACACATCACGCTCTCCTGCTGGTTATACTACAACGCTTAGTTTGGCAATAGCACATAAAAATAATAAAAGTAATAGCACATAGCCATAGGCCTATTCTTTACACAAATGATGTTGGTACCCAGCTAAAATAGCCTACAGTAGTTGCAAGTTCCATAGCTTTTGTATGATAATTGCTTACTAATTTTGATGGCATTACACTAGCCTACCGTATTAGTATATTGTAGTAGGAGAGCATTGATTGTTATTGCCTATTTTTTAGTAACGCCTTTCGAGTTTTGCACTTTGCAGACGGTCCCTTTTTACTTGTCTCTCATTTATTAAGGCTCGTTTTGAGGAAAATTATGTTGCAGCTCGTTGTCTACGTTAAAGGTGTCATTTGTGTTTTGAACGTTTTTAGCTCACAAGTTATTGATCCGGGAAGTTAAAATCTGTGTATACATTGCCAACTACTGAACTCCGAAGCACTGACTGTATTATTTATACTTAAGCCCAAGTTCAAAATAACTCTAACCGCTCCATTAATGGATACAATATTGTTAACGCAGCCTACTGAGCTGTTTGAAACGGCCCGTGGGACATCTATCTTTGCGAGGGAACGCAAATATCTTTGCGAGGGAACGCAAAGTTTTGCGTGGGAACGCAAATATCTTTGCGAGGGAACGCAAAACTTTTGCGAGGGAACGCAAATATCTTTGCGAGGGAACGCAAAACTTTTGCGTGGGAACGCAAAGTTTCTCGGGGGAACGCAAATATCTTTGCGAGGGAACGCAAAGTTTCTCGGGGGAACGCAAAAGTTTTGCGAGGGAACGCAAACGATTTGGAAAAAAAATATCCTCCCATCCTAATTTTTTTACACCACCACGTCCCTTTAGGGGCTCCGTAGAAATCAATTCTGTTAAGGGAAAGATATATATTTTTGTTACTAGTGTGTAATTACTTCAGTGAGCGGTTATAGTGAACAGCATGGTTATTGTTTTGTTCAGTGTTGCCATTTCAGGCCACGTGTCTGTAATATATAAGAGAGCTAGTGAATCAGAGGTGTATTAATGTTTTCCAGACCTTTGATATGGAACTTATTTTGAAATGTACTAACTGAATGTTCTGGTCTGTATCAGGCCAGGTTTTTTTTTTCTTGTTTTCTCTCTCCTTTGTTTTTCTGTTCCTTTCTTTTCTTCTTGATTCATGAAGGCCTTCATGAAGGCCTGCAGGACCAGTTGTAACATTCCGTAGACTGCGAGTTTGATGTGCGAGTTTGATGGCGAGCCAATCCAGTAGAAAAGAAGACATCACGTGGTGGAGAGGAGGCTCCATATCCTTTCCTTGAGTTTCCACTGAAGCTCATTTGAGAAACGATTCAAAGAACTTTTTTATTTTTATTTTTAAGGGTGTATGGTCAACTACCACCCTGATTTGAGACACTCGAAGTCCTTTGAGAGAGAGATTATACCTTTATTGTATTTTATTTATTTTATTTTCCTGAATGTTGAACTGATGTGATTTATACATTTGAAACCACCGAAAAGAGTGCACTCGAGGTGTAATTTGTCACAGTCAGATTTATTGTCTATTGTTGTAAATTTTGTAATTAAATTTATTTTATTTTATTGATTTTCTATTTTCTTCCGATTTAAATTTACTATCAATCAATAATCAATTATATTTCTAAATATAATCTTGTGTCTGTCTGTTATTTCTCATGCCAACCCGCTGTCTCCTTAGCGATCCCTAATTCTTCTGACCCAATTATTGTAATCAGTAACAAATCTACTCTAATACTACTGAATCTCCAGACTAGTGTTACATAGGTTTACATTTATCCCAGCCACCGCACGCCATTATTTTTACTGGAAGGAGACGCGTGTTATTCAAGCACTGATGGCAAGCAGGGACGTGCACAGGGGGGTTGCTCAGGTTGCCCGGGCAACTGCCCATATGCCCTTCTCGACTCACGTTGCACTTCTGAGGTGGAAAAAAATCAATTAAAAAATCGTACAATGGATGCAGAATTTCACGTAGGCCTAGATAAAAAATAAAAAAAATTCTCAAAGCCTCATTCACTTCCACGAGCCCCCGTCCGAAATTGAAAGTCAGTAGGGGGGAAGGGCAAACTCTGTTTACGTGGCTGCAGCGCTGCACGCGACCGGCACCTGAGCTGAGCCTGCATGAGCGGCACTAGAAGGAGATTGTCGCGGTTGTCGGTTGAGACGACTTATCTTATATTACGAAAGTATAACAAACGGACAATCATCATCAAGTTTTATGAAATGAATTACAATCTTCATAAATCCAGGATGAGTTTGCCACGTTTAGCCTAAATAATCAGACAGATAGCTTGCAGACAAGAAGCCTAGGCTACTATTTTTTTTGGTAGGCATTAGGCAAACTAAGCTACATGTCCGCTGATAGTTAGTTTCTCACATTTCGTTTTAGCAAGAAGAATAAATGATGGAAGTAATGTATCACATTAATTATTTTATTCAAAATGGTTAAATGCCTAAATCCTATCACTATTTTGGGTATTTTTTGAAGCCAAGATGCCCACTGAAAAGAGGCGGATTCAGGAGAGGGAGAGACGATTCAGGGAGGCAGCAAAGGGCAGCACATCACTGCAGGGTTGGCTGCGAAAAAGCCAACCAGCAGGTGATACAGAGACTTTGCACTGTGATAAAGATGACATGACACTGTGTAGGTGAATTGATTAATTAATCAGACTCATATTTTAGCCTACAAATGGCAATGTTTCATAATTACATTCCATTTAAGATGAGGAGGAGCAGTCACATGTAGGGATTTTCATGACTCAAGTCATGTTTTTCTATGTTATTAGTAGTAGGGGAGAGCGGGGCACAACCTAACGCTTTTTGACTTTCTCAGTTTGTGTAAATCCACAAGTATTTATTGTTTCCCACATTAATTGCACACATGTCTAGTACAATTATGTGGTTTTGTTTCATTAATACAGTGTATACTTTTTTCTTGATTTACCCCGAAAGAATGGAAGTGAAATGTGACAAGATGCCCCATAGGTGGGGTACATTGTAACGTGGTGGGCACAATGTAACATGACCAAATAACAGCTTAAAATGTTACCTGATGTAATCAAAAAAATATACAAGACAAACTAAAATATTTTGCCAATAATACAATTATTAACTTTTTAAAATAAAATAATGGCATTTTTTAATCATTAAAATATAAGCATTTTTGAGTTTGACTACAACACATCGCTAAATACAGCTATACAGCAGGGCCGTGCAGAGAGTTCTTCAGAGGCAGGGGCTCAAATGTAAAAAAGGGGCAATATGTAAATATATTATATTAGGGGTGTAACGGTACACAAAACTGACGGTTCCGTACGTACCTCGGTTTTGAAGTCACGGTTTGCTACGGATTCGGTACAGCAGTTTTACAAAATTGCTTTTTATTAATTTTTATTCAACAGTGGTTTAATGAAAAAAAAAATTGTGTCTGTCCTTAAATTAATTCAGTTATAACTAAAAGTTTCTTAAAGATAATGCTGTAAACTATATAGGGAGCCCTTAGGCTACATATTGCTATTAAAGATTAACAACAGAGCCCAAACTATTAGCCTAAATTCATGTGCTATTTATTTTTAGATATAAAAATCAACACTCATAAGCTTCACATAAGGCAGTTTTTGCATTAATATCTAAATCTAATTATTATTATTTTTTTCTCCAACTCGTTGTTGAAATATAATCATTTAGTGGCTGTAATTTTCATGACAGGTTTATTTAAACATACATTAAATAAACAAGACATCACTTACAGGCTAAGTGGAATATAGGCTAATATAATGAATATATAGGCTAATATAGTGCATGTAGCCTATTCAGTGAAAGAGTTAATCTCTCTAGTGAACTCACAGCTGTGGACACTGAATGACTTCTGAGGTAGGCCTAAATGTGATTCTACATGACATTTTTTGTTTACAAGCTGTTTTATTGTCTTTGCGCGGGTGAAACACCGATGGAGCGATTACACAACATATGATACGTTTCAATAAGTTGTAATGTATCCTCAACATACCTTTAGATATTCATTTCTTTAGGAAGAGATGATCGCGTTCACTCGCGCGCTGCCGCTTGAAGTTGAACTGATACGCGTCTCTCTGTCACGTCACATAATAGAGCGTTAAAACGGAATTTATCGTTTGAATTTCGTGATAAAATCAGGCCCGGATTGGCTAATCGGGAGCACCGGGAAAATTCCCGGTGGGCCGGTCCGTTTTTTTTGGCCGCGAGGGCCGTTGTCGTTGTTGTCATGGCACTGGGTTGAAATGTGGATGCTGTCCCTAAGCTGCCTGCACTCACAGCAGCCCAACTTTTTTATTTATTATTTTACCGCAGCCCCACTCTTTTTTATTTAATATTTTCTCGCAGAGTGCAGCCCGCAGGTTAATGATGACGTGATTCTCTTTTGACTCCCTGGCCCCGCTCCCGACACAGCACCTTGCAAGTTGCTCAAAATAAAAAAAAGTCAGATAAAAATGGATAATGAAGCGCAAATGCGGCGCTGAAAAGGCCAGAATAAAAAAGAAGAAAGCTTTGGAAACTGACGCGGCCAAATGTTCTAACCTGAGCAGCACATTTTTCCTCAAAAAAACAAATGAAGACAACGAGGCCGGTAAGTAAGCTAACGTTAATGTAGTAGTAGGAGCAGTGCAATTTGCTAGCGACCGTGCAAAACAACTTTGTCTGCAAACCACGTTCATGTATCAAACTTTTTCTTGTAGCTCTTCAGCAGCAGCAGCCGCCTCTAGTCCGGTTTGCTGCTAACAGTGAAGAGCAAGGCCCAGTAACGTTACCAAGCTCCAGTCATGAGCCCAACACACCAGAATGGGCAGGTAGGATTGTCATTCAGAAGAACTAATAGTAATGAAGAGCCCTGCTCAATGAAAAATGCCCTGAGATAATTAATGATACCTGATGATTCAGCAATACATTAATTAAACTGACTTGACTTGATTTGAAAGGTTTGTAAAAAGGGGATATTTGTGGTGAGAAATAAATGTAACAAATTTAATTTAGTGTCAGAAAGAGAGCCAGGACCTGGTTGTGAAGAGACTTATGCTCTCACTGTGAAAGACACACAGGTAAGCTATTGTAGCATAAGCAAACATTATCACTGAAAAAATTCGTATCTTACTTGTTTCCAGTTCAAATATCTAAATATTCTTAATTCAAGATACATTTACTTGACAAATGAAATGGCATAAGAAAGTATGTCTTGTATTCGGGGGAAAAAAAACTCTAAAAAACAAGTGATTTTTTTGTTGTTGTTGCTTAAAACAAGCTAAATCTAAAACTATTATTTTTCTTACACCATTGGTAGATAATATTGATAGTTTTAAGCAAAAAATCACTTAATTTTGAGGTGTTTTTCATACTTGTTTAGTAAATGCATCTTGATGTTATAATTTTTTTTTTTATTTGGACTGGAAATGAGACAAAAATACTAAGAGAAGCATTTTTTTTTTTTTTTGCAGTGATCACATTAGTTACAATATAACAACTTTCTATGCCCAATTGTTACTAGTGACCCATTATGTTTTAATCAAATGATAGTGAATATACAAAGCCCACGATTAAAAGGGAATATGATAAAAGTAATATGAATTAAGCCTGCATATTTTTCCATTTTGAATTTGCTTTGATTTAATTCAATTTAATTTGAATGTGCTTTCCATGTCAAATATGTTAAAGATTACAATATGCTTTTATTGTGATTTAAATACAGGTGCAAAAAGTCAGATAACATTGCAATACTTGTTTAATTCTTTAACTAATGTTCTCATATTTGTGAAAAATATTTGAAGTTGTAAAGCAGCTGTTTCCTTGAAAAAGAGATGCTACTGTCATTAGAAAGTGCAATACATTTTATTTTAATCTTTATTTTGTATATATTTATTTTTTCTTAAAGAAAATTGATTCTGATACTGTCCTGTTATTTACTGTTCTAATAAATCTTCACTGTGAAGCAAAACTTAGGCTACTGTTTTTGCAAAATAATTTTCAAAAATACAAAGAATTACAAGGCTGTAGAGAACAGTGCGCCTATAGCAGACTTATATTCTGAGGTTTTAATTACATTATTTTAATATAGTCTGTCGGGAACTAAAGTGGGCCGGTCTAATGCTGCCTTCACGTGCTATCGGAAATTTGATAATTCCCACTTCTGAAGTCGAGATTACGAGCTCATCCCATTAAAATTTCGAAAGTGGAGTGCGTTCATGTGCAATTTTTACCTAGGAAACTCGTATTTACGATAATTCCGAGAGCACGTGAAGGCAGCATTAGGCATGAAACTCCAGGGCTGAAAATGAGTCCCAATCCGGCCCTGGATAAAATGGACTGAATACTTAATATGTTCGTGTGGGAACTCGGATTGAAGTGTGTTCCGCGCTTTAAACAAGCCGACTGTTAACTGTTATAGATTACATTCATAACCGTTCGGTACACGCGCGCACCGTAACGAAATCCCGAAACGTTAGTTCGTCTGTCCATGTAATTTTCAACCGATTTATGAATAAGAACAGAAAATTACCGCTTCACTTCACATGCCCAATGGAATTTGAACTTGCTTTGCCAGATCACGATTGGTTGGTGTATATACATGACAAACGCGCATTGGTGAATTGTGTAATACTTTAAAATATATAATATATAGATTTGTAATTAAATCAACACATTAGCTCTGATTATGGATGAAAAAAAAATATTGGTTTACTTTTTTTTCCCGCGAGGCCACACACTCTCTGAAAGGACCATATTTGGCTCGAGAGCCGCTTCCGAACAGAGGAAAATCAGCTGTCAATCAAAACGCACGCAACTCATATATGCTATAGCAACGCGTTACGGCAACGCCTCAACAGAAATTGTCCGACTTTTGAGCCGTTCCTTACTATTGTATACATTGTCATCAATGTCATGTTATAATAATCACATTTATTTAGTTTTATTGACCACGATATTATCATTGATATTTGTCTGAGAGGGGCACTTTGATTCATTTTGAAAAAGGGCAGGGGCTCGAGCACCCAAAGCCCACCCCCCCCCCCCCCCCCCCCCTCCCCTGCACGTGCCTGCTATACAGCATAGTTCAAAACATAATAATTAATAATTTCTGAACATTAACTCTCAGTCATTATTCACATTTTCTCATGGTTTCTCAAAAGAATTCATAAAAATATAGAATATTTAACCACGACTCATGTCTTCTGCAGGTTAGATCAGCATTAAAGAACGATCTCAACTGTTAAATAACAGATATAAGATTAAAATAATATCGGATTTGTCTTATTTTAAATAAACACAAAAAACAGAGATGAAAACTAAACTTAAAGGGGGGGTGAAATGCTGTTTCATGCACACTGATCTTTTTGCACTGTTAAAGACTTGGATTCCCATGCTAAACATGGACACAGTTTCAAAAGCTAAGGTGGACGTTTGATGGGAGTATTTCTTTGCCAAAATTAGTACTTCCTGTTAGTCATAAGTTTAGGAAAGTTTTTTTCGATCATGGGTCCGCTTGACGTCAACAGGGCGGAATTTCCTTGAATGGGCCATACGGACAATTCTACCGGAAGAGCGCGCGCGCGAGAGAGAGAGAGCGCGTGAAAGCAATAGGCTACGCCCATCAAAGCGCTGGCTCGTAGCCAAATAACCCCGCGTTAAGGCAAAAGTGGATGGAATTTGCTTTTCCGGATTTTCAAATCGCCTAATACTGAAGGATGGGAGCGGTCCCAACGTTGGAACCGCAGGCAGTGAGTAAGACTGCTTCAAATGTCTGTTTTTGCCTATGCCCATCAAGTAACGTTAGCCCAAACATGACCACGTATTGATCAATGGAGCATGCGATGTATAGTGTGTACATTTGTTTAGCTGGCCACTATATGTGTATGTTTGTGTATTGTAAAAGCACTCCAAACAACAATACACAAAGAATGGGGAAATATGTTGAACTAAATAAGCGCGCTTCTTCATTCAAATGCGCTAATATTCCATGTCTTTCTATGTAAACACTAGCCTGAAGCGCAAAACCAGCCCGCTTACCACAAATCATGTCTACACAAACCACGCGTAAACACACACACACACACACACACACACACACACACACACACACACACACACGATATAATTAAAGTATAAATGTGTAAATAACACAAGCCGCTAAGCATATTATATAGTTAGTGTTACTTATACCACATAGAGATGTCCTGCTCTAGTCGTTTTTGCTGCTGCTCCTGTTCAACTTCAGCCTCTGGGTCTGATTCCGGATCATAGATGTATGGCTGTATCTGATTAAAAGCCATTTTTTATGTTGAATAAAGTTTTTTCCCGCTTTTAGGGATGACGCAGCTTTCAGACGCACTCAACACAGTAACAGCGGCGGGCGCTCGTCATTCTTTAGCTCCGCCCACACGATACGCCCCCAGCCGCACGGCTTTTTCCGGAAAGACTCGGAACAGCGCATCTTCCTTTTATAATTATAATACAAATAAAGACTTTTCGGAGATATGCAGGATGCAATGCTACTCTATAGGTACTCAAGATTGACATGAGACTGACTGAAACTGAGTGTTTCCCCACCCCTTTAAGTAAGAAATTTACTTTTGGTTAAATACATGTTCAGTAATATCTTCCAGAGATGTTTTAATTTTGTCGCTATTTTTTTTCTCTAAATAATGTTGATATGGCAACTAGTAAGTGCACCAAGTTTCATCATTCTGGCATGTGTGGAAAGGGTTAAAACATGAGTGTTACAACTAACCCTGCGTTAGGTTGTGCCCCATACTCCCCTAGTTAAGGTGATTGAGTGCTGTATTTCAGTGTTTTACTTCTTCGTGTATATATATTTTAATAAAGACCCTGTTATTCTAAGTCCTTCATATAGCCCGTGAGTTTTTCTTTTCTTTTCGGGTCGGGTGGGGTGGGGGTGAGGTGTTGGTAGGGGAGTGCCCTTTTTTTAGGTCAGAGCAACTGCCCCTCAAAATTCCTGTGCACGTCCCTGCTTTAAGGCCAATTCACACTACACCAACAGGTCCCGACAAACGAAAACAGACCAAAGACTTCGTCTGGGTTTGTCTGATCAGTGTGTTAGCCATGTGTACGTCTGTTGCTGTTGGTCTGCAATTGTTTTCACTGATTTAACATGTTGAATCTGCGTTTGAGAATTGAAACATCTGAGAATTGACATTGTACTTGGGTCTGTGTCTGTTGCTGCAGTGTAAATTGAAGTATAATGAGAAATTCAAATTATATTTTACAGTAAGTAGTTTTGTTTAATAAAAAAAATAAAATCTACATTGCCAGTATTTATGCTACTGCATGCACTCATGCAAATATATAGAGTATGACATCATAACAACAATCTTCTGGACAAGGCAAAGAGTAAACGAGTAGTCATGGACCCTTTTCACATTTCTGGGTTTCTCAGAAGCAGAGGTCCCCAAATTTCAATAGTGGTGAATGGAAACTACAACAAATATATATTTTTATATCCAATAGCGAAATAAAGTTATGTATCCAAATACTCACACAGCAACTAGTTTCATTTATAATAGGTAACATTACACAAAGCATATATATATATATATATATATATATATATATATATATATATATATATATATATATATATATATATATATATATATATATATATATATATATATATATATATATATATATATATATATATTGTTAGATTTACGATGTTAATAACTAGGGAAACATGTCATCTCAGTCTGTGAAAAGGGACCAACATAATAGGAAGAGCTTTTTAATTGGTAAATGCAAATGTACAAATAAATACCTCTTACAACAGCCTCATAGAGTCTCTGCATGAGTGGTACTGAGGGATGGCCCTGAATTTTGGTATTTTTCACTAAAACCTTTGTAGAGCAGTGCTGGCCTTTTTGTGTTGTTATAAAAAGCATTGGTGAGACGCCCAGTAATTCCAATTTATGAAGCTGAGAAGAGAGAATAAAATGTTTTAAGCAAGAGTATACAGTCAAATTAAAAACAATTTTCAAACTATTTAATGTCATGTATTGAACAGGGTTCTTGCAGGTTTCAGAAAGTCAAATTTAAGACCTTTTTAAGACATTTTAAGACCATAAAGATTGAAATTTAAGACCCATACGATGCATTACAAAAATTATTTAAATCAAAGAAATAATAAAAAAAGCAATAAAGCAATGACATTAGTAACCCTCCACAGCCAACAACGTGCCAAATGCCCAAAACCTTAGGCCCAAAATGAAAATAGGCTAAAACAAACTTGCCCTCAAATAGAATAGATTACAAAACAGCATATTAATAGCCTAATAGAGATTGAACAGGGGATGCACTAGGGAGATAGGATAAACTAGGGATGCACGATTTGGGGAAGATATCTAACTGCGATTATTCTGGTTAAAATGCACTTTTTTTTTTTTTTTTTTTTACAAATGAAAAGTGTATGCATATAACATTTTATATATTAATGTTTATATATTAACGAGACTAATAATAATGATTATATTCAATAAATACAAATATCTAACAAATTTTGAAATATTACTATTACAATAACATTTTAATGATAATTTTTTTTTAAATAGAGTATTTAAGAATAAATATATCAATATAATAATAATACTAATAAAATAACATTTATATTTTACAGAAAACTTATTTTACAAAAAAACCCTGCTGGGTTACCTGTTAATATGCAGACAGCCTATGACTAAAAATCATTAGAAAGGTCTAAAGATTTATTGTAAAAAATAAAATAAAAAAATTAAGAAATTCTGTGCTTTT
Organism: Gobio occitaniae; assembly: GCA_033150135.1. Lineage (NCBI taxonomy): Eukaryota > Metazoa > Chordata > Actinopteri > Cypriniformes > Gobionidae > Gobio > Gobio occitaniae. The sequence goes on from JARQWZ010000153.1 coordinate 362,740, forward strand.
TATCTGTGATATACATTTCTTAAAGTCTATGTATTTAATATGAAATATGAGCCTCTTATGCATCCACTGTGGGGGAAAAACTGTACATTGGAGAAAAACATATGGGTTGTCATATAAATTTATTTAGAGAGAAGTATTATTTTTCATATTTGTTACCCAAACTTTCTTTCATTCATACTGGAAGCCAGAGGGCGCCCTCGAGTAGAAACTCCACATTTCCCTCAGAGAAGTAATCCTTAGCCCTAATGTGAAACTAGCGATGTAGGATAAACTGAAGATAGAAACGCTTTGACTGATGAAACGAAGACAATAAACACGACTGCATCAAGCTATGGTGTATTTGAGTTCTTCAAGCCTTCACTATTGTCATAATAATAAGGTATGCAGTGCTGATTGAGTGCAGACTTTATCACTGTTTAGAATAATATAAAACAATGCATGTCTGCCTCATTCTGTCCAGAAAAATACAACGTAGACGTATTTTGCGGGCAGGTAATTGCATTTATCACGGGATTTGTAGTTTTATCACCGAGTACGTGTACCAACACCCCCAGAAAGAACTACAACACACCGAACGAATGCTCTGAGGGCGGCGCAGCAAAGACTCTAGAGCTACGCTTTCGCGATTCGATACTTTTTTGCTACAGTGTAACGTTAATTTAACTTTCTGCAGCCAGCATTTCTGGAAATGAACGAGGATAAAACTTTTTTAAGACCTAACTAAATTACATTTAAGACCTCAGGTGAAAATCTGGCCGTTTTTAAGACATTTTAAGGCCTTAAATTTAAAAAATTTAATTTTAGACATTTTAAGACTTTTTAAGACCCCGCGGGAACCCTGATTGAAGTGAAATTAAACTTACAAGCAAGTCCACAGAATTCATTATTTTACAAAAATTGCCACCTATTTTTAATTTGGCTGCCCACGAACCATCAAATTTATGTTTTTGGCCTTCCGGGGTTTTTTTTTGTGTAACTTTTTCTCCACAGTGTTTGCAGATTTTAGAAGCACTGCCGATCTCTAAGTAGCAAACACTACATTTGCGTGTTGTGGCTCCAGGTGCCATGTTTTATGTTTAAACAAGTGGATAATTAATGTAAAAGGAGACAGAGAGAGAGTGTGTGTGTGTGTGTGTGTGCGTGCACGCGTGTGTGTGTGTGCGCGCGTGCGAGAGAGAGAGAGAGAGAGAGAGAGAGAGAGAGAGAGAGAGAGAGAGAGAGAGAGAGAGAGAGAGAGTAGTAGCAGTGAAGTGAGAGTGTAAGCGTGATGGCTCTTGAAAGAGCCATTGGATTAAATGTTGTAGAGTGTATATGGAGGAGTATGTGATGTATCTGAAGTAACTGCAAGACAAAAAAAAACAGAATTAATGAACAACTTTTGGATTTTACATAAAATGTAATATGAGCATGGCAATTTGGTGGTAACTGTGTACTATGGTAAAAGCATGGTGAGGGTTGCGTTTACTGTGCTTTTACCACACATAACAGGGTCAAACTACAGTACTATGGTAAAAGCATGGTGAGGGTTGCGTTTACTGTGCTTTTACCACACATAACAGGGTCAAACTACAGTACTATGGTAAAAACATGGTGAGGGTTGCGTTTACTGTGCTTTTACCACACATAACGGGCAAACTACAGTACTATGGTAAAAGCATGGTGAGGGTTGCGTTTGCTGTGCTTTTACCACACATAAAAGGGGCAAACTACAGTACTATGGTAAAACATGGTGAGGGTTGCGTTTACTGTGCTTTTACCACACATAACAGGGTCAAACTACAGTACTATGGTAAAAGCATGGTGAGGGTTGCGTTTACTGTGCTTTTACCACACATAAAAGGGGCAAACTACTGTACTATGGTAAAAACATGGTGAGGGTTGCGTTTACTGTGCTTTTACCACACATAACAGGGTCAAACTACAGTACTATGGTAAAAGCATGGTGTGTGATGTATCTGAAGTAACTGCAAGACAAAAAAACAGAATTAATTAACAACTTTTGGATTTTACATAAAATGTATTAAGAGCATGGCAATTTGGTGGTAACTGTGCCTTTACTACACATTACAGGGTCAAACTACAGTACTATGGTAAAAGCATGGTGAGGGTTGCGTTTACTGTGCTTTTACCACACATAACAGGGTCAAACTACAGTACTATGGTAAAAACATGATGAGGGTTGCGTTTACTGTGCTTTTACCACACATAACAGGGGCAAACTACAGTACTATGGTAAAAACATGATGAGGGTTGCGTTTACCGTGCTTTTACCACACATAAAAGGGGCAAACTACAGTACTATGGTAAAAACATGATGAGGGTTGCGTTTACCGTGCTTTTACCACACATAAAAGGGGCAAACTACAGTACTATGGTAAAAACATGATGAGGGTTGCGTTTACCGTGCTTTTACCACACATAAAAGGGGCAAACTACAGTACTATGGTAAAAACATGATGAGGGTTGCGTTTACCGTGCTTTTACCGCACATAAAAGGGGCAAACTACAGTACTATGGTAAAAACATGATGAGGGTTGCGTTTACCGTGCTTTTACCGCACATAACAGGGGCAAACTACAGTACTATGGTAAAAACATGATGAGGGTTGCGTTTACTGTGCTTTTACCGCACATAACAGGGGCAAACTACAGTACTATGGTAAAAACATGGTGAGGGTTGCGTTTACTGTGCTTTTACCACACATAACAGGGGCAATACTTTACCACACATAACAGGGGCAAACTACAGTACTATGGTAAAAACATGGTGAGGGTTGCGTTTACTGTGCTTTTACCGCACATAAAAGGGGCAAACTACAGTACTATGGTAAAAACATGGTGAGGGTTGCGTTTACAGTGCTTTTACCGCACATAACAGGGGCAAACTACAGTACTATGGTAAAAACATGGTGAGGGTTGCGTTTACTGTGCTTTTACCGCACATAAAAGGGGCAAACTACAGTACTATGGTAAAAACATGGTGAGGGTTGCGTTTACTGTGCTTTTACCACACATAACAGGGGCAAACTACAGTACTATGGTAAAAACATGGTGAGGGTTGCGTTTACTGTGCTTTTACCACACATAACAGGGGCAAACTACAGTACTATGGTAAAAACATGATGAGGGTTGCGTTTACCGTGCTTTTACCGCACATAAAAGGGGCAAACTACAGTAATATGGTAAAAACATGATGAGGGTTGCGTTTACCGTGCTTTTACCGCACATAAAAGGGGCAAACTACAGTACTATGGTAAAAACATGATGAGGGTTGCGTTTACCGTGCTTTTACCGCACATAAAAGGGGCAAACTACAGTACTATGGTAAAAACATGATGAGGGTTGCGTTTACCGTGCTTTTACCGCACATAAAAGGGGCAAACTACAGTACTATGGTAAAAACATGATGAGGGTTGCGTTTACCGTGCTTTTACCGCACATAACAGGGGCAAACTACAGTACTATGGTAAAAACATGATGAGGGTTGCGTTTACCGTGCTTTTACCGCACATAACAGGGGCAAACTACAGTACTATGGTAAAAACATGGTGAGGGTTGCGTTTACCGTGCTTTTACCACACATAACAGGGGCAAACTACAGTACTATGGTAAAAACATGGTGAGGGTTGCGTTTACTGTGCTTTTACCACACATAACAGGGGCAAACTACAGTACTATGGTAAAAACATGGTGAGGGTTGCGTTTACTGTGCTTTTACCACACATAAAAGGGGCAAACTACAGTACTATGGTAAAAACATGGTGAGGGTTGCGTTTACTGTGCTTTTACCACACATAACAGGGGCAAACTACAGTACTATGGTAAAAACATGGTGAGGGTTGCGTTTACTGTGCTTTTACCGCACATAACAGGGGCAAACTACAGTACTATGGTAAAAACATGATGAGGGTTGCGTTTACTGTGCTTTTACCACACATAACAGGGCTAAACTACAGTACTATGATAAAAGCATGGTGTGTGATGTATCTGAAGTAACTGCAAGACAAAAAAACAGAATTAATTAACAACTTTTGGATTTTACATAAAATGTATTAAGAGCATGGCAATTTGGTGGTAACTGTGCCTTTACTACACATTACAGGGTCAAACTACAGTACTATGGTAAAAGCATGGTGAGGGTTGCGTTTACTGTGCTTTTACCACACATAACCGGGGTAAACTACAGTACTATGGTAAAAACATGATGAGGGTTGCGTTTACTGTGCTTTTACTACACATAACGGGGTCAAACTACAGTACTATGGTAAAAACATGATGAGGGTTGCGTTTACTGTGCTTTTACTACACATAACCGGGTCAAACTACAGTACTATGGTAAAAGCATGGTGAGGGTTGCGTTTACTGTGCTTTTACCACACATAACAGGGCTAAACTACAGTACTATGATAAAAGCATGGTGTGTGATGTATCTGAAGTAACTGCAAGACAAAAAAACAGAATTAATTAACAACTTTTGGATTTTACATAAAATGTATTAAGAGCATGGCAATTTGGTGGTAACTGTGCTTTTACTACACATAACAGGGTCAAACTACAGTACTATGGTAAAAGCATGGTGAGGGTTGCGTTTACTGTGCTTTTACTACACATAACGGGGTCAAACTACAGTACTATGGTAAAAACATGGTGAGGGTTGCGTTTACTGTGCTTTTACTACACATAACAGGGTCAAACTACAGTACTATGGTAAAAGCATGGTGAGGGTTGCGTTTACTGTGCTTTTACCACACATAACAGGGGCAAACTACAGTACTATGGTAAAAACATGATGAGGGTTGCGTTTACCGTGCTTTTACCACACATAAAAGGGGCAAACTACAGTACTATGGTAAAAACATGATGAGGGTTGCGTTTACCGTGCTTTTACCACACATAAAAGGGGCAAACTACAGTACTATGGTAAAAACATGATGAGGGTTGCGTTTACCGTGCTTTTACCGCACATAACAGGGGCAAACTACAGTACTATGGTAAAAACATGGTGAGGGTTGCGTTTACTATGCTTTTACCACACATGACAGGGGCAAACTACAGTACTATGGTAAAAACATGGTGAGGGTTGCGTTTACTGTGCTTTTACCACACATAACAGGGGCAAACTACAGTACTATGGTAAAAACATGATGAGGGTTGCGTTTACTGTGCTTTTACCGCACATAACAGGGGCAAACTACAGTACTATGGTAAAAACATGGTGAGGGTTGCGTTTACTATGCTTTTACCACACATAACAGGGGCAAACTACAGTACTATGGTAAAAACATGGTGAGGGTTGCGTTTACTGTGCTTTTACCACACATAACAGGGGCAAACTACAGTACTATGGTAAAAACATGATGAGGGTTGCGTTTACTGTGCTTTTACCACACATAACAGGGCTAAACTACAGTACTATGGTAAAAGCATGGTGAGTTTGTGATGTATCTGAAGTAACTGCAAGACAAAAAAACAGAATTAATGAACAACTTTTGGATTTTACATAAAATGTAATATGAGCATGGCAATTTGGTGGTAACTGTGTACTATGGTAAAAGCATGGTGAGGGTTGCGTTAACTGTGCTTTTACTACACATAACAGGGTCAAACTACAGTACTATGGTAAAAGCATGGTGAGGGTTGCGTTTACTGTGCTTTTACTACACATAACAGGGTCAAACTACAGTACTATGGTAAAAGCATGGTGATGGTTGGGTTTACTGTGCTTTTACTACACATAACAGGGGCAAACTACAGTACTATGGTAAAAGCATGGTGAGGGTTGCGTTTACGGTGCTTTTACCGCACATAACAGGGTCAAACTACAGTACTATGGTAAAAGCATGGTGATGGTTGGGTTTACTGTGCTTTTACCACACATAACAGGGTCAAACTACAGTACTATGGTAAAAGCATGGTGAGGGTTGCGTTTACGGTGCTTTTACCACACATAACAGGGTCAAACTACAGTACTATGGTAAAAGCATGGTGAGGGTTGCGTTTACTGTGCTTTTACCACACATAACAGGGTCAAACTACAGTACTATGGTAAAAGCATGGTGAGGGTTACGTTTACGGTGCTTTTACCACACATAACACGGGTAAACTACAGTACTTTGGTAAAAGCATGGTGAGGGTTGCGTTTACTGTGCTTTTACCACACATAACAGGGGCAAACTACAGTACTATGGTAAAAGCATGGTGAGGGTTGCGTTTACTGTGCTTTTACTACACATAACAGGGGCAAACTACAGTACTATGGTAAAAGCATGGTGAGGGTTGTGTTGACTGTGCTTTTACCACACATAACAGGGTCAAACTACAGTACTATGGTAAAAGCATGGAGAGGGTTGCGTTTACTGTGCTTTTACCACACATAAAAGGGGCAAACTACAGTACTATGGTAAAAGCATGGTGAGGGTTGCATTTACTGTGCTTTTACTACACATAACAGGGTCAAACTACAGTACTATGGTAAAAGCATGGCGAGGGTTAATTCAGCGTAACATTAGGGGGCCAAACTGTTTAATAAAGAACATATAATGGACTTTATATCGAACATCAAAAGGCAGGTCTGATGCAATAGTACTCACCAATGTGCAGCGCTAGCGCGGGTAAACTGCTGAAAAATATCGCGATGTTTTGCTTTTTGAATGAGATGTACAAAGTCGTAGGATACAGTACGTTTTAATACATTCGTATAAATTAGTACGAATTCTCCGTTAGATAGGGAGGTGTTGCATGCACTGAACAAATCGTACGATTTCTATCGTACGATTTTGCCACTTGGTCAATTCGTACTGATTAGCACGAGTTCGTCGTGAGATAGGGTTGGCCCACCAGTGATGCGCGGGTCAATGTATAAACAACCCGCACCCGACCGACGTTTTCAACTAACCCGCCCGCAACTCGGACCGCAAAAAAAAAGAAGAAAATATTGTACCCGACCCGCTTTTTTTAAAAGTAGTAAATGCTCATCGTAGCTCATTGGGACATTGAGAAAATGTTTCAGGCCCTGGCGTGGTGCTCAGCGGCGAGAGCAGGCAGTTCTTGAGGCGGCCCATCATTTTCCATTTCAGCTCCAGATGCATATTATTGATGAACGCGATGTTTATGTTTCGACCCGGCTTGAAGAATTCATCAGCCCACATTTGGAAAAGTGTGAAAGCCCTTAGGAGCGCAAACTGTTATTTTTCTGAATGCTGTATGATATAGCCTAGTGTTATGTAATACAGGCTTGATTTATTCATTTATTTCGTTTAATTTTCTTAACAATTAAGATGCTGCATGTGTTTATCCAGTCTAATCGAAGTGTGCGTCTCTCCCCCGACTTTCCCAACAAAAATCCCGCCCCCTCTCAGAAAATACATAAAACTGACTTTAAATGCGTTTAAAAGTAGCCTATTAAAATGGTACAATGGCATTGCTCAGTTCAACGTTTTGGGAAATCGGGCATTTTGTCCCGCGCCAGCATTTATTCAAAAGTTAATAACGCTCAACATTCAAAAGGTAAATAAGGATTTATTGACGATCCGACCGACCGTGACCCGAATATCATTAAAAATATTTTTGGATGACTCGTAACCGCGCCAAGAAAAAAGTATACACTGTATTAATGAAACAAAACCACATAATTGTACTAGACATGTGTGCAATTAATGTGGGAAACAATAAATACTTGTGGATTTACACAAACGTTTCGGTTACTAACGTAACCTCGGTTCCCTAAGATGAGGGAACGAGTATTGCGTTTTGCTAAAACGCTATGGGGGGGTTCCTTTCCTCGAGATATTGAAGCAAATTTTATCCAAAAATACCATGTACACGCAGTGCAGCTGCACAACTCTCAGCAGGAAGCAGCTGCGTGCTGATTGGCTGTGCCGCTGCAACTGCAGCAACCTATGGCGAGACTGTGGGGCGGGACGGACCAATCAGGTCCTTCTAAACTCCCGCCACAAGGGGCAACAGAATTTGCATAGCCAAGGGTATATAAGACCCCGTCTCGCAAGGTTAGTCAGGTTAATCGACTGAAGCGACTCCTGAGCAAGTAAGCAAGCACGGCAAGCAAAACGCAATACTCGTTCCCTCATCTTAACGTTCCCTTACGAGAGTACTCTCGTATTGCGTTTTGCTAAAACGCTATGGGGGACCAATGCAAAACGCCGTGCTTGCTTAACGGCTCTAAAGCCGACGACACCAAACCCAGGCCAACCTAGGTGGGCCCGAAATATGATATCAAGAAGTCCCAAAATGAGCCAGACCTGAGTCGGGCCCTTAGTGAGAATGAACACGATATACGTGTAATAATATAATGTAAATGCCGCCAAAGCACACAAAGAGCTGTTCAGTTGCCTAAGCAGCGGAACGCTCTATGTATATCCTCAGCGCTCTGACAGGACAGAGCAAATTAGCATCTTCTTCATCTAACAACGATGAAAGTGCTGAAGAGAGAATGACCTGTGCTCTGAACGGAGTTAAAAGCACTTAGGTACATATCCATGTCTTGGTTTGAGGACGACTTTGGAGTCGTTTGGCCCAAATTCCAGACACGAGGCGCTCACAGAGAGCGCGTGCAGATCACCCACTCGCTTAACTGACACGATCGCCAGCAGAAAAGCGGTCTTTAGTGGCATGAGCTTTAAGCTCACCGAATGCAGAGGCTCAATGCAGAGCTCTTCATGGCATCCAGGACCGTGGACAGGTCCCATATAGGGACTGAAGGGGGGCGAGGTGGGTGAAGCCTTCTAGCCCCTTTAAGGAAGCGAACAATGAGATCGTTCTTTCCTAGTGACAGTCCGTTCACTTGAATGTGATACGCTGCTATAGCAGCCACATAAATTCGAGCGTGGAGGGGGAACGAGCCGCGTCCAGAAGCTCTTGTAAAAATGTAAGCACTTCTGACACTTCACAATCATGTGGGGTCAGACTTTGCGCTTTACACAGTCCGAAAAGACTGACCATTTGCCTGAATAGAGCCGCCTGGTCGCGGGAGCTCTAGCTTCAGTAATAGTATTCAATACATTTTCGGAGAGGTTCTCATGTACCCGTTGATGGGCCAGTGAGAACCAAGGTTGATTTCTCCAAAGCGGGGCTATTAAAAGCACAACGCATTTGCTCTCCCTGATCCTCTCTATGACCTGAGGTAACATTGAGATTGGGGAAAAAGCATAAAGAGGAAGGTTGGGCCATTCGTGGGCCAACGCATCCTTGTGCTTGGAGAATTATATTCGGCATTGAGCATAGTCTTGTGAGGTGAAAAGATCCACTTTTGCCTCTCCAAGAACTGCCCCAATTGTCTGAATTGCACCTGGACAGCATGTCCGGACCCAAATTCAGAATGCCTGGCACATGAGTCGCTCTCAGCGAGCTCAGATTGTGCTCTGCCCATATTAGGACTTCTTACGCCATTGTGTGCAGATCGATAATTTTCAGACCGCCTTGGCGATTTATATTGGCTACCACGACCTGCTGTCCGTTCGGACCAGGGCATGGTGGTGCTTTATGTACGGAAGGAAAGCTCTTAGCGATAGCGTGACCGCTTTCATCTCTAGACAGTTTAAGTAAAGGCTCCTCTCCGAGTCTGACCAGAGACCGGAGACTGGCCTGCCCTCGTGAAGGGCTCCCCAACCTAGGTTGGATGCATCTGTCGAGATAACTTTCCACTTCGTAACAGTGCCCAAACTCACGCCCGTCTGGTACCAGACGGGATTTTTCCAAGAAGCCAGAGCCAACACACAGCTGTGGTCTACCTTGATTTGCAATCGGCCCGAGAGCCATGCGTGAGCTGGAACGCGGCGATTCAGCCAGTGCTGTAGGGGGCGCATGTGCAACAGACCTAGTCTGAGAACTAGCGCCGCCGAGGCCATGAGATCCAGCATCCTCTGAAAGTGTTTGAGAGGAATGCGTGCACCGGACCTGAGGGAAACCACTCGGTTCTGAACAGAGAGCGCGCGCTGTGACGTCAGTCGCGTGCTCATCTGCAGTGAGTCCAATACTGTTCCCAGAAACGAAACTTTCTGTGTGGGAGACAATAAACTCTTTGCCACGTTGATTCTGAGTCCCAAGCATTCTAAATGGTTGAGAAGCCAAGATCTGTGGTTTAATAACTGTATCTCTGACTGAGCTATTCTGAGCCAGTCGTCGAGATAATTGAGAATTCTCATTCCCCGAAGCCTCAGCGGGGTTAGCGCCGCTTCCATGCACTTCGTGCGGGGAGCCAGAGATAGACCAAAAAGGTAGCACCTTGTATTGGTAAACTTTCCCCTCGAAGGCGAATCTCAAGAATGGCCTGTAATGAGGGGCTATTTGTATGTGGAAAAAGGCATCCTTTAGATCCACAGTGAAAACCCAATCACCAGGGCGAATGTGCGCAAGGATTTGTTTCATTCTCAACATTCTGAACGGGCGCTTCATAAGGGCTTTGTTCAGATGTCTGAAATCTAGAATGGCCTGAGACCACCCCCCTTCTTTTGGCACAAGGAAGTAGCGACTGTAAAAGCCTGACTCGCTCTGTGAGGGGTGCACGGTTTCCACCGCTCCCTTTATTTAACAGTTTGATATTTCAGTTCGAAGCACATGACTCATGTCGCTTCTCACCACTGTCTCTACCACAGTGCGAAAGCACGGTGGTCTGCGAGCGAACTGTAGCGAGTAACCTTGTTATTGAAGCCAAGGGTTGAATTAATTTGTGGGCCGGGTCACTAAGTAACAGGGACCTGTTAGCCCGGATGCATTGTGCTAGTAGTACTGTGAGAGGCGGCGTGCACTGAATGGTGACGCACGCCTTATTGGGTCGCCGTGGAAGTGGCGCTTACCAAGGGGATTGTGTTTGTGTACAGAAGAGCACGTTGCTCACGGGCTCATAAATAGTAAATAGGGAAATAGTGTTCCCAGCCGCCTGAGTGCAGGGGGCTGGAGAACGCAGAATAGCGGCGAGCGCTTTATTTGTGTCGCCGGGGAAATGGTGCATGTGTACAGGCGAGCGCGTTTGTTTGCGGGCTCGTCGATTGTAGGAATAATGTTTCCAGCCGCCTGAGTGCAGGGAGCTGGGGAACATAGGAAGTGCTTGAGTGTAGGGGTACAACTTTGATGTTGGCACCTGCCTACAGATGAACTCGTAACACTGTGTTTGTTTGGATAGTGTTACTGTAAAGTGGACGCATTCTTGCGGATTAGTCCACGTGCACGTTAGCGGCAGGGCTAATGGATAGCGCGTGCTCTGCAGGCGCGGGTCTACCTAGCCACTAGAAAAGCTCTGATTCATTGTAAATAATGTGTGGTGGCGCGCACTGTATAATGGGAGCCACTACATTAGAGTACTCGCGGCGCACGCCAGCGAGCGAATTCAGAGGTAAACGCATAATAGCGTCAATGTGCAACTGAGCATGTTTGGCCACAGGCTAGTTATTGCAATGTTACATCTCCAGTCACCTGAACTAAGGGAACTGGGAGAATATCAGGTTTATTGAGTGATTTTGTGGCACTGAATTAACAGTGCTTATGCAGGAGTGCACACTATATAGTGGACACATTACCTACAGTGTTGAACCACTCCAGCCGCCTGAATAGGGGGACTGGGAGAAGTGATATTTGAGGGAAAAAAAGGCGCAAGCTAGGCAGCCATTTTATGACATCGTTATGCTCTAGACGGAGAGCGCGTGTTATGTCGCGCTCTAGTCAGCGAACGCGTGCTGTGCAGAGAGCTGCAGCGAGAACGGCTGTGACGTAAGCGCGTTCTCTGTATATCCAGCAGCCTGAGTTCGCTTGCTCCTCTAGGATTCTCTGCCCGCGGCGTATGTCCGCGCGTCATCAGTGCGGCGGGGAAAACTTTCTCCGTCCGCGGCGCTTCTTAGCGCGACAGAACGAGAGAAAGGGAGAGCTCCGTATGCCCGCGGCGCCATAGAGCGGCGGGGGGTATCACATTCTCTGTCCGCGGCGCATTTCAGCGCGACGGAACGAGAGAAGAGGAGCGCTCCGTCTGTCCTCGGCTTTATTTGAAGCGGCGGAGGACCAATGTTCATTGTTCGCGGTGTAAACACGCGGCGGACACGAGAGAAGAGAGGTGGAGAGCTAGAAGCTCTTAGAAGTGGCGTTGGCAGCAACGCACACATCATATACACACATAAACATAGTATAAAGGATATTTTAACGCCGGATGGCTCAGCTGGAACAGCAGGCGGCTGAAGGCGGAGACCAGGTTGGAATCCGTCGTCCTCAGGGCTGCAGGGAATTCCGCTGGGTGCGTGTCGACGGCGGGCTTCGATCCGGAGCTCAACGATTGCAAGTCGCTGAAGAAGAATTAATCTGACTAACCTTGCGAGACGGGGTCTTATATACCCTTGGCTATGCAAATTCTGTTGCCCCTTGTGGCGGGAGTTTAGAAGGACCTGATTGGTCCGACCCGCCCCACAGTCTCGCCATAGGTTGCTGCAGTTGCAGCGGCACAGCCAATCAGCACGCAGCTGCTTCCTGCTGAGAGTTGTGCACTGAGTGTACATGGTATTTTTGGATAAAAATTTGCTTCAATATCTCGAGGAAAGGAACCCCCCCATAGCGTTTTAGCAAAACGCAATACGAGAGTACTCTCGTAAGGGAACTGAGAAAGTCAAAAAGCGTTAGGTTGTGCCCCGCTCTCCCCTACTACTAATAATAACATAGAAAAACATGACTTGAGTCATGAAAATCCCTACATGTGACTGCTCCTCCTCATCTTAAATGGAATGTAATTATGAAACATTGCCATTTGTAGGCTAAAATATGAGTCTGATTAATTAATCAATTCACCTACACAGTGTCATGTCATCTTTATCACAGTGCAAAGTCTCTGTATCACCTGCTGGTTGGCTTTTTCGCAGCCAACCCTGCAGTGATGTGCTGCCCTTTGCTGCCTCCCTGAATCGTCTCTCCCTCTCCTGAATCCGCCTCTTTTCAGTGGGCATCTTGGCTTCAAAAAATACCCAAAATAGTGATAGGATTTAGGCATTTAACCATTTTGAATAAAATAATTAATGTGATACATTACTTCCATCATTCATTCTTCTTGCTAAAACGAAATGTGAGAAACTAACTATCAGCGGACATGTAGCTTAGTTTGCCTAATGCCTACCAAAAAAAATAGTAGCCTAGGCTTCTTGTCTGCAAGCTATCTGTCTGATTATTTAGGCTAAACGTGGCAAACTCATCCTGGATTTATGAAGATTGTAATTCATTTCATAAAACTTGATGATGATTGTCCGTTTGTTATACTTTCGTAATATAAGATAAGTCGTCTCAACCGACAACCGCGACAATCTCCTTCTAGTGCCGCTCATGCAGGCTCAGCTCAGGTGCCGGTCGCGTGCAGCGCTGCAGCCACGTAAACAGAGTTTGCCCTTCCCCCCTACTGACTTTCAATTTCGGACGGGGGCTCGTGGAAGTGAATGAGGCTTTGAGAATTTTTTTTATTTTTTATCTAGGCCTACGTGAAATTCTGCATCCATTGTACGATTTTTTAATTTATTTTTTTCCACCTCAGAAGGGCAACGTGAGTCGAGAAGGGCATATGGGCAGTTGCCCGGGCAACCTGAGCAACCCCCCTGTGCACGTCCCTGCCTTAAAGGGTCTTACACATGGGATGAGTAGTGCCTATATGCATCACAGCTAGGATAACTATTTTAACATGAATTACACTTTTATAATTTTCTAAGAAGCTTTTTTTTCCCCTAACCCCCCTCAGGGAGCAACGCCGCCTCTACGGCCACCAACAACTCCGTGTCTGCAGCCAACAACTCCACCTCTGCAGCCACAGACTCCGCCTCTACACTCACCAACCTTGGCTATAATAATTGTTGTAATATGTATTATTGTCATGTAAATATAATTGTTTTAATTATAATTTTTTTATATGTTTTCTAATATTTTTTCCCCTAATCCTCTACAGGGAGCGACTCTGCGTCTGCAGCCAACAACTCTGCGTCTGCAGCCAACAACTCCACCTCTGCAGCCAACAACTCTGCGTCTGCAGCCAACAACTCCACCTCTGCAGCCAACAACTCTGCGTCTGCAGCCAACAACTCCACCTCTGCAGCCAACAACTCTGCGTCTGCAGCCAACAACTCCACCTCTGCAGCCAACAACTCCACCTCTGCAGCCAGCGACTCTGCGTCTGCAGCCAACAACTCCACCTCTGCAGCCAACAACTCTGCGTCTGCAGCCAACAACTCCACCTCTGCAGCCAACAACTCCACCTCTGCAGCCAGCGACTCTGCGTCTGCAGCCAAAGACTCTGCCTCTGCTGCCACAGACTCCGCCTCTACACCCACCAACCTTGGCTATAATAATTGTTGTAATATGTATTATTGTAATGTAAATATAATTGTTTTAATTATACATTTTCTAATATGTTTTCTAATATTTTTTCCCCTAATCCTCTACAGGTAGCAACTCCACCTCTGTGGCCAAAAACTTAGCCTTTATGGCCAATGACCCAGCCTGTACAGATACTCCCAGTGTGTTCTACATGCCAATGCAGAAGAAGCGGAGACAAATACACAATGGTAATAGTAATTATTTGTCTTTATAATGCTGATACTTGTTACATAAACTAAATTCAGCACATTTGAAAACTATTTACTATTTACTAATAACTATTGTTATTTGTCAGTTTATTTTTGTTGTTGTTTAATTCAATTGTATTTACAAATGTGTATTGTTGCATTCCAGAATGCTCACATAACAGCCAGGATGTGTACCATGGAGAGGTTGTGAGGGAGAGAGTTAGGGAGGTTGGTCAGAATCAAGAAAGAAAAAAAGCCATTTCATTACTTTAGATCAGGGGTCTCCAAACTTGGTCCTGGATGGCCAATGTCCTGCAGAGTTTAACTCCAACCCCAATTAAACACATCTGAACCAGCTAATCAGTGTCTTACAAGACCCTAGTTAGACACTGATTAACTGGTTAAGGTGTGTTTAATTGGGGTTGGAACTAAAATGTGGCCCTCCAGTGCTGCTCCACTACAGTTTTAGACACGCACTTGCAAACTTCCCTAAGCACTTCCCCTCAGGGGAATCCCCGCCGCCATTTTGAAATGCGTTCCACTTCGTAAAGTGGACAAGGGAAGTTTAAATGGACAGACCCTCGCTCCCTTGATTTTTACAGAGGGAGTGAGTCTACTTCATATGTACACTTCAGACAGCTTCATATACCACAATGCAACACGATTGTGATGTCACCGCATATCGCGTTTAATTTACCCCACCACAAACAACTCTGATATTTGAATTCTTTTTAAAAACATTTAAAACAACGCAAACACCCCTATATAATATATAATGCAGCATTTAACAATTTCTTAAAGGAAAAGATATATATAAAAAATAAATATAATAAATAAATTCCATAGTGGATTCCAAGTGATCAAGGGCTTAAAGGACAACTCCGCTGAAAAATGAACCTAGGGGTAATTAACACATGGTTACCGAGTAGATCGTTCTCTGGGATGCGTTTTCATGAAAATCGAATGTTCGTGCGTTCGTGGCTTGACTTGTCGAGACTGTTTTCCAAGATGGCTCCTGTCTGTGTACGCGTAATGTTCTGTCTTTATAAAGTATCTTCTTATTAAACTGTCTGTACACTTACAAATTCTCAATGCTTCGGTTTGCATGTAGGGACCCTCATTATGCTACCGTGTTAGTGTGAGGCTATTTTGAACCTTGTTAGTGGTATTAACTAGCCATTTCATTTTACTTATTCTATATCCATATACTAGCGTTATAAGCTAATCTGTTTTTAGAGATAAAACTCTTTACATTCGATTTTCATGAAAACGCATCCCAGAGAACGATCTACTCTGTAACCATGTGTTAATTACCCCTAGGTTCATTTTTCACCGGAGTTGTCCTTTAAGACGTTCCAGTTCAGTCCATTGCAAATGTTCCGCCAGTAGTGGGCACTCATGCAACGGAAGCAATGACACACATCAGAGTGAACGAGACGGAGGGAAGTGAAGGGCATAATAAAAACGAACTGGAACGCAGCACAGGACCCAGTTTGGAGAACCGTTATAGATTATTCCTCTTTAGAACCCTCAAATTATTTACAATATTACATATGCCTTTTCCTGCTAAATCAGTTTCAGTAAACACTTGTAATTAGGAAAATCCCAAACCAGTAAAGTGTCCACATTTATGGATTATTGTTAGGTAGACAAGTACATGGAAATGATATAAGTATGGAAATATATGTAGCATAATTCAGTTCCTTTATTACTTAATGCTGTATCTTGAAAAGTGCTATTTGATGATATAACACAAATATTGATACCTTATTGTCTATCTGTTCTTTAAAGGGAAGAAAAGAATATATTTTCCGTTGGCAGCCTTGCACATCCTGGTCAGTATACACATATATTTGGTAGCCTTATTATTCACCCTACCCTTCTAAGATCCTTAGGGTAATTTTGACCTAAATGTTTATCACTACAAATATAAAAATTAATATATGAAGAAATATGCACACCAGAAATATGTTGCTGGGCACATAATTAGTGCTTCTGCAACTTACACAGCATCTTTGCATGACACAAGAGATTGCAAGCCATCATGCTGACACAAGAGTTTTGTATGTTTTTTTTATTATTATTATTATATTTAATAACATTAATTATGAATTTTATCCAGTGTGAAGGAACTATTTTCATTGCATGTAGTGGAAACACACTGAACATTTAACTACTTCAAAATCATAAATATTAAAACATTAAATATAAAACTGGTATACACCAAACTCTGTGTTACTCTAGCCTGTGGCTTGCAATATCTTGTACATCATACGTTACAGGCAATACACATTCCTTCTAACGGCATGTGTAGTTAAAAGTGAGTGGTGGTTCATGACAATATTTTCTTAAAGTGTAAACACATTGGCAGTTACTTGTTTTGAACTTCATAGTAATTAATTCAGCTATTGTCCTGTGTATCACTGTGAAGCTGCTTTGACACAATCTGTATTGTATAGAGTTATAGAAATAAAGGTGACTTTTGGCAGTGCCGTACCAACTCTTATTCGCCTGAGAAAAGTAATGCTGTACTGAACATGGGGCAGTTTGACCAATAAGATAAATTTGAAATTTCTGTCTCCTACATTTCTGAATCAAGTATAGAATTCATAAAAAAAAATTATATAAAAAAAGAGAGATAAATTGAGCCAAATTGTCATTTTCACATTGTTAAAAAACAATGTTTTCATTTCTCATTGTTACTTTCCAAATAGTCAATTAAATAGTCAAAACATAGACTGTTTGGATGCAACTTATGGCAAAGGGTGATTTCATAATATAATTACTGTTTGATTTTTTTTTTTCTCCATAGTGGCAAGAAGTGGAGGAGTACCTGGGTTTCCGAGGAAGCTATGCAGTAGTTAGGGCACTATTGTGTCATTTTAATTCATACACAATACATGGCAGTACATAAAGAAATAAGCAAAAAGTATGTGTACTGTTTGTGTTTCTATACCTCTGGTTAGCATTGGACCACTTGTGTATCATATAGTGTATCCTACAATAAAGTGTTGTACTCTGTGGCCAACGAGTGTTGTATGTGTGGTGAATATTGTGTATTGAAGTGTAAAACAATTTCTTAGATGTAATATTCAACCTTTTTTTTTTTATAAGGATGGGTCGCCTACAGTGTTTCAGGGTGCAGGGTTGCCAAATGACTAAAGAAATGTTATCAGGAAAATGATGGAAAACTAAATTTCTCATATTTTACCACCCACTGCTGCTTATACCACAGACAGAAATAAGCGCAGTTACAATAGCTAAATATGTAGGAGAGCGTTGATATAATGTTATATTCTTTTATCCCTTCCTTGACCATGTGACTGAAACCCAAATGTGACACATTCAAACTGACCAATCAGATAATTTCAACTTCCCCCACTGTACTTAAGGTGTGACACATTTTGGCCTACAGGCCTTCAGCACCTCTTTGTCTTTAGGAATTCCAAATGGCCTTTGTGGGGCTTGAAATTTCAAAGAAATATCTTTGATTATTTTCAATCACAATTTCATGATTGCTTTCTTAAAAATATATATAAATGCTTACCATGATTATCTTACTTGAGAGTTTTTTTATTTTATAGTCATATTAAAGACAATTGGGACAAGACACCAACATTTCTATAACAAACATGCTGTGGAAAATACAGTAAATATGCCACATTTCACTTACATGCAGGGAACACTAAAAGGTGCTTTACAATAGGCTGCACTGGGATTTATTGTTGCAGACACTTTTAGCTCAACTGTAATGATCAACATGGATCCTATACAAGCAAAACCATGCACATTACTAATGTCCAGCACTTCAGGAAGAGCAAGATGACAGGTAATTTTTTTACAAACTAGGTGTCACGAACGCTATGGTGAAAAAAGGGGTGAGGACTCAAAATGCAGGTGAACATGAATTTTATTAACCAAAGAAACAAACACAAAACAAAAACCCACTATGGGGTAAAAATCAAACAGAGACAAACCAGGGACCGAGATCAGGGACAAGAATCAGGAACCAGAATACCTCCACACGCAACATAACCGCACAGGACTGAAAATGGAAGGAGACTAAATAGCAGACAAACAAGGCAGGTAACAAGGGACAACAGGTGGAGCAAATTAACCAATAATCAGATAACGAGGGGTGGGGTCAAGACAGATGACAGGCGCACACAGGACAAAAATAAACCAAAACACCATGTGCTACACAGGACAAGACAGACATGTGACACTACCCCCTCTCCAAGGAGCGGCTTCCAGACGCTCCATCAGAACCCAAAGAGGGACAGACCAGGGCGGGATGGGAGGGACAGGCGGCCCGCAGAGTTCAGGCAGCCGGGGAGGCGGCCCGCAGCGTTCAGGCGGCCCGCAGAGTTCAGGCGGCCGGGGAGGCGGCCCGCAGCGTTCAGGCGGCCCGCAGCGTTCAGGCGGCCCGCAGAGTTCAGGCGGCCGGGGAGGCAGCCCACAGAGTTCAGGCGGCCGGGGAGGCGGCCCGCAGCGTTCAGGCGGCCCGCAGAGTTCAGGCGGCCGGGGAGGCGGCCCGCAGCGTTCAGGCGGCCCGCAGAGTTCAGGCGGCCGGGGAGGCGGCCCGCAGCGTTCAGGCGGCCCGCAGAGTTCAGGCGGCCGGGGAGGCGGCCCGCAGCGTTCAGGCGGCCCGCAGAGTTCAGGCGGCCGGGGAGGCGGCCCGCAGAGTTCAGGCGGCCCGCAGAGTTCAGGCGGCCCGCAGAGTTCAGGCGGCCGGGGAGACGGCCCGCAGAGTTCAGGCGGCCGGGAAGGCGGCCCGCAGAGTTCAGGCCGCCGGGGGTGCTCGGGCAGAGCAGGGCGCCGGGTCGGCACGGGCAGAGCAGGGCGCCGTGTCGGAGCGGGCAGAGCAGGGCGCCGGGTCGGAGCGGGCAGAGCAGGGCGCCGGGTCGGAGCGGGCAGAGCAGGGCGCCGGGTCGGAGCGGGCAGAGCAGGGCGCCGGGTCGGAGCGGGCAGAGCAGGGCGCCGGGTCGGAGCGGGCAGAGCAGGGCGCCGGGTCGGAGCGGGCAGAGCAGGGCGCCGGGTCGGAGCGGGCAGAGCAGGGCGCCGGGTCGGAGCGGGCAGAGCAGGGCGCCGGGTCGGAGCGGGCAGAGCAGGGCGCCGGGTCGGAGCGGGCAGAGCAGGGCGCCGGGTCGGAGCGGGCAGAGCAGGGCGCCGGGTCGGAGCGGGCAGAGCAGGGCGCCGGGTCGGAGCGGGCAGAGCAGGGCGCCGGGTCGGAGCGGGCAGAGCAGGGCGCCGGGTCGGAGCGGGCAGAGCAGGGCGCCGGGTCGGAGCGGGCAGAGCAGGGCGCCGGGTCGGAGCGGGCAGAGCAGGGCGCCGGGTCGGCGCGGGCAGAGCAGGGTGTCTGGGCGGCGCGGACAGAGCAGGGTGCCGGGTCGGCGTGGGTGGAACACGGACCACCAGAACAGCCTTCCTCCTCCGTTTCGGAACAGGGACCACCGGAACATGGACCACCGGAATAAGGTCCACCGGAACAGGATCCACCGGACCATGATCCACCGGACCTGGGACCACCGGAACACGACCCACCGGAACAGGCATGGAGGGAGCCTTTCTCCTCCTCCTCCTCCGTTTTGGGACCACCGAAACAGGGACCACCGGAACAGGGACCACCGGAACAGGGACCACCGGAACAGGGACCACCGGAACAGGGACCACCGGAACAGGGACCACCGGAACAGGGACAATGGTCACTGGAGGGCTGGGGTCAAGATAGTCTATGAACCAAAAATCCCCATCCCCTCCGGAGTGAGGGGCATGTCCAGACAAAGATTAAAAACCTCCTTGGTCTCTACCTCACTCAGGTCCAAGTGATCGATCTCAATGAGGAAGACCCGAGCAAACCTCCTCACATCAGCTCCCTGCTGACGTAGATAACGGGAGTTCACATACCACACATAGCCTCTAGGTGGGTGACAGGTTCCATGGAGAGAAACAGAAAAAAGGGCAAAAAAAACAACTGCTGAGTCCTCTACTGGCGTTATGTTCTGTCACGAACGCTATGGTGAAAAAAGGGGTGAGGACTCAAAATGCAGGTGAACATGAATTTTATTAACCAAAGAAACATAAACACAAAACAAAAACCCACTATGGGGTAAAAATCAAACATCAAACAGAGACAAACCAGGGACCGAGATCAGGGACAAGAATCAGGAACCAGGAACCAGAATACCTCCACACGTAACATAGACAACATAACCGCACAGGACTGAAAATGGAAGGAGACTAAATAGCAGACAAACAAGGCAGGTAACAAGGGACAACAGGTGGAGCAAATTAACCAATAATCAGATAACGAGGGGTGGGGTCAAGACAGATGACAGGCGCACACAGGACAGAAATAAACCAAAACACCATGTGCTACACAGGACAAGACAGACATGTGACACTAGGTCTTATATATTTGATTGTTTGTATTGCATGCATTTTTGCACCATAACAGCATACTGTCTGTACTTTAAATGAATGGCCCATTGTCATTTTGTAATAGTAGTGAATTTGGTTCTTTAATTTGAATGAATAGCTCAAACTAGAACTTAATGTTAACGACAAATTGGATAAATGCATGCCCACCCATTGCCACTTTTTAAAAAACAGAAATATAAAGAGATAATCAGTCTGTACCAAACAGACACCACAGATCTCTGTTATCCTCAGGTTGCCCTCACTGTGAGATAGACAGCGTTCCATTCCATATGGCCACTATAACTTAGGAAATGAGAATCTCTAGTGCCCCACTAACCTGGTGCACAGCATTAACCAGGCAGACAGACTCCAGACAATACCCTTGACATGCCCTAATTCATGGCCAGGGGTCTCTCAGACAATTCACAGAGAGAGGAAGAAAACCTCACTGCATGTATTTATGCATATAAAACATATTGGATCAAAATATTAATGCTGTTAAAAGAAATGTTCATTTTGAATCTTTAATTTTCTTTTCCACAATTTCTATATTTCAACAGATTGTCTCAAAATACCCATCAAAAACTGATACAAGCATAATGTAACTATAGAAAAATGGAGGGAAGATTAAATTATCCAATATAAATGTGATTCAACACAGTTTGTTGTACATGATGAGTAGAATATATCTATGTAGGTTTTACTGCCCTTCCACCCCCAGGGGTCAAGTAGTGCCCCCTGGAAGAGCCACAAAGTGCACTTTTTAAATGACTGCAAAACAAAGTATGATTGGTGTATTTAAAAGAAACTTGACCAGACAACTACTTATACTATGCTTACTAAGTAATGTTGGACACAGTTTCCAGACATATATGGAAAGGTGGTATAAATGTGTTCTAAAAAGTGTGCACAGTAAAATACTAAATTTAAGCCTATCTCTCAAATATGTTACAGAGGTTTGCCCAATTCACATATTTAGAAAATAATTTCTTCACTAAGGATATAAATTATTTAATTGAACCCCTAAACGTTTTAAACTACCTTACCCATAAGCCTCTGTCATTCTACACTGTGACAGGAAAACATGGCGCTGTAGTTCTTTGAAGTGTGTAGTTAGGGTTAGGGTTAGGATCTCGGTAAAGGTATAATTTCTTTAAACATAGAAACCCGTTACTGTTAACTGAACGTATTACTGAAGTAATAATGATAGCAAAACGTACTTTTGAGAACGAAGCACTTTTTAATAGGGCTTTAAAGATAATCCAATCACAGCCATGCCGGTGCTATGCATCCAATGACAACCGAGGCGCCACACTTACCTACTATTACTTAAAATATAAGTAATATGAGTATAAACAACAAGTACACTAGTAATGTTTTACAATTTTAATATACATTACAAACATAAGAGCTTTACTGTAGGATTACATATTTGCAAGGGGCCATTTTCAGTGAGATGGTAAAATCCATTAAAAGCCATCTTGTTGTGACTGATATAAAAAAAATAACAAAATATCAGCGAACAAACACTTCATTCTGCTGTTACCTGTCTGTACAGACTCTTTAGTTACAAAGGTCCAAATGATGGTTCATTACACTTTAACAGTGTGTGAAATCCACACACACATAATGCAGTTATGCAGCCACTTCCCAAATGGTGAAAACATTGGAGCAACTTCACCAGAGTGGAGACTTTTTATACTGACTCGGGAAAATAGTCTTCATCTTCATCCTCTTCCTCATCGTACTCCAAACCATACTCGATATCCTCCTCATCCATGTAATCATCTTCTTTCAGATCACAATTGTCTATTACACTACTGTACAGCTGTCGAACAGAGGAGATGTGACTTTTGAGGCAGCATAGGCTTTTCTTCAGTAGAGAGTGAAGTCCTAGAATTCCACTCTCAGAAAGTCCACATCAGTTAACTTATAACTTAATTACCAGAACAGAGCAGCAGTTATGGCTAATAACCACAGGTTCAATTAAAGAGCATGGTATTGTGGATATATTGGTGTTAAAATGTATATATATTTATATATATTTATATATATATATATATATATATATATATATATATATATATATATATATATATAGTACTTACCGTTCTTTTTCATTTCAACAGCAATATGGCTTGAAAGATCATTTAGAACAGAATGTTCTCTTTTGAGGCTTTTCCAGTGATTTTTGATCTCTTTTAGGACAATGCACTCTTCTTCTGTAAGCCGCTTCAGGAGCATGAGTTGGTCAAAGGCCTTTTTTTGGTGGTAAGATTATCTGTGAAGATGTTTTTGAAAAATAATGGAATGAGTAGTGTATCAATTTACTTTGTACAAAGTAAAATGTTAAATATATAAATGATAAATTAATCAACATGACCTTTGCATTTATAAATGGAAACAAATCTCATGGCTATAATTGTGAATGTTGTAAATATATTACATTTTATTAATGACAAATCTCTAAATAAGTTTTTAGTATAATGATAGATATGATGAATATAAGTTATGACACTAAGTTATATCTGGTCTTGGGGGACTAGATATGCTTACACTGCTGCAGAGCAAGTGAAAACTTGGTACAGATGAGACAAATGCATACATTCTCCAGCAAGCATGTAAGACATCCTGCTGCACAATAGGCATAAACAATATCTACTGTAAGCAGATAGGTCGATACATAAACACATTATTAGAATTTAAATGAGTAACAAGACATACCACGCTCATCCAGTAGCCATGGCCATGCATAACTTTCAGATGCCAGAATTGCATCAGCTGACTGCATAATGCCTATATTATTACAAGTGCAATACTAGTTGTGGGTAATGACTGATTATCTGTACTGCCTGTAATTTTGTGAAAATAGTTAGTCTATATCTGTTGGCTAGTGTTTCTTTGTGCTTCAATGAAAGTGCCCTCTCTGGTGGAGTAACACTTTCAATGCTGTAATTTCCTGTTGACTATGTATTGTTTCAGCCGGTCAATTTATTTTATTTATTTGATTGTTTAGTTAACAGGGACAATGCACATTAATAAAACATTTCTGTAAATGCACCAGAATTAGCCTAAAGGCTATTTTTCATCTGTAGTCCCTGGACAGAATATTACAAGTCATCCTAAAAAATACAAATACAGGTAAAATACATAACACTATACATAAAAACCATCTTAATATAAAATAAGAAATAAAAAACAATAAATGTACAGCAAGCAGATATAAATTCAATGTTGACAGACCTGATTATTAATAAACCATTTCTAGTGATGATAGTTTAACTTTAAATTAAAGGACCTTAACACACCGTCCATCACTGCTACATTGTTTTAACATTGTTTTCTTTATGTGTTTTTTTAGATAATCAATCTGGTACAAAATCGGCGCTGCAGACCAACCATTTGGACTTTCAGACGCTCAAATGAGTGGTGGGATGTGATCGTTCCAGGATTCACACACACACACACACACACACAGTGGGTGCACAACTTCAGGATGTCTGAAGAAACATTTCTGTTCCTTTGTGCCAAGCTGCATCCAGCAATGGAAAAGCAGGACACAAACTTCAGAGTGTGTGTTCCCCTAAAGAAAAGAGTTGCCATTGCACTATGGAAGCTGGCAACCAACAGCGACTACAGAAGTATTGGCCATCTTTTTGGAGTCAGCAAAACAACAGTGTGTCAATGCTAGGTTGTTTTGTTTACCTGTTTTGATTGATATTATGGACACAAATAAATCTTTTTTTTTTCACCCTGCCTCTTCATATTTTGTAAAAGAGAGGACTTTTTACTCTCTGCAATACCATGTAGAAAGAAATTTAGATTTTACTTGCAATAGGTTAATTTAAAAATCATATTTGAGTACTGCGTAAATAACACATTAACAACTATTTTGTATGTTTAGTTAAGCATAATCTCCCAAATGGCCATTTTATCAAGGTAGTAAAAAAAATGTCCATTCCCTCTGGCATCGTTGACACCAGATGGCAGTAATGTTAATCAAATGACGTAAGATAGGAAACCTGTGAGACGGCAATTGAACACATGACAAGACACACAAGGTAATAAAAAAAGTACTTTAATTTGAAAAGTCATACAAATGCTTAAATACAAAGTGCTGTGCAACAACAGAAAAAAATATGTGCAAACAAAAAAAAAAAGGTGTAAAAGCACTAGTGGCTGGATGATGGAACAGGGTCACGGCGACTACTCAACACCTGCACCAGCTGACTGAGTGTGCCTAGGAAAGCCTGATTAAGGCTTGCAGACTGCTCCATGTGTTGCTGAGTTATTTCAGCCTCATGCCGCCTTGCCTCACGAGCATCCTCCAGCATCATTTCAAAGCGCCGGTCACGACGGTCCTCCATCCTCTCCAGCCACTCCTGCTGCCTCTCATCAGCTGCCTGCATCTCGACCAGGGCCGCAACAACATCCTGTTGCCCCCTTTTCCTCTTGCCTAGAAATTCAAAACAGACAGGAATGTTGGCTGGTTAGCAAAACATTTTTTTCCTTTGCTTTTTGCCAACCAATATAAGGGGGAGGCATCTAGAGTACTACAATGCAATGTCCAGATTATACTGTATAAAATCTGTATAATACTAAAATAATATTGATATTTATGTTCAGTGAGTGACTTTTCACTCTGGTATTCAAGTCTTACCGATGGTTATACGCCGGGGTTCACTCGAAGTAGATGGAGCAGTGGTTTCTGGTGGTGTCGGTGTCGATGTCCTGACACTGGCAGGCGCACTTGAGCTCTCAGGGGTGGACAACATCTCATCAAGTCCCTCTGTTTCCTCCTGACAGCTAGGATCCTCAACTGAAAAGTTACACAAGTCATGTTAATTACACAAACTGCAAAAATACAGTTTAACAAATAGAGAACATACAACATAGTAGGACTGAGTGGGTAGCCAATTACAGCGGTGGACAGTAAAAAAGCATTTTAACTTTGTTACTGTACATAAGAATTTTTTTTCAAGCTTTATATTTTATCAGAGTACTTCTATTTTGAGAAACTTTTACTTCACTACATACCACTCAACATTGCTGTCCTGTTTAAGCCCATTGAATGTGGGCATATTTTCACATCTCTCTGATATTGCATAATGATTTCAGACTGAGCTCTTACATTAAGCTCTATCATTAGACCCATATATCTTAGTAGTAATAGTAAATAGTAATATATATTAGGGTATCTGTACGTTTCTAGATTTGTACTCCGTCCACCACTGGCTAATAAAGTAGCCAGTATAAACTAGTCTTGCTAGCTTGCAAATCTTGATTGATACCTCACTGGCTTGCAAACAAACAAACAACAGGCTAGCTCAAAAGTTGTGCATTGAAAGTAAGCTTTACCGTGATCGTTGTATACTTTATTTCACAACTAGTACGAACTTACCGACAGACTCCATCATCGACTCCAGCAACGAGGTGGCCGTATCGATGCCTCCTTCTCTTCCCAAACTCGCCGGTCTATGTCCGTAGATAGCGTCCATCATATTGAACCACTTCCATTTCTTTCTGTGAACACCACTCCGGCTGTTGTGGTCTTTCACCTTACGGTAGTCACTCCACAGTTTTTTACTTTTAATGCGGCACTGCTCGGACGTCCTCTGGAACCCCTCGGTAGCCATCCTCTCAGAAACATGCTGAAAAACCTTTTTGTTTCTCACCATGCCATCGAGTTCCCTTTGTACCCTTTCTTCACCGAGGATACCCAGCAAGGTCTGCACCTCCTGGGCCGACCACGGTAACGTTAAGCTGCGCGCCGACATTGTTTTGCAATCTTGTGATTTAAAAATGGCGCCTCTTGCGTTGTCGATCCCCCTGTCGCACGTGCAAGTGACGATTCTCTGTCAACCAATCAGCGTTCTGCAGTGAGTCTAGCTCCACCCTTTAGTACCGTACCACTGTGCTAGGTACCCCAACGGAAGGGTACCAAAAAAAGTGGTACGGTACGGTTCGGCATTTTGGTACCAGTCACAACTTTTGACAGTGGAAACGCAAATAAATGCGTACCGTACCGTACCATACCGAACCGTACCGCTCAGTGGAAACGAGCCATTATTAATCTTGTGCATGGAAATCAAATATTTAACAGGGTTAAATAGGTAACACTTTAGAATAATGGTCATTAGTTAACATTAGTTAATGCATTAACTAACATGAACTAACCATGAGCAGTACATTTGTAACTGTATTTGTTCATCTTTGTTAACTTTAGTTAATATAAATCCAGCTGTTCATGGTTTGTTCATGTTAGTTCACAGAGCATTAAGTTAACTAATGTTAACAAGATTTTAATAATGCATTAGTAAATGTTGAAATTAACATTAACAAAGATAAATAAATGCTTTATAAGTGCAGTTCATGTTAACTAATGTAGTTAACTAATGTTAACTAATGACCATTATTCTAAAGAGTTACCATTAAATTATCTCAAGCATGTGATTTAGAATATAAAAAGCAATTTCATAATTAATGAAAATAAATAAGTCACAAATTGGTTACCTTTATTTTTTTTTAATTTAATTACCTCACATTTCCAAGAGTGGGCCTTTGCGTGCATCACTGACAGGAATGGCTTCATGTCCAGGAGAGGAGAGAACAATAATTTGCAACCCTCTGCAGGTATGGCCAGTACTTGCAAATTACATCAGTGCATATGAACTGCACATTTCTTGACCTCAACTCCTTCTGTAAAAACATTGGATAGGCAAAAATGTCCCCCCTCATCATGTTGAGGCTTCTCAGCAGCACACCATGTCTGCAGACAGCCACCTCCATGCCCTCCTCATCCAGCTTGTTAGTTTTTTTCGGGACGGACTCCCGTGCTGCAGTCCACTGACTCGAGCCACAGACACCTTTTCCAACAGACTATCAATATGAGAACAAAGTGAAAGAAAAACAATGTGATGAGTTAAAAAAACACTGCAATAAATTACATATATCGATAATTGTCTAAAGAAATGTGTAAAGAAATGTCAGTCTGTTAGCATTTTGTTCGACACATTTCGAGTGCTTTTTGAATTTTTTCTTTGCAATTGCAGGCCATGCAAGATGGCAAGATTTGACAATTTAATGAATTGATCTTAATTTTGCTATTGTGGTTAAGTGAAAATTTGCATTCCAATTTTTTGTTTAGGATATACAATTTCAGAAAACATTAAGACAAAACAATAAAACCTACATGCTTTGTCTTATCACAAACTGGGAAACTTCTTCATCCTCACAGACAAAGACACCCTTGAACAGGCCATGATCTTCATCCCTAGAAAATAATTACAAAGGCTTTATTTGATTATCTAATGAAAAGATAACTGGAACAAAATATTATTTTGAAATGCTTTTTGAAAGACCGATTTTGAAAGACAGAACTTCCCCTCTTTTGAAACGATACATTTTCCTGTTACCATCAACTGACACCGCGAGCATAAATGGAGAACAGGCTGGACAGTCAAAGACTTTGAGTCCACAAAGCTGATCGATTTCGAACCGACAATATCTCCATTCGAAAAAACTTATTTGAAAGGCATCCTGGCATATCTGTGATCTGTCCATTCTATAAAACAAAGAAATCAAAAAATGCTTTAAGAAATAGCTCACTCCCAAAAATAAAAAGATAAAAAATAAATAATTTGCCAATTCGTTCAATTAATACTCGGCCAAATAACTCTGTCCGCTGTTCCAGTAAACTGGTGAAGGACTATCTAGACAGTCCAGGAGCAGTCAGCTTCATATGAAACAAACACATCTATTTTATATGTTTCACAGCTTGATGTGGCAGGCCAGTAACCAGACTTGATTAAAAGAGGGATGGTGGTCGTTCTGCTCATGTGAAATTGCGTTTCCATTACAGATTTGCGCAAAACTTTTGCGATATTTTCTAAAAGTCGACAAAAGAATATTGCGAAATGACAGCGTTTCCATTAACTGATGTTATGCAACTAAAACATTTTTTTTCCTCTCGTGATAAATCATTCCAAAAATCATGCTACGTATGTTGTTAGGTTTATGTATATCCCAGCCACCGCACGCCATTATTTTAATGGAAAAAGACGTGCGTGTTATAGCACTGATGGCAAGGAAAGCACCTTATACTTGAGCGGCTCATAGGTGTTATGATAAATTGTGGCATTTTATATTCTATTGTTTTTTATGAGTTTAATAAAGAACTCGTCTTCTGTCCAAACATACCATCATCATCTGTAAAGATTGATCGACTTTTACATAGGCCTACGCCAGGTTATTGTGACGCATTGCCAGAGACGAGCGAAAAGTTTGAATTTGCATGGTGGTAACTCAACGTTTTTTTTTACCACTTTGTTATTTTGGCTCGGAATTTCGTTTTTTGGAAATATAAACTGAATTTAGAAATGCTTTTGAAATGAAAAACTTTGCGTTTAATAAACAAAATATATTTTTGAAATGAAGACAACGAGTGGAGTGCAAAATAATCTGTTCCCTGAGTCCACGGGCCACGGCCTTTGCTGTTATCATGAGTGTACACAAATACAAGTAGACAGTTTATAGTTTATAATTATGTCTTGTCTTGCACTTATCTGTATGGCTAAAAATGACGGAGAATTTTAAGTTTCCGCTGGAATAAGGAAAAAATTCATCAAAAGGCGACAACGACTTCGTCGGAAAGAGGGTTAAAAAAACGTAGCCTATTTAGTTTCATATAGTTAGGCTATGTCTAAATATTATAATCTTTTAATTTCATATGTTGATTATGAAAAGTGAGCAGCATGAGTAAGGCTACAGAATCAGATGTGCATATGTCTGGAGACATGGATTTTGAGCACAATTTAATTGTGTTTTCTAGAAAGTCTTTCTTTAAAATTAATTTTGTTTAGTATAAATTGTATTTTAATTTTGATCAATGTTTAATCAACTATTTGGCTGTAGGCTATATTTAATAAATAAGAAGCAAACCAAGATCGTCGGGAATGATTGACGTGCGTAACTGGCCTGTCTCCTCAGTCTTTGAGCAAGGCTGAAACTATAGCGTCTTTCTGTTTTAATAGATTTCTTGAATATATGTCATAATTACAGTAGGCCTATAGATAGTTATGATATTTGTGGTTGCACCGGGGTCCGGCATTATAAAGTTACGCCACTTTCCTTATTATGAGAAAATATATGTAGTTTTAACGACATAAGATCTCGTACATACTTGAGTGGGAAAAAAATTATATGTAGGCCCTATGTGAGAGCAATGCGTGACCGGACCAGATGACCTGTAAATGCAAAAAAAAACTGTTTCCATTGCAGTTTTGAGAAAATTTCCTTTTTCGAATTGCCTGAAAAACCACCTCATGCGAGCGTAAAAACTTTTTTGCGATATATGGGAGTTTTTGCGAAATTGACGCGTTTGCATTGGGCATATTTTCAATTTGCAATTTCAATTTGCGCAATTTGAAGGGTAATGGAAACGCGTGAGCAAGTGAAGTGTGGCAAGCTGACATTGTAGCGACCTATTGAAATAATACAAATGTTTTCATGATGCATTTGTAATATTGAAAAAACAACAACAACTATAATTTATAAAAAAAATATATTTTTACACTGGACTCACCATCAATTCCTATAAGAATTGCCTTTTTACCTTCAGACACCACAATGGAATCAGTGGCACAGTGGCAAATTTGCTCAGGTGCCTCAAGAAGCAAAATGCAAGCTAGAAAAAAATTTAAGTTACCATAAATAACATTGTTGCATTATCATTATGATTATATGGAAACGCACATGATAGATTCTAAGGTTTTATAATTCTGAAAAAGCTGAACTACATACTTTTTTCCTCAAATTGAAATTGGCCTTCAATATCCACCTTCACCAAAGTTGATGGGGATAGGGGCTGAAAGAATCCTTCCACATCTGTCTCCCGGTTGTGAAGTTTCCTTTCATGGGCCAATATATCACAGTCTGCACAGTACAGTTGTTTAGGAATACAGTCTTTACAGCGGATAACAGATCGCTTCAGTCTGCAGTGTTGGCACTGCTTGATCTCTGTATACTCGGCCGTTAATAAAGACTCCACCATCTCTGGCCTCAAACCTGCCCACTTCTTTCTATTCTGGGCAATGCGAAATGACCACGTATTTGAGGAAGTTGATTTTGAGGTCTGAATGTCATTGGTATCAGCTAACAGATCCTCTACCTCTTGTTGAAGAGTTTCTGTATAAGAAAAAACTCAATGCAGTTATAGTGTACATGGCAGTTGGTAAGAATGATACGTAAAAGGCAGTAATGACACAGTAATACACACCTATATCTTCAACTGCTGGCCAAACAGTGTGAGTTGACAGTGATGGAATTTCACCTGAAAACAATGGGACATAACAAAATGTCAATAATAACTCTGCAAGACTTGTGAAAATTGTTGATGTCATTACTCACCATGATCAGTGTCTCTTTGCCGAGACTGCAAAGAGGATGATGTAGCTGAATTGTTGATCCTTGTAGCTATAAATAGAGATTTAATAAAAATGAATAGAAATATACAGTACAGGCAAATGATGGTGCTACACATTATGAGCTGCTAGAGTACATTTAGCATATTATAGCAGACATACCATCGGAAATGTTTGCCTTTGTAGATTTTGGCCTTCTCCGTTTTGGCACAAGATGCCCATACTCATCCCTTTCCACAAAAGAGACTGGTTTTGTACAGGCTCGTTTGGTCTTCATTTTCAGCTGGGGGAAAAAAATAAAGAAAGAAATCTGTTGGTTTTTTTTTTTTAACATGTTACGAAAAAAATTAAATGTATGAATTAATTTGTATTTACAGTTTTTCTCAAATGCTAAAACACATTTCACAAACGTTTCCTCCATGTTCCCCAATGTCTAAACACAACACCCTTTTCTAAAGCTACATAAACACAACCACACCTTCTCACTTCAAAACTCAAACTTTCACACCAAAGGAGCAGCTCGAAGCTTTCAAAAATGTAAACACTATACACATCAATACACACTACAGCAAAACAATTGAAAACACAATGCTCAATTTGTGAGAAGGTTTTTTTGTTGCATAACTGCCAATGCATATTTTTAGAAACTTTACAGTAATGGATCTTCTTAGATCTCTGCAGAGGATTAGGCATTTAGATTTGTGAGTTTCATATGAAGAGTATAAATCTATAGTAAATTCTGCATGTACACTTCTGTAACACAACTCAATGCAAAAACAGAATCTATTGCACACAACAGTACTCTTGAAAACATGATCAGGGTGTGAAGTTTTTTTTATTTACTTTATTCACACCACACACACACACACCACAATCACTGTGCGGCATCATGTCGCTGAGCTGCAATGGGCCACATCACCTCATCCACATCGCAGGCTATATTGTCTCTTGCCAGGCACCGCGGGAAAAATGCCCTGGAATGGCGAATCCATCCTTGGAAGGCCTCCACTGGAATGTCAACACAGGCCAGCTCTATTGCCCTTAGGAGGTTCTCTCTAGTGTATGGTTGTCTGTCATAAACCTTCCATCTCCACGATGAGAAGAACTCCTCTATAGGGTTCAGGAAAGGGGAGTAGGGTGGCAGACAGATGTTTAAAAAGTGGTTACTGTTGGTGGTGAACCACTCTCTGATTTGGTTTGTTCTGTGGAAGCATACATTGTCCCAAATGATCACATAAATGTGATGTGAGGGCCCAGGATGGTGTTGTTGGCGGTCCAGGAGGATATCTTTTAGCTCCTCTAGGAAGGTGAGGAGACGTTGGGTGTTGTAAGACCCAAGGACAGCATGCCGGTGGACAAGCCCCTCCAAACCCATGGCCGCACAAAGAGTAATATTACCCCCCCCCCCCCCCCCCGTTGGCCAGGAACCTCAGTGATGGCTCTTTGGCCAATGATGTTACGGCCTCTTTGCCTTCGTTTCTGCAGGTTGAAGCCAGCCTCATCCAGGAAGAGGTACTCATGAGGTCTGGCCATCGCGTCCAACTGTAATATCCTCTGTGAAAATGTGAAAGTGCACAGGTGTTCAGAACAACAGTCAATCAGGTAGCACAGTATTGTCCAGAAGTAATGTAGGCCACTGAGCAACACAGTATGTCCACTAACTGTACTGTGAACATGGATGTATACTTACTTGCACATACTCGTAACGTAGGTCTTTGTGTCGCGCAGAGTTGCGCTCAAAGGGAACCCTATAGACCTGTTTCATCCACATCTTTTGGTGCCGGAGAACTCGGTCTATTGTGGCCAAGCTGACATCAATGCTCTCAAAGTTGACATTATCGGCAATGACTTTGTCTCTGATCTCCCGCAGTCTGATGAGGTTGTTCTCACGAACCATATCCACAATGAGGGTTTCTTGTGCCGCTGTAAATATGGCAACCCTCCCACCTCTATGTGGCATTCTCGCATCTCGTCCGTAATGATGGTGCGAGGTTGTCTTGCTCTCCCTCCTGGACCTTCTCCTCTCCCTTGTTGGCCTCCTCCTCTCCCTTGTTGGCCTGCTCTTCATCTTCCATGGCCAGCTCTTCTCCCTCCTCTGACTCAAATTCCTCTTCCCCTGACTCTGCCTTCATCCATTGTGTTTGTTTGGAATCTTCAGCAAACTGTTCACTCTGAACTTGCTTTTATACATGTGGTCACAGCATTAGCAACAAGTGTCTTCAATTTTAAGTCGTTGTGTGTAATGAATGACGCCAGGTGTGTTCATTGTGTTCAAATATTGCTGACTGTGGCAAGCATTTTGCATTACATGAGCTTTCATTTGAGAATATGAGCAGAGTTCTTTTGCAACTTGTGTTTTAGCAAGGAAAAATGTGTTAAGATTTATGAGAACAGAGGATTGTGTTTTGTGAATTGTGTCTTTATGTGAAATGTGTTTATGATATTGGAAAATTATGGTTTGATTTAGTAAATGTGTTTAGACAACTGGTCATTTGGTTTAGAGGATTGGTTTTTGTGTTTTAGCATTTGAGAAAAACTGTAACATTACCTGTGGGGGGTTAAACGTTTGTAGAATTTGTTCAGCCTCCCTGGTAGCTGCTTCAAGTTCAGCATTATCAGCTCTGAGTTCAAGTTCCCTTGTAATATTTGCTGCTTCCTGACATAACTGGTCAAAACCTGATGAGTTCTGACAAGATGCCATATTGAAGAAAAGAATATAAAGAGTGCAACGTGTATGTGAGTGAGAGGGGAGGGGGGTGGGTGTTGTGAGTGTGTGTGTGTGTGTGTGTGTGTGTGTGTGTGCGAGTGTGTGTCGAGTGTGTGTCTGAGTGAGTGAGTGAGTGAGTGAGTGAGTGAGTGAGTGAGTGAGTGAGTGAGTGAGTGAGTGAGTGAGTGAGTGAGTGAGTGAGTGAGTGAGTGAGTGAGTGAGTGTGAAAGAGAGAGAGAGAGAGAGAGAGAGAGAGAGCTGAAAGTGATGGCTCTTAAAAGAGCCGTTGGATTAAATGTTGTAGAGTGTAGATGGAGGAGTATGTGATGTATCTGAAGTAACTGCAAGACAAAAAAAAGAATTAATGAACAACTTTTGGATTTTACATAAAATGTATTAAGAGCATGGCAATTTGGTGGTAACTGTGCCTTTACTACACATAGCAGGGTCAAACTACAGTACTATGGTAAAAGCATGGTGAGGGTTGCGTTTAATGTGCTTTTACCACACATAACAGGGGCAAACTACAGTACTATGGTAAAAGCATGGTGAGGGTTGCGTTTACTGTGCTTTTACAACACATAACAGGGGCAAACTACAGTACTATGGTAAAAACATGGTGAGGGTTGCGTTTACTGTGCTTTTACCACACATAACAGAGTCAAACTAAAGTACTATGGTAAAAGCATGGTGAGGGTTGCGTTTACTGTGCTTTTACTACACATAACAGGGGCAAACTACAGTACTATGGTAAAAGCATGGTGAGGGTTGCGTTTACTGTGCTTTTACCACACATAACAGGGTCAAACTACAGTACTATGGTAAAAACATGGTGAGGGTTGCGTTTACTGTGCTTTTACCACACATAACAGAGTCAAACTAAAGTACTATGGTAAAAGCATGGTGAGGGTTGCGTTTACTGTGCTTTTACTACACATAACAGGGGCAAACTACAGTACTATGGTAAAAGCATGGTGAGGGTTGCGTTTACTGTGCTTTTACCACACATAACAGAGTCAAACTAAAGTACTATGGTAAAAACATGATGAGGGTTGCGTTTACCGTGCTTTTACAGCACATAACAGGGGCAAACTACAGTACTATGGTAAAAGCATGGTGAGGGTTGCGTTTACTGTGCTTTTACCGCACATAACGGGGTCAAACTACAGTACTATGGTAAAAGCATGGTGAGGGTTGCGTTTACTGTGCTTTTACCACACATAAAAGGGGCAAACTACAGTACTATGGTAAAAGTATGGTGAGGGTTGCGTTTACTGTGCTTTTACCACACATAACAGGGGCAAACTACAGTACTATGGTAAAAGCATGGTGAGGGTTGCGTTTACTGTGCTTTTACCACACATAACAGGGTCAAACTACAGTACTATGGTAAAAGCATGGTGAGGGTTGCGTTTACTGTGCTTTTACCACACATAAAAGGGGCAAACTACAGTACTATGGTAAAAGCATGGTGAGGGTTGCGTTTACTGTGCTTTTACCGCACATAACGGGGTCAAACTACAGTACTATGGTAAAAGCATGGTGAGGGTTGCGTTTACTGTGCTTTTACCACACATAAAAGGGGCAAACTACAGTACTATGGTAAAAGTATGGTGAGGGTTGCGTTTACTGTGCTTTTACCACACATAACAGGGGCAAACTACAGTACTATGGTAAAAGCATGGTGAGGGTTGCGTTTACTGTGCTTTTACCACACATAACAGGGTCAAACTACAGTACTATGGTAAAAGCATGGTGAGGGTTGCGTTTACTGTGCTTTTACCACACATAAAAGGGGCAAACTACAGTACTATGGTAAAAGCATGGTGAGGGTTGCGTTTACTGTACTTTTACTACACATAACAGGGTCAAACTACAGTACTATGGTAAAAGCATGGCGAGGGTTAATTCAGCGTAACATTAAGGAGCCAAACTGTTTAATAAAGAACATATAATGGACTTTATATCGAACATTAAAAGGCAGGTCTGATGCAATATACTCACCAATGTGCAGCGCTAGCGCGGGTAAACTGCTGAAAAATATCGCGATGTTTTGCTTCTTGAATGAGATGTACAAAGTCGTAGGATACAGTACGTTTTAATACATTCGTATAAATTAGTGCAAATTCTCCGTTAGATAGGGAGGTGTTGCATGCAATGAATAAATCGTACGATTGCTTGTACGATATTGTACGATTTAGCCACTTGGTCAATTCGTACTGATTAGTACGAGTTTGTCGTGAGATAGGGTTGGCATGTCTCTTTTCAATGGGCTTACATTTTCTTAAATGTTATCATTCATTAATGTCAAGTGTAGAAATACCTTTTTGTTTTTCATCTTTATTAAAATACATTATCTGGCCATGTATACAAACTAAAAACGATTCGTTGGCTCAACATCCATTACTTACAAAGATAAATAGATTAAACTCAAAAATATATATATTTATAAC
Source organism: Gobio occitaniae (assembly GCA_033150135.1). NCBI lineage: Eukaryota > Metazoa > Chordata > Actinopteri > Cypriniformes > Gobionidae > Gobio > Gobio occitaniae. The sequence continues at coordinate 399,271 of JARQWZ010000153.1, forward strand.
TTTGCAAGCTCTACTTAACATGTTCTAGTGTATGCAACAAAAAAATGTAAATTAAAAGGTGAACATAAGTGTATGCGTAAAGTAAATGAAAAAACGTAAGTGACATCAACTAGCATTACAACTTGGTTAAAATTAAGTAAACCTAACATAAAATTTTACATATTTGTGAGCTGCATCATATGCAAATATTTTATACAGCCAATGAGCAGAAGCGGGAGCCATTTTGAAGCGTGATGTGGTGAAGACTCTGTCAGGTAAGCTGTCTTTGGAAAAAACTAGGTAAAATATTAGAGTTTGACTTTTTTAACATTCATTAACACTTGTTTATTGTGTTAGTGGAGTTTGTTCCTTAACGGGAAGAAGCACAATGCAACGTTTTCTGAAGTGCAATGAAGATGGTGAAAGGAGGTAAGCTAAAGCTTAAATTTATATTAACAAAGTAAAACATTCGATTTTGACATTTTTAACTTTAATTAACACTCATTTAATGTTTTAGTGGAGTGTATTCCTATACTGGAAGTAATGCAACGTTTTCTGAAGCGCAATGTGGTGAAAGGAAATAAGCTAAGCTTAGCTTTATATTAACAAAATAAAGTGTGCCATCTAACGTACACTCTTTTAATGCATTTGTAGTCACTGGGGATTCGTCAAAACAATTATATATTTAATTTCCTATGAATTCTTCAATCAGAATGTTACTTTTGAATACCTTGCAACTAGCTCTTAAATGTGTAAGTTTATTGCACATGAATCAAGAAAACCGGTTTGCACGCAATTATATTTTATAAATGTACATGCTTCCAGCAAACTTATTGTTGAGTGCTTAAATGCTTATGTTTCCATGTATTCATGAAGACTGCGTAAGGTAAAATTATGGAGTTTGCACAAATGCATATGCATTAAGTGCATGCACTGAGCTTTTACTCAGCTCCAAAAATAATATATAACAAAAGTTGAAAAATAATTATGTTGTAATACAATTTTTTTTTTTGTCTTTCCAGTGTCAACATTGTGGTGCAAGAATAGCAGGATGGTGCATCCTGTTAGATCAATTATTGGAGGTAAAAAAATTATTATAATAATTTCATACTTGACTATTAATTGTTTTTGACAAATTGGCTTTACCAAAAAAGGTGAACCTGGCATATTTTCTGCATTTTGGATGATTTGTCTGCTTTAAAGACATTTTTCTCAGTCAGTTTAGATATAAAAGCTTGTGTGTGTCCTTTTTTTGTTTCATGTACTTTTCATACTTTTGATTCAGTGTTTAAAGGGTTAGTTCATCCAAAAATGAAAATTCTGTAATTTATTCCTCACCCTCATGCCGTTCCACACCTGTAAGACCTCCGTTCATCTTCGAACACAAATGAAGACGAGAATATTTTTGGTGCACCAAAATAATTAAATAACGCCTTATATAGAGATGGCCAATTTCAAAACACTGCTTCATGAAGCTTCGGAGCGTATCGAATCAGTGTGTTGAATCATGATTCGGATCGTGTGTCAAACCACCAAACTGCTGAAATCATGTGACTTTGGCTGATTCGATACAGTGATTCATAACGCTCCGAAGCTTCATGATGCTGTGTTTTGAAATCGGCCATCACTATATAAGTATATCATATATAATAAATAAGTCGTTATTTAGTTTTTTTTGGCGCACCAAAAATATTCTCGTGGCTTTATAATATTAATAGTGAACCACTGTACTCACATGGACTGATTTAAATATGTGTTTAGTACATTAATGGATCTTGAGAGAGGAAATGTCATTGCTGGCTATGCAGACCTCACTGAGCCTTCAGATTTCAACAAAAATATCTTAATTTGTGTTCCGAAAGATGAACGGAGGTCTCACGGGTGTGGAACGTCATGAGGGTGAGGAATAAATAACATTATTTTCATTTTTGGGTGAACTAACCCTTTAATGGTGTACCTCTCTGACAGCGCTGATAATCTCATCAGGCATTACCAGGTGAGTGTCTGGAATACATCAGACAGAATACATCAATATATGGCAGTGGTTTTTAATCATGGTTTTAAATTGTTTAAAAATTACTGTATATGGCTGGCTTAAAATGAAACCAAAATGAAAAATCAGACACATAATTACTAGAGGTAACAATAATAATCAAAAGGTGAACACTTATTAATAAGCAATTTAATAAATGTTTATTGTTTAGATTGCTTATTATGTTAATTTATTAAACATATTAATAAATGTTAATGTCCAATCTACTTGGGGTCATTTTTAGCAAGCAATATAGTAATTTTTAAACAATAGTTGAGTTAAATAAAACTTTCCAGCACATACTTGGGCAAACATTTTACCCAACCGCTGAGTTAAAACAACCCAATTGCTCGGTTTGTCCATTTTCAACCCAACTCGGGTTGTTTTTAACCAAGCATTTTTTGGAGTGAAGCCCTATTCGACAGTGACTGTTTCTCATGGGGACGTAAAACATTGTCAACATTTACAGGGGCTATCTGTAGTGTTTTTAATGGTGATGCCTCATTTTGAGATAAAATGTAATACAGAAAACCATTTAAACTATAGCATGTCTATCTTATGATTTGTTTGAGCAGGAGATTTAAATAATTAAATAATAAATAGGAAATTATTACACATATCAGCATATAACATTTAATTTACAGCAATCGTCGTAAAAAAAAATCGCCACCCGAATACATGAGTTGTCACTGAAGCACCATGCAAATTTATTTTTACAGACGTCCACATGAGAAACAATTAGCTACTATCCAAATAGGGCTTTGACATTCCTACTGCAAAGCTCAATAATCATCTTAATAATGGCAGTAAATCAATTTCACCCAAATAAAACTGAAATAAAACAATAAACTGTACATTTATTTTATTTATTAAATATAAAGGTGTGTTTTTCTTGTTATTTCAAAACATTCTTTCTAATTTTGTGTTATATAAATGCATTATATTTTTCCCACTGTAAAACAATCTGAAACTACTTTTTAAGTAAACCCAACTTGGAATAATTTTACTTAAAATTAACAAGAAAACCTTTGTTATATGTACTTAAATATTTGAATTCACTCAACATTCTTTACTTAAAAATATATGTAACATGCAAATATGTACAAGTTGTGTTAACTTAACATTATTTAGTAGATTCTATCGTGTTACATATATTTTTAAGTAAAGAATGTTGAGGGAACTCAAATATTTAAGTACATATAACAAAGGTTTTCTTGTTAATTTTAAGTAAAATTATTCCAAGTTGGGTTTACTTAAAAAGTATGATGCAAAAATGGTGCATATATATATTTTAAGTAAATCCAACACATAATTTTTTACCATTGATAGCCTTATGTTGATTCCATGTTTAATGTTCAAATGAAAACTTTTGGTCTCTAAATCTGGCAAACATATGAGTAAAATGGAAATTAGATAGCCTACTGATCTGTGATCAGGTTTGCCTTGCTCTGCCATCATGAGTATACAATGACAACTACAAGCAAGGACACGACTAAATTCATAGAGATTGGACACCAGCAATTCAGCTCATATTTTAGGAGCTCGAGTCATATATGTTCTTGGATCCTACAACAAAATGACGAAGCTGATATTGCTCTTTTCTTTTGCATACGTGATTAATCACTTTGGAAGAAAACCCTGGCTGTTGCTCCACAATTATTTAATCATTTGTGTTTTTTGTGTAGGCCAAATTCCCACCTCAGGTCTTATAATGTTTGCGGTCATGCATTGTCAAACACAACATCATAATGATCTCGATCTAACAACCAGACCACATTATACATATTTTCTATGTTCATTTAAAAACTTAAAATTCACTCTCTGGAACAGACCCATCTCCAAGCACACACACAGTAATGTAAGAATCTTGTCTGCTATTCACTATGCCTGCATCTCATGTGCATACTATCCATCCTAGTATGAAACATTAGTAATATTCAATAATGTTTAGGTTAGGGAGTATGTACACTTGCAGGGTATGTTTTGTTAGAGCTTTAATAATGATAAAAAGTTCAGACATGTCTCATAATACAGATGACACTGCTGGGGCGCCATCTTGTGGCTGCTAAAATCTCTTCATTGCTGAAATATGGAGGATTAGATGAGGCTGCCTGTCTCCCATCCTGGTCACAGCTGGTTTAGCAGACTGGTTTTGACCACAGGCTGTGACCAGCTGAACACCATCTGAGCCAGTCTGAAAACAACACGCGCCAACCATTCAGCCTAGTTTAAGCAGGGTTTTCCCCAGCCAGTATGTATATATAAGTATAAGGTATTACAGCAAGACAAAGGGGAAAAAATAATTTAACTCGTCTAACATCACTCAAAGAAATTAAATATCCGTGTAATTGATGATTTGCGCTGTATAATTAACCGTCTGCCTTCATTTTTAATTTGTAGCTGCTGTTCTAGTAGCTAATTGAATGGGCAAATATTTAACAAATAGGTAGGGGAGGTTTTCAAAATTACGTCTCGTCTGTGTGTCTCAAAAGTGTTTCTCGAATGAAAGTGAAATACTCGATGGTGATTGGCTTCTACGTGGAGTGAAATACTCAATGGTGATTGGCTTCTACGCTGAGAGAGTGAAATACTCGATGGTGATTGGCTTCTACGCCGAGAGCGTGAAATACTCGATGGTGATTGTTTATTTTCTTCTTTTTTCTTTTACCAGCGGAGGCAAAAGTCTATCGTTTATCAACAGTTGTAATTACATCGGCACTTCGGAAGTTTCAGCACGTTAAATAGGTAAGTGCGGCGTATGTATTAGTCACTGGTAAAATACAATATTTGCAGTTGTAGCCTATTTGCTTGCAAGTACTTTAGTTTTATCAGACTACACATTTACTCTTGAATTGTTCTTCAAAGAAGGAAGATGCCTTGTGTTCCCAGATAATAAGTGTAGCTACAACATCTGCCAGCTGGAGCGAACAGACCACACTAACACCGTAGACATAAACATATAGGTTCAAGTTGTAAGGCCCTGACACTGTAAATATGTTGTATAGTCACTAGTTGGCGCTCCAGCAGGGTCTTTAGGAGAGACCAGAGCCATAGAGAGAGAGAGTTGCGACAACTCCATTGACTCCAATGGAACGTTTTTTTTTTTTACAGCAATGGCGGCTCGCGGAGACTCTCAATAGTTCCCGGAAGTAGCAGCCGCGCCATAGAGTTACAGCAGAACAGACCGTTTGTGATGCACTTTTAAAAGGTAAGACGTTTAATCAGTAAGATTTTAAATTATCAGCACATTTTAATCAAAATAACTTGTACATTAAAGCCTGCTTGTGTAGATTATTCATCATTAAAAAAATATATATTTTAAAAACAACATCGCTGTAACTACATACTCATGCTACATACACATGTCGATGTGTAATAAAATTATTGCAAATCAATGCATTTATTGACTATTAATTACCAAAAAGCGCAGTTCTGTCACTGTGACTATCAATTTGAATTGCCCGTCAAAGCACTTCCTGGAACTATTCGAGGTCTACATGAATCACGTGACTATCAAGCGTTTTGAACTTCCGTTGTCGCAACTCTCTCTCTGTATGGCTCTGGGAGAGACGTACTGTCTGTACACCATTAAACTGAGTTAAAATGACTGAATCTGTTTGACCTTTTGACCTTTAGTCTAAATTAATCACAGTGACATTCAGGATCACATTAAACATGTCAAAATGTTTTAATGGTTTGTGTTTAATACAGTAACACTGAAGAAGAGAGTCATAATTCATCATAATTCATTTTTCTCTTCAGTCCACTCAGAAATGTCGATCATGTTCAGTCTTATTCATTTTCAAGAACGGCGCTGACAATTTCAGGAGAAAAGTTTGATGCCATGAACATATACACATATTTACATGATATGATAATTTTAAATAAAGCTGATCTGAATGTAAATGTTCAGTATTTTTCCACTGCACTGGTCAGTTTCTGCTCTGTTTTCACACTTCATCTCTCTCTCACACGTCCACATGCACAAAAGCAGAAGTAACTGCAGCTTTTTGACACCTTTAGCTCCTGACAGCTTCAGTTTCGTGTAGTTCTGCTTATCAGAATTTATTTTTAATCTGAAGCGCAGTAAACCACAGTGTGTTTAAAGGTTAAAGTGTCTCTGCACTTACAGCTCTTCTCTCTCATCTGATCTCAATTGATCACTCACTATATTTGCACAAATACATGTTCTGTTGATGTAAATCATTCAGATTGTTGTATTGAACTCGTCTCTTGCTGTAAAGCGTTTGATGTGGTGATTCAGAGACTGATGCAGCTGATGGTGATGGTTAAGTTGCTCTGTGGAGTTTCATTATGGTTTGTGGGGAGCAGAGAAACACAGACTGAACTAAACAATGATTTTAACAGCTGAAGGACAATGAGAGACTAGATCAGGCCAAACATCTGAAGCTCATGTTCAACAGCCATGAATGCAAACATGTGCTAAAATTGTCACGATGAGAGATAAAGATCAAACTAAGAGCATCAGTCTCATCCTGTGCAGATTCGATCAATAAATAGCCAATGAGTGCAAAAAATAATATGTTAATAAACAGCTGTGCAAGCATTAATGTATGTTTTGCCTTCTGGGGATTAAACAAACACCTTCAGCAAGAATATCTGGATCTCCACATTCTTGTAAACTCAAACCATTGGTCTGATTTCACTCTATGGGTCTGATGCTGACGTCTCTTCTGTTCTTCACTTCTTGTAGATCTGATGTCATAAAACAGCACAGCAACAACAGCCACGCCCACCACTGCAGCGACGACCAATCGGATCACAGCTTCAAAAGTACACAACAGCGGGTACAGTCTGAAAAAAAGAGCACTGAATCAGAATTGTGCATTCAGGTCTCTTTCAAACAGACTTATAGGTGCAGGATTTGTGGGTAATTGTGAGCTCAAGCATCCATTGGAACATGCACACTATCCTTGCTTAGCCAAATAACATTAGCTGTACTGTTTTATTTTATATAATTATTCTCAGCTCCCATAGAAATCTGTGATTGTAAGCCCTTTAAAATGTATTGCACCCACCAGCTGTAATATGAGTCAACACCCATGAACATGTGATACTATGAATACTGGGCTGTGAATATATATCTACATATATATATTACTAAATATAACTAAATATTAACTTGTAGAAAAACTTAATTACGTCATTAGTTCTTTCTATTTTTCATAAGTGTGCTTTCATGAACCCATTTAATCTTAGTATATGTGATTTCATATCTAATCATTGAAAAAAAGATAAACAGAGTGTATCGAGCAAACATTTGACTGAGGCTGTGTCTCAATCAGCTCTCTAGTGCAGTGGTCAGGGCACTAATCAGGAAGTCAGCCACATTCATACACACAATATACTGATTCACGACCTAGGAAGATGTGGAGCTGATTGAGATGCACCCAGAGATTACGCTGAGAGAGTGAAACACTCGATGGTGATTGTTTTTTTCTTCTTTTTTCTTTTAGCAGTGGAGGCAAAAGTCTATTGTTTATCAACAGTCATAACTACATCGGCAGATTCAACATGTTCATTAGGTAAGTGCGCCATATAATATTATACAAACATGCATGTGATTATTGACAAAGTTTCCACAGAGAGAGCAGATAAAACAGACTGTGGTTCATATTCAGTCACAAGAGGGAGCTAAAGCAGCTCAATCTGCAGCAGGAGAGTCATGTTGCTGTACATCTTCCTGAAAGCATCCACAAAATATTAGTCAGATAGAATACAAGTAGAATACAATATATTGAAATATTTGCAATCATCGTTGTTTCTTGCAAATACTTTAGTTTTATCAGACTACACATTTACTCTTGAATGGTCTTCAAGGAAGGAAGATGCCTTGTGTTCCCAGATAATAAGTGTAGCTACAACATCTGCCAGCAGGAGCGAACAGACCACACTAACCACACCATGAGCCATGAAAATACATATACTGTGAAAAAAAATTATGAATGTCCTTTGAATTTCATGAATCCATCTCTGGAAAAACAGATGATTTCAATCACCTTCACTATGATAAACATTAAAGAAATTTAATCAGAGTTCAGTGAGAAAACTGAGCTGCTAATAAAGTCTGTTGATATTTCCTGATCAAACACAGATCACTCAATAATATACTGACAGTTTCACAGGAGCTTCTAGTGATGATGATCAGACTGAATTTGAATCAAAATTCACATGACTATATTTCAACAGATATATCTTGAAAAAATAAGTTTCCACATGTCAGTTTTAAGACATTTGACTGTAAAATGTTGTTTTTCCATGTTCAGTCACTAGTTGGTGCTCCAGCAGGGTCTTTAGGAGAGACACACTGTCTGTTCACCATTACACTGAGTTAAAATGAATGAATCTGAAGTTTAAAATTTGATTCTGACATGTATATTGGTCATAAACCCCTGATAAGAGTCCGCTTAATATCCCATGATGATCAGCTTTCTGTGTGATGTTTGACTTTTTTTTTACATTAATCACACAGTGACATTCAGGATCACATTAAACATGTCGAAAATAAAATTTAAATGATTAAAAATCCTCATAAAATACGAATGTTATTAAAACTAAAAATATGAATGTTTATTACAGTAATACTGCAGAAGAGAGTCATATGGATTCATCAGAACTAATTTTTCTCTTCAGTCATGACAGAAATGTCGATCATGTATAGAGTTCATTAATTTTCAAGAACGGCGCTGACAATTTCAGAAGAAAAGTCTGATGCCATAATAATATTAATAATAATTTGTTACATTTATATAGCGCTTTTCTAGGTACCCAAATCGCTTTACATATAGTAGGGGGGAATATCCTCAACCACCACCAATCCACAAGTCAGTTTTAAGGCCTTTGACTGTAAAATAACGTTGTTTTTTCATGTTCAGTCACTAGTTTGAACATATTTATACAGTCAAGCCCGAAATTATTCATACCCTTGGTAAATATGACCAAAGAAGGCTGTTAAAATAAATCTGCGTTGTTAATCCTTTTGATCTTTTGTTTTATAAATGTATAACATTTTAACCTTCCATTGGAGAATAAGAATTTTAAATGGAGGGAAAATCTCTTTATGAAATAAATGTTTTTCTCTAATACACATTACTCACAATTAATCATACCCTTTTATTAAATACTTTTTGCAACCTCTTTTTGCCAAGATAACAGCTCTGAGTCTTCTTCTAGAATGTCTGATGAGTTTGGAGAACACCTGACAAGAGGTCAAAGATCATTCCTCCATACAGAATCTCTCCAGATCCTTCAGATTCCCAGATCCATGTTGGTGCTTCTTCTCTTCAGTTCACCACACTCATCTTCTATAGTGTTAAGGTCAGGGACTGGGATGGCCATGGCAGAAACTTGGTTTTGTACTCAGTGACACATTTTTGTGATGATTTTGATGTTTGTTTTGGATCACTGTGCTGTTGGAAGATCCAACCTTGGCCCATTATTAGTTTTCTAGTTGGGATAGTCAGGTTTTAATTTTTTAGAATCCATGGTACCATGTATCTGAGCAAAATGTCCAGGATCTTTGGAAGAAAGATAGGCCCACAACATTAAAGATACAGCAGAGTATTTCATTTTACACATGGGGTACTTTTTTATCCCTGTGTGCACCAAACCCATCATGAATGTTTGCTGACAAAAAGCTTTTGTTTTTTCATCTGACCACAGAACGTTTGAAAAGTAACGACACTACTGGAACTTTAGACGGGACTTGGTTCTGTGGTCAGATGGGAAAAAAAAGCTTTTTGTCAGCAAACACTCATGATGGGTTTGGTGCACACAGGGATAAAAAAGTACCCCATGTGTAAAATGAAATACTCTGCTGTATCTTTAATGTTGTGGGCCTATCTTTCTTCCAGAGATCCTGGAATGGGCCGTGGTTGGATCTTCCAACAGGACAGTGATCATCAAAATCAACACAAAAATGAGTACAAAACCAAGTTTCTGCCATGGCCATCCCAGTCCCTGACCTTAACACTATAGAAGATGAGAGGGGTGAACTGAAGAGAAGAAGCACCAACATGGATCTGGGAATCTGAAGGATCTGGAGAGATTCTGTATGGAGGAATGATCTCTGATCTCTTGTCAGGTGTTCTCCAAACTCATCAGGCATTATTGAAGAAGACTCAGAGCTGTTATCTTGGCAAAAAGAGGTTGCAAAACGTTTGAATAAAAGGGTATGATTAATTATGAGCAATGTGTATTAGAGAAAAACATTTATTTCATAAAGAGATTTCCCCCCATTTAAAATTCTTATCCTCCAATGGAAGGTTAGAATTTTATAAATTTTTAAAAGAAAAGATCAAAAGGATTAACAACGCAGATTTATTTTTACAGCATTCTTTGGTCATATTTACCAAGGGTATGAATCATTTCAGGGTTGACTGTATATATATTTATATAAACAAACTTTCCACTGCACTGGTCAGTTTCTGCTATGTTTTCACACTTCATCTCTCTCACACGTCCACATGCACAAAAGCAGAAGTAACTGTAGATTTTTGACACCTTTAGCTCCTGACAGCTTCAGTTTCGAGTAGTTCTGCTTATCAGAATTTATTTTTAATCTGAAGCGCAGTAAACCACAGTGTGTTTAAAGGTTAAAGTGTCTCTGCACTTACAGCTCTTCTCTCTCATCTGATCTCAATTGATCACTCACTATATTTGCACAAATACATGTTCTATTGATGTAAATCATTCAGATTGTTGTATTGAACTCGTCTCTTGCTGTAAAGCGTTTGATGTGGTGATTCAGAGACTGATGCAGCTGATGGTGATGGTTTAGTTGCTCTGAGATTCATTATGGTTTGTAGAGAGCAGAAAACCACTGGGCCAAAACCGAACTAAACTAAACTAAATTATTTTAACAGCTGAAGGACAATGAGAGACTTGATCAGGTCAAACATCTGAAACTCATGGGGTTCAACAGCCATGAATGCAAACATGTGCTAAAATAGTCGATATGAGAGATAAAGATCAAACTAAGAGCAGGGTGGAATATAAACTGAAATGACTAAAGTTCGCACATTTGTTTTTGTGACCACATGTGCCTGTGGTCAATTTTTTTCTTCTCCTCATCGCATTTCACACTCAACGTTTTTTTTCTCACCCCTGTCGTCAACATCTTCCTAGAACTGTTTAACAACAGAAACATCCGCGGCCATGATGAGATTAATGTTTGTCACCTTTTAAAACACAAGGTTTGAATATGAGTTCACTGATTAATATATTATTTTCTAGATAATAGTGTCTCCTAAATGAATATAAGTAACTGCAGAATCCAGAATTTTGTTTTATATTACAAGATGCTTTTGCCAGTGTATAGATCTGTTATTCTCAGTGGTTATATTGTTGGGTGCTCATGTGAAAGCTATAAGCTATAAAGACTGTATAACAGTTTTATAGTAGATTTCCTTATTCGTGCTGCAAGAGATGAATGATTGTACAAATTCATTATGTTGTGATGTTTGCTAATATTTATTCAGAGGTCAAGAATGAGGCCGAATAATATATTCAAATAATATGTAAAGCTATCTTTATTTAACATTGTACAGAAAGAGGTTGTCAGGGTTCTGTCACTTCTTGATAAGCTGTTCGATTGGGTGGTGATGAGAGGGCTGGATAACATCTTGATGGTCAGGCACCTTGCCCTGCCCGCGCTGTCCATGCGCCTGGCCCTCCTCGCCGCCCAGACTCCTTGCTCTGCCAGAGCTGCCCAATTGCATTGCCCTGCCGTGGACAGTCCCGGACCATCATCCAGTGAAGGCTCCAACCCCTGACCAGCATCCAGTGATGGCTCCAGCCCCTGACCAGCATCCAGTGAAGGCTCCAGCCCCTGACCAGCATCCAGTGAAGGCTCCAGCCCCTGACCAGCATCCAGTGATGGCTCCAGCCTCTGACCAGCATCCAGTGATGGCTCCAGCCCCTGACCAGCATCCAGTGATGGCTCCAGCCTCTGACCAGCATCCAGTGATGGCTCCAGCCTCTGACCAGCATCCAGTTATGGCTCCAGCCCCTGACCAGCGTCCAGGGAGGACTCTGCTTCCTAAACGCGATGTACGTCGCACTGGCCCTAGTGTCAGGGTTCAGTTTAGCTCCAGCCTTGATCAAACTCAGCTGTCTGGAAGTTTCTAGTAATCCTGAAGACATTGATTAGCTTGTTCACGTGTGTCTGATCAGGGTTGGAGCTGAACTCTGCAGGACAGTGGATCTCGAGGGTCAGAGTTGAGAACCCCTGATTTAAAATATCACAGTGAGAGAGCTGTTGGTGAAATCACATGTTCATCCACTAGGTGGACCTCCAGCAGGGTCACTGTACCAACAGAGACACACAGCACTGACACAAATAATGCAAACATAAATAAAACAAAAACACTGCTCAAAAGTTATGACATAAAATCCATATTATATTATTAACTGGGCTAATGTTTGACCTTGATTTAATATCACATTAACATTCAAAACACTCCTTCACAGAACCTTTAAATGACACAAAACCAATAAAAGTACATTTGGAACAACAATATAAGAAGCATGACTCTACACGTGATTAACATGATCTTACTACTAACTACAGTTGAACTTTGGATTTTACACAAGAACTATGGAAACTTTTCATTAGAGCAATTACAAAGGATAATCATTTAAAAATTGAACTTTTTAAAGCCTGGATCCCATGAATTAAGGACAACGCTTTCTTCTCTTTAAATATGTTTAGTTCTAATGAAGTGAACTTACTGTGTATACCATGTTCTGTGTGAAGATCACCTTAAGTAAGGTCAACAAGAACTTTTGTTAGCAACATGTTTAGAGCATTCTTGTTTAGTTCACTCAAGATAATAAACCGACTCACCGCACACTCTAATAGTGCGTTGTTTTAACACAATTGACCCTTCGCTAAGCCACGCCCGAAAACCGCCACTGGCCAATTGTGGCTTAGCAACCGTAACTAGGCGTGGAAGGTCTGTCAAGCTTTCGAGCGAGGGAAACATGCCGAAGCGTTCTGCTTATGGATTGTGCAAATCTGATACCCGGTATCCTAAAAGTTTTTCCCTTCCCATACCTAAAACCCATGGGGAGAAATGATGGTGTTCTGTCGATTTGTCCTACCTTGTCAGATTTTCCTACTGTAGCGCAAAATTATAGCTATATCTATCGATCCATGCTACCGCTTCGAAAAATCCTACTGTGTGTTAGCGTTTGTGACTAACTTACATGAAATAATTCAGTGTAACTTTACCAAGGATTCTTATTGGGGAAAACGATTTTACAGTGCAAAATAGCCCATCAGATTGTTGTGGATCAAGTAGTGTGGTAGTGTGGGAGAATATATATATATATATATATATATATATATATATATATATATATATATATATATATATATATATATATATATATATATATATATATATATATATATATATGCACGTATATGTTTATTCCACAAGATTTATGGATAAGCTGTTTGATTTATAATTATTAGATTATTTTCTAATTTAACTTACCCTGCTGTGCATGAACATAGCTGTTCCTCAATTTGTGTGTTTCCCATTTGAATGGTCAGCCTATGAGGCGGCTGCTGCTTGCTTGGGACCTATAGGCTTTAGCTAACTTTATTTTTATTTCCTTTTAATTCCTATTATAACTATTATACTATATATTTTTATTTATTCACTTATGACTATTTTAACTTCATTTCTGTGTAAAGCACTTTGAATTGCCACTGTGTATGAAATGTGCTATACAAATAAACTTGCCTTGCCTTGCCTTGCCTTCAATTATGATGAAATTATTCTCTAATCGGTTGCATATTGTGTCGTGGATATATCCCTCGAATGTATGCATACATGCAGTCCCTTTTGTCTTGCTCTCTCAGATATTTCACCTGTTCGCCAAAAATGACTTATTATCTCCATGGGAATGTCTGACACCGGCGCATACTTACTGTAATAGATGTGCCAGGCGCGAAAGCTTGTCAGGCGTAGCAACAGTAACTAAGGAGGGCAGAGTTTAGCGAAGGGTCAATTTTGGGTCAAATTTGAGACATGAGACGTGTTGATGTGTTGAGCTATATGTGCTTGTGCAACTTATTTGCCCGATTGAAACTGTGTGCCTCTAGTTTAAAGAGACAAATGATGTTCATGTCATATAGTTAACTTTGCAAATCAATTTTAAGGGTCCAACAGAAACTAAACGTATGACATCATTCTTGCCATCATTTGTGTTTTCATAATTTTTTTTGCACAAGTTACAAAATTGATTAGTCAACCTCATTCTGTGCCGATTTGATCAATAAATAGCCAATGAGTGCAAACATTGCAAGCATTAATGAATGATTTGCCTTTTGGGGATTAAACAGACACCTTCAGCAAGAATATCTGGATCTCCACCTTCTTGTAAACTCAAACCACTGGTCTGATTTCACTCTATGGGTCTGATGCTGACGTCTCTTCCGTGTTCTTCACTTCTTGTAGATCTGATGTCATAAACCAGCACAGCAACAACAGCCACGCCCACCACTGCAGCGACGACCAATCGGATCACAGCTTCAGAAGTATCACAACAGCAGGTACAGTCTGAAAAAAAGAGCACTGAATGAGAATTGTGCATTTAAGTCTCTTTCAAACAGACTTACAGGTGCAGGATTTGTGGGTAATTATGAGCTCAAGCATCCATTGGAACTTGCACACTTTCCTTGCTTAGCCAAATAACATTAGCTGTACTGGTTTAAGGAACACGCCACTTTTTTTTGAAAATAGGCTCATTTTCTAACTCCCCTAGAGTTGAACAGTTGAGTTTTACCGTTTTCAAATCCATTCAGCCGATCTCCGAGTCTGGTGGTAGCACTTTTAGCTAAGCTTAGCATACATCATTGAATCTGATTAGACTGTTAGCATCTCGCTCAAAAAATATTTTTCCTATTTAAAACTTGACTCTTCTGTAGTTACATCGTGTACTAAGACCGACGGAAAATGAAAAGTTGTGATTTTCTTGGCCGATATGACTAGGAACTATACTCTCATTCCTCTCATAATTAAGGAACTTTTGCTGCCGTCCCATGAGTGCAGCGGCGCAATGATATTACACAGCGCCTGAAAATAGGCTAACTTCCGTCAACATAACCAATGTGACAACCTGCTTGTACAAGGAGTGTGATGGGGACTATTTTCAGTCACTGCGTAATATCATTATAGAATATCTTTATTTAATGTTTTTAACCAAGCAGATCCTGAGCCCCATTCATTACTATAGTATTTTTTTCTACTATGGTTTAAACGTTTGAATAGTAGGGATGCCACAATTCTTAATATAATATTGAACCGTTTGTGAATTGCAATATTAATATATCGGTTTTGCATTTAAATCATTATTTTTCTACACATTCTATAATTTGCCTCCATCCCAATACTGAACAACGCAACATATATTCACATCACACGTTAGTGGTAGAGGTATACTCACGGAATACTATAGTTATTCACAATCATGAAAGTTCATTATTTGCATGCGTTTTAAAGCTTTGCCGGTTTAACGTTTCATTCGCGTGCTTATGCACATGCGCTTTTCCGAGCGCACGCACTAAAAGCCTGTCAAACACGTGATTACTGGACTAAGTTGTCTTACTGCGCTAACACTGTCAAATACACACAAGGTTTACCTAAACACAGTCAGTTATGTCTAAAGAGAAAGTAAAATCGGCGTGTGTCTGTATATTAGATGCATGCAGGTCTTAAATTGACAGCCGCAGCCTGCCGCTTGTCCTTAAAGGGACAGTTCACCTCTAAAATGTACTCACTCTAATGTTGTTCCAAACCTGTATTAATTTCTTCTGTTGAACACAGACAGTTGAATACCAGACAGTTGATGGTAGCCATTGACATCCATATTATAATTTCCTACAATGGGGACCAGCAACTGTTTGGTTTCCAACATTCTTCAAAATATATTTTATGTCCAACAGAAGAAAGAACTTTATTCATGTTTAAAACAACTTGAGCGTGAGTAATCGATGATAGAATTTTAATTTTGAGTGAACTATTAATAAAACAACAAAAGACAAAGAGAAAATCACTCGCTGCTCTTGAAAAACTTTAATACAGTAAATTTAATAAGAATCTGTCACAGTGTCTGGTTTGTGTTTCCCCGGGGGTCCACTAGAGGTCTCTCTCTTATTGTCACCGTTCATTCTGGAACTGCATTTCCCACAATCCTTGTCTGCACTCATCACTGTCATTGTTCCCAGCTGTTCCCCATCATGATTGTTAGTTCTGTGTGTATTTATACCCTGTCTGTTTTAGTGTTTGTTATTGTATTTAGTCCTTGTATTTATCGCGCCACTTCTGTGTTCTGTTTTCTTACCTGTTCTGGTCTTGTGTTTTGGATTGCTTAATTGGATGTTGACCCCTGTTTGGACTGGATTACGTTACGGAATATCCCAATAAAACTGCTATTGGATCTAACCCCTGTTTCCCGTGTGTGGTTCGTGACAGAATCAATGTATATTTTATAGTGAAGTCTATGTAGTGTTTTATTTTTACATTTATTCATTCAATTTCATACTTAAATGCTGCTATACAGTTCTGAGCTGTCAATGTAAATCTTTATATATATTTATTTTATATTATACAACACTAGGAATGTGTACAAGGGTTTTTTTTAAGTAAAATTTTAAGTTTAAGTAAGGTTTTTCAAGTCTTCTAAGTAAAATAAAGTATTATTTTTGTCTCCTTAACCTCTTTCTGTTCCTGTCGCTTAAAGTTGGGGTAGGTAAGAATGATCTAAAACACTTTTGTCCAAATTTGTTAAAACTTTCTTTATACGTCAATACATAATTAAAATTTAAGTACTCTGAAAAAGAGAGTATAAAAATCGAGTGACTCTAGACTTTTTAATCTGCAATAAACACCGCTCATTATTTTCTTTCGGGCCAAAACAAGTGATTGGCTTGGGCGACTGTCACTCTCTCTCGCTACCATGGCTACCGCCGCTTTTGCTCCAGGATCTGCCCACATGCGCGCACCCCAGTGTTGCCAAGTCGAGCTACTTCAAGCACTGTTGCCGCGGCTGTTTTTCATGTCCGTGGGTTGAAGCGACCCCAATTATGTGATATTTTGCCCCGGAATTTGCGAATTTTAGCAGGCAGCCCTACCAAAAAGACACATATTTTACCCCCAAACGCCGGATTTTTACCGGAGAAACACGATTGGGCTTGTTTTGGGCTAGTTTTGAGTAGCAATTGGGCGGATTTTGTTGAGAAAACCTGGCAACCCTGGTGCATCCGTTTGATTTGAGTTCAAGAGGCTGTATTTCTGCTGGACAGGTAATCTTTCATTTTGATTATACATTTTTTTGGTTTATGTTTTCATGAAGCATGTATCACTAGCACACGTAGCTGCCTAATATAGCTAACATAACATTACTTAGCATAAAGTTACAATGTTATACACTTAGCGAACCATTAGTAGAGATGATAAATACTCAATATGCTTAGCTCAAGTTGATCGCTGTCGTGTTGAATTTCGCAAAATGTAACTTTAAATAACAAAATGCATGTGTAAAAGCTAGTACACCGCATCCAGGAACTTTTTTTAGAACTAAGTTAGCTTTAGCTACTACCCTCTGTCTAAACTCTTTTACCATGTTCACCGGGAACTTTACCTGCACGTTTATTTCGGCCCTTGGTTTGTTTTTATATACTCTACCAATGTTTATGTTGATGTTTTTATCTTGTATCTGTGTGTGTCGTAGACACTGTGTTGTGTGTGTATTTTAAACTTTACCAGTATCCGTATTCTAGCTTGATAGTGAGTACTAAAAGACATCTTATTTGTTTATATTCATAATGATAAAGTTAGATTTTTTATTACATGTGATTCTGACATGATGTCACTACATGCACTTCTTCTCCTCTCGTCTTGGGTAAATAATGCGTCTTCCAGCTGATCGCGGTCGGCGTAGCGCGTTCATGTGTTTTGGGGGCGTGGCTTTGGAAAGAGCCCAGAAGGGAGAAGGTGGAGTGAATGGAAATAATGAGCTGTCTTTAAAACAGTCGTGAGAGGTCTACAGACACTCAATTTTTATACTTTCTTTTTCTGAGTACTTACATTTTAATTATGTATTGATATATAAAGAAAGTTTAAACAAATTTGGAAAAACAGTTTTTTAACCAAATCCTACCTACCCTACCTTTAAGAATAGAATAGCAAAAAACTGATGTGACAAGCCATCAGAACCGAACCGAACCGACCCGAAAACCGTGGTTTAAAAACCGAGGACTTTGAACTGTATTGTTGCATCCCTAGTGAATAGTGAAGTGAAGGCAATTTACACATTCTCTACTCACCAGAGACTTTAATATTGACTCTCTTGTATGTGGTCTCTCCTCTGGTAAGTGATAGATCATAAAGTCCAGAGTCTGTGGTTCTGGTGTTTGTAATGGTCAGAGATCCGGTTTGATCTGGCTTCAGTCTCTGAATCTCCCATCAGGACCATCAAACGTAGAGCTGGTTTGCGTGAGTCGGCTGATTTGAGCTATTTGTGCTTCCAAACATTCACTGTATCCTCAAATATTTCTGTACTTCAGTGACACCAGTGTGTAAAGTGACAGAATCTCCCTCCATCACTGACACTGACTCCACTTCATCTGTCACATCTAGAGAACAAACATGAACACGAACTAAGACTCTAAAATAAGTTTGTAGGTTTACAGTTTGTAAGTTTGTAAACCAAACTAGTTGTACTTTTATTACTATTTAAATCTATTTAGTGCAAAAGGTGTACATGAATCAATTCGGGCCTTATTATAAGAAATATGTTTTTATA
The DNA here is from genome assembly GCA_033150135.1 of Gobio occitaniae. Lineage (NCBI taxonomy): Eukaryota > Metazoa > Chordata > Actinopteri > Cypriniformes > Gobionidae > Gobio > Gobio occitaniae. Next base: position 418,121 of record JARQWZ010000153.1, read on the forward strand.
TATTACTAAATATAACTAAATATTAACTTTTAGTAAAACTTGTCATCAGATATTTCTATGCTTCATAAGTGTGATTTCATGAACCCATTTAATCTTAGTATATGTGCTGCTGAAATGAGGACATGATTTCATATAATCATTGAAAAAAGGTAAACCAAGTGCATCGAGCAAACAGGATTTCAATCACCTTCACTATGATAAACATTAAATACATTTAATCAGAGTATAATAAAGTGTGTTGATATGTTCTGATCAAACACAGATCACTGAATAATATACTGACAGTTTTCACAGGAGATTCTAGTGATGATGATCACATCAAAAATCACATAACTATATTTCAACAGATTGAATATTTAATATATCTTGAAAAAATAAGTTTCCACATGTCAGTTTTAAGTCCTTTGACTCTAAAATACATGAAAGTTGTTTTTCCATGTTCAGTCACTAGTTGGCGCTCCAGCAGGGTCTTTAGGAGAGACACACTCACCATTAAACTGAGTTAAAATGACTGAATCTGAAGTTTAAAAATGACTCTGACATGTATATTGGTCATAAACCCCTGATAAGAGTCCGTTTAATATCATGATGATCAGCTTTCTGTGTGATCAGTACCATCTCAAGGGCTGTGCCAAGTGTGCAACCACACAGAGCCTTGCTCAAAAGTAAAGTGACAGCTGACTTGATGATGCAAAGCCAATAGTTAAAGTTCATGTTTTTGTCCTTCAAAATACTATAATAGTTAAAAGACATAGCTAAAAATGTGGGTAACACTTTACAATAACAGTACATGAATAATCATGTATTAATACATGAATTAATAGTTAATTCAACATGAACTCATATCTTCACTAATCATGAACAAATGAGGAGCTATCATGAACTAAGACAGGAGTCATAATGATTCATGCATGAATAACAGCAGCATTAATACATGTTAGTACATGTTTGATAATTAATGCATTAATTAACATGGATGAGTAAACTAAATCAAACAGGCTTTCTAAGAATGAATAACAAATATTTTGACTTTGAAATACATTTTAAAATGTATTATTGTCATAATTTAATCCATTTTTATCAGAAGCTTCATCATAAATATTACTGAAAGCCACAGGAATAGTTTCTCATTACTTTCACTGATCACCCTTATTAAACATAGAAAATACTAAATCTGCTATATTTTATCTCAAAAGGTCTCAGTCTGTTTTGTGATATTCTCTTTCCCATCAAACTAAACCTTCTGTGACTTATAACAGTTCCTGAGAAATCAGTTACCAAAAAATAACCAAACAGGAAACATGCAGTAAAGTCAGGAAGTGAGGGATCGTCTGCTGGAATCCGTACAGTTCTCTCTCCACCCAGACACAGGCCGTGATGATACTGTACCTCCATTCTCTTAACTGGGCTGAATACTAGTTATACTAGTTACATGTGTATTTGATAGTAAGTTTATGATAAATCATGAGCTGAATTTGATAAGTAGTTAACAGTGAATTAATCATGATGTGCCCCCTCAAGTAAAGTCATGACATAGTCATACAGTAACAAGCCATGAGTTGATGTTAGTGTGTGGTTAGTTAACCATGAGATAGTAATGCCATGCCCCTTGAAGTAAAGTCATGACACAATGATGTACTAACAATTCATTCATCAAAATGAATAAACATATACACTAACAAACCTTATTCCTTTACACCCTGGGTACAAAAAAACAATAACAAAGAAAAAGTATTTGGAGGCTAGTTCTTTTATTTATATTTATATAATTAAACATATATGGACTTAAAAGAAAGCCCAAACATACCTGTAAAGACACACATAAGGCATGTTTACATGTAAAACAGGGCGCATCCACCGGCTAAATGCTAATCGAAGCATATAAGTTACATTTAAACAATTAAAACATACAGTTAATTAAAGTACACACCTCCAGAAATATCCCAATACAACAATCATACAAACATGTCTTGAATTATTATTTCGGTTAACCAAAGCAGTCGACATATATTATTTGATGAAAATGCCAGCAATACAGAAGGAACACAACTGACTCGCTAGGAGCACCGAGAGCGCCACTAATGAGTGTCCCACCAGAAACCACGGTTGCCAACAACTTTTCAGGGGAAGTTGCTAAAGGCAGATCGAGGTGTTGCTAAAAGTTGCTAAATGACGTTGTGACGCCATTGCGCTATGACGTCATTAGGTAATCGCAAGGCAAAACTACGCCTTTATGTAACGCATAGATATTATTTGAAATGCTTTGTTTTTTCAGAAGATTTGTTTGTAAAATAGATTAAAGCAATGTGTTAGTTAATATGTACGGATCGAGCCCCACACATGACGTGCAAGAAAAAAAAAGTAAATTGTGCGCAAAATTTACAAATTTGTTCCCTCGATTTGCTCAACCATCCACACGATTTACTCATTTGTTTCCTCTATTTATAAATCGTGTACTGTTTTGTTTGAAGTATTGTACTTCGCTACATTTTAAACCACACCCGTTACTGAGTAAAAATAAATAATACAAAGGGGGGAAAAACGCGATCCAGAAAATACTGCATTGAATTGAAGGGCGGGAGAACGAACGCAAAAAATCACAAAAAGATGGAGACGGACAGACAAGACAGACGTCAGACCCAGCTGAACCCCTGGATAGTATGGAAATACTTTGGATATAGACAAAAAATAGCCGGGTGTTGTCCTGGAGGATATCAAATTAGCAAAAAAATGTTGATGCAAAGGAGGAAACACATAGAACATGTTCGGGAACACCATCCCTCTGTGCAGATAAAGGTACGTTTATAACTTAAGGCAGAATTTTTTCTGTGAATCCCGGAATTACAGTATATAACGCAGATGTCACGTAAAACACGCAAACTGATGGATGAATGAATACATCGACAGTAGAGCTGTACAATAAATCAAATCGCGACATGGTCTGTGAATATTAAAGCTCAAAACACTGCTATATGAATATATGATCTGCTTTTTCTGTCTCTGTGTGAATGAGCAGCGCTGTTTCGTCTACTACATACTTAAGTAGCCTACGCGATGCTCGTGGTGTTTAACGTCTCAAAAAACATATTTGGACATGAACATACAGTATGAACATTTCCAGAGCTGATCTGAGACCCCCAATGAACATTTTCATCATTTTATTTGATTAAAAGCCATTATCAAATACACTCTGAAACAGATCTTCCCTGAAATAGGTCCTCACTAAAACCCGTCAAAATAAACGGTTTAACTAGACGAAATTGTGACAGAAATATATTACTATTGTAGGCCTATAGAATACTTGTCAAAATAATAATAATAACAACAATAATAATATTACATAATTTAAATATTATTTAAGAATATATTTTTAAATCCATGGTTTAATTTAGTAAAACAGCAGCGCTTTGCCCAAAAAATTGAAGGATAAGTATTTGATTACCACCGTTTTGGTAATGTATTTGTATTAAATCATAAAAAGAAAAATTTCTTAGGACTTTATTATTCTTAAAGTTGTTAATCTAATTCATAATAATTTATTTAGTTCATTAGACATGTTTTATTGAAATTTTAATAAAGAAAATGGTTTCAAGTTTGTTATAATAAAGCATTTGTTCAACCAAAAAACAAAACAAAACTTTCATTAATTTAATGCCATTTTAACTGGTGATAATAATAACCATAACTTAATAATAATACAGTTTATTTATTAAATAATTAATACTGTGATGCTGTGAAACTGATGTTTTCATATCGTGAAAATCTCATTCTATTACAACCCTACACGGGAGAGTCCCCCACCCCGCTGTTAAAAAAAGTAACTCAGTAACTTTTACTCTGAGTACATTTTAAATTAACTACTTTTTACTTTTACTTGAGTACATTTTTAGACAAGTACTTTTACTTGTACTTAAGTAAAATTTCATTGAACTAATAGTACTTTTACTTGAGTAGAATACCATAGATATTACCTTAGAAGTTCAAGTAAATATACGCTAGAAATCCGCACTCATTGAAGGATGTGCATTTATTGCATGGACAGAGAAAGCATGGACGCCTGCATTTATTTAACACTATTAAAGTTAAATAAGCGTAGCCTAACTATTACCCATCTTTCAGAGCATCAGTGAGAGCAATGGCACCGCAGAACCAGTAAAGCCTTCTCTATCTCTAGACGTTTTAAACTTTTTTAAATCTGAAAAAAGCAACAAAACTGCAAAAAGCAACAAAGTTGTCAGACCTCCATTTAGCGCATGTTCACAGAGGAAATAAACAGTGTTAGTTCTCTCAATACTGTCTGTTTATTTACTGACTGAGAAATCTCTTCAGATGATTCAGTGAGAGAGCAGTCCAAACTCATTCAAGTGGATTCAGGCCGTTTTGCAAATGCGTTTGACCCATTCATAATTTAGAACATAATTTAAGTGTCAAAATGTGTGCACTGCGCAGTTCAGTTACACAGTTTAACTTCTTGAACCTAATGCAGTTAAACTGAATATATTTCCTTAAATTTCCACATAAACAACAAATTGTTTGTCACTATAGCAACAGTAGACCCCCGTTAATAGGCTATACGTTCGCACAGGGCCTCGCACCCCCCTTACGACAGGCCTGTGTGTGATGTTTGTCATTTTGACCTTTAGTCTACATTAATCACACAGTGACTTCAGGATCACATTAAACATGTCGAAAATCTATTTTAAATTATTAAAAATTCTCATAAAATACTAATGTTATTAGAACTAAAAATATTTATGTTTAATACAGTAATACTGCAGAAGTGAGTCATATGGATTCATCCGAATCTATTTTTCAAGACAGAAATGTCGATCATGTTCAGAGTCTCATTTATTTCCAAGAACGGCGCTGACATTTCAGAAGAAAAGTCTGATGTCATGAACATATTAAAACATTATATATATATATATATATATATATATATATATATATATATATATATATATATATATATATATATATATATAGTATATATATATATATAGTATATATATATATATAGATATATATATATATATATATATATATATATAGATATATAATTAAGAACAAACTTTCCACTGCACTGGTCACATCCACATTTTTCAAACTTTAGCTCCTGACAGCTTCAGTTTCGAGTAGTTCTGCTTATTAGAATTTATTTTTAATCTGAAGCGCAGTAAACCACAGTGTGTTTAAAGGTTAAAGTGTCTCTGCACTTACAGCTCTTCTCTCTCATCTGAGCTCAATTGATCACTCACTATATTTGCACAAATACATGTTCTATTGATGTAAATCATTCAGATTGTTGTATTGAACTCGTCTCTTGCTGTAAAGCGTTTGATGTGCTGATTCAGAGACTGATGCAGCTGATGTTGATGGTTTAGTTGCTCTGAGGTTCATTATGGTTTGTGGAGACCAAAACCGAACTAAACTAAACAATGATTTTAACAGCTGAAGGACAATGAGAGACTTGATCAGGCCAAACATCTGAAGATCAGTATATGTCAAGAAACTCATGGGGTTCAACAGCCATGAATGCAAACATGTGCTAAAATAGTCGATATGAGAGATAAAGATCAAACTAAGAGCAGGGTGGAATATAAACTGAAATGACTAAAGTTCACACATTTGTTTTCGTGACCACATGTGCCTGTGGTCAATTGTTTTCTTCTCCTCATCGCATTTCACACTCAACGTTTTTTTCTCACCCCTGTCGTCAACATCTTCCTAGAACTGTTTAACAACAGAAACACCCGCGGCCATGATGAGATTAATGTTTGTCACCTTTTAAAACACAAGGTTTGAATATGAATTCACTAATTAATAAATTATTTTTTAGATAATAGTGTCTGCTAAATGAATATAAGTAACTGCAGAATCCAGAAGTAATATGAAGTGATTTTGTTATTACAAGATGCTTTTGCCAGTGTATAGATCTGTGATTCTCAATGGTTATATTGTTGGGTGCTCATGTGAAAGCTATAAGACTATATAACACTTTTATAGTAGATTTCCTTATTCGTGCTGCAAGAGATGAATGATTGTACAAATGTATTATGTTTTGATGTTTGCTAATATTTATTCAGAGGTCAAGAATGAGGCCGAATAATATATTCAAATAATATGTAAAACCATTGTAGTAAACGTTGTTTGTACGGGAAGAAGGAGGCGGGAACCGGCGGACATTCAAAATAACTTTTAATTAAACAAACACAAACTAAAATGGCGGCGACAGCCCCTCGCGGACGACTGTCGCCTACATACAAATAAACACAAAATGAAAATAATAAGCTGCAGCCCCTCACGGTCGACTGCAGCAACACATAACAAAACATAAATAAAATACAACATAAAATCCAGGCCTGGTCCTCTCTCGTCCCTCACTGTCGTCGCTCCTCCTTTATACTCCCTCACTCCTCCGCGAGGGCCGAGATCGCTGCGGCGCGCAGCTGGCGCTCATCCTCCCTGATGAGCGCCGCCTCGTCCCGCCCTCACGGTCCCTCGGCCTCGCTGTTCGCCACATACCCCCAACGCCCTTCGCAGGCCGGGGGGTACTCCCCCCGGGGGGGCCGATCACGGCGGCCGCGGGACCTGGAGGTAAGAACAGCGAGGTGAGAGAACGGAGCGAGGAACATGAGGAGCGACAGAGACGAGAGAGTGGAGAGAGGAGAAAAAAAAAAAAAAATTCTGGTCTGGTTCCCAGACACACTGCCGCTCGGTCCTCAGCCAGCCGAGAGGCTCTTCCTCGCGGTGCCATGCGGTGGTACTGGACGGCCGGTGGACGGCTCGACACTCCTCCGCACCCTGGCGGCCGGCGGTGGCTCCTCCTTCTGAGGGCGGCCGGAAGCGAGTCCCCGTCCCGCGCTCCCTGCTCCTCCCCAACCTGGCGGACGGCAGCGCTCCGGCTCCTCCCCAATATGGCGGACGGCAGCAGGCTTCGGCTCCGGGCAAGCGTTGGGGACTCCTTCGCCCCCTCGTGGACGGCAGCCACCCCACCTCGACCCAGGGGCACGGCAGCGAGCTCTCCGTCCCACCGACCTTCATCCGCTCCAGCACCACCGCTTCGGGCAGCCGCTCGTGGACTTCTCTCCTCCTTCTCTCCTCCTTCCTCCCGGGTTTCGGCACCACTGTAGTAAAGGTTGTTTGTCCGGGAAGAAGGAGGCGGGAACCGGCGGACATTCAAAATAACTTTTAATTAAACAAACACAAACTAAAATGACGGCGACAGCCCCTCGCGGACGACTGTCGCCTACATACAAATAAACACAAAATGAAAATAATAAGCTGCAGCCCCTCACGGTCGACTGCAGCAACACATAACAAAACATAAATAAAATACAACATAAAATCCAGGCCTGGTCCTCTCTCGTCCCTCACTGTCGTCGCTCCTCCTTTATAGTCCCTCACTCCTCCGCGAGGGCCGAGATCGCTGCGGCGCGCAGCTGGCGCTCATCCTCCCTGATGAGCGCCGCCTCGTCCCGCCCTCACGGTCCCTCGGCCTCGCTGTTCGCCACAACCATCTTTATTTAACATTGTACAGACAGAGGCTAAAGTTGTCAGGGTTCTGTCCACTGATCTATATAAATGACTGGATTGCTCATGACGTCATAAAAAGTGAAGCCGCCGCGCCGCCATGTTGGTATTCCCTAGTCAGCTCACGCGTTCTTTTGAATGAATAGAACATTATATGATATTACTGAGAAAACATTGCCTAAGGAGACACCGTTTTTATATCTGAAGTCTCCCTGAACATTATTACAACACAAACGTCCTGTTTATAGTCAGGATTTTCCCCAGCTGATTAAAAAGTTATGTTTATATTCATTACAGTAGTGAACATCAGCTCGGCGGGCGGACTAGGCCCTTCTGTGCATGTATTACTGTCAACTGTCAAAGCACGCATTTTGAAATAGGAATAAAGATGTATGCCTTGTAACCTGAAATCGCCTTGTACTGTTGCGTTTATGCATTTATGTTGTGCTGTAGTATTGTTTTTATTCATACAGTAGACTAACTGCAAATGTTTCAACAATGATTTCGTTAACAGCATGCATTTTGAAGCAGTTAATGATTAAATGATGATTAAATAAATATGTAATTCAACAACATGGCATACAAAACACTTATATGAAATACTTATACTCATATAACATTTATTGTATTGGCCATACATAAATTTGCGCTGTCTTTAAGAGTCTGAAATAGACATTGCTCAATCAGGAAATAAAATACACACATCATAACGCGGACTACTTTATTTCCGAGATGATTCATGGCAAACTTTGAATTGTAATACAATATAGTGCAATATAGAGGCTTGTATTAATTTTTATAAGCTATTCAATTTCTGCAGCTAAACACAGATATACGTTAAAAATGAATATGTCCTCCATAATTGCATACATAAAGAACTATGTTTGTGTTAGTTCAGTTACGTTAACATTACGTTACCTGTGTCGGCAGTGTGCAGACACACCCACATTAACGATTTCATTATATGACTCATCCTCTCCGAAAAGACCAAAAACATTACAGATAACATCTGAAGTTACTATTAATTTACATACACATATCGTAAAGCTAATCCTGTGAGACTGAGACGCTGCAAATCGTGTGATATTAGGTCAATGTTTTGGCTGTACGTCAATGATGCCCTCTGCTGGTAGGGAATAGTAAGATGGCCGCTCGAGCACTTCCTGTGGCTTCACCGCCTGATGGCTGTTTAGAACGTGATGAGCTATCCAGTCATTTATATAGATCAGTGGTTCTGTCACTTCTTGATAAGCTGTTTGATTGGGTGGTGATGAGAGGGCTGGATAACACCTTGATGGTCAGGCACCTGTCAGGGTTCAGTTTAGCTCCAGCCTTGATCAAACTCAGCTGTCTGTAAGTTTCTAGTAATCCTGAAGACATTGATTAGCTTGTTCACGTGTGTCTGATCAGGGTTGGAGCTGAACTCTGCAGGACAGTGGATCTCGAGGGTCAGAGTTGAGAACCCCTGATTTAAACTATCACAGTGAGAGAGCTGTTGGTGAAATCACATGTTCATCCACTAGGTGGACCTCCAGCAGGGTCACTGTACCAACAGAGACACACAGCACTGACACAAATAATGCAAACATAAATAAAACAAAAACACTGCTCGAAAGCTATGCCATAAAATCAATATTATATTATTAATTGGGCTAATGTTTGACCTTGATTTAATATCACATTAACATTCAAAACACTCCTTCACAGAACCTTTAAATGACACAAAACAAATAAAAGTACATTTGGAACAACAATATGACAACATGACTCTACACGTGATTAACACGTGATTAACATGATCTTACTAATCACTACAGTTAAACTTTGGATTTTACACAAGAACTATGGAAACTTTTAATTAGAGCAATTACAAAGGATAATAATTTAACAATTGAGCTTTTTAAAGCCTGGATCCCATGAATTAAGAACAACGCTTTCTTCTCTTTAAATATGTTTAGTTCTAATGAAGTGAACTTACTGTGTATACCATGTTCTGTGAAGATCACCTTAAGTAAGGTCAACAAGAAAACTTTTGATAGAAACATGTTTAGAGCATTCTTGTTTAGTTCACTCAAGATAATAAACCGACTCATCCCACACTCTAAAAAATGCTGGCTTGTTTTAACACAATTGACCCCTTCGCTAAGCCACGCCTGAAGGTCTGTCAAGCTTTCGAGCAAGGGAAACATGCCGAAGCTTTGTGCTTATGGATTGTGCAAATCTGATACCCGGTATCCTAAAAGTTTGGATAAACCATACCTAAAACCCAAGAGGAGAAATGATGGTGTTCTGTCGATTTGTCCTACCTTGTCAGATTTTCCTACTGTAGCGCAAAATTATAGCTATATATCTATCGATCCATGCTACCGCTTCGAAAAATCCTACTGTGTGTTAGCGTTTGTGACACTTACATTAAATAATTCAGTGTAACTTTACCAAGGATTCTTATTGGGGAAAACGATTTTACAGTGCAAAATAGCCCATCAGATTGTTGTGGATCAAGTAGTGTGGGAGAAAATATATATATGTCATGTAGTTAACTTTGAAAATCAATTTTAAGGGTCCAACAGAAACTAAACGTATGATATGATTCTTGCCATCATTTGTGTTTTTATAAAAAAAATTGCACAAGTTACAAAATTGATTAGTCAACCTCATTCTGTGCAGATTTGATCAAGAAATAGCCAATGAGTGCAATAAATAATGCTGTGCAAGCATTAATGTATGTTTTATCTTTTGGGGATTAAACAGACACCTTCAGCAAGAATGCCTGGATCTTCACCTTCTTGGGTGGCTTCTCCACCATTGGTCTGATTTCACTCTATGGGTCTGATGCTGACGTCTCTTCTGTGTTCTTCACTTCTTGTAGATCTGATGTCATAAAACAGCACAGCAACAACAGCCCCGCCCACCACTGCAGCGACGACCAATCGGATCACAGCTCCAAAAGTATCACAACAGCAGGTACAAATCCATTCAGCCGATCTCCGAGTCTGGTGGTAGCACTTTTAGCTAAGCTTAGCATAGATCATTGAATCTGATTAGACAGTTAGCATCTCGCTCAAAAAATATTTTTCCTATTCAAAACTTGACTCTTCTGTAGTTACATTGTGTACTAAGACCGACGAAAAATGAAAAGTTGTGATTTTCTTGGCCGATATGGCTAGGAACTATACTCTCATTCCTCTCATAATTAAGGAACTTTTGCTGCCATACCATGCGTGCAGCGGCGCAATGATATTACACACCGCCTGAAAATAGGCTAACTTCCGTCAACATAACCAATGTGACAACCTGCTTGCACAAGGAGTGTGATGGGGACTATTTTCAGGCACTGCATAATATCATTATAGAATATCTTTATTGAATGTTTTTAACCAAGCATTTTAACTGAGCCCTGTTGATATGTTCTGATCAAACACAGATCACAGAATAATATACTGACAGTTTTCACAGGAGATTCTAGTGATGATGATCACATCAAAAATCACATAACTATATTTCAACAGATTGTTGAATTATTGAATATTTAATATATCTTGAAAAAATAAGTTTCCACATGTCAGTTTTAAGTCCTTTGACTCTAAAATACTCGAATGTTGTTTTTCCATGTTCAGTCACTAGTTGGCGCTCCAGCAGGGTCTTTAGGAGAGACACACTCACCATTAAACTGAGTTAAAATGACTGAATCTGAAGTTTAAAAATGACTCTGACATGTATATTGGTCATAAACCCCTGATAAGAGTCCGTTTAATATCATGATGATCAGCTTTCTGTGTGATCAGTACCGTCACAAGGGCTGTGCCAAGTGTGCGACCACACAGAGCCTTGCGCAAAAGTAAAGTGTCAGCTGACTTGATGATGCAAAGCCAATAGTTAAAGTTCATGTTTTTGTCCTTCAAAATACTATAATAGTTAAAAGACAGCTAAAAATGTGTATCTTGATGCTGTATTATTCGGCTTGTTAAATTTATTATGCAGTAACTTACCATATTTCTCTGTGCGTGTGACAGTGATTCACGCGAATGCATATCAGTCAGCATCGCACGTAGAGCTTTATTAAGTCCATTCAAATTCTGATTTTGGCTGCCTCTGATATGGGTCAAACCCATAGACTGTAAAAAAAATATGGACATAATGTCCGTGACGTCACCCATAGGTTTCTGAAGAGCAGTTTTGAAGCGTAAAGTAGGGTCGAGCTGGCCGTTGCCATCTTGGCAGCGCGTCATCGCGCGTCACTCCCGGATAACAGAAAATTGGCAAAAAGGCGGGACGTGGTGGAGCTGAGGTGACGCGATGACTAACAGACAGCAGATAAATGGCTATCCACCTGTCACTCGAAGTGGCCACGCCCTTAATTATGCAGAACTTTAAAGCTTTATATAATGTAAACGAATGAGTTTTAAAAAATTCACCCCCCTCACAGTTGTCATGAAGGGCAAAATTAGCCGTATAGACCAAAACCACAATTTGTCCCAGGCTGTAAACATGTTTTATTCTGCTGTAAAGTTGGGCATTTTAACATGGGGCTCAATGAGATTCTGCTCCCTTTTGTAGCCTGTCTCTAGCGGCCATTCGATTAATTGCAGTTTAAGTCACTTCTGTATTGGCTTCAAGAGAAACTGGGGGAGGTTGCCGCTTGGTCAAACCATAGATATTACCTAAGAAGTTCAAGTAAATATACGCTAGAAATCCGCACTCATTGAAGGATGTGCATTTATTGCATGGACAGTAGGGTTGGGTATCGGTTGGGTTTTATCCGATACCAGTACCTACTCTGTATTTTTTAAACGGTTCCGGTGCTTAAACAGTTCTTGAACCGGTACTTAAGAAAATGAAACCACACACTTTCTCAAAAAATAATACCCTTTTATTTGCAGGGCCAAACTGGACACAATATTAACTTAAATCTTTAAACAAGTAACATGGTAATAATAATAAATAAACCAATATAAAATTAAAATTCACATTTACATAATATCAAATAAAACAATATTGTATCAAACAAAATAATAATACTGGAGATTAAAACCAGGGTAATCTAATCTCCATTTTCTCTTCCTAATGACCTGAACTGAACAGTGCAACAACTTAAATATTAGAATAGAAACAAATAAAAGTATAAAACAGGATATTCACAACAGTATTGCACATTTAAAGAAGCTTTTGTGACTGGTGGTGATGACACTTTACATCAGTTTTTAACAATTCTTCTGCAGGAATATCACCATATTGGCCTTCTCTGGCAATATACGGCATCTTTCCTGACTTATAGCATGCCCAGCACAGGAGAAAACCCTCTCAGAGGGGGTTGATGAGGCCTGCACACACAAGTATGCCTCTGATAGGACAGACAAATTAGGGAGGGTATCCCTCTTACCCCCCCACCAGGCCACAGGGTCTTGTCCAGATGGGATAGCTGGCAGGCCTTTGTAGATCTCGATCTCTTTCTGGACCTGCTCTGTGATGGAGAGGGCACTGCTTGTGGTCTGAGTTGTATGAAGTTCTCGGTCTTCATCCTCAAACAACTGCTCCAAGGCTGACATCTTGTACATACAAACAAGTTCAGTATAGAACAAAAAACAACTCATTCATTGTAAACTAGATAGACAGTGTATGGTTGAACTTACACATCTGCCTGCTTGGTCCTCCTCCTCACCTGCCTCAGTCTGATGAGGGTCCTCCTCTATTGGAAGCTGTATACACAGAGTGCCCATAAAACAGCAATACTTAATTACAGAAACCGTAACATGGGCATCATGGACACAGTGCATATGAAAAGTTGAGCAATCAGTACACTGTCTCTGACAAACATGCAGTAAAATACCTGAGCTGCCGTGGCATTGTCAATCACTGCTTTCTCAAGCCTATCCCAAGCTTCTGCAACACCAGCTTCCAACCTGCCTTTAAAGCGAGGGTCCATCAATGTGGCCTCCTGAAGGAAGTTCTGAATGTCTTGATCCTGTAATGAAAACATGGTTTAGTGTCTAATAGTGAAAATGGTGTAGTTCTTCTTTTTTTGTGAACATATATATTGGCTGCACATGGATAGTACCTGGTATCTTTTTTTGAGATCTCCCCAGACCTTCTCTTTTATAGCAGCCACAAAGACATTGTCATCATCAGAGGTTGAATAGTGTGCCTCCAGCTTTGTGAGGATCGGAATGATTTGGCTGCATGTGGGGGACTTGTCACTTGACACGCAGAGGGTTGAGGTGTATAAGACTTTCATGCATTTCATGAATTCCTCTGCCTTCTCAAAATCACTCTCTGAAAGCCTTTCTAGTCTGTGGAAAATAAACAAAAACGTTAAATACAAAAGGTAAAATTATATTGTTGCAAGTGAAGTGACCCTCTTGTCCATCACCTCACCTGTCCCTCTCCATTGGCCTCCTTAACCTTTGATCGAGGCAAGCTGCCTGGATTGCAGGGAACTGCTCCACAAACCGCTCCACCATGAGGTATAGAGAATTCCAGCGAGTCCTCACATCCAGGATAACATTGTGCTCTGGCAAATCTAAAGCACAGACATTTGAATTACAATAAACAATTGCTTATATTTAAAAGTATTACTTTAAGATGTATTTATAATGAATTATATATATGCTATTTACTGAGGAGTCGCTGCTTCTCTCTCAGAACAGTTTTGCTCATGGTGGAGCGCTTCAGCCACACCACCAATGCGCGAATCTTTGCACACCACCGAGTCACAGCTTGGATGCCGTACACCTTCTGTGCTGCCAGGTTGAGTGTGTGGGCACCCAACTTTTAAAAATTTCAAGTTTCTCAGGGCAACATCCATGTTGTATGCGTTGTCTACTGTGGCAGCTATGACTTTTCCAGTCAGCTTGAACTCCTCAAGAATGCTGTGGATTTCCTGTGCCACCACTGGCCCTGTCTGGGACTCATAAACTGCTTCAGTGCTCAGCACTTTCTGCTGGATGCTGCCTTTGTAAATGTAATGGACAGTCACTGTTAGATAGTGGTCCTGTGCCACGCTTGTCCATCCATCGCAAGTAATTGCAATTTTGCTGACATACGCCAGCTCCTGGATGACATTATGTTTTATAACAGAATACCACGCGGGTATGTACGTGTTGGACATGTCATCCCTGGATGGTGGTTGGTATCTGTGATTTAGGGCAGTGCACATCTCCCTTTATAAAAAAAAATTTATAGTCTATAAAGTCTATTAGTCTTGCACATAGAATGTCTTCATGGTACAGAGGTGGTATTCACATGCATCAAGGGAATTCTATTTTGATATAGCCCACATTTTTACCTGAACCTCTATTTTACCTGGAAAATGGATGAAGCCCCATCACCACAAATTTGGTGACTGCCCTGTGGATTTCCTGCACCTTCTCTTTGGTTAGTGCAGCCTTCTTAGCCATGATGAAAGGAGTCACTGTTGTAACTTAAAAGCCAGAAATAAAGATATTACTATCAAAATTGTTTATAACATGCACGGTACACCTAACTCTTCAGGTAGCCTATTCTGCTCAACAGCTCATAACAATTCTCCTGATTAAATACAAATTTGCGCCGTTTAATACTGATGTAAAACACTTAAGATCAACATTTTGTCTTTGCATATTATGACTTTTACTTTAAGCAGAGAAATATCTTACAATGAGCACGCAGAAATATTTAACATGCACAGTATAGCCTCGTATAGAGAAGTGTTGAACTTTGTTAAAACATTTTGCACACGTTGTCACAAACGCTGTTGATGGCAACGGTGTTTGCTATGCTAGCCTTTTTGATATGCAAGATTTGCAGTTAGCATTAAATTACTAGACTTACCCGAAGAGGAACGGCTGCTGCTGTAATCATCATCTGTGGTGTCCACCACCACACTGGCAGGGCTGGGACTCTCTTCAATTTGTCCAGCGGTGAGGCCAACACTAGCTGCTGCTGTTGACGTGCTTGGCTCTGCGTCTCTTAGTTTGTCAAACACGGTGCATTGTTCGGCTTTTAAATACACTCCATGTCTCGCCATGTGTTTCATTAAATTTGAAGTGTTACCTCCCTTGCATGCTATTGCTTTAAGGCATTTGTTGCATGTCGCAGAGTCTGCATTAACACAGGTAAAATGCAGCCAAACCTTGGAGCGTTTTGCCTTCGGCATCTTCATTAATCCTCTCGCTATCAGTCAACAAGTGTGACGAGTAGCGGCACTGACATGACGTCACACAAGTGGAACACAAGGGGGCGGTAAAAAAAAAAAAAAGAGTCAGGCACCGAAATCAGGCACCGAAATTTTCGTTCTTATTTGGTCTCATTACTACCGTTTACGTCAGAACCGGTTCCCTATTGGCACCGCGTTTCGGTACCCAACCCTAATGGACAGAGAAAGCATGGACGCCTGCATTTTTTTAACACTATTAAAGTTAAATAGGCGCAGCCTAACTATTACCCATCTTTCAGAGCATCAGTGAGAGCAATGGCACCGCAGAACCAGTAAAGCCTTCTCTATCTCTAGACGTTTTAAACTTTTTTAAATCTGAAAAAAGGAACAAAACTGCAAAAAGTAACAAAGTTGTCAGACCTCCATTTAGCGCATGTTCACAGAGGAAATACTGAAAAACAGTGTTAGTTCTCTCAATACTGTCTGTTTATTTACTGTGTAAGGTGGAAAATAATCAAAGATATTTGAAATAGAACAAAATCATTTCAAAATCACCCCCCCCCCCCCCCCCCCCTTAACGCCATCAGAAGGGCCAGTTGGAGTTAGAAAAACAAAAGAATGGCTGGCTGGCAAAATGGTTTTCGCACCTTTGATACAATGGGGGAAGTTTTGTCTGATTGGTTATTTTCAAACATCTTACGGTTTGGTCTGATTGGTCAGTTTTAAAAGAGTCAGATTTGAACTTGGTATCAGGGAAGAGGATAAAAGAGGATTTCAACTGTAGCTCGCTCTTTTTTGGATTCTCTGGCTTTCTCTAGAGAGCTGCTCTTTAGCTCTCTCTCTCTCTCTGTCTCTCCCTCTATCTCACAGGTAACATTCTAGGCAGAGGCCTACTGAGCATAATTAAGGGTTTATTTTTACATCTATTTGAAACTATTTTAAGTGTAACCATAACTAGAATTTGTGTTTCCTTTTAAAAGAGATTTATGTCTATGATGTAATTGACATTTTACATTTACTTGATTGTTAATAAATTGTTACATTTTGATCCTTTCTGAATTAATCTGTAATTATTAACTATCTCCAATGTGGAACGGTATAATTGCAACAAAGGGTTAAAACGGAACGATTAAATGTATGATTAACTATCAAATATAGATGACCAAACAACCGGTTGGGATTCTCTTCTAAATGCGACAACTATGATAAATGGAGTCAGATAAAGAATATTATAATCAAATCCATTCTTCCAGCTGAAACACTGAACGCGTGCGGCCTTCACCGCGGTTCGTTACCGATCCTTGGAGCGAATTCATGCTGTCTTACAGTTGGTGACCCCGACGTGATGTTGCGAGAACTTGCGACTCAGACGAGCAACGTGTTTTCAGCAAAGTATTGGATTTAAAATCAACAAGAGATTTGAGCTTCTCTTTTTTCAGCTGTTCTGTTGATCTTGTGAATGGATTAAAGCTGACCCTCTGACCAGAGAATGAGTAAGTAAACCTTCTTTGCCTTTTAGAATTGTTGAGGGAAAGTTTATTTGCAACTCTATATAGCGGTATGCCCACTATAGATCGGAATCGTAGAAATCCGATATTGTGTAAGAATTAGACGTGAAACATGACTTTTCAGGTAAATAAAAGCAGCAGTGCAGATGAGGAAATTATGGCAATCTTAGGCGTACAACTACAAGATCTCCTCATTCGATTATGCGATAAAGGATTGGGCCTGAAATGGAGTAACAACGAAATTATATCTTGGTATACTGCTATGGGCGCACAACTATCATCTGAATCAAAATACAAGAAAATCCCCGCTGCAATTGTTTATTTGCTTCGTCGTAACGATCTCAAGACAATGGTCGAGAACGAACGAACGATAGCAAATATCAAAGAAATTGAAAGATTGCGATCTGACGAATTACAAAAGTTAAGAACAAAAGTCGAAGCGGTCTCATACGAGCAACTAGAGTGGGCTAGACAGCGTGAAGAAATGGCAACAAAAATTGATCAGTTACAAGGAAAACTTCAAACTGGCAATAATTACATATCTGCTCTCGAAGATTGTTGTGATAATGCAGGATTTCCAGTGGCCGCAGTAAAACAAGCAGCACTGAATGAAATTTCTGAACCAGCAAAGCCAAATGATAGTGATGACGATGATGCTACGTTAGGATACAGGCCACAGAGAGAAACTCGTAACCGAGCCCCTGTGTTAATGCCTGAACAACCAAAACAACGAAGCCCGATAAAGACTCGCACAAAATATAACGACACAGCAAAGAAATCAGTTAAGGTCGCCGTGCTTAAAACTATGACTAATGCGAACGACGAAATCACAACGATCAGCCGTCCGTTAACCTGCGAAGAATGTTCTAGACACAAACAAGTCGTTGGAGTAATGCCAAGAAAAGGGCCGTTTCAACCCTACTGGGAAACATTGATGTTACAGGCCACGGTGTATAAACTAGAAGTTAGGGACGTGTGGCAAATAGCACTTCTCACTCTCCCTGAAGAGCTCAGACCAAAACTAACCGAAGGCATGAAATCTGGCAGCATAATAGACCGACGAAGCCAGATATGAACGACTAAAACAGGCATTATTAGAAATGAGGGGACTGACACACGCAGATTGGAGCAAAATACTAGAAATCAAACAGGAGAGTAATGAAACATTTGAGACATACGCCGAGTGGTTATGGGTAACGTACAGAGAACACTCAGGATTAGAAAATGCAGATCGAGACCATGACGCGTTATTACAACTTGTTACGGTTTGGTCTGAAAAAATAATGCTGGCATCCCAATCCAACGGGCTTTGTCAAATGGCGTCGATCCAGTTAAAAACACGTTCCAATCAATAGTAGACTGGGGCTCAAGAATAGAAAATAGATGGAAATCTAAGCTAAATGCTAAAAAGTGCATGACTCCCATAATGCTTAACAGCAATGGGATTAAAAAGCATGTTCACTTCGTAGATGAGGTGACTTGCTCTAATGAATCTGAAACGTTTAGTTCAGAAAATGTTCAAGAAAGTGTACCTATTTCAATTCTTAAGGTGATGCAGAATGATCTACAAGCATTCAAGAGTCATAAACATCCTCAAATTCCAGGAGAACATAGCATACAATCCAATGGCAAAGAGGACAGGTTTTGCAGATCCTGTCAGAAAATCAGTCATGCCGAGGGAAAATGCTGGTCGCTGGGAAGAGGTCGACCTCCGCCTTATTTTCAGAAAAATAGGAAATTACTTTCTAAGGGCAAAGAACAGCGCTCATTTGCAGGTAAGACTCTCAGTGAGCTAACTGCAGTGTTCATGCAAGGGCTTCAGCTATTAACTTCACTTGCGAGCGGGGTAGCAGCCTCTTAGCAAGGAGTTTAATAGTAAAACATTCAGATTGATCAATGATCAATGATCCTGTTTGTATTTTCAAATTTGTAATTGTATAACACATTGTGCGCATTGATTACACATTATAGTTGTTTGTGCTACGAGATACACATAGACTAGTCAAGTTTATTCTTTAAAACACATGATTGCTTTACTGTAAGTGATGAAACACTTAGGATAAAGGCTGTAGATGCTGCGCATTCTAGGCCATGTATCTTGTGTAAATTGGAATAACTTTAATACTGGAATTGTACAGCAATTTCAAGTTGCATGTGTGTCTATGTTGAATTTGTTAGTCTCCGAATTGTAAACTCTGCTATTTTCTATATAGCTGCAGTTAAACCAAGTACAGGAGCATATAATTGCCATGTGGCTACAGTGTGAATTACAATTGCATTAACCATGAAAATGTCTTCATCACAACAGGACCCAATAACTCTGACCTTTGCAATTTCAAATTTGAGCAAGTTCTAATACTTTTCATTGGTTCAATTCCCAGTGCGAAAAAGGAGGGGAGGTGTGCTGTTAAAATGTGGCACAGATAATATAAAACCAATTCATCCTAAAATGTGGCACAGATAATATAAAACCAATTCCTCCTTCACTCAAAATGACTGTAATGAAGTCTCAGATTGTGAAGGCTCGACTGCCAGAACAGCCTTAAGTGTTAATACACAGAAACAACAGCAGCAATTAACTGTGTTGCTCTCTAAATTTGTAATTCCTTGGAGGACGGACGGCCAAAAGGCCCCCCTCCCCCTGCATCTCAAAACTTGAGATGTGAGAGATGGGTTTGAATATATTTATATATATTTTATGGGGTCAATCACACCTCACAATATGTCTACATGACCTCCCAGTGTAAAACTGGAATTAAATTATGCAACACAGATTGATATTGACTAGATTCCACCCATCTCCAAAACATTAACACAGAACACACCCTACACTCACGACAACATCACCTGGAATAGACCAAATCTATTCAGGCTGAACACTACACATCATAAACGACAAAGATGGCATAGAGTCTAAAAGTGTTACTTCACTAAAGATCTATTGTTCATCTTTTCACACTAACAGATCCAGATAGCTACACACACACACACACACACTCACACTCACACACACTCTGTTACCAGGAATACCCATTATTGTATGACTACACGTATTTAGATCTGCATTAATTACATTGGAAGATTCCTGAACAAACAGTGTATACATATATATATAAATGTGATTTATTTGTTGTTATTCTTATATGGTTTATTGATGCGTACCATCTTTTTTAATGTATCAATTGCACTGACCAAAATGCTTAAATTCCACTACCACCAAAATAGTGGAAAGTTAGATGAACTTTGAGTTTTGATTTCCGAGTCTTGGTTACACTGAATATTTTGCTAATACTCCTCATGAAAAGGGGGACTTAAAATCAACAATGATTTGTTTTGTAATAATGCATTTTATTTCAATGTTCCCAGAAACAATGTACGAGCTTGTGGAACCTTCTTTTATTCTCAAACCCTGACCACTTTATTAAGTATATCGATTTAAGGGCGTATTGCCAGAGACTATTTTGATATGACCACATCAGACTTCTGAGTTCTGACCAATGAAAAATGCCATGTATGCTTTTGTTCTTTGTTGTGCTAAATGATCTTTTAATCACAGAATACCTGCAGCAAAAGTTCGCTCCTGTGTCCTGCCTCAAAAAGAGTGACTGTTCTTGAGGTGTGAAGTATTCAATGGACGTTTTGCATATCAATGATGAAGTTCTCATGCAGGGCTACAAGGACAACAAAGACTGAAAACTGATCAGCTGCTTTTGCAACAAGTTTGGACGAGAAGTCTGAAGAATAACATCTACACACAACAGAAAGCATATCTTTGTGGACAATGCCACCTTTGGACTCAATGATTGTGGCCAATGGTGCCAAACGGGGAACTGTAAGGTGGAAAATAATCAAAGATATTTGAAATAGAACAAAATCATCTGCTTTGCTGTTAGCAGCCATCGTCGTGATCAAGATATTGAAATTGACTCAACCCCCCCCCCCCAACGGCATCAGAAGGGCCAGTTGGAGTTAGAAGAACAAAAGAATGGTTGGCTGGCAAAATGGTTTTCGCACCTTTGATACAATGGGGGAAGTTTTGTCTGATTGGTTATTTTCAAACGTCTTACGGTTTGGTCTGATTGGTCAGTTTTAAAAGAGTCAGATTTGAATTTGGTGACATCAGGGAAGAGGATAAAAGAGGATTTCAACTGTAGCTCGCTCTTCTTTGGATTCTCTGGCTTTCTCTAGAGAGCTGCTCTTTAGCTCTCTCTCTCTCTCTCTCTCTCTCTCTCTCTCTCTCTCTCTCTCTATCTCACAGGTAACATTCTAGGCAGAGGCCTACTGAGCATAATTAAGGGTTTATGTTTACATCTATTTTAAGTGTAACCATAACTAGAATTTGTGTTTCCTTTTAAAAGAGATTTATGTCTATGATGTAATTTACATTTTACATTTACTTGATTGTTAATAAATTGTTACATTTTGATCCTTTCTGAATTAATCTGTAATTATTAACTATCTCCAATGTGGAACAGTATAATAGCAACAAAGGGTTAAAACGGAACGATCAAATGTATGATTAACTATCAAATATAGATGACCAAACAACCGGTTGGGATTCTCTTCTAAATGCGACAATTATGATAAATGGAGTCAGATAAAGAATATTATAATCAAATCCATTCTTCCAGCTGAAACACTGAACGCGTGCGGCCTTTCACCGCGGTTCGCTACCGATCCTTGGAGCGAATTCATGCGGTCTTACAACTGACTGAGAAATCTCTTCAGATGATTCAGTGAGAGAGCAGTCCAAACTCATTCAAGTGGATTCAGGCCGTTTGGCAAACGTGTTTGACCCATTCATAATTAAGAACATAATTTAAGTGTCAAAATGTGTGCACTGCGCAGTTCAGTTACACAGTTTAACTTCTTGAACCTAATGCAGTTAAACTGAATATATTTCCTTAAATTTCCACATAAACAACAAATTGTTTGTCACTATAGCAACAGTAGACCCCCGTTAATAGGCTATACGTTCGCACAGGGCCTCGCACCCCCCTTACGACAGGCCTGTGTGTGATGTTTGTCATTTTGACCTTTAGTCTACATTAATCACACAGTGACTTCAGGATCACATTAAACATGTTGAAAATCTATTTTAAATTATTAAAAATTCTCATAAAATACTAATGTTATTAGAACTAAAAATATTTATGTTTAATACAGTAATACTGCAGAAGTGAGTCATTTTTCACAAGTGATTTTTCAAGACAGAAATGTCGATCATGTTCAGAGTCTCATTCATTTCCAAGAACGGCGTTGACAATTTCAGAAGAAAAGTCTGATGTCATGAACATATTAAAACATTATATATATAAGTATATATATTTGTTCTTATATATTAAGAACAAACTTTCCAATGCACTGGTCAGTTTCTGCTCTGTTTTCACACTTCATCTCTCACATCCACATTTTTTTGACACTTTAGCTCCTGACAGCTTCAGTTTCGAGTAGTTCTGCTTATTAGAATTTATTTTTAATCTGAAGCGCAGTAAACCACAGTGTGTTTAAAGGTTAAAGTGTCTCTGCACTTACAGCTCTTCTCTCTCATCTGATCTCAATTGATCACTCACTATATTTGCACAAATACATGTTCTATTGATGTAAATCATTCAGATTGTTGTATTGAACTCGTCTCTTGCTGTAAAGCGTTTGATGTGGTGATTCAGAGACTGATGCAGCTGATGCTGATGGTTTAGTTGCTCTTAGATTCATTATGGTTTGTGGGGAGCACAAAACCACTGGACCAAAACCGAAATAAACTAAACAATGATTTTAACAGCTGAAGGACAATGAGAGACTTGATCAGGCCAAACATCTGAAGATCAGTATATGTCAAGAAACTCATGGGGTTCAACAGCCATGAATGCAAACATGTGCTAAAATAGTCGCTATGGGAGATAAAGATCAAACTAAGAGCAGAGTGGAATATAAACTGAAATTACTAAAGTTCGAACATTTGTTTTCGTGACCACATGTGCCTGTGGTCAATTTTTTTTCTTCTCCTCATCGCATTTCACACTCAACGTTTTTTTCTCAGCCCTGTCGTCAACATCTTCCTAGAACTGTTTAACAACAGAAACACCCGCGGCCATGATGAGATTAATGTTTGTCACCTTTTAAAACACAAGGTTTGGAATTCACTGATTAATATATTATTTTCTAGATAATAGTGTCTGCTAAATGAATATAAGTAACTGCAGAATCCAGAAGTAATATGAAGTGATTTTGTTTTATATCACAAAATCACTTTTGCCAGTGTGTAGATCTGTTATTCTCAGTGGTTATATTGTTGGGGGCTCATGTGAAAGCTATAAGACTATATAACACTTTTTATAGTAGATTTCCTTATTCATGCGGTAAGAGATGAATGATTGTACAAATGCATTATGTTGTGATGTTTGGTAAAGAATGAGGCCGAATAATGAATTCAAAGAATATGTAAAACCATCTTTATTTATCATTGTACAGAAAGAGGCTAAAGTAATATAAGAAATATAGATTTATCTTGCATATCAACTTTTTACACTTTAAAACAGTGGTTCTCAACTTTGGCCCTCAAGATCCACTCCCTGCAGTTGTTAGTTTCTATAATCCTGAAGACATTGATTAGCGTGTTCACGTGTGTCTGATCAGGGTTGGAGCTGATCAGACTATGATCAGACTATGGAGCTATGGTTTTTGCATAATGCTTGATGAGTTTGTGTGTTAGGCAATTAGGTGTCAGGCTGTCTCATGTATGTTGCGCGGCTCGTGCCTGTGAGTTCATGAAGTGTGTTTATCTATTCACTTAGCCTATAATTTGCAGTTGTGTGATAGATAAACAGCAGTTATGCATAATTCTATAAAAAGGAGTTTTAAAAACTTGTATTATCGCGGGAGAGAACTCATCCATCAGGCCACAAGTAACGGTAAGACTTTACAATTCCAAGTGTAGGCTCATTCTGTAAAGCCGGGAACACGCCATCAGTGTCTGTCAGTCGTGATAGTGTAGAGGTAAGGTGCGTGGCACAAAGTTTTGACGCAATTTGACCTGAGGTTCGAATCCGCATTTTGCCGAACTCGCTGTACTTCCTTTTCCCATCACATATCAGATCAGAAAGGAGTTTATTTTCAATTAAAAATTTTGAAAATATTCGAAAAGTGGAAATAAAGTGTGGTTTCTGTTGACAGTGACAACCCCCACCCCCTCCCGTGTGAAAGTGCCCGCTCCACTGGACACAAATAATGCAAACATAAATAAAACAAAAACAAGCTATGACATAAATCCATTATTATTGTATTATTAACTGGGCTAATGTTTGACCTTGATTTAATATCACATTAACATTCAAAACACTCCTTCACAGAACCGTTAAATGACACAAAACAAATAAAAGTACATTTGGAACAACAATATAAGAAGCATGACTCTACATGTGATTAACATGATCTTTCTAATAATACAGTTGAACTTTGGATTTTACGCAAGAACTATGGAAACTTCATTAGAGCAATTACAAAGGATAATAATTTAACAATTGAGCTTTTTAAAGCCTGGATCCCATGAATTAAGGACCATGTTTTCTTCTCTTTAAATATGTTTAGTTCTAATGAAGTGAATTTACTGTGTATACCATGTTCCATGTGAAGATCACCTTAAGTAAGGTCAACAAGAAAACTTGTTTACATGTTTAGAGCATTCTTGTTTAGTTCACTCAAGATAATAAACCGACTCATCCCACACTCTAAAAAATGCTGGCTTGTTTTAACTCAGTTTTGGGTCAAATATGGACGAACCCAACCGTTGGGTTTAAAATGTAATTAAAACATTTAACCCAACTGCTGTGTTTGTTGTTTTGTCCATATTTGACCCAGCATTGAGTTAAATCAACCCAGCATTTTTTAAAGTGCATATAATCTTTGTTCAATCTATTTTTACATTCGTAAGTTTTTTTGTTGACCTTCTTTTTATTGAAATTTAGTTATTTGAACAGACATTTTTACGTTCAACAATGTTGTACCAGATATGCATTGCAGCTTGAAAAAATGATAAGGTAAAATTATTATTAAAAAAATATTATTGCTTTGCATTAACCGGCTTGATTTATGCTGCTGCTGCTGTTGTTGTCACTGTTATTTATCTGTCATATGTTCAGAGTTCATATTTTTACTGAATTACAATTGTTGATGATCACCATGTTTGAGATTTGTGTTGACATGAGACGTGTTGATATGTTGAGCTACATGTGCTTCTCATTGCAACTTTTGCAACTTATTTGCCCGATTAAAACTGTGTGCCTTTAGTTTAAAGAGACAAATGATGTTCAATTTTGAGTCAAATTTGGGACATGAGACGTGTTGATGTGTTGAGCTATATGTGCTTCTCATTGCAACTTTTCCAACTTATTTGCCGGATTGAAATGGGTAAACTGTGTGCCTCTAGTTTTAAGAGACAACTGAAAAGTGTTCTTTCTCCAGCACAGAGAACCACTTATCTGGTCGTGATATGGGAACACTGCAGGTGCGTCTGGCTCCTGCCCATATTGCATTGATTCTCTCAGCCGTAAAAGAGCTGAAGCTAAGCCAGTCACTCACTGTCAAACAGTTCCAGAGACTGTTCGGTCTTATGGCAGCTGTGCTGAATTTAATACCTTTTGGCCTGCTGAACATGAGACCATTGGTGGCTCAAAACCAAGGGATTCTCCCTGAGGGGGAAGTCTGCTTCACATGAGCATGGTCACACGGCAATGCCTAGTTCGTGCCTTAGTCATGTGGAAAGAACCTTGGTTCCTTTCCCAAGGGCCTGTGTTGGGAGCTCCTTGTTGTCGCGCCACGCTAACGACAGATACATATCATGAGTGATCACTCAGCTCGAGGTCTGTGGCAAGACCATCATATATCATGGCACATAATCTTTACACACACTTTTTGTCTCAGTCGGGTGATATTGCCCACAACCCATTGTGCTTTGGAGGATTTGGTTCAGGACTACAAACACAAATAAAAAGAACTACAAACATGTCTGATGCTGATGTTCCCTGAAATGAACATCTAAACTGGTGAAAATATTTATTTAATGTTATCTGTCTTATATTGATGTGCAATAACATTGTAAACTTTTTTGAATAGTGTACATTTTATGTAATACAATGTGGAGTGTTATAAGATTGACAGGCCGTTTATGGTGACCGAATGCACATAGCTATGCAACAGCACACAAGTTAATGATGTTGTTGTATTTCCCAAAGCCAAGTTTGCCACACTCTTCTGCTACACGCAATTTTTTTCTTCCCAAAAACAGTAGCCTACATACTTTCAGGGCATAGTATAAGTAGGTGGATTAGGACGCAGTAAAGGAAGGTTACACCATCTCAATCTGTCATTTACACAATGGACACCACAGTAAGAGATGTTGATATCAGTGTAAGTCATAAAAATATAAATATCAGTGACTGACAACATGTGAATATAAGTGAAAGCAATTTACACATTCTCTACTCACCAGAGACTTTGATATTGACTCTCTTGTATGTGTTCTCTCCTCTGGTAGTGATAGATCATAAAGTCCAGAGTCTGTGGTTCTGGTGTTTGTGATGGTCAGAGATCCGGTTTGATCCGGCTTCAGTCTCTGAATCTCCCATCAGGAGCATCAAACGTAGAGCTGGTTTGCGTGAGTCTGCTGATTTGAGCTATTTGAGTTCTTCAAAACGTCCACCATGTCCACTAATATTTTTGTACTTCAGTAACACCAGTGTGTAGAGTGACAGAAAGTCCCTCTATCACTGACACTGACTTCACTTCATCTGTCACATCTAGAGAACAAACATGATGAAGATTGAAATTTTATTGTTTAATGTTATTTTTACTTAGTATTATTATGTTTTATTATTTTTCATAATTATTTGTATAATGTACAATGTAAAGCCAGACTATGTCTGTACATGTGTCCCAAGGAGAGACATGGATGAGCTATATTTGTTACAGGAATGTGCATACATATAGCACATGTTTCCTCTGATGCACCATCTGTTCCATGATGTATTGTCAACTGATTCTTTATAAGGAAAGTGGATTGTGCAACATATGTAAGCATGAAGTATACGCTCTATTTTAAACATAGGACGCATGTTTCTCTTCCTTCTAAGGAAGTCTCTTCCTAGTGAGATCCTCTGTTATGTAGTATATAACATCCAAATTGAGCGTCCGGCCTCAGATGGGAGACGGGAGAGAGAGACGGGAGACAGGACAAGGGAGGATGAAGAAGGGAGAGGGGAGAGAAATGGAGGAATGGAGAAACATACAGCTGGCATGAGACAATAACTTTTCAATGTCTCTACTATGTGACATATAAAAATAATAAATAAGAGATCTCTTGGCAAATTACTGGTATCCGGTCCTGTGATTCAATCATAACGGGGACAAAAGCTGAATTTTCAGATCAACACATGAACACGAACTAAGACTCTAAAATAAGTTTGTTGGTTATTAATAGCCAAACTATTTAAATCTATATAGTGCAAATTCAAAATATTTCTCATATTATAAGAAATATATAAGAATATATATATATATATATATACTAAATATTAACTTGTAGTAAAACTTGTCATCAGATATTTCTATGCTTCATAAGTGTGATTTCATGAACCCATTTAATCTTAGTATATGTGCTGCTGAAATTATGAATGATTTCATATCTAATCATTGAAAAAAAGGTAAACAGAGTGTATCGAGCAAATATTTGACTGCGATTACGCTGAGAGAGTGAAATAAGGGATATTGGATTTTTTCCGATATGCTGATATTTTGACAGAGGGGGTGAGATTATCATGACAGAATATGCTAATCAATGACTTGAAGATAGTAACTCCACATCAGATGCATAAGTTCACCTAGCCATTCAGAAACATCCTGTTGCATTCTACATGTTGTCACTTCTTGAGTCTCTCCATCATTGTCAGACTCCGATTCTGAACAGTTTCATTGCCCGTCTGCATGAGGTTATCAGAGCTGCTAACTGGAGTTCTTGAAGCTCCGCCCCATGAGCAGCAGCTCATTTGCATCTAAAGGGACACACAAAAACAGCACCTTTTCACCAAGCAGCAACCTCCCTCAGTTTCTCTTGAAGCCAATACAGAAGTGACTTAAACTGCAATTCATCGACTGGCTGCTAGGGACAGGCTTCAGAAGGGAGCAGAATCTCATTGAGCCCCATGTTAAAATGCCCAACTTTACAGCAGAATAAAACATGTTTACAGCCTGGGACAAATTGTGGTTTCGGTCTATACCGCTAATTTTGCCCTTCATGACAACTGTGAGGGGGTTGAACTCATTCGTTTACATTATAAAAAGCCTTAAAGTTCTTCATAATTAAGGGCATGGCCACTTTGAGGGACCGGTGTATTGCCATTTGTCTGCTGTCTGTTAGTCATCATGTCACCTCAGCTCCACCCACGTTCCGCCTCTTTGCCCATTTTCTGTTATCTGGGAGTGACGCGCTGCCAAGATGGCAGCCATACGGGTGACCATATTGTTTTTAAAGTCTATGGTTTTCACTCACCCTCAAAAAGTGACAATTTTAACATGCTATAAAACTTTATTTTTAGCTAAAACTTCACATACACACTCTAGTGACATCAGAGACTTATTTTACATCTTGTAAAAAGGGGCAATCAACCACCCCTTTAATGCATGTTTTGCCTTTTGGGGATTAAACAGACACCTTCAGCAAGAATATCTGGATCTCCACCTTCTTGTAAATTCAAACCATTGGTCTGATTTCAGTCGATGGGTCTGATGCTGACGTCTCTTCTGTTCTTCACTTCTGTAGATCTGATGTCATAAACCAGCACAGCAACAACAGCCACGCCCACCACTGCAGCGACGACCAATCGGATCACAGCTTCAGAAGTATCACAACAGCAGGTACAGTCTGAAAAAAAGAGCACTGAATCAGAATTGTGCATTTAGGTCTCTTTCAAAAAGACTTATAGGTGCAGGATTTGTGGGTAATTATGAGCTCAAGCATCCGGTGGAACATGCACACTTTCCTTGCTTAGCCAAATAACATTAGCTGTACTGGTTTAAGGGCTTCTGCACATTGTTATTCTCAGCTCCCATAGAAATCTGTGATTGTAAGTCCTTTAAAATGTATTGCACCCACTAGCTGTAATATGAATCAACACCCATGAACATGTGATACTATGAACACTGGGCTGTGTTTGGACAAAACTATCAGTGTGACTTTTAGACTTTATGCTTTCACTCTTAGTTCAGAGTGGCCTGATTAAAGTTTTTATAACCTTACGTTACCTGATTGAGATCATATTTAAAAGTGAATTTGTCCCTTCTATGGAATATTTAAAGGGTTAGTTCACACAAAAATTTAAATTACCCCATGTTCCATAAAAGTGCATCCATCCATTATAAAAGTAATCCATGCGGTTCCAGGGGGTTAATAAAAGATCTCTGAAGCGAATCGATGGGCTTGTGTAAGAAAAATATCCATATTTAAAACTTTATAAAGTAATATATATATATTACTATTTAAATCTATATAGTGCAAAAGGTGTACATAAAGTCTTTGAAATGGGGCCTTTATAAGAAATGTTTTTTTACATATTACTAAATATTGACTTGTAGTAAAACTTGTCATCAGATATTTCTATGCTTCATAAGTGTGATTTCATAAACCCATTTAATCTTAGTTTATGTGCTGCTGAAATGAGGACATGATTTCATATCTAATCATTGAAATAAAGATAAACAGAGTGTATCGAGCAAACATTTGACTGAGGCTGTGTCTCAACCAGCTCCCTAGTGCAGTAGTCAGGGCACTAATCAGGGAGTCGGTATACTGTATACATTCATGCACACAATACGATATTCTGATTCACGACCCTGGAAGCTGTGGAGCTGATTGAGACGCACCCAGAGATTACGCTGAGAGTGAAATACTCAATGGTGATTGGCTTCTACATGAGAGAGTGAAATACTCAATGCTGATTGGCTTCTATGCTGAGAGAGTGAAATACTCGGTGGTGATTGGCTTCTACGCTGAGAGAGTGAAATACTCGTTGGTGATTGGCTTTTTTGTTCTTTTTTCTTTTACCAGCGGCGGCAAAAGTCTATTGTTTATCAACAGTCGTAACTACATCGGCAGATTCAACACGTTCATTAGGTAAGTGCGGCGTATTATATTATACAAATATTCAAATAAGCAAATAAGTGATTATTGACAAAGTTTCCACAGAGAGAGCGGTTAAAACAAGAGGGAGCTCAAGCAGCGTCATCTGCAGCAGGAGAGTCATATTGCTGTGCATCACCCTGAAAGCATCCACAAAATATTTACAGGTAAAATATAATATATTGAAAAAATATTTGCAATCATCTGTCACGGTCACCAGCTAGTCACCACCTCATCACTACATTTCCCATCATCCTCCCTGGCCCTCACCTGCATGCAATTCACAATCACACACACCTGCACTTCATCTGCACCCTCGTCAACCTGCTACTTAAGCACAGTGGACTGATTCCTTCTCCGTCCACACTCTCCTACATTTGTAAGATTCCAAAGTAGTGATGCAAAGTCTGATTCATTTCCGCGAACCAGTTCTTTTCGGACAGTTCGGCTCAATGAACCGGTTCAAAAAAACGATTCATAGGTTCCTGACGTCATCATGCAATGATGTCACTATGCATTTCTTTTATGCTTTTTTATGCATTTCTCAGTGTCATGTTATATCAAGGAAACATTCAAATAAAGTAATCTGCACACACAAAACCATAGTAAAAACATTTTTTTAAATAAAATTAAGACCTATTTAATAAAACCAGTTCACTTAAGTTAATGGCGTTTGTGGTTACAGTTTTATTCGCGGATTTTTATGCCCGATAGTATATCACTGACCAATATTGAGTAGCCCACATCTTGGATAAGATTCCAATAAGTTTCGCACATGCAGCACACATTACAGACATGCATGAACGCGGATATGTTATGTCTAAAGTAGCCTATAGAGAAATAATAAGCCAGTCTTATAAACTTTATAACTTATAAACGCTTAACAATTTAAAATATAATCTGCATACACAATAAACTACAGTAAAACAATATTTGAATCTCTCGACAGAAAGGTTGCATGAAGGCACCTCACGAAACTAATTTCGGAAAGACTTCTAAGACAGTATTACAGTTTAATGATCTACAGCAAAATAGAGAGAGCTTTGGTGAGAACTAAACAAATATTGAATTACTACATTAGTAATTTCCCGCTAGAAATGACATCAGAAGTAGAAAATGTTGGTAAAAAACTTACATTTACACACAAACTGACCAGCAAACGCAACTTTCGGACGTCATCTTTTTTTCCGGCTCAACTGTCACCGAATGAAACGCACAGGATTGTGGGATATCAAAGGCAGCAAAGGATACATTTATACTGCCTTCAAAAATCGATCAGATGAAGGTCTCTCAGGAGACAGGAAGTGAAGCTAACATTAGATTTGAAAGTGCCTTGATGCCTTCCTACCTTGAAATGTGTCCTCCGAAGGCAGCATTTTCCAGGTTTCAGACGCAGCCCTCAGTAATCCTCGGCAAACTTCGACAGATGTTTGAAACGGCTCATTTGGTTCTTTTTTAGTCTGACGTGCTACTTCGACTTTTGCGTCTTGCATCATCAAACCGGAACTAAAGTTCGATTCAGTCCGATTAGTGAACCGGCTCAACCGGTTACTTGCTGAGAACCATCTCAAAAGAACGATTCGTTCAAGAACCGAACATCACTATTCCAAAGATTGGATTGACTATCCATTCCTCACACCCACTGTTTGCAAGATTCAACTAACTTACCTGAATTCATCTGATATACTTGAGTGTTGTCAATAAATTACCTTGTCACTGCATTCTCTCTGTCTCCGAGTGTGTTTCCATAACATCATCGTTGTTTCTTGCAAATACTTTAGTTTTATCAGACTACACATTTACTCTTGAATGGTCTTCAAAGTAGGAAGATGCCTTGTGTTCCCAGATAATAAGTAACATCTGCCAGCAGGATCCTCAAAATGTATTAAAAGAAAAATTAAAAAAAGATGAATGTCCTTGTATTTTAAAAGCACATTGTCACTGGGATTAGACCATTTCATGAATCCACCTCTGGAGACAATGATGATTTCAATCACCTTCACTATGATAAATATTGAAGACATTTTATCAGAGTAAGTGAGGAAAGCATATTACTGAGCTGCTAATAAAGTCTGTTGATATTTCCTGATCAAACACAGATCTCAATAATAAACTGACAGTTTCACAGGAGCTTCTAGTGATGATGATCAGACTGAATTTGATTACAAAAATCACAGATTACTGAATATTTAATATATCTTGAAAAATTAAGTTTCCACATGTCAGTGTGAAAACTGTGAAAAAAACGCTCCAGCAGTCTTTAGGAGAGACACACTGTCTGTTCACTTTAAATGAATGAATCTGAAGTTTAAAAATGACTCTGACATGTATTTTGGTCATAAACCCCTGATAAGAGTCTGTTTAATATCCCATGATGATCAGATAATGTTAAATAAAGCAGATCTGAATGTAAATGTTCAGTATTTTTCCAATGCACTGGTCAGTTTCTGCTCTGTTTTCACACTTCATCTCTCTCTCACACGTCCACATTTTTTTTGACACTTTTGCTCCTGGCAGCTTCAGTTTCGAGTAGTTCTGCTTATCAGCATTTATTTTTAATCTGAAGCGCAGTAAACCACAGTGTGTTTAAAGGTTAAAGTGTCTCTGCACTTACAGCTCTTCTCTCTCATCTGATCTCAATTGATCACTCACTATATTTGCACAAATACATGTTCTATTGATGTAAATCATTCAGATTGTTGTATTGAACTCGTGTCTTGCTGTAAAGCGTTTGATGTGGTGATTCAGAGACTGATGCAGCTGATGCTGATGGTTTAGTTGCTCTGTGGAGATTCATTATGGTTTGTGGGGAGCAGAGAAACACAGACTGAACTAAACAATGATTTTAACAGCTGAAGCGCAATGAGAGACTTGATTAGGCCAAACATCAGTGTTCTGGCACAATATGGCTGCCGTCGCATCATCCAGATGGATGCTGCACATTGGTGGTGGATGAGGAGATGCCCCCCCCCCCCCCCCCCCCCCCCCCCCATGTAAAGCGCTTTGAGTGCCTAGAAAAGCGCTATATAAATGTAAAAAATTATTATTAATAAACATCTGAAGATCAGTATATGTCAAGAAACTGATGGGGTTCAACAGCCATGAATGCAAATGTAATAAAATAGTCACTATGAGAGATAAAGATCAAACTAAGAGCAGGGTGGAATATAAACTGAAATGACTAAAGTTCGCACATTTGTTTTCATGACCACATGTGCCGCAAATATAGAAATTTTTTTCTTCTCCTCATCGCATTTCACACGTCGTCAACATCTTCCTAGAACTGTTTAACTGTGTTTTCAACAGAAACCCCCGCGGCCATGATGAGATTAATGTTTGTCACCTTTTAAAACACAAGGTTTGAATATGAATTCACTGATTAATATATTATATTTTTAGATAATAGTGTCTGCTAAATGAATATAAGTAACTGCAGAATCCAGAAGCAATATGAAGTGATCTTGTATAGATCTGTTATTCTCAGTGGTTATATTGTTGGGTGCTCATGTGAAAGCTATAAGACTATATAACACTTTTTATAGTAGATTTCCTTATTAGTGGTGCAAGAGATGAATGATCGTACAAATGCATTATGTTGTGATGTTTGGTAATATTTATTCAGAGGTCAAGAATGAGGCCGAATAATTTCAAATAATATGTAAAACCATCTTTATTTAACATTGTACAGAAAGGCTAAAGTAATACAAGAAATATAGATTTATCTTGCATATCAACTTTTTACACTTTAAAACAGTGTTTGGCCCTCGAGATCCACTTTCCTGCAGTTTAGCTCCAGTCTTGATCAAACTCAGCTGTCTGTAAGTTTCTAGTAATCCTGAAGACATTGATTAGCTTGTTCACGTGTGTCTGATCAGGGTTGGAGCTGAACTCTGCAGGACAGTGGATCTCGAGGGTCAGAGTTGAGAACCCCTGATTTAAACTATCACAGTGAGAGAGAGCTGTTGGTGAAATCACATGTTCATCCACTAGGTGGACCTCCAGCAGGGTCACTGTACCAACAGAGACACACAGCACTGACACAAATAATGCAAACATAAATAAAACAAAAACACTGCTCTGACAACACAGCTATGACAAAATCAATATTATATTATTAACTGGGCTAATGTTTGACCTTGATTTAATATCACATTAACATTCAAAACACTCCTTCTTGGGTTCTTGCACACCTGGCATCCCCCTCGAAATGGTTCTCTTTCGCGCTTGAATGTTTACACTATAAAATCTGGCGAAAAACCTTTTTTTTATTATCTTATATAGCCCAGCCGTTTTAATAGGATGGACAGTTGAGGAATCCAACCTTGTTATACTTAATAAATATATTTGCTGCTTCTTAGGCTAAGTGTTCCCTGCAACTGAGTAGTCTCTGTCTAGAGCACACAACTGCATGAGCTTACATAGAAGAAGCTCATGCCTGAGCTTGCATTTTGGGTTAAGCTGCATTCACTCTCGTAATGAATGAAATCTGACTCCTGCTGCTGGTCTGTGCTGCGACTCTCATAATCTGTTCTTTAACTGAACTAAATAATTTTTTATTAGGGCTGTCAAGCGATTATATTTTTTATCTAATTAATTACACAATATGGCAATTAATTAATCAAATTAATCGCACATCAAATTTGACTAAGAAATGACTCCCAAAAAGATGATTCAAGTCGTTAAATAGACATTTTTGGCCGAACTATACCTCTAATGTTTGTTTCTATTAACATGGAAATATGAAATTATTTTTAATGAAATTATACTCTAAATAAGAAACCAAAACTGCGAGTAGGTGGCGATAAATGTCTAATTGAGGAAGTCATAGAGTCATTCATTCATTCGATTCATTCACATGACTGTTTCATTCAGGAGTGAAGTATATGGTTCTCTTTATGGTCCATTGAATTATTGGTTCACCCGATCGATCAAAACAGTTCTGCTTTGTCTTTACATTTTCGTTGGCAAAACAGACAATATTGTGTCTAAAACAACAAGTTATTTATTTTATTATACTGTTGTATAAGATCAGTATCACATTTTCACTCATCTCGTGCTATTCTGGACAGAAAAACAGAATTTGTGTGATATTGCACTTTCTACTCATGTGATATTGCTTATAGCCTACTGTATATCATGTTGTAAATATGAGGGCGTTTTCACACTGGCAGTTTAGTTCGAAACAGGGCACGGTTCACAGGACAAATTGGTAATATAAAGCTGTCATGCAGACCCGGGTGAGCTGAGCTCAGGGGTAAAGAATTTGAGACTGCCTGAAGGAGGTGGTCTGAGTTTGGTTGCGCAACTTGCGCTCGAGCTGTTCCGCGATGTGAAAGCAATGCGGACTCAGATATATATGCATATCAAGGTGCTGATGCACATACGTTTTATTAGATGACAATGTTTTTAGTTCAATTAAACACATGATAGTTGATGATAGTGTTGATGATTTACCTTGGATACCAGCGAGAGGGAGCCTGCAGTGTACTCGCGCATAGCATCGGCGGGAACAATCGTGCTCTGATGCGGACCAAAAAAAAACGTGCCCAAACGCCCTGAGACTAAAATGGGCATTTTTGCCCCATATCTTGAATTTTAGGGACATTCTAACTGCCTTCTATTGGCTTCATCACACAGTGAGTTGTTGTCCTGCATAATATTCTTAATCAATAAACTGTATGACATGTAAGACGACCTAAATAAGTCTGGGGTGGGGCAAGTGCGTTAATTGCGTTAATAATTTTAACACGTTATTTTTTACTGTAACTAATTAATCTAATTAGGCTAACATGTTAAATCGAAAGCCCTAATTTTTATTAATAAAAAATTAAAACGACAGAGGGGGCGATGCAGTGGTGGGCAAGTGATGTTATGCCTGAACACCGGTAACAGATTATCGCAGACCTGTTACCCATTATTATTAATCTAAATTAATCTACTGCAAAATATAGGAGCCTGTTACCAGTGATTCCAGTAATGAGTAATCTAACGCGTTACTACACTGTTAAAAATTTGTTGTAATTTTACAGGAAATTCCTGGCAACTAGTTGCCGTAAATTTACAGCAAGTAAGATACAGTATTTTTCCTGTTTTTTTTTTAAATACAATAAAGTACTGTATTTATACAGCAATACTACTGTGATTATTACAGTAAAATGCTGTAATTTATTATAATTTCCTGTAAATTTACTGCAACTCAGTTGCCAGGAATTTCCTGTAATTTTACAGGACAGAATTACAATGAAATATTCCTGTTATTTGTAAATATTACAATAAAATACTGTAATTTTCTGTCTTCCGCAATTAACAACAATACAATTGCCTCTTTTCTTTGTTTTATTAACACACTATTCAACAACACATTACACACTTATAAAAGTATCCACTTTTTTTTTTCATACAAAAATTACAGTCTCACGGGAGAATCCAGCTCATTTCCAGATGTCCAGAGAGCCCATCATCAGGGGAACATGGGAGGTGGGGGGTTTACTATAAAGGCTCACACCACTACTAGCCCATCAACTCAAAAGTCCAGGAGTTCTTAAGAGGGTGCAGACAGTTGTGTTGAGCCCAAGCGGCAACCTCCCGCAGTTTCTCTTGAAGCCAATACGGAAGTGCCTCAAACTGCAATTCATCGACTGGCCGCTAGGGACAGGCTCCAGAAGGGAGCAGAATCTCATTGAGCCCCATGTTAAAATGGCCAACTTTAGAGCAGAATAAAACATGTTTACATCCTGGTACAAATTGTGCTTTTGGTCTATACGGCTCATTTTGCCCTTCATGACAACTGTGAGGGGGGTGAATTTTTTTATAACTCATTCGTTTACATTATATAAAGCCTTAAAATTCTGCATAATTAAGGGCGTGGCCATTTCGAGTGACAGGTGGATAGCCATTTATCTGCTGTCTGTTAGTCATCGCGTCACTTAAGCTCCGCCCACGTCCCGCCTTTTTGCCCATTTTCTGTTATCCGGGAGTGACGCGCGATGACGCGCTGCCAAGATGGCTCGTCCCTACTTTGCGCTTCAGAACGGCTCATCAGAATCCTATGGGTGACGTCACGGACACTACGTCCATATTTTTTTACAGTCTATGGTTGAGCCTGTGTCTCTTCTCTGCTTTGCTGCCCGCCTGGGAGAGAGAGAGAGAGAGAGAGAAAAAAAAAAAGTTTCAAGTTTTCATATCTGTTGATGAATACAGTGTAAAAAAATAAAAAGTTTCCCAATTCCTACTTGCTCATAGAAGAAAACTACCTTGATGTATTTAACATTAACAATTTATATATTACAACAACTTCACATTAGAATATTTTATGTGAATTTGAACAGTTTCCAGTCAGGATTTCTTTTTCAAATGGTTAAAATGTACATTAAAAAGTTGGATGGAGACCCAGTTATTGCCGTTAAGTGTCTGTTCTATCTAGAGTTGGTATTCATTCCCCTGCAGGACATTTATTTAAACAGAAGAGTCTGACAGACAGCAGTTTAACATCACAAAATTTGACATTAATTAATTAATGAAAGTCGTAAAGTATGGTTAAGGTATTTAGCAGATGCTTTTGTCCAAAGCGACACAATATACAGTAGATGCATACATACAATGACATATATTGAAGAAAAACATTGTAAAAGCCAATGTAATTCTAAATGTTAAGTTGTTAAAGGGTTAGTTCACCCAAAAATGTAAATCCTGTCATTGTATGTATGCATCTCCTGTATATTGTATGTCGCTTTGGACAAAAGCGTCTGCTAAATACCTTAACCATACTTCACCAAATTTGACATTAATTAATTAATGAAAGTCGTAATGTTAAACTGCTGTCCGTCAGACTATGGCAATAGCTGGGTCTCCATCCAACTTTTTAATGTACATTTGAAAAAGAAATCCTGACTGGAAAAAAATTCACATAAAATATTCTAATGTGAATAAAAACTTTTATGTGGATTGACTCGATATTTCGTTGAGATAACAGAGCTGATGGAAATGCTCTCTAATTAGAATGTTTTTTTTTTGAGTGTGCCAAATTTGTACGAATGCACTTAATGAGCAAATGAGTTGGATGGAAACCTGTCTATTGACATCAATGCATATAGTATATCATAGAGCCTAATAATACTGGACAAAAAGGAAGTGATTAATGGGACTTTCCATATGAGAATGATAGATCTATTTTTTTTATAAGTGTGTAAACAGTTTAAACATACCTTTGGACAAATTCAAGAGTTCTTGAGGCCTCTTTAGGATACTGCAAGTTGATGTCGTTCCATGGACATCATCCACTTGTCCGCATAGTGTCTCTCCTGAAAAGCATTACAATATGATAACTAAAAGAGCACTAGAAAACTGCACGACATAAACACACACAAGTGGCGATGTTGGCATGCAGAATTCCAGCACAGTGCTATTAAACAAAAAAGGGAAGAATATACCTTGCACAATTAAGCAAGGTGTACTGGGCAGGGTCTCTCTCTGGATATCAGCAGCTGTGGCATTGGGCTAGGGAATAAAAATGTAAACATTACAAAAGGTAAATTACACAGCAAATTCCAATTACTATTATTTTAATATTTCATACAGTATGCCAGGCAGCCATATATAATTTGAGACAAAGAAAATGGTCCACTCAACACAGAAGAAGAAAAAAAAGGCAAATATTTGTAATATACTGTATGTATGCTACACCATCTAAAACAGTTAAAGGATGTTAGCCAGTCAACTCCCTATAGCGGTTCAGACTGTCTATGGAATATTAGAATAATTTGGAATAGATAGTCTGTGTGAAGACTATATTATCAACACAATGGTATTGCACAAACAATTTACAAAATAACTGTTGGAAGAGAGAACGAGCCAAAGTAAGTGTGTGTGTGTGTGTGTGTATTTGCAAGTTATACTCACATGAGCCTTAATAATGTAGAGATGGTCTTGCTGCCATTATTTACTTAATAGACATCCAAGACTTCACCCACACCTGTTGTCAATTACAAGACAGCAAAACAGAAGTCATAATAACGTTACAATAGCCTGACTGGTAATCAATGCAATAATAACCTGAGCTAAGAAAGCTGACCGGGCTACTAATGTTTATTTTTACAGTCTAACGTTAGTCTAGTGGGCCAATGTTAATGATGCTAACATTTTTTGAGCTATCGTCATTGTGGTGGTTTTCCATTAGTTACTAGTTCACCTTGCCTCAACTGTATTCCCCATGTTTGCTTTTCCATTGTGAAAATCTCGTGCCTTGTGGCTGTAAGGTAACTGTGACTGTACCCGTCGAGGTAACAAGGCGAGCCGATGAGATGACGTTCAGATCAACGGCTCTGGTTCTGATATAATTGACAACAAATCCGTGTCTGAAATAATCCAGCTAGGAGCCGATGTGCAGCTAATTTACTCCCGCGGCGGTGTT
Organism: Gobio occitaniae; assembly: GCA_033150135.1. NCBI lineage: Eukaryota > Metazoa > Chordata > Actinopteri > Cypriniformes > Gobionidae > Gobio > Gobio occitaniae. Next base: position 457,870 of record JARQWZ010000153.1, read on the forward strand.
ACAGCTGCTGCTGAGTTTGTCTACGTTAGTATATGATTCCTTCGGTGTTGACCGTTCAGGGCCGCGGTGAAGTTCGCGTCTTACTCTATCCAACTTAACTAACGGTGAAGTTAGTTCAGGAGGTTTCTACCGGGAGCGAGCGAGTCGAGGCGAGCTAATTTTAGTAAAGGGACCTAACGCTAATGTCGCGGAAATTGACCAAACTAAACAAACAGCACTCACTCAGATCACCGGTATTAATATATCCATAGACTTATAAAATAAATGTCATGTTACATACCTGAGATGTTCCTTCTTCCAAAAATGGTTGAATACTTCTTGTACCGTTGGCCGGCTGGTCGCGTAAATTTCGAAATTCAAACAGCAGCGATCCCACAATGCTATGCAGTTGCTGTAAAAGAACGCTTCTACAGTGTAGTTACAATAATATTACAGGACTGACCAAAAATTTCCCGTCATGCATTTGCATTTACAGGAAAACCGTGAATACAATACGTTGTTGTAAAATTTATTGTAAAAATTACATCAATTGCTAACAGTGTATTTCCTAACCAGTAATCAGATTAAAGTAATTTATCCAAGTCAGTGCGTTACTTTTTTGTCATTTTCCTTAGTAAAAATATATATTTTTGCTTTCTTCTTGCATCTCGGTATTTAAGTTAAGTGAAGTCAAGAAAGACTGTCTTTATTAAATGTTTTATTAAAATTAAAATTTATTAAATTAATTTTAACTTAAAATGTCAGGAGATACATTATTGACGTTACTGGTAAAAATGCACTTCCAATAAAGTGAGTGTTGGCAAAAATGGTTGTCATTTTTATGTTGAGGCGGCAGGGGTGTTGTTGGCAGCTGCTGAATGTAACTAATAAAGAAACTTGTAATCTAACTAAGTTACTTTTTAAAGTAGTAATCGGCAATCAGTAATCAGATTACTTTTTCAAAGTAACTGCTTTTCAAAACAAAGCTGTGTGTTTTGTATCACTAGCGCAGTGTCCGTTCTCTGAGCATATAAGCCCTGCCCTCGTGAGGCGTGCTGCTTCTTGAGATTCCTGCCTTTATTAGAGAGAAGAAAGTTCTGCTCCTTCCCTCCGAAGCTTCGAATATTCTGTGTTGATTACTACCGAAGCTTCAAAGCTCAAAAAATGGTATACGGACCAGCCCTAATTGCTACATTATATTTCTCAGCAATGAGGGGTAACATTGCTGGAAACATTGCTTGAAGTAGCCTACAGTCCATCCACAAAGGCTGTGAATACTTATGTACATGTGATTTTCTTTTTTTTTTTAAATACATTTTCAAAGTTTTCAAACAAACTTCTTTCATGTTGTCATTATGGGGTATTGTTTGTCGAATTTTGAGGAAAATGATTTAATCCATTTTGGAATAAGGAAAAAGTGAAGCGCTATGAATACTTTCCAGATGCACTGTAATTAAACTCACCGCTTAATTACTATTTAATCAAATATTAAGAAAGAAAAATTTGTTTTGTGATATAAGGTTAAGTGTGGTCAACCTCAACAATGGGCCAGGGCCGGGCCAGGGCAGCAGGGGCAGAGCACATTCGGTACACCATGAGATGCTGGCAAATGACCATGGTATAAGCGGGATAAATCCACGGCTAGCTGTGCATTAAAGATTTCAATGAGGGGCAACCACCCTCCGTGCCTCCACGTTGTGATTTAAAATCATTTAATTCATTGCGTGGATTATCCCTAATTTAATGTATTCATCCTAGCGCAAAATATGTTTTACTCTCAAATGTGCATTTGTATATGAGAAAAACAAACACATTATTTTGTTAGCTGCATTTACAGTATAGAAGAAGAGAATAGTGTTTCTATTATTTTGTCCTAAACCAGCAAAACATTCATGGGGGGAATTGTAGGCCAAATGGGCTGGATTTTTCCAGGGCCGAATTTTAGACCCAGTCCAGGATCTTTGGGATTGATGGTTCCATTAAGAACCTTAAACATCCATGGAATCTTTCTATTCCACAAAATGTTCTTTATAGCGGAAAAAAAATTCTGTAGATTATTAGACTGTTCTTCACAATAAGAAAATGGTTCTTTAAGGACTGTTCACTGAAAAGTTTGGGGAACCAAAAATGGTTCTTCTCTGTCAGGTTTCCTCAAATACGGCCCCAGAGGGGTTTAGATCCAACCCGAATCAAAGACACCTGAGAAAACTAATCAAGGTTTTCAGAGTTACTAGAAAATTCCAGGTAGGTGAGTTTGATCAGGGTTTGAGCTAAACTCTGCAGGACAGTGGCCCTCCAGAACTGGATTTGAGGAGCCCTGTTCTATGACATCACTGTGAAAAAAAAACATGACTTGTATTCACATAACATGTGATTCCATCTCCTCTCCTGTATTTGGAGTGTAGAAAGCTAGTAACCCAAAAACAGAATCACATTTTGATCAAGACTTCAACGTCTCACGACTCCTGCGTACACCACAGCATCCTGATCTGTAGCACTCTAAAAGAAAACACAAATTCACGTTCACAACATATTTATCAAGAACTATATTTACACTTTATTTATCTACCGTCCTCCTCATTCTACCACCAACATTTTAAAATATCTTTACATTTCTTCTTGTTAAAAAACTTTTTTTTGCTTTATGTTTGTACAAACAGTCCTGTCTTGTTGCACATTCATATCAACAAAAATACTGTATCTGCTGATCTTTTGGTTTCTTTACACCGGGTTCCAAGTGGTTTGGAGAATAGACAACCTGGGCCAGATTCACTAACAGCTTGCTCCAGCACAAACCCTCTTTTGGTGTTAAAAAACTATACTGTCAGGATTTACTAAAGACGCGCAGTAAAAAATGTTAACTGAAAATGCGTGGACAGGGTTATTTTTGCGGCTGAACTTATTGCATATGCATTTGTAGGAGTTTACCTTTCAAAATGAAAATTTATGGCAGGAGAGTATTTACATGATTTACGCAAGGTGATTTACTTAGGTTTGCGCTCGTCAATTTACTGTTATTTACCACCCCAAAAAATTAGGCTACGTCTTAAACCAGACGCTAGCGGGTAGATTGCGCTAGTCATTATGGAAATGATCCGGCTGCGATCCTGACGCTTTTTTGGAATTGCACACTCATGCTAATTTGCCCTGTTTAGTAAATCTGGCCCCTGATCTCACAGGAAAATGTAACTACGTTACAAGGTGGCGATTTCTTATAATTTAAAAAACATATGATTATTAGAAAAAAGTAGCTAAGCATGAAGGTCCACACCTAAACATCCCTGTCACTGGAACACAAGAAGATTGTCCAAATTGTATGAATTCATATGAATTACCCACCAATTCAACAAAACATAAAATTGTTACGAATTGAGATTGTGTTGCAACAAATAGATGGATGTAATATTTCAGTATTTCTCTCTTCGTTTGTTTGATTAAATATGTCCATTAATATGTCCATTAAAGTCCATTTAATATTATAAAGCCACAAAAAAAAGTTTGTGCACCAAAAAAAACGAAATAACTTATATAGTGATAACCGATTTCAAAACACTGCTTCATGAAGCTTCGGAGCGTATCGAATCAGTGAGTCGATTCAGCGGTTGGATGTTTGGATGCTTTATAATATTAATATTAAACCACTGTACTCATATGGACTGATTTAAATATGTTTTTAGTACATTAATGGATCTTGAGAGTGTAAATTACATTGATGCCTATGCAGGCCTCACTGAGCCTTCGGAACAAAAACAAAAATAATATTCTAATTTTGTTTTAATATTTTTAAACAAAAATATCTTAATTTGTGTTCCGAAGATGAGGTCTTACGGGTGTGGAGCGGCATGAGGGTGAGTAATAAATTACATTATTTTCATTTTTGGGTGAACTAACCCTTTAAGTCATTTTAAATTGCTTATAATGTAGTAATTTCATATTTTGGGTCCATAAATGTATCTCTGATGACATACAACAGTTTGCGACATTAATGTAATACCTAAAATGATGATGTCCTAAATTATGTCCTTCAGTGAACCTTCAATAAACGCATCAGAGCAGAAGACAAAAGGAAACTAAAATACATCTACTGCTTTTATAATGATCTGATGTGGTTATTATGTCATGCTAGTCTGTATAAATCATTAAACACACCTAAATCGGACCCACTGCTAAAATAATTCAGACACGCCGTAAATAAATTATCTTACCGATTGATGTCTTTTGTAGAATGTTGGATCAGCGTAAGTGATCTCTCCATCACAGGTCTGAACTGTTTCATAATAACAGAAATAAAACACTCAATGTGCACAACACAAAATTATATATTTACAATATATAGATATATTTATATATCCCTCTATGGTACGCAATATGATTTCAATGAGGAAAAAATTATTTGTGGTGTTTTTCCTGCTTAAAATAGGACACTATAACAATAGCAATACAATTTTTTTATTTTTTTATTTATTTATACTTTAAAAGTTTGTTGCCTCAAGGCAACATTGTACCACAACGGACAAATTTAAACATTTGACATTTTTATGTAGAAAAAATAAATATATTTATTGAAAACATCGATTTCTTTAACCAGACACCTGAACAAACACATTTATCCAGTTTATAATGTATTACAAATTTCATATTTAATAAAAAGTAACATTTCAAATTCAGCTGTTGCTCTCAGGCAACATTGTACCATCGTGGAACACAAGTATTACCAAACCATCACATCAAGTTATCATATCAATATATCGTGTCAAGTTATCATATCAAGTTATCATATCCATCTTCATCCTTATCTCCATCTTCGATCTTATTCTCTCCCAGCCAGATTGTCACTAGGACCTCATCTTCCTCATCACATGACACCTTATCCTCACCCTCGTCGGTTGTGTTTTATACCTTTTTTTAAGTGCTATAGAAAATGTGCAGACCATAATATGTGCAGTTATAGTATGTGAATTACTATTCTTATACGTGCATTACAAAATCACGCAAAAATGCAAATACAATTTGAGAATTTTAACTCTTTTCCTTACAAATATACTATATTTCTATCCAATCTAGTGTGTCTGGTATGGCCTTATGCGATTCCATTATGGTACAATGTTGCCTTGAGGCAACACAGTTTTTTGTTATTTACTCTAAAACATTTGATGATATATAATGTAAAGTTCTTGAAAATACTTCTTTACTTACCAGTGAAGGTGACTCATATTTTTTGTGGGCGATTACTGGACGGAAACTAGTGAAAAATGCACTTTTCATTGGAGAAAATATGGAGCCATGTGACCTGTGAACATGTGCTGAAACAGGACACAAAATGGACCCCTGTGGGTCATGTGACCAATTTTTTGCACTTTCATTGATTAGTATTTGAGTTCTTCTTCCCTAAAATATGTTTGACCAATAAATTGGTGTTTCATTGTATTAAAAATAAATGATGTTTTATGAACAAAGTTCGGGAGGAGCACGTTCAGATAATTGACACAGGTGGAGAACACTCAGCTAATCAACAATAGAGGTATATATACACGCAGCAGTCTTACCTCCATTCATTGACAGTTTCCAGCATGTAGGGCATTTCCGGCAGGTCGCCCCGCCCGCCCACGCTGTCTGCACGGCTCGAAGCAACTCTACAATACTAAAATCTTTTCCTTACAAATTTATAAGCTATCTAAAAACCCCTTACTGCCGCTTCCATCAGCATTCAAGAGCCAACCGCGAGAGCAGTGCTCGGACAGTGTTAAGGAGTGCACACAGCACAGACTTGCAACAGGGAGAACTACAACATTTCCTGTCTTAAGATAATGTATTACAGCTCTTTTACTTTTCTTTTCTTGCAATCTTTCCGCCTCTGTGTACTACAGTACAGGCAGATACTTTTCACACAGGAGAAATGCGTTCATCATGTACGCGCATGCGGTCGCCGTGGTGATGAACGATCAATTTACTCCCTGCTGGTAAAGCGAGCGAACGTATTGTGAGGCTAAATCACTAAAATGCTGTCAGTGCAACAGTGCATATTACGCCAAACAATCAGCTACTAGTTGGAATCAGCTGATAATCACCGCCTTGATTCAATACTTCTCAACTTGACGCTCACATAAGCTCACAGGGCTCAACACAGTGCGACCATACTCGCTTTTGTGACTATAAATAGACGTGTGCGAACTGAACAATGTATTGGGAGCACACGCTTTCTTAAATGTAACATCAATACCTTATAGTAGGGCAGGCTATTGTATAACAAGCGTATCAATGATTGTTATACCATCATATATATATATATAATTTATGAAACAGAATTTCAAAGGCTATGATTTATTGAATTAATGTGAGCGATCACGTTTCTGAATGTGGCACCGTTGTGCGTTCTACTGGCTTGAACAATGCTTCAGAATGCTTCAGAGCATTTCACAATCAAAGAATAGCATACATTTATGCAAAGCGAATTCGTATCCACAATGACTACATATTACGATATAAATCACAGTAAAGAAAACGGTGTATACTGTTATAAGACTGAATTTTCTCTGTGGCTGCGCCACGCCTCCGGAATAGCCACCCTCGGCATATCAGATCTTGTGAATCCTTAGGATGTTTTAAATCTGTGTCGAAAACACATCTCTTCTCTCTTGCTTACAACTGCCCATAAGGACTGGGAGTTTGAGATTTGTGTTTTGTGTGTTTATATCGGGGTGTTTTGTCAATGTTTTATTAGTACTGTTGAGAGAGTAAAGCACTTTGGTCAACTTATGTTGTTTTTTAACGTGCTATAGAAATAAAGGTTGTTGTTTTATCTCTTTCATATGAATTTGAATGAGCATCTGCAATAATAAGACATAAACATTTCAAAAATAAGAGTCCATTCGGTTACACAATGTGTTTCTCCATTTGTCCGTCTAACTTTTTCTCCTTTTTCTCCCACAGGAGCTGAGTTTCTCCTACTACAGCAGTGCTGTTCCCTCGGCTCCCTCAGGAGCTGAGTTTCTCTGGCTAATTTCTCCTACTACAGCAGTGCTGTTCCCTCGGCTCCCTCAGGAGCTGAGTTTCTCTGGCTAATTTCTCCTACTACAGCAGTGCTGTTCCCTCGGCTCCCACATGAGCTTTGTTTCTCTGTCTAATTTTCTCCTACTACAGCAGTGCTGTTCCCTCGGCTCCCACATGAGCTTTGTTTCTCTAGCTAATTTTCTCCTACTACAGCAGTGCTGTTCCCTCGGCTCCCACATGAGCTTTGTTTCCAGGGCCGGCTCTGTAAATCTGGGGGCCCTAAGCAGGATAATTTTGGGGCCCTGCCTTGCAGTGAATAATGGAGTATTGCACTGCAAACCAGCAACTGTATACAATCTAACACTTACACATTTCATCTGTATATCTTAACATGATTGCCTACAATTATTTTACTGCTTATTAAAGTACACTCACTGAAACAGTAAAAGTAAAGATTATAGATTTGCAAATTTAAGGTCAATTTGTTGTAAACAAATAAATATTAATAATTTAGCATTAACAATATATAGCTAACTTACAACATTAGCCATAGTGGTATGCGGCTCGCTATGCTCTACTGAAGCAGCAGTAGTCACCTCCTCCAGCTGTTGAGATTATAATATAATTAATAATAAATACAGTATGCAGAGTTGATAAAACACATTAATTTTAAATTAATATTAAAGTACAATTAGACAACATAGTGAATTATGATTATAAAACTAAATTTTTTATTGGCAAGAGGAAAATTTGCTATGTTGAAGTTGCGCACAAAACTATTCAAAAGAAAGGCAGTGGGAAATATTTTCTTGTGTCAGCCTCCTGAAATGTTTCTCCACGACCACCAAAATATTTAAGAATGGCTCCTCCTGAGAAAGTGACATTAAGAAAGTGAAATTTAAGTCATATCATAAAGAAAGAAAGATCATAAAGAAAGTGAGAAAGTGAAATTTTCTAGTGATTGCTCACTAGAAAATTTTCAATTGGGGACCTGCTTTTTTTTACAGTGTTCTTTACTAAAATTTACCACAAATCCATTTTGCTTTTAGGTGTCTTGTATCGATCCTCATTCAATAATGTTTCAGAGAGGACACTGTGTTTTCTTTAGGTTTAAATGGTCTGGGCGATTTAGCTTAACAATATATAAAATTTCATAATAGTATATAGATTAATATTTATTAATAATCTTTAATTGCCTATTCAATTAAGACCATAAGAAAAAGCTTGTATTTAACCCCTTTATTTTAAACTTAATTTTGACTGTCAAATGATTGCTTTCTCTTCCTTTTTACTTTCTTTCTCTCGAATGTTCTTAAACTATTTTTTTATTGTAATAAGCGTCTATTGAGACAAAGATTTTTCGTTTTTTTCTTTCCCAGAACTAGTGTAGGTCATGTAACGTTAACTGTTAAAAAGAAAATACATTCAAAGGAGGTGGGTCTGTCTCTACGCGGTCTGTAGCCCAGAGCTGGGGCCGACGGCTGGACCATAGCGCAAGCAATGTTGATTAAGCATAATCGACGGACAGCTAACGTTATGCTGCATTCACACCAAACGCAAATAAAGTGTCTGGCGCGAGTGATTTGATTTCAATGTTAAAGGGTAACTAAACCCTAAACCAACTTTTTTTAGTTAATGATCTGTAATACTGGGGCTTTATTAATGCTGTTCATTGATTCGAGTAAATGTTTTGACATTTGAGTATAAAGTGTTTTAATTCTATAAAATATGGTGTAAAACCGCCAAAGTGCTGCCCTCTTAAGGTTGAACGGTGGCTACTGCAGTTGAATTTTCCTATTGGACGTTGTGGTACATCGTGACGTAGGATGGTACCTCCAACGGCTCACTATCCGCGCCCCTGGCACGAGCTCACCACGCCCTCAGAAATGTTTCCCCCAATCACACGATGAGAACGGCTTCACTCCAGTATGAACTGTCATATTACATGAGGTAGAAACATTATGAATGAAACTGCCTTGACACTTGCTTTAACATTGTATTGAAGAAAATACGGTTAAATAATGCAGTTGTCAGTACACGTCAGGCTTTTCTTGCGATATTATTGCCGCCCGTCATGTGTACAGATAATTTTCATACATGAGGCACGCTTTCAAACCCTGACATGCAAGTGGTTGCCGCGGACGCAGATAGATTAGGTCAGTTCTCTTGCGCGGCTGCTTCACTAGCATCGGGATCGGGAGTTAACGCAGTTTGAGCAGCGGCTCGCATTGATTAGGCTCCGGGTTTGTGTCTGTTACAGACAATCCACCCTCCTCCACTTCAGGTGAAGGTAGGAGAAATGACCGCTCTGTTGCAAAGCTGGCGTCACTCAAGGCATTCTCCATCTTTGCGACTCGCGAGTCAGACAGCTGTCAATCAATCCGCCACTGCGGGTCTCAGGTGCACGCCCTCCGCTCAGCCCCGCCCTCGGTTCGTCCCCTCTGTGTCCGCCGGGCTCTGCTCACTTTTCCAGCATTTTTTGAAAATTGCCAGTGGGTGGAGTTAAGCTCTGAGCAGGGGTTTAGTTACCCTTTAAGTCAATGGAAAGACGCGTTGACGCGCGTCTAGAGGTCCCGCGGCGCGGAAGGCGCTTTTCGCGCGGTGCGAATGACGCGAATTGAGCATCTTGCGTGATAAACTGCGGCGACGCTGGCGAGTGCAATCTGTAGTTAGGGGGCCCCCTAGTGGCGGCGGGGCTCTAAGCAGCCGCTTAGTTTGCTTATAGGGAGAGCCGGCACTGTTTGTTTCTCTAGCTAATTTTCTCCTACTACAGCAGTGCTGTTCCCTCGGCTCCCACAGGAGCTTCGTTTCTCTGGCTAATTTTCTCCTACTACAGCAGTGCTGTTCCCTCTGCCCCCACAGGAGCTGAGTTTCTCCGGCTAATCTTCTCCTACTACAGCAGTGCTGTTCCCTCTGCTCCCACAGGAGCTTCGTTTCTCTGGCTAATTTTCTCCACTGCCAAAGCAGTGCTGTTCCCTTGGCTCCCACAGGAGCTTTGTTTAATCGGGCTAATTTCTCCTACTACAGCAGTGCTGTTCCCTCTGCTCCCATAGGAGCTCAGTTTCTCCGGCTAATTTTCTCCACTGCATCAGCAGTGCCATTTTCTCTGCTCCCTCAGGTTCTCCGGCTAATTTTCTCCACTGCTACAGCAGTGCTGACCCCTCTGCTCTCACAAGAGCTCAGTTTCTCTGGCTAATTTTCTCCACTGCCAAAGCAGTGATGTTCTTTCCCAGAAACCTCAATCCTACATGACGGCCTGGAGATGTTTAAAGCATTTTACTTCTCTTATAAACATACCGTTCCCTGATTTTTCTCTCCTTTCAATCACCTCATTTATTTTCTACCTTAATACATCAAAGGTTACTTGAGCTGCATCCAGTTTTTCCACAATTGATGTACGGCGATTCCTCCCCCGAGATAAACAATTCACCAACCTCTCTCTGATCAAAGGGATTCAAAGATCCCAGCCCACCCGTCCCGACACTAGACAACCTATAACGCTGGTATCCTCAAAGGTATTGACACCCTCCGCACAGACTACCAGCCCCTCAATACCGCCCGAACACTCAACGCCATGTCCTCCTAGCTTTTCTGGTTTCCTTAGATGCTTGGATTTCATCTACATTTTCAACCTCTCATCGCCAATCTAATCATATCAGTCAGAATCAAATTCTGCATTATTTTCTGTTTAACACTGTGAAGCTGCTTTGAACCAATCGGCATCGTAAAAAGCGCTTTAACTAAAGGCGAGATGACTGACCAGTCAGTTCTGGCTTAATTTTAAATGGAGAAGTTCTCCCCTGGAACCCCAGTTTCAGATGAATCTAACAAAACTGTGACACGCTTTTGGTTCCAGAAACACCTCAAATCCGTTCTCCAACCATCAGGGGTCCCAGCAAAGAACTTTTCAAGCCACTCCTTCCGTATTGGGGCAGCAACCTCAGCAGCTCAAAAAGTCCTCTTCCAACAGCAGATCCAAGCTCTCAGGAGATGGTCCTCCGACACTTTCCAAAGCTATATCAGGACCAATCGGTTCCACATCAAAAAAGCCCACCAAACCCTTATTGACTAGTACACAGTAAGAATCTCCCGACCAAACACTCTTATTTTTCTCCTTTATGTTCTCAGGTTCCAGTAAGAAATGGAAAGTTTCCATGGACGCAGCTCAAGGGGAAGTTCCTTACAGCTTGAAAGAGTGGAACGTTTCCACGCAGTACGAAAGAGTAGAAAGTTTCCACGCAGTACGGAAGAGCGGAAGTTCCACGCAGCGCGGAAGAGCGGAAGTTCCACGCAGCGCGAAAGGGCGGAGGTTCCACGCAGCGCGAAAGGGCGGAGGTTCCACGCAGCGCGAAAGGGCGGAGGTTCCACGCAGCGCGAAAGGGCGGAGGTTCCACGCAGCGCGAAAGGGCGGAAAGTACGAAAGAGTGTAAAGTTTCCACGCAGCGCGAAAGAGTGTAAAGTACGAAAGAGTGTAAAGTTTCCACGCAGCGCGAAAGAGTGTAAAGTTTCCACGCAGCGCGAAAGAGTGTAAAGTACGAAAGAGTGTAAAGTTTCCACGCAGCGCGAAAGAGTGTAAAGTTTCCACGCAGCGCGAAAGAGTGTAAAGTACGAAAGAGTGTAAAGTTTCCACGCAGCGCGAAAGAGTGTAAAGTTTCCACGCAGCGCGAAAGAGTGTAAAGTACGAAAGAGTGTAAAGTTTCCACGCAGCGCGAAAGAGTGTAAAGTTTCCACGCAGCGCGAAAGAGTGTAAAGTACGAAAGAGTGTAAAGTTTCCACGCAGCGCGAAAGAGTGTAAAGTTTCCACGCAGCGCGAAAGAGTGTAAAGTACGAAAGAGTGTAAAGTTTCCACGCAGCGCGAAAGAGTGTAAAGTACGAAAGAGTGTAAAGTTTCCACGCAGCGCGAAAGAGTGTAAAGTACGAAAGAGTGTAAAGTTTCCACGCAGCGCGAAAGAGTGTAAAGTTTCCACGCAGCGCGAAAGAGTGTAAAGTACGAAAGAGTGTAAAGTTTCCACGCAGCGCGAAAGAGTGTAAAGTACGAAAGAGTGTAAAGTTTCCACGCAGCGCGAAAGAGTGTAAAGTTTCCACGCAGCGCGAAAGAGTGTAAAGTTTCCACGTAGTACGAAGAGTTGAAGCTTCCACGTAGTACGAAAGAGTGTAAAGTTTCCACGTAGTACGAAGAGTTGAAGCTTCCACGTAGTACGAAAGAGTGTAAAGTTTCCACGTAGTACGAAGAGTTGAAGCTTCCACGTAGTACGAAAGAGTGTAAAGTTTCCACGTAGTACGAAGAGTTGATGTTTCCACGCAGAGTGGAAGGCTTCCACGCAGCAAGGAAATGTTTTAATAATATTTTTAATATTGTTGTCTCTCCCATGTTTCTCTTTTCCCGTTTCTCTTGCAGGCAATCCCCCGGCACGATGCGCCACAACCGCCCTCAGGGGCTTACCGGTCAAGCAACCAGGCCCTTTCTTGAATGCCAGCCCGCCAAGCTCTGCACTTCTTGGGGGGTATTTAGCCAGGCGGCTGTCCTATGCTTTAGCATTTTTGGGGGGTACTCTGGGTTCGGGCCAAATTCCGAGCTCGAAGCCCTCCCCCCGGACAGCACGCCAAATACGCATTTAAACTACTCTCCATAAATTATATGTAAGTGTGAACTCGTGAAATTATGTTTTATGAACAAAGTTCGGGAGGAGCACGTTCAGATAATTGACACAGGTGGAGAACACTCAGCTAATCAACAATAGAGGTATATATACACGCAGCAGTCTTGCCTCCATTCATTGACAGTTTCCAGCATCCCTCCACCACCCCTTCTCCACACTTTTATTTTATCAACCACTTACATACACGGGGGGTACTCTGGGTTCGGGCCAAATTCCGAGCTAAGTCCTTCCCCCGGACAGCACGCCAAATACGCATTTAAACTACTCTCCATAAATTATATGTAAGTGTGAACTCGTGAAACTAAAATAGACTACAGTACACCGTACCATAGAGGGGATATATATATATATACACTGTGGAGTGTGTGTGTGTGTGTGTGTGTGTGTGTACACAGTAGGTAACGGGTAATAATTGCCTTTTTGGTCTGTTTTTCTGTGTTTCCTGCAGATGCAGAAGATCCCAATCAAGACTACAGCAGCAATCAACAGAGATCCAGCAGCAGCAGAGATCAACACTATCTGAGAGACTGGGACTGAAGGAGAGAGTCATTAGTGTGACTGAATGTGTACATAAACACAAATTATCATCATAGATGTACCTGAACATGGTTGACAGCGTTGAGTGTTGTTGAGATGTTGAGTCTGGTTGCTGATGGGATTGTTCAGCACACAACTGTACGAATCATCCAGACAGTCCAGATGTAAAGAGATGCTGCTGCTGAGATCAGACACACTGATACTGGACAAAAAACTGTTTCCTTTGTACCAGGAGAGCGTCACATGACTCACATTCACCACTGAACACACCAATGAACATGATGATGATGATGATCCTGATGATGATGAAGAATTTTGTAAAGTGACTTTGCTGATGACAGGAACAGGCAGATGAGCTTGAAAAAGAGAATAAATATAATTAACAGAAGTAAGAGAGATCATCACACAAAGAGGTCAATGACAGTCTTGATCTGAACCCCTATCCCTACATTCATAGAGAAAGGATTCATGTTTAAAATGGAATTCAATAATCAGTATTAAGCTAAATTGATTACATTTTAAATGTAATATTTGTTATTAGTAATATTAATCAAAACATCAAACACCATATATTATTTTATTTTAAATGATCATAACTTTCAGAAAAGAGACAAAAATTACATAATTCTCTTTTGATGATATATATGTAGTTTTGCACATTTTCATATATAATTATATTATAATAGTAATTTATATACTAAATTAAAATACAACAATAATGTATATAATAAAATAAATTATTATATTATAATAATTATAAATACAAAGTATTAATGTTTACAAAGAAAATCCATACTACATTTTCTTTGGACATTATTAGTAGATAAATTAAACTAGAGAGACTGTGAGAAGTGTTAACTCACCATAGACAGTAAGATTGAATGTGTTTAGCAGCGTCTCTGTGCTGGTTCTGGATACTTGATAAAGTTCAGAGTCTGTGGTTCTGGTGTTTGTGATGGTCAGAGATCCGGTTTGATGATCCAGCTTCAGTCTGCCTCTGAATCTCCCATCAGCAGCATCATTATAAAACACACTCTTTTTGTCCTTCCCGTTGATTTTAGCTATGAGAATGTTGTTATGTCCAAACCTCCAGTCGATCTGATCATTTATCTGTATTTCAGTAAGAACAGAGTTTAGAGTGACGGATTCTCCCTCTGTCACTGACTCTGACTTCACTGCATCAGCACTGAACACACCTGAGGAACAAACAGGAATATTTACTCAATAAAACACTTTCTGAGAGGTTTAATCATTTTGAATCTATTTAAAAAGTGTAATGGCAAACTAACCAGACAAATGGTAATATAAAGAGAACTGAATGCATAAAAATATTACCTGCCAGACTCCATGAGGACAAATAGATGAAAATAAACATGTTCTTCATCAGTGTCACAACAGAATGGTGATGGTAAACGTTGAAGTTTTCGTAACAAAGCAAATGAAGCTGCGCGTCTGTTGTAAAGTGGTTTAGAGAAACACTGCAGTCTGTGTATAAACCCCTCCAGTAGCACCTCCCTTCAAAGACTGGACATGACTTCTCAAAATCACACTGCTTGAGCTACAGTACATAAAGAAGAGAAAGTGAACTTATTTTTGAAAAACCCCATTATTAAAAGAAAATGTGAAAAGAAAACTTCTAGGCTATGCTCTGAGTGTATCAAATTCAAGACATACAGACATGCAGTGGGTCCTTGGGGAATAACATGAAGCCACTGAAATTAGAGGAGGGAATACGTAAACTTCAGCTTTAATATTTGGGAAGTGGTTCTTTGAATACATTGAGAGATTTCTGTAGTAACCCATCCATTCTCTATACTACTCCTATAAGGTCACAGAAGTTCTTAAGCAGGGAAGCAAGTGGCCAATCCATCACATCAACACAGAGAACATGCAAAAATCATTGTGTGGAGTAGCATTTACTGTGGTTCTGTATTTTCATTGAAGGAGCAAAAACAGACATGTATCTAAAGTTAGGTTACTATTAACTTATTGTTTATCGAACTGTTATAAAATCGAAATCAAATCACATTTACAATCGTGCTGATAATCATGGAGAAAAAGCACTCCTGATATTGCTTAACTATAACATGTTATCAATATAAAATCAGGAACTCATTATTGGGGAATATTTTGCCCCCATAACATGAATTTTAGGGACATTTTGGCCCCAACCTCCAGTTAATTTCAGATGCTGAAATATGTTAATCAAGATCCAAAAAGAATGAAATAACAGACATTCTGTTTTCGAGAAACAAAATGATGTTAAATTATTTAAAAGGCGGCAGGACATAAGTCAGTATTAACTTTTCTTAAACTCAAATAATTACTGAAAAAAATAGGTCTGTCTGTGTGGGCGGTGCTACTGGAGGGGTTTATTCACACTGACTGCAGTTTAACTAAACCACTTCACTACAGACCGGCAACACATTCAAAGTTTTCAAGAGTGCAGAACCTGATTATTATAATATTACTGAAACTGTTTGGAGAACTGCTGAAGAAAATGTTTGATATTTGTATTTTCTTCTTCTTGTTCTCACGGAGTCTGGCTGGTAAGTATTTTTATGGCTTCAGTGCTCTTTAAATAATATTTTTTTTGTCCATTCCATCATTCATTTTGCCTTTTATTATTGTTCCTCAGGTGTGTTCAGTGCTGATGCAGTGAAGTCAGAGTCAGTGACAGAGGGAGAATCCGTCACTCTAAACTCTGTTCTTACTGAAATACAGATAAATGATCAGATCGACTGGAGGTTTGGACATAACAACATTCTCATAGCTAAAATCAACGGGAAGGACAAAAAGAGTGTGTTTTATAATGATGCTGCTGATGGGAGATTCAGAGGCAGACTGAAGCTGGATCATCAAACCGGATCTCTGACCATCACAAACACCAGAACCACAGACTCTGGACTTTATCAAGTATCCAGAACCAGAACCAGCACAGAGACGCTGCTAAACACATTCAATCTTACTGTCTATGGTGAGTAGAGACCCGGGGGTATAGCCTATTAACGGGGGTCTACTGTTGCTATAGTGATGAACAATTTGTTGTTTATGTGGATATTTAAAGGAAAAAAATGGTATATTCAGTTTAACAGCATTAGGTTCAAGAAGTTAAACTGTGTAACTGAACTGCGCAGTGCGCACATTTTGACACTTAAATTATGTTCTAAATTATGAATGGGTCAAACGCGTTTGCACAACGCCCTGAATCCACTAGAACAGGCATGGGCAACTCCAGTCCTCGAGGGCCACTGTCCTGCAGAGTTTAGCTCCAACCCTAATCAAACACACCTGAACCAGCTAATCAGTGTCTCCTGAATTACTAGAAGGCTACAGGCAGGTGAGTTTTATCAGGGTTGGAGCTAAACTCTGCAGGACAGTGGCCCTCGAGGACTGGAGTTGCCCACCCCTGCACTAGAATGAGTTTGGACTGCTCTCTCACTGAATCATCTGAAGGATCAGTATTTCCTCTGTGAACATGCGCTATATGGATGTCTGACAACTTCGTTGCTTTTGTCAGTTTTCAGATTTAAAAAAGTTTAAAACGTCTAGATAGAGAAGGCTTTACTGGTTCTGTGGTGCCATTGCTCTCACTGATGCAATGGCACCACTAGCCTATATATATATACACTGCGTGCAGAATTATTAGGCACGTTGATTTTCTGATCTTTTTTGGGGGTTTTTGTTTTTTCAGGCACATTTTACCAATTCCAAACCACATCAATCTTAATAACTACTATTCATTTTGTATTTAATGATTTATAAGTGATATATAATTGTTCAGGAATGCTCAAAATTAAAAATTCCTTAGGCCTATATGCAGGTGTGGAGAATTATTAGGCACGTTTTCGTTTTAAATGAGCCAAAAAAAAATATTTAACTCAAACTGAAAAGTCAAACACAATTAAATGCCCATGAGAAGGATACAATACTCATGCAATATACTAGACATTGCAGTTAAGGCATGACCATTGGACAGTGAAATGCTCATTGGGTCAGACAAAAAAAGATGGCGAAGAAAAGACACAGTTAACTGCAAAATAATTAAGAATTAAGGTGAAGAATTAAGTGTGAAACCATCAGTAACCCTTTAGTCTCCATCACCACCATTTACCATAATTTCAACCTACCTGGAGTCTCCAGAAGTGCAAGGTGTCACTCAGGATTTCAGAGTTAGGTTAGGTAAAGAATGTGACAGGTAAAATTTAAAGCAGCCATTTCCCCGAGAGCAGCACCATTGTTTTATCTATTAAGTACAAATAAAAGCCTGACAATGCTAAATATATAATTCACACATTAAAGTGTGGCAATAAATTAAATGTAACAAATATAATAGTACTATTAATTATAATACTACCAACAGTTGTTTGATGCAAGTAAATGGTGCTCTAATTATTGATCTTTTTTTATACTGTTTATATGGCAGAATATATGATCATGTGGACCCACTTTATATTAGGTGGCCTTAACTACTATGTACTAACATTTAAATTAAATTATTCGCACTTGCCATGAATATGCTGGTAAAGTCTGCAGAGGTCCAGTGTAGAGGTCCCCTCACCCATTAGGGCTTTTATGGATGACCTGACGGTGACAACACCACACGTCCCAGGGGGCAGGTGGATCCTGAAGGGCTTGGAAGAGATGACCACCTGGGCTCGCATGTGCTTCAAGCCAGCAAAATCTAGATCTCTGGTGTTGAAGAAAGGAAAGGTTACCAACAAGTTCCGCTTCACACTTGGCACGACCCAGATACCATCAATCACTGAGAAACCAGTGAAGAGCTTGGGAAAGGTGTTCGACTGTAGCCTGAAAGACACGGCAGCAACCCATGCAACCAACCTTGAATTGGAAGGCTGGCTAGCTGCAGTGGATAAGTCAGGCCTACCGGGCAAGTTCAAGGCCTGGATTTACCAACATGGCATCCTCCCACGGATTCTCTGGCCCCTCCTGATTTATGAGGTTCCCATCTCCACCATCGAGGGCTTTGAGAGGAGAGTCAGTAGGTTTCTACGAAAGTGGCTGGGCCTACCTCGAAGCCTGAGCAGCATCGCTTTGTATGGCCAGAACAACAAGCTGAAGCTTCCCATCAGCAGCCTGAATGAGGAGTTCAAGGTGGGCCGTGCCAGGGAGGTGCTGCAATACAGAGAGTCACAAGACCCGAAGGTCTCCCAGGCTGGGATCGAGGTGAGGACAGGACGGAAGTGGAGGGCAGCAGAGGCGGTGGATGTGGCTGAGTCACGACTACGGCACAGGGCACTGATAGGAGCAGTGACTCAGGGAAGAGCTGGCCTGGGTACCGGCACAACATCTCATTACAACAAGGCACAGGGGAAGGACAGGAGACAACTGGTGCAGCAAGAGGTGCGGGTAGCAGTAGAGGAGGAGCGGGCCAGTAGGATGGTTGGAATGCGGCAGCAGGGAGCCTGGACAAGATGGGAGCATGCAGTGGACCGTAGAGTCTCATGGGCAGAGCTGTGGAAAGCAGACCCCCATCGCATTCGGTTCTTGATCCAGGCTGTCTACGACGTACTACCGAGCCCATCCAACCTGTTCAGCTGGGGATTGGTGGAGTCACCAGCCTGCAGCCTCTGCCTAAAGAGGGGGACCCTGGAGCACATCCTCAGCTGCTGTCCGAAAGCACTGGGCGAGGGGCGCTACCGTTGGCGCCATGACCAAGTTCTGAAGGCCATAGCAAATACCATCAGCTGTGGAATTGGCCACTGTAAGCGCCTCCGCCCAGTGAAGAACACCATTGCTTTCGTCCGGGCTGGGGAGAAGCCAACATTAGCTGCCAGGGCCACCTCATCTGGCCTGCTAGCAACAGCACGAGACTGGGAGTTGAAAGTTGACCTGGGGAAGCAACTGAAGTTCCCAGAAGCTGTCGCCACCTCAACACTGCGACCTGACATGCTACTCATCTCAGAGACCTCCAAGCAGATCGTTCTCCTGGAACTCACTGTACCCTGGGAGGACCGTATCGAAGAGGCCAATGAGAGGAAGAGGGCAAAATACGCTGAGCTAGTGGAGGAGTGCCGTAACAATGGGTGGCGAGCACGGTGTGAGCCCATTGAGGTGGGATGCAGAGGGTTTGCTGGCCAGTCTCTCTGCAGGGCCTACAACATCCTGGGCATCATAGGGGCCAGTAAGCGAAGGGCCATTAAGGAGGCCACGGAGGCAGCAGAAGTTGCCTCAAGGTGGCTATGGATAAGGAGAGGAGAACCATGGGTTGGGTAGGGCTACCTGGACACAAGCTGGGGCCTGATCAACCCCAGCTGGGTCGCCTGGGTGAGAGTGTATGATGCTTGAAAGACCCGAAACACTCCGTGACCCCAGGTAACATCACTGATGATGTGTCCAGGTTGCATCAAGTTGATGTATGTTACAAGCAAGAAAAATTTATAATATGATACAATACACTTATTGTGTACAACATACATGTTTTTACATTGTACTTACATTTTAAAAATTGCCTGCATGTAATTATTTTCTGTAGTTACATTTGTAATTACACTGTTGACACTTCCCTTATACCTAACTCTACCTTTACCCGTATCCCACCTCAATATCAGCAAAAGTGTTTTGGAATACAATATGAACACAATAAGTACATTGTACTTATTATCTTTTTTTTTTTTTTGATGTAAGTACATAGTAGTTAAGGTCACCTAATATAAAGTGGGACCGATCATGTAATATAGGCTATAGGCTTTAATGTTTTATACATTCTGCGCAGCTTCTATTTTAATTTTTTAATTTTTTTAATGCTTTATTTGAACACTCAGTTGACACTATGGCATGACAAAATTAAAACATAACAATAATTACGAATAACATTAATAGAGAGAAAAAAGAAAAGAAAAAAGAAACATGAATAATCAATACCATAGCTCAAAGTAGAACCATAGCAAATAAAAGGGAAAAAAGGGCATTACAAAAATGTATAACAATTACACATTGTGCAGTGCAGTGAAAAGTTAGTAGGCTGTGCAAAATGTTCTGAGACCTTTTTTGTTAAGCGAGAGCAAATTTGTAAGTAAATAATGTTTTATCTCTTGTAAGAATACTATAAATATAGGTTTACAATTCGAAAACATTTTTGAGGTTCATTGAAAAACCTTGTAAAATAGTACTTGAGATAAACAAACTAACATCTTTCCAGAGCTGGGAAGTATAATTGCACGACCAAAACAAATGTATAAGAGTTTCAGTGTCATTCTGACAAAAGGAACATTTAAAAAAAATTTAAGAAAGTGTTTGACAAGAGAAACGTTATGGAGTAATTTAAACAGTATTGACACAGGGCATTAGAACAACAGCAGGGTGAGTAAAATATGTCTTTATTTTCATTTCAGGGTGAATTATCCTTTTAAGTTAAAATTAAGTTAGAATTTATTAGGCCATTTGTATAACAGTTTAACTACAAATTTGATTAATCTGTTTAACTCTTTACTCTTATTGAAATCATTCATTCGGTTCTTTGAGTCGCACAGCCTGCCTGTGCGACTGTGCTAGCCTGCCTGCCTGTGCTAGCCTGGTTAAAACCAGACCATTCTCAGTAGTAACTGAGTTATGGTCTGGCAAAGCTTCATAGACAAATAATTTCCAAAGGGGCGTCACCAACGGGCGTCGCTCAAATGCCTCTGGGCGCAATTGGATAGACCTAGGAGATGCAGAGAACTTGATCTTGACCCTCAAGAAACTTTAATACTGTCGCGTTACAAATCTGCTTCAAATTTAATCAAAAATGTAATTACAACATTGAAATAAAAATGTAAAGGGTGTACAAATAAAATCGTGAACATAACAAACATTTATCATTTATCTATTATAACTTTTATGTTGGTTTGGTCCAAGCCTGCAGCACTCCTGTCAGAAACTGAAGCTTCCGCGGCTCGATCGCCCCCTGGTGGCTGGTCTCAGTATAGCTCCTAAACCCCACCCCTCCATGTATTAGAATGGACTCGAGACTCACTAAACAATTCAATTACACTTCAAATAATTGTTTCCTAAAGATGGTTTCTGTCATTTTAGGCAGTTTTTATTACGATGATTTCATTTCAAGCGTTCGTTTTTTTAAATAAGTTTAGTTTTAGTTCGTTATTTGATGCTATAAAAACGGGGGGTGTGACGTCATGATTGACAGCTGAGATTGACGGCTTCTCTGAGTGAAGTTGTCACTGAGGCACTAACGGACTTTTTTCGGGATTTTTGGGAGGAAATTGGAGCTTTAGCTTTAATTTCAACATTTCTATAGCTGTTTATTTCACATCAACTTAATGAATTGTTCTGCATCTGTGAGAGTGTGGGCGGGCTTTTGATAATCGCGCCTCTACTTCCTGTTCTCTACTGCGCAACTCCGGTCCCGAGATCGCTACTGCGCAGACTTTTTTTTACGGTCTATGGTTTGGTCGTTTAGCTGTTTCATTATAAAGGTCCACAAATTTGTGGGTTTTTTTGTGTAATTTGTCAAGTTTTTTTGCCAGGTGGCTTTTTTTAATTATATGATGTCATTACGTTGCTGTCTTGACGGCAGCCAATCGCTGCATTGCTGATCGTGGTTTCGAGTATCGATGCATCTGCCCTCTTCAGGGAACACAAGAATGCGCAGTAATCTTAGATAATTTAATCCAATCCGCAAATTCGTTTGAAGAACCAAATTAGCCAGAGATCAGTTATCACGATTAAAAGATCTGGGATCTGTCAAATCATCTCAGATGTATTAAGCGAGGTACGAAGAACGGACCCCAGGTGTTGCTTATTAGCCACTCCCTCTTGTTATCCTTATTTACCTTTGTGTATACCTTTGTGTTTCAGTTGTTGTTTGTCGGTCGATGTGCTCCTGGGGGGTATTCCAGACAGCAAGGTTAACTTACCGTCACATATACCTTGAACTCTCGGTTGATTAACCCAAACTTTGCTTACTCGAGGTATGCTGGTTCCAAAAATGAGTCCGGGAGTAAGTTCAGACAACTCCGAGTATGTTAACCGTGAACAGAAAAGACATTCTCAACAGAGCGACGAATCGATCATTCACCATGGAAACAGACGCTAAGAAAAAGCGATTCGACTTCCTCTTCTTCTTTTGTTTAATGGTGATTTACATAACCTACAGTGCACATCGCCACCTATTTGGTGGTTACGCAATTATTTTTTTAATGTCTTCGTTTAATAAGTAATCTTTATTCACTGAGCACAAGGATTATATTGTTTGTTTGATGCTAATTAATTTAATGCAGATCCATGTGTGAAATGACAATA
This sequence comes from Gobio occitaniae, assembly GCA_033150135.1. Taxonomy (NCBI): domain Eukaryota; kingdom Metazoa; phylum Chordata; class Actinopteri; order Cypriniformes; family Gobionidae; genus Gobio; species Gobio occitaniae. The sequence goes on from JARQWZ010000153.1 coordinate 480,297, forward strand.
AATAATAAATATATTTGAATTGAATTAACATTTAAACATTACCTTGTTATAATAGTGCTTTAGAATTAATATATAATATTGTATATTATAACTAACTATATAACAGATTTAGTTATATTAATTTAACTATATTAATTATATAACATGCATCTGAATACCTCTTAATCAAACTAACCCTGGATCATGAGCTGCTTGGGAGCAGGCTATGTTCAGAGAGTGAGTTGCTTTGGCTACTTCCATACCCTGAAAGTTACCTTTTTGGAACCGAAAGTTGAGGTTATCCGCTAACTTACCCTTAAACATACCCAGGTATGTCACATAACCTGCTTTCTGGAATACCCCCACGCATACAGCGTGTTCCTGTTGTTACCCTCCTGCCTGGTTCTGTATACCCTTGTTCTTGTATTTACTTGTATTTAATTTAAGTTCTTGTATTTATAGCAGTTGTGTGCTATTAAATTGTTCTTGCTGCACTTGAATTCTCAATCCGCTTCATCCCTGCTCTTATACAGATATATCAACATTTTATAAAATTGGTTTCTTACATTCTTTAAATCAATTTTAATTATCAATAAACCAACAAATATCACAGCCGCTTTACATACTAAATTAGATTTATTCTCCAATATTTTGCAGCTCATCTGCCTGTTCCTGTCATCACTTGTTCATCGTCATGTTCACTGGTGTGTTCAGTGGTGAATGTGAGTCATGTGACTCTCTCCTGGTACAAAGGAAACGGTTCATTGTCCAGCATCAGTGTGTCTGATCTCAGCATCAGTCTCTCTCTACCTCTGGAGGTGGAATATGAGGATAAAAACACCTACAGCTGTGTGCTCAACAATCCCATCAGAAACCAGACCAGACATCTCAACATCACTCAACTCTGTCACACATGTGCAGGTATGTCTGTGGCACTATATTTTTTTCTACAAATTAAACAAATCATATTTTTATTTTGCAAATTTCTTCTCTCATAAGGCTCTATCCACTGTTGTGGTTTCACTGAAGCTGTGATCCGATTGGCTCTCTCTGCTGTGGTGGGCGTGGCTGCAGTTGCTGTGCTGGTTTATGACATCAGATCCAGAAATCTTCAACAGAAGAAGAAAGAGCAGACGTCACCTTCAAACTCTGAATGATCAGATACTCGGGAATGTGGAGGTGTTTTTGAACAACTGTAGGCATTTATATTGCAAGAAATCCTTCGAGTAAATAGCATCGATGAATATATATAATTTAAGTGCCATTCGTTAATTTGATCAAATCTAAATATTCCTTGAAAATTAAAAAATGCTGATTTTTGCTGATGCAAAAAATTTGTTTGTATATCACTTTTTTACAATACTATGTAATATATAATACACTTTTATGCAATCATACTATGGAATTCCAAAGCTGCCAATATTAAAATAAATAAATATACAAATAAATGTAAAAAAGCAAAAATAAATATATAGAAAAGCAAAAATAATAAAATAATTATTTATACATTATTTATACATTATACATTTCCTTAATTATGTATATATTTATTTTTTTCCATATTTATTTATACGTTTATTCATTTTTATTGTTTCCACATTTATTAATTTCTACATTTATTTATTTGTGCATATGTAATGAGGAGGGCGTGATTACCTCAGACATAGCAATCGAGCTCAGAGTAGGCGAGGGTGAAGCGTTGAGGCCGCAGTGACACCTTGTGGTCGAAATACAATAAGTATAGCCTACTGATCTTGATACTGTCTGTGACTTGGATAGGTATACTGCCAAAATCTTAAGTCTTACTGTGTGACATGGGGACTTCCTGTTAGTGGCCAATGGCGTAAAGACGTGACTCCGGGGGCTCCTGCAGAAACTTTTTATAAAGACTATCAGGGTATTTTTTACCGACGCGGTGTGTACATATTTTGAGACCATAAAGCTTTTTTGATTGTATTAAGTGCTGACATGCCTCCAAAACCCAGAAATACAGACAACCAGACGGCACCGAGAACGCGGCCTAATGCAGGGGCTACATCCCCGGCCCAGCGTGATCCTGTCGGACCGCCGCCTCGTGACGCAGATGGCGTTGGTACCGCCGACACCGTCACAGTTCCAAGTTTGGCTTTTGTGGACTTTAAGGCCGAACTTCTTACTGCTCTTCGAGAAGAGATGGTAGGCATTTTCAAGTCTGAGTTACAGATAGCTATGACTGAACACTTATCCCAAATAAAGTCAGAATTACAAAATGTGAAAACGGAGCTGACGGCTAACCTAGCCGCTACAAAGTCTGACGTGGGTGAGCTAAGGGGGACTGTGATTGAGATGGAGGAATCGCTGTCAACTTGCACAGACGATGTGGCATACCTCAAAACTAAAGTGGAGAGCCTGTCGAATAAAGTTCTGGCTCTTGAAAATAAATGTGACGATCTAGAAGGTAGATCCCGCCGCAATAACATCCGTATAATCGGACTATCTGAGCAATGTGGCGCGATTACCGCGGCATCTACCTCCGCTCTGCTTAAGGAAGCGCTTAAACTGGATAAAGCGCCTCTTATTGATCGTGCTCATCGGTCCTTAAATCCCAAGCCTAAACCCGGAGAGCGGCCACGTCCCATAATAGCACGTTTACATTATTACGCAGATTGCGCCGACATCCTTCAACATGCCAGGGCCCAGCAGCGGATCAAGATTGGGGACTCTACAATCTCCATCTTCCCGGATCACACAGCCCGGACGGCGAGAGCACGCGCTGCCTTTAATGACGTTAGGAGGCAACTCAGGGACATTCCAGGTGTACGGTATGGTCTGATATATCCTGCTCTCCTCCGGATCACAACGAGTGGAGGTGTTACAAAGGATTTCACATCCCCTGGAGAGGCTGCTGTTTTTATCAAAACTCTTAAATAGGTATAGCTGATTTTGAGTGCCATCTGCCTACAAAATGACTTTGAGCGTTCATGTAACATCAAAGCGAATCTGACTTTGAGACACAAGTAACAGTGGCACCAACATTTTATTGTCTTGATAAGCAAATATCTTTCTCAGGATCACACAAGTTATATTGTTCTAGTTGAATGTACACCCTGTAAGTTAAGGTACATTTTTTTTTTCTCACTATTGTGCAGGAGCTCCTGTTGAGTTTGGAGAAGTATGAAGAGGACTGTTAGGTCTAATACACGGAGTTTAGCTGTTCTGCTATTGACTCCTAGTGGAGTCTGCACCGGTATCCTATCGTTTGGGGATGGGGTAATAGTAGGTGCGGGGGGAGGGGGGTTTGGGTTTATCTACTGTGTGACATGGATAGGCCACTCTTTATTCCGGACATGGCCACAGCAGTGCACATAAGGCTACAGTGACGTCGACACAACCCAGCAGTAGGGATGGCAGACGCGAAACAGACGTTTCGGGGCTTTGCTGAGATCCTGAAGCGCAGATGTTTCGAAACCAGTGTTGCCAACTATTTTCTAAGGAAAGTAGCTAAAGCCTGCCCAAAAAGTCGCTAAATGTCGCTATATGACGCGATGCGGCAATTAGCATATCTGTGACGTCACCGCGTCGTCCTTGCGTTCTGCCTGCCTAATGCCCGGGTATATGGCAAGCCAATAGGCTTGTTTGAGATGAGCAAAATCTGCGCAGAACCGATCACCGGTGATCAGCGCGAGATGCATGCCGGTTAGAAATGTGTCCGAGGGCGGTCCGCCTTGCTCTGATGTCATGCCAACGTATGTCAAAAAACTCTCGCGAGCGAAAGGCGGATGTGTCGGATTCTGCAGTTGAACGCAGTTGCTCTCCACCGACTGCGCGGAGCAAAAAGGCTTGTTTGAGATGCGCCTCGCCTGAAATTCAGCCGAGACTAGGCGGCTGCAGTGAGGGGAGGAGTGAAAAAAGTGCAGGCAAGCTGGACAGTTCTCTCTTCTCGTAGTGGATCAGAACCTGCGAGATCAAAGGTGGATATCGCGGGATTCACACTCGTGCGCTTTGTTGCTGATAAACTGGATGTAATTTAAGTTCTGTTACTTTTATATGACAATAAATATTATGAACAAGACACCCAAAGTTTTTGTTATTTATTTCCATTCGAAAGATGTATTTATCAATCATTTTTTACTTTAATTAGGCCTACATACATGTTTGTATATATATATATATGACAACAATCACATAACCCACAGAGAGATCGCCTTTGTTAGAGAGTTTGGGAATATTCACACATAAAAACATGATCTCAGAGTTTTAAAATTAAACATTAAAAAAAAAAGAACTATACATCACGGTTGTTTAAACCAATAAGCATTAAGCTGTGTCGTCAGCAAGCCGTTTCCCATCATGCTTTTGCTCCACGCAGTCGGTGGAGAGCAACTGCGCTCGACTGCAGAATCCGACACATCCGCCTTTTGCTCGCGAGAGTTTTTTGACATACGTCAGCATGACATCAGAGCAAGGCGGCCCGCCCTCGGAACACTTTTCTAACCGGAATGCATCTCGCGCTGATCACCGGTGATCGGTTCTGCGCAGATTTCGCTCATCTCAAACAAGCCTAATGTATGATGGGAAACGACTTGCTGACAACACAGCTTAATGCTTATTGGTTTAAACAACCGTGATGCATGGTTCTTTTTTAAAATTTTTAATTTTAAAACTCTGACATCCTGTTTTTATATGTGAATATTCCCAAACTCTCTAACAAAGGCGATCTCTCTGTAGGTTATGTGATTGTTGTCATATTTATTAAAAAAAAAATATATATGGGTAGATGACAAATAAGGGTGAAACAGCATTTTTTTAAACAAAGTTCTAAATTGCTCGAGAATTGTATGAATTTGTAAAGTTCAAATACTGTTGTTTTTGAAACTGTTAGAGGTTAGCAGATTTTTTTTCTCGTCATGTAATTTATTAAGCTTTTCTCACAGCTCCAGGCAAAATATGTCCTGCGGTGTGACATGACAATACTATAAAATTCAAATATTGAAATATGATTAATTTCAAATACAAATCAGGTATGTTTTAAGTTTAACAAGTATTCTTAAAGAATGATCATTAAAATTCTGCATACATTTTTTTTCACAGCTGTTTTTTGAATATATTCTTTGCTTGTGCCATCTTTTACCACTCACTCCAGTGGAAATATTGTGTAAAATTAGAAAAAATATTTGAAAATGTTTATAATTTTTTTATATAGTTATATTATGCAACGTTTTCAAATGTATATAATTATTTAAGCTAGTTAACATTGTAAAAGTCGTTTAATTGTGTTTGAAGTGATGTCACACCACAGGACATCCCGTCACACCACAGGACGAAATGAGACACTGTATGAACATTTATGGTGAAATTTATTGAATACTTTTGTAACAAACAAATTTATTTGCATCTCTATTTGAACATTAATGAAAATACAACATATCAGTACAATCTTATTACTTAGTGTATGAAATTGAACTAAAAACATAGTGAACAAGACATTCTGAATTATTTTTTGAGTCGCAGCTCTTTTTGTCGAAGATCTGAGGGTAGGTTGACGTGCTTGCTTAGCTTTATTCCAGCGATGCTTTTGAACCCTCTTTTTACTATTGGCTTTTTTCATGCCATTGAGCATTGCTTTTAGCTCCTTGTTTTCTATTTCCAGCCTCTTAATTTTTGAGGTCAACTTGGGTCGACAAACCTTTTGGGGGGGGCTTGGAATTGGGGAAATAGAACCATGAGCAGGAGAAGGATGAACTGGACTAAAGGACACATTAATTTCTTCGGGTGATGGGGGAGTAATATCCAAAATGGCTGCCAAATCCTCCTTCTTCTTTCTGTTCCTTGCCTTTGGCCCTGTCCCAAATGGCACCTTAAACCCTCACGGTTTTCCTCTGAGTACGCACTTTCACAACGTAACGCCGCTGTGACTGCCGGGAAGAAGTCCACTGCGTAGCTCGCACCAGTGCGGGCTCGGCAGAAGTGCGCATCGAGGGTGCATATTGACCTCAAAGGGGTCGCTCACGAGCACCCTTCTGAGACCTAAAATGACCAATGGGACACCCTGTGGTCTCATGGACTTAACGGACACGTGCACGCAGCGGCCATTGTAAATCCACAAGACCGAAAGTGCACATGAAGTGTGCCATTTGGGACAGGGCCCATAGTCTTCTTCCATTCCTCACGAAGCTTTGCTCTCATGTTTTGGGAGGCTGGTTATATTTCGTGGTTGAATTTCTCCTTTAGCTTTCTTTTGGGGGTAGTCATGGCCTAATGGTTAGAGTCTGACTTGTAACCGGAACAAGTTGTGGGTTCGAGTCTCAGGTCCAGCAGGAATTGTTGGTGGGGGGAGTAAATAACCAGCGCCCTCCTTCACCCTCAATACCACGACTGAGGTGAGACCCTTGAGCAAGGCACCGAACCCCCAACTGCTCCCCGGGCGCCACAGCAATATGGCTGCCCACTGCTCTGGGTGTGTGTTCACGGTGTGTGTGCACTTGAATGGGTTAAATGCAGAGCACAAATTCCAAGTATGGGTCACCATACTTGGCCACACGTCACTTCACTTCACTTCTTCACTTCTTTTCTTGATATCTGTTGATGTAACAGAGACAGCTGTTGATGTTTTCTATACAAGTGTACGTCTTAGAGAATTTTTCACCAACTCAATTTCCCTATTATATATATATATATATATAAAGAGACAGATATATATTTATGTTTAATATTGGAAACATAACAGACGAGAATCTAGCTAGACATCTGACTTAATTATGTCACACTACAGGACGGGCTGTCACACCACAGGACTTTTTCACCTTTGCCGCTATTTTGAGTCATTGCTATACAAGACTGACCTTGGGCCTTACAGAAACTGAATAAGTTAATTGTTTTAAACCTGAATATGATTCTTTTTGTAAAATATTTTTCTTTTTTCTCTAACTTGATCAGTCACACCACAGGACTATCAAAAATGGACACGTTCATGGTCTGACAGAAATTATGAAATTTATCAAATTAATAAGAGATTAACACTCACCTTTTAACCTCTTTAGCACATCCAAACATCTGGGGGATTTCCTGGTAGGGGGCTTGAATAAAAGACCCCTATGGCTGTCCATGTAACTGCCAGTACAAAAATCTAATATCCTATGTCACACTGCAGGACAGCATTTGTGTTTCAAAACTAAATGTACTGTAAATATTATTTTTGTACTTTTTAGCATTTTGAAAACTTAAGTTAATTAAGTAAATACATGCAAAATAATGCCAAGGCGTTTATTAGCTGCTCCAAACATTTCTGCTTTGTTTTACTAATATTTACATTTGATGAGTCATCAATGTTACAGTCACACCGCAGGACATTTTGCTATTCACCTTGAAATATGAACAACACCAAATACATTTTACGTCCCATAATCATAATATTGAAATAAAATGAAGTTCTATGCCCCACTGGCATGTGTTGTTTTAGTTGAGAAATGCAGTTCAGTAAACATTTACACTTAATTACAGAAAAAACATGCGTCACGTCATCTGCCCATATATATATAAAAACGTGTATGTAGGCCTCATTAAAGTAAAAATGATTGATAAACACGTCTTTCGAATGGAAATAAATAACAAAAACTTTGGGTGTCTTGTTCATAATATTTATTTTCATATAAAAGTAACATAACTTAAATTACATCCAGTTTATCAGCAACAAAGCGCACGAGTGTGAATCCCGCGATATCCGCCTTTGATCTCGCAGGTGTCGGATCCACTACGAGAAGAGAGAACTGTCCTTCTTGCCTGCACTTTTTTCACTCCTCCCCTCACTGCAGCCGCCTAGTCTCGGCTGAACTGCAGGCGAGGCGAGGCGCATCTCAAACAAGCCTAATTGTCTGTTTAGATCCCAGCAAACATTGGTCCGACGGCAACGTCGTGTCCCTGGCCAAAAATAGTCGCGGTAGGACCAGTGGCGCCTCCAGAAATGTTTTATAGGGGTGGCCAGATGGGGCCACTTAAAATCTTGGGATGGCACACCAAATCTAGAAACCATAATTTAAGAATTTTATTCTACTGGTGTAGTAAACCGGCCTGTAGAAAACTATCAGAAAGACTTAAGAAAACTGGCAGATACAAATAAAAGCAAGGACAGAAACAATCACATCTTTGTTTTATGTAACAGGACTGATTCTGATTACCAGGCTATACAGTATGTGTAAGAAACATTTATATCTTTGCTTAATGTAAAACCAAAAATAATTATTACTGTTACAAAAAGAACTTCCCAACAGGGATCAATAGTCTCTGATTCTGATTATCAGGCTTCAGAATAGCTTTATTCGCCTGTTGCTATGTTTTTTGGCAAACACATCCACAAAGTCATCAAGGTTTATGGCCCTAGCCCTTCTTGATTCTACACTCAGCACACCCAAATTGCTTAAACGCTCATCAGTCATAGTACTTCTCAAGGCAGTTTTGATTAACTTTAGCTTAGAAAAACTGCGCTCACAGGATGCAGTGCTCACGGGTAGTGCAAGTGCAATTTTGCACAGTTTAAACATTTGGTGGAAGACCTCCTTAAATGGCTCCAGAAAGACAGTGAGCTCTATTAATGTCTTTGGTGTTTCCTGACCACTACTTTGCTTCCTCTCAAGAATGCGCTTAAGCTGAGGGATCTCATATTGTAGATCCTCAGTACTGCAGTTGTATTGTGAGGCAAATGGAAACACTACATCTTTCTCACAAAATATGGCACTGCACGGATTCAAGGCCTGTATCCCTTTCATTATGACACAATTTTCTTTAGAAAATCTTCTCTTCACCTCAGAGAGAAGCACATCAATAATTGGAATGAATGAACCTGTCCGAAAGGACTCTTTCTCTGTTCTCTCTTGTCTTTGAACTATTGGAGTGAACAAGTAATGCCCTTCAAGCAAAGAGCTTGGTCTGACCTGACGACCTGAAGGTGTGGCACTGATGTTGCATTGCTCAGTAAGAGTTAAAGTATTGTCCCAGATGTCATTAAAGAGAGAGCCCTCTCTGTAACTCTCCAATGTGTCAACAAGAGAGTCAACAAGTGTGACAGCTGTGCCCAAATCAAGTTGTGGGGACTGTAAAATATCTGACAGATATTTTATCTCACCAAGAACACTGGTGAATGTTACAAGGAGGCTAACAAACTTGAGATCTATTTGGGCTAATAAACCTCTTGCCTCTACAGCTCTGTCACCATTTTGCTCTTCTGATATTTCTTTTAGTAGACATATGATGGCTGGCAGTCTGTCTCTCACTGTCTTGCAAGCATTATACCTACATGCCCACCGTGTCTCTAACAGTCTTTGTAACTCTCTTGGGGCCCCCTGAAACATCTCCCTCTGTACCTCAAGCCATGTTTGGTGCACATATGACCCTGACACAAAAACATACAGTTTCTGCAAAAGAGAAAAGAAGCAATTAGCTTCAGGGATGCATTTCACACTCTCAACTAATACTAAATTTAAACAATGTGCATTGCAGTGCACATAAAAAGCTAATGGGGCCTCTGATTTTATGCGTGCTTGCACACCTGTGTGTTTTCCGCTCATGACTGAGGCTCCGTCATATGCTTGCCCTACAAGGTGGTTTTTGTAGTGAAGACCATGCTTCTGCAAAATTTGAATTATTTTCTGTGAAAGTGCTGCAGCATCAAGGCGCTGTGCTGCCTCAAAGGCAAGGAAGCTCTCACATACTGACCCATTGTAATAGTATCTTATTACAAAGGACATCTGTTCCTTTTTGCTAAGGTCTTTAGTCTCATCAACCAAAATGCTGAAAGCCTCACTTTGGGAAACTTCACTAGTTACTGAAGTGCGGACCATTTCAGCTAGACAATCAATTATTTCATTTTGTGTGTCATGCCCAAGATATGTTGCATTTCTTTGACTTGTCATTTTTCTTTTGACTGTGGGATTGTGTTTGGCTAGCAGTTCCATAATAGCGAGAAAGTTTCCTTTATTCTCACCTTCTGATTCTTTATGTGCTCTCTGTGCTATGTTCTGTGTACACTGCATGAAAAGTTGGATTTTCGTCAGTATGTGACACTGTAGATTGCCATGAAACTTCAGGTTTACGACTGTGCACGGCAATTTGCAGGCAACACCGAAAACTGCCGTAAATTGTCGTAAATTGACGTGGGCCTTGCTTGGCAGTTGTCCCCCCATGACCCCCCCTCCCCTTAATTCTAGGGGAGGCTTTATCATGTAAATGAAGATGCTGTGAGCTACACAAATGCAAATCAGAGTAGCAGCAGGGGGAGTTTTATCTAGGTTCTGAATTTTTTTGACTAAAACAAGTTTAAAGTTTAAGTTAAAATGTTAACTTAAATTTAAGTTAAATGTACTCGTTTTAGTTCACATTACTAAATTTTTAGGGCAACCAGTTTGCTCCAATTTTTTAAGTAGATTCAACTTGTCCGGGCTCACAGTGTAGATTAATTACTCTATATGTCATTAGCAATAACCAATGTTATGTAAAAAAAATAATAATAATACAGGACAGCAGTGAAGACAGCAAGACAATGAACCAAAGCACACAAATAAATCAAGTAAAGCATACAGTTTACATACCAAAATAAATTTTTCCACCCTGCACTGTGAATGATTTTTTAAATGGCTATTAATCATAAATGTGAAAAGTACAAGTTTGTGTGTTTATGGTTAAGTCAGACTGTGTTTTTCTGTAATTGTCATTTAAATTGAGCTCACACCACATTTTATGAATTATCAATGCAGATTTTCAAGAGGTGGTTTCCTGGACAGGGTTTAAATTATGCCAAGAGTAGGCCTTAATCTAGTTAATCGTGAGTTAAAAAATTGTTGCCTGGAACAAAGATTAAGCACAGATTACTAACACCTGGACTATGAGTCCTGAACTAAAATAAACTGGATTCATTTACAGTTTTATCTAATTGCTTACACACAATTTCTGAAAATATGGCTCCATTTCTTGTAACTCTACACACAAAACATCAGACATCTCTTGCAAAAACAACACTTTGTGCAAAACTATTTTAACTCTTCCAAAAATGTTGTTTTTGCATATATCTAACTACACACAAATATGCACAACTGAAGAATTTACAGTTGAACTGAAATCAACTGAACTGAATCAACACTGAAGTCACTTGAGCTGAATATTGACATTATATTGGCTTGTTAGAGCCGGTTTACAGCAGAATTTGTTTTGAACTTGTTACTGAAGCTGCTATGAAAAAATATATTTTGTTGTATGCATATTCTTTCTTTCTCAAACCTTAGTTTTGATTTCTAAGTGATCAATTTATGTATAAGTGTTTTCACACATGATCATTGGCTGTATGGGTCCTCAGTAAATTAATGTGGCATTTAAATGGCAAAAGTCATTCTTGTCTCTATAACTTATGGCTTCCTAAAGACACGTTTATGGGTAAATAAAATATTAATAATATAAATAAAATGAATATCAAAACATATTTTAAATATAATGAAGTCATTTTATTTTAGCACTCATCAGATGTTCCTGGAAACAAAACAGAGACAGAACAGTATAAACAAACTATACAACAAACTAAACACCAAATTACAAAAACATTATTATGTGAAAGTGAATAAAGTTGTGTGTGTGTGTGTGTGTGTGTGTGTGTGTTTTCAGTTATAAATATGTGCTGTGTAAATTAGCCTATACTTTTAGAAATTATATATAGCCTAACTTTAAAAAACAAACAATAACCCATATAGATAAATTATAATAATTGTATAATATTAAGCATTTACTTAATATACATTGCAACATTAGGCTACTTTACTCAAGCACAGTAGTCAGTTAAGCAATTAATTAATATCTTATATTAATATACATAGCCTAGGCTACATCTAAAGGCAAGTCTGCTTTAAAAAAAAAAAATTACACTTCGACATGTACAGAATGTGCGCGTTAAGAAACACGTTCAAATGTGTCTTCTTAACATGTTAAAACTGTGCGTCGACTGTGTGTGTATGCCTGTTACACGACCAGAATGTGCGTGTCTACACATACAAAAGAAACACGTAAAAAATTGCTGCGTTGACGCGGAAAACAGGGCGTGTTGAAACGGTCTTAAAGGTCCCGTTCTTCGTGTTTATTTGAAGCTTTGATTGTGTTTACAGTGTGCAATATAACATGTGTTCATGTTTCGCGTGTAAAAAAAAACAGTATTTTTCACACAATTTACTTATCTGTGTACCGCTGTTTCCACTGTCCTAAAAACGGCTGGTGATTTCCTTGTGCTATGAAGTCCCTCCTTCAGAAATACGTAACGAGTTCTGATTGTGCAAAGCGGTTCCTGTGCTGTGATTCGACCACAGCTTAGCGCACGTGAAAGCGGTTCCTGTGTTGTAATTTGACAGCAGTTTAGCGCACGTTGGAAAGGTCACGCCTCTTAACGGAGAGATGTATGCGTTCAATAATCTCTACAGCGTCCCTGGGAAAGCCAAACAAAGGTGATTTGACTCCTGGATGAAAATAACAGCGTCTCGATGACATGGCGATAAACACACTCAACGCAACAGTTCCTTTTCTCCACGCGACCGTCCGCTTCTCCACGTGGGACAGCAACAAGACCGCGCCCCCTTTTTCGTGTTTCTTTGTTGGCGGAGGTTAGTCTGTTCTACTGTTCTATACTGACGTAATTATAGAAGGAAGTACCAGGATGTAGTCCAAGCCAGCCGTTCGCTGTAGGCTTTGAAAGGGAACTTCTGTTAAATAAAATATCTCGCTTGGCATTGAACTTTAAGCTTTATAATTTTACAGGTATTATTTATGCTCTAACAGCAACATTACACACTAACTAAAGTTTGAACAATGGAATCGTGAAGAAGGGGACCTTTAAGTCACGCGTTTCGTATAAAGAGATTTGGCCCCGGGCGCGTTCCATATTAGAGCCCTAGTCCAATGACGTGCGAGGTCGAGGTCATGGCCATGACGCGTAGAAGACGAGCTTTAAGCTTTTTAGTTTTTTTACATTTCCTATGTTTTTTGCTGCTTTCCTTTTTCGCGATCAACAATGACAGGACACCGTCTTCAACTCAATCTCTGCATGGACGCGACAAACTTTTTGGACTCATTTTTAGGGTTGGGCATCGTTTTGATTTGAACGATTCTGATTCCGATTCCGATTCTTAGTTTCGATTACGGTTCTTTTCGATTCTCGATTCCGATTCTTTGAGGGGTGGAGTCACAACATGTCACAGGCTCATTTCACAGAGGAAAATTGTATTTTGATTCAATAATGAGTTTTAGTTTTGGGACTTTCTCCGCTGGCATTTTCACTTGCTTTGCTGCAAAGGTGAATGGAGTTTCACACAGAGTCCCGGTTTAACAACAGCATTAGCAGTCATATTAGGACTGCTACTAGCGTCGGCAATTTGCGTATAGCTTCATTTATCTACGAGGGGGAAAAATAATTTCAGTAACGTTGTTGTTCACCACAATTCGCAATTTGGTCAAGGGCTTTGTTATTACACTACAATCACTTGCCTGATTATGACGAGGTGAGATAATGTTAGTTCACCCTGAAATGAAAATAAAGCCATCTTTTACTCACCCAGCTGTTGTTCAAATGCGCGTGTTCCTGTGTGTGCGCACTCCAAGCCGCAGTAGCCTCGTGCAATATTGTCATGACAACCGGTACACAATATTCACTTAAGGAGGTTATATTATTAGTATTATTTCTTATCATATACGTTATAGAAAAGACGAGAATTGCGTTTTTTTCTATTGAGCTTGATTTCTCAAAATGGTTATGTGTGTGTGTGTGTGTGTGTGTGTGTGTGTGTCTGCTTATCGTGGGTGCAATGACAACAGTGCCAGTTATTATAGTAGGCATGAGCGCCGGCGGCTGCTGACGGCTCATAGTGTAACTTACACAGAGGAGCGCGCTCAGAATAACGGCCGAGCTCAGTGTTTTGACTGAATAATACGGTTTCTTTTTGGCAAAGCCTTATAGTGTGCCCCCTGAACACTTTCCATATGGCGCGCGTCTCCCTGTATCGTTGCGTGATACATTTGTTTATTTTGTGTAATGTTTTAGCTGATCGCTATTCACTGCCATAATAGGAAGGAGCGCGTGCAGGAACAGTATTTTAAATGTCATAGGACATAGGGCACTGGGACAACATCAGGGTAAGTAAAAGAAGGCTTTATTTTCATTTCAGGGTGAACTATCCCTTTAATAACATTGGTTAGCGCAGGGTTGCCCGAGGAGGACAGACCTGCGCAGCATTTCAAACACGCTACACTCGTTAATTTATACACCACATATTTGTAGTGCATCCTCCCGTGCAAGAAATAAGTTTGTCATATGTGTTGCACTGTGCCGACCCAGGCTTTTTTTTTTTTTTTTAAGTTAAATAAAGCCACACTTTTGAGCGCCGCTTACCGTGCGCCATGGCTGCAACAGAACAAACGGGCGCGGCAAGCACTTCCGAAAACTTGCGCGTTTGGAACCGATGATCGGAATCGAAAACAAAATTTCTAAACGATTCCAATGGCATCGTTATTTTTTAAACGGTTCCAAGTTGGAACCGGTTCTCGATGCCCAACCCTACTCATTTTCAGGAGGCTGTCTTCGTCTTCACAACTCTGAGGCAAACTGCAGGCGCTATGAACCACAGCATGGGTAATGTAACGTTACGATATAAAGAATATGCTTTTATTCAGCTGTATAAGGAAATGGATGCGTTAATAGATCCGAGCTTAAAACTGCACATTTTGTTTACACAGACTATCCCCGCCTCATAACGAAGCCGTGAGCTCTTATCTGCTTGGAGCGATTTCCGCGAGTCCAGATTAAACCGCTGGGGAGACTGGTATTAATAAAAACAGTCACGGTAAAATTAAACAAGGAATGAGAAAAACAGAAGTTATACTTAAGTTACACACAATGTCGTCTTGATCAGCGGTTAAATCTGGACTCGCGGAAATCGCTCCAAGCAGATAAGAGCTCACGGCTTCGTTATGAGGCGGGGATAGTCTGTGTAAACAAAATGTGCAGTTTTAAGCTCGGATCTATTAACGCATCCATTTCCTTATACAGCTGAATAAAAGCATATTCTTTAAATCGTAACGTTACATTACCCATGCTGTGGTTCATAGCGCCTGCAGTTTGCCTCAGAGTTGTGAAGACGAAGACAGCCTCCTGAAAATGAGTCCAAAAAGTTTGTCGCGTCCATGCAGAGATTGAGTTGAAGACGGTGTCCTGTCATTGTTGATCGCGAAAA
Organism: Gobio occitaniae; assembly: GCA_033150135.1. NCBI lineage: Eukaryota > Metazoa > Chordata > Actinopteri > Cypriniformes > Gobionidae > Gobio > Gobio occitaniae. Next base: position 495,503 of record JARQWZ010000153.1, read on the forward strand.
AGGAAAGCAGCAAAAAACATAGGAAATGTAAAAAAAACAAAAAAGCTTAAAGCTCGTCTTCTACGCGTCATGGCCATGACCTCGACCTCGCACGTCATTGGACTAGGGCTCTAATATGGAACGCGCCCGGGGCCAAATCTCTTTATACGAAACGCGTGACTTAAGACAGTTTCAACACGCCCTGTTTTCCGCTTCAACGCAGCAATTTTTTACGTGTTTCTTTTGTATGTGTAGACACGCACATTCTGGTCGTGTAACAGGCATACACACACAGTCGACGCACAGTTTTAACATGTTAAGAAGACACATTTGAACGTGTTTCTTAACGCGCACATTCTGTACATGTCGAAGTGTAATTTTTTTTTTTTTAAAGCAGACTTGCCTTTAGATGTAGCCTAGGCTATGTATATTAATATAAGATATTAATTAATTGCTTAACTGACTACTGTGCTAGAGTAAAGTAGCCTAATGTTGCAATGTATATTAAGTAAATGCTTAATATTATACAATTATTATAATTTATCTACATGGGTTATTGTTTGTTTTTTAAAGTTAGGCTATATATAATTTCTAAAAGTATAGGCTAATTTACACAGCACATATTTATAACTGAAAACACACACACACACACACACAACTTTATTCACTTTCACATAATAATGTTTTTGTAATTTGGTGTTTAGTTTGTTGTATAGTTTGTTTATACTGTTCTGTCTCTGTTTTGTTTCCAGGAACATCTGATGAGTGCTAAAATAAAATGACTTCATTATATTTAAAATATGTTTTGATATTCATTTTATTTATATTATTAATATTTTATTTACCCATAAACGTGTCTTTAGGAAGCCATAAGTTATAGAGACAAGAATGACTTTTGCCATTTAAATGCCACATTAATTTACTGAGGACCCATACAGCCAATGATCATGTGTGAAAACACTTATACATAAATTGATCACTTAGAAATCAAAACTAAGGTTTGAGAAAGAAAGAATATGCATACAACAAAATATATTTTTTCATAGCAGCTTCAGTAACAAGTTCAAAACAAATTCTGCTGTAAACCGGCTCTAACAAGCCAATATAATGTCAATATTCAGCTCAAGTGACTTCAGTGTTGATTCAGTTCAGTTGATTTCAGTTCAACTGTAAATTCTTCAGTTGTGCATATTTGTGTGTAGTTAGATATATGCAAAAACAACATTTTTGGAAGAGTTAAAATAGTTTTGCACAAAGTGTTGTTTTTGCAAGAGATGTCTGATGTTTTGTGTGTAGAGTTACAAGAAATGGAGCCATATTTTCAGAAATTGTGTGTAAGCAATTAGATAAAACTGTAAATGAATCCAGTTTATTTTAGTTCAGGACTCATAGTCCAGGTGTTAGTAATCTGTGCTTAATCTTTGTTCCAGGCAACAATTTTTTAACTCACGATTAACTAGATTAAGGCCTACTCTTGGCATAATTTAAACCCTGTCCAGGAAACCACCTCTTGAAAATCTGCATTGATAATTCATAAAATGTGGTGTGAGCTCAATTTAAATGACAATTACAGAAAAACACAGTCTGACTTAACCATAAACACACAAACTTGTACTTTTCACATTTATGATTAATAGCCATTTAAAAAATCATTCACAGTGCAGGGTGGAAAAATTTATTTTGGTATGTAAACTGTATGCTTTACTTGATTTATTTGTGTGCTTTGGTTCATTGTCTTGCTGTCTTCACTGCTGTCCTGTATTATTATTATTTTTTTTACATAACATTGGTTATTGCTAATGACATATAGAGTAATTAATCTACACTGTGAGCCCGGACAAGTTGAATCTACTTAAAAAATTGGAGCAAACTGGTTGCCCTAAAAATTTAGTAATGTGAACTAAAACGAGTACATTTAACTTAAATTTAAGTTAACATTTTAACTTAAACTTTAAACTTGTTTTAGTCAAAAAAATTCAGAACCTAGATAAAACTCCCCCTGCTGCTACTCTGATTTGCATTTGTGTAGCTCACAGCATCTTCATTTACATGATAAAGCCTCCCCTAGAATTAAGGGGAGGGGGGGTCATGGGGGGACAACTGCCAAGCAAGGCCCACGTCAATTTACGACAATTTACGGCAGTTTTCGGTGTTGCCTGCAAATTGCCGTGCACAGTCGTAAACCTGAAGTTTCATGGCAATCTACAGTGTCACATACTGACGAAAATCCAACTTTTCATGCAGTGTCAGCGGGGGGGTCTCCACCTACGTCATGGTTCGTTTACGACAATTTGTGGCACAGACGAACGCGACGTTCGCTGCCTCTAAATTGTCGAAAACTGCCGAAAATTAGGGAGATTTCCGGGAGTATACAGGCGTTTACGGGGTCGAAAATCCCACTTTTCATGCAGTGGTAGCTGTGAGAAGCAGGGTTTCTCCAACAACTTTAATGTACTCCCTATTTTCCTTCACTAATTTATTGTATTCCGCATTTAAGGAGGCTGAGAGAGAGGATGTGCTTGCAGTGGATTTTTCATACTCTGCCCATGCTAACATTGCATTAGTATGTGCTTCAGATTTGGCATGACCTAAAAGTCCCCCATCTTTGAAGGTTGCCTTTTTCCAATGTTTGAACCCCTCTTCAGATGTAAATACGGAATCACCTGAGGAGGGGAGACTGAAGTGCCGGCAGGCATAACAGTAGGCAGAGTCTTTACTCTGAGAGTATTCCAGCCATTTATGTGTGTTGTACCAGTCTTTAGAGAAGCATCGTCTTCTGTCTCCTTGATAGGTACGAGGGAAAATTTTCAGATGTGGCTGCTTGGGCTGCTCTGCTCTTGACTGGGAGATATCTATAATGAAACAAGAGGCAAAATCAGTTATTCTGATATTAAAATAATAATGATAATAATAACAATAATAATAATAATAATAATTAAAGCTGCAAGCAGCATTTAGCGGGGTTCAAGCCTTTAAGGCCTTTAAGCACACAAGCATCAAAAGACATTAAGTTTTATTTAGCAAGATTTTAAACACTGAAATAATAGATGGAAAAGTCAATTTACAGGCAATTTACCATAGGAAACATGGTTTTAAAAGGTTTTTAACAGTTATAGCGCCACCTATGGTCCGATCTCTATAAAACGTTTAATGCTTGTTAAGGATCTAATGTCACATATGCCCACCAATTTTCGTGAAGTTTTGAGCTTTCCCTTAGAATTTATAGGCTTTTGAGTGTATGTTGCCACGCCTCTTTTCTAAATGACCCTGTTATGGCCATCCAAATGCAAAAGTTCAACTTTTTTTATAATTATTGATCTAGAGAGTCCAGAGAATTGTCCTAGACTGGTTTGGTTCCAATCGGGCAAAAAAACAGGGACTAGTTTGCAAAAGTAGGTTTTTAACATAATTGCAATTATTTAATGAACGATTCGATTGACAGCAATGTTTCTAGAGGCAAAGTTGTTCAGTATGAGATCTATCAAATTATATCAATATTTTGGGAATATGTGAAACATCACGTGATTACAGAGCCGTAAAATTGACAGCAATGTTTCTAGAGGCAAAGTTGTTCAGTATGAGGAGATCTATCAAATTATATCAATATTTTGGGAATATGTGAAACATCACGTGATTACAGAGCCGTAAAACTCGTTGGCGCCTACTAGTGGCCAATTTCTTTAAAAATTCTTACAGACCTCTAGGACCATGAGTCAAACATGCTCACCAAGATTTGTTCCGATCGGCCTCCGTTAACCTTGTCTAATAGGTGCTCAAATTTCATTGGCCAATGGCGGCCCTGTTTTTTTAGTTACGCCAATTTCCTCATAGACATGTATGGTACCTTGGACCAAGACACTGCATACCAACTTTCAAGTCAATCGGACTAGCAGTCGGGTGGTTATAGCCCTTTTCTTGTTTTTTTCATGTTATAGCGTCACCAAGTGTTCAATCCTCACAATTCTTTTTACCGTGACCAAAGACTCAGCCCATACACATGTGTACCAAGTTTGGTGAAGATATCTCATTTCGTTCCTGAGTTATAGCCCTTTTAGTAAAATAGGCTCTGAAACAGGCTTCAAACCAGTTGTTCCATTATGCATGCTTTCACACACACACACACACACACACACACACACACACACACACACACACACACACACACACACACACACACACACAATGTTTTTGAGATATGTTATTGTGAAAATATCTTTTAATGGTCAATGAGCATGTCACATTTTTTTGTGAAATGCACCACGTTCTAGTATTATTTACTATGATTAACCATGTTTCTAACGTGATTTACCATGATTTACCACATTGCTAATAATTATGTGAAGTGTCAGTACAAATGAAGAGATAAACTCTGACAAAATATGAGTGCGTTATAATAGTAATTCCTTTAGTGAAAAATACTGTTGAAAATTATTAACTTTAAAAGGAAAGTGAGTCAATAAGTGGTCTTCTGCTGCCCTCTTCTGGACATTTTACTTATTAATAAAGTCTTTTCACAGTTGCTTTGCAATAGACATTATAAAATCACTTATATATCAAATTGGTCTTCCATGTTAATTCCATTCTACATGCTTATACACACACACACACACACACACACACACACACACACACACTTTTTTAATGCTATGGTCTATAATCATTTCACATAACTCTTTGTAACTATTAATCAGATTATTAAAAATGTATTCAGAAACATAGGACTACACACACACATTTTGTTGTAGATACAGACATTTGAACCATATGATGTTGCGTTAAACAAAATGTTTCCTGCAAGTCTCCTTTAAGATTCACATTTCTCAATGTGACAGTTGTCAATGGTAATAGCTAATAGATTAATTTTGACTAAATGTGATTGCAAATGTTAAAATAGTGATTTATTTAAAGCTGAGTATGACTTATAGATCAATATTAGAGTGTAGTACAATAAAATGAACAGCGGGGGGCAGCAAACGACCACTTATTGGCTTAATATACCATTATTTTCATAATTTTCAGCTTTTTAACTGTTATAGAGGCAAATATTGTCCAATCTGTCTGAAAATTGTCATGCTTGTTTAGAGGCATAGTACACATGTTCTGACTTGTTTAAGAATATCTGAGCATTCATTGAATAGATATAGGCATTTTTTTCGATAATTATTGATCTAGAGAGTCCAGAGAATTGTCCTAGACTGGTTTGATTCTGATCGGGAAAAAATCCAGGGACTAGTTCGCAAAAGTAGGTTTTAAACATAATCACAAATATTTAATGAACGATTTGATTGACAGCAATACTTCTAGAAGCAAAGTTGTTCAGCATGAGGAGACCTATCATATTATATGTATATTTGGTTGATGTGTGCAACACCACGTGATTACAGAGCCATAAAACTAGTTAGCGCCAACTAGTGGCCGATTTCTTTCAAAATTCTTACAGACCTATAGGACCATGAGTCAAACATGCCCATCAAGTTTTGTTCTGATCGGCCTCCGTTAACCTTGTCTTATAGGTGCTCAAACTTCATTGGCCAATGGCGGCCATGTTTTTTGAGATACGCCAATGTCCTCATAGACATGTATAGTACCTTGGACCAAGACACTGCATACCAATTTTCAAGTTAATCGGACTAGCGGTCAGGTGGTTATAGCCATTTTCATGTTTTTTTCGTGTTATAGCGCCACCAAGTGTTCAATCGTCACGATTCTTTTATCGTAACCAAAGACTCAGCCCATACACATGTGTACCAAGTTTGGTAAAGATATCTCATTTTTTTCTTGAGTTATAGCCATTTTAGTAAAATAGGCTCCTCCCACAACATTCGTTTCCCGCCCCTTATGCCTGGCTCACACTACAGGAGTTTTAGGCCGATTTATGGCCGATTTTCCCCTCCCGAGATTCTGAGAAAAAATCTTGTCCACGACCTCGATCAGTTCCGATGTTCGGCGCAGATTATCTGGTAATGTGAGACGTTCACAGATAAAATCTTGCCCCTCCCGATCTGCTCTCACACAAATCGGGCTCGCCCCGATCATATCAAACATGTTTGATATTTATCGGGATGAGCAAGATTGTAATAACGTCAGTACTGTCACAATAGCCAATAGGAAACAAGTCTACGACTATGTATGTGCGCGCACGCTGTGTGTGTCTATGTGCGCGCGCGCGCTGTGTGTGAGAGAGAGAAAGCTGCAAACCATTGTTTCTTATAAGTAGACACATTTCATAATACATAGCCTACTATACTAGCACCAATTGTATTTTCATATTACAGCACAAATATACACTGTAAAAGGTGACACTGTCGCTTTTGAACTAGGCAGGCAATATTATAACGGTAAACATTCTAGCACACTATAGCCCTATTCGCACGGGTTTAGTAGGCTATTATCTGGGGACATCTGGTGATTTGTATTAATTGCAGAGAATGTCTGTGATCTTAATCCCGTCCGAATCGGCCATGTCTGTAATATGTAAAGTAAATATTCCCCTGCAAATGACCTACCATATTTCGCCAAACACAGAGGCCCTGTGATAATATTAGTCCCGTGCGAATCAGCATCTCTGTGATTTGGCCGGGTTTAGGCGGATCGTATATCATTTTTGCAAGGTTTTTGTTTCCTGTGTGCATTTTTATCTTTAACGAAGAATGGCGCTAGGCTGCATAAAATGCGCACCGTTATGATTATACTTTCACTTTAGAATGAGCATCAATTTGGGAGTAAATTGCTTGAATGGTGTGTTTAATATTCTTAATGAAAAACACAAAAACAGAAAATGACAATGACAAACTCGCTTAAATGGGCGCTTTTACATTTAGGTTTGAAACTGAATCTTCCGCCGTATATATTATATTGCTCAGTTCAGTTTTTAATTGTAGCGTCTGTTCTCTAACTTAACTAAATTATTATTTTTATTACTATAAAACAATCAAAATGATATTGATACGACTGTTTATAATTTCATACATCTATAACGAAAAAAACATTAAGTCTTGACATCATATCCGGGAGATAAGTCAGTAAATTCGAGTAAAATCACAGGCTTTGCTTATCCCGTGCGAATGCGCCACGCAAAATTCAGATGTGGGGAGTAATTTCTAAATCACACGAGGTCCCCAGATAATACTAATCCCGTGCGAATACAAGGGCTTATGATGGTAGCCTAATATAAGGTAAATTTTACCTCCATTTCTCGCTGAAGAACTGACAGTCCATGTTGATCCCGTCTCCCCAACCATTTTCTCATCCACACTCGTTTATTCTTACGCTTTTGTTTTTTTTTTCACAACAAGCGATCATTATTGATAGAGCAAGTTTTCGGTTTACAGTATCCATTTTCCCCGATTCCGATCTGCTGCGTAGATCACGTGACGCGCTTCCTCTGGCACGATAATCTTAATAACATTTTGTAGTGTGTGATGCTTCACGAATTTCAAATCTTGTAGTGTGAGCATGTTTAAGATTTGAGGGAAGAAAATCTGCAAAGATTCTCCTGAAGTGTGTGCTGCAACCAGATTTTACAATCGGATAGGATTTTAAAACTCCTGTAGTGTGAGCCAGGCATTAGCGACCGTGAATCGAAATTTCTACTTTTTTTCGATAATTATTGATAGTCAGACTCCAGAGAAATTTTCTGCACTGGTTTGGTTCCGATCGGGCTAAAATTCAGGGACTAGTTCGCAAAAGTAGTTTTTTGACAAAATTCAAAATGGCGGAAAAATTTGCATACCGGAAATGGAATCGGAGATATACATTTTTTAGTCAGGTATTCAGCTTTCCAATGATATAAGACACTTGAGTGTACTACTTACGGTTTAGGAGTTATGAGCAGTTACGCGCAATTGATTGCTATAGCGCCACCTATTGGCCAATCGGGGTCATACTTTGATAACCTCTCCTCGATTTTTGGGCTACCATCTGACTAAGTTTCAAAGCTCCAGATATTAAGGTTTGGGCTGCACGATGCGTTTTAGCGGAGAATAATAATAATAAAAACCAATACAATTACAATAGGGTTTCAGCACTTAGTGCTTGAACCCCTAATAAGCCCCTCTCGTAATTATCAATCATAGCTGTAATAATGACCTATAGGCATTTCTATTCAGACTAATAAAACTCAACTACTAATAAACATGAATCAAAACGCTTTAAGTGATTATGTCATGATTTGTATTTAAATGGAAACACACTAAACAAAACATACATTTCTCCAGATGATGTTACTATCTAGGCTAGCCATCAATTTCATTATTAGGGTCACGTGATCGTTACTTCACCTGTTGGTCCAGGAACACGTCTAACACCTGCTTTTGCCGTGTCCTGCCACGCTTCTGTGACCAATGGTGCTGACTGTCCCTGGGCTGCTGTTGTCTGTTTTTCCTCGTCATTATGTTCTGTCACTAATGCTGGCTGTGTATCCTTGTCATGCTGCTCTGTCTGTTCCTCTCCTCCATCCACCTCCTCCTCCTCATCCTCACTATTACTAAGCCTCTCTTGCTCCCCTGCCATCTCTTTCACTCCTCCTTCTGTACTTTTCTTCTTAAAATAAGAAGAGATGTCTGTGGACTTTCTCTTCATTGTCTGAAAATTGACATAATATGCACCAGCTAACGTTAGCTAGGTAACGTTAACTCTTGTCAAAACGTGTCAAAGACACATCAAAAAGCTGCTGTAACAGTATACTGTAACCATTTGGCACTTAAAAAGCACGTCACGACACATAATTCCCCGTCTTCTTTTACTAAAGAATATTTTTTGACTTATTTACTTACCGGTAGTCTTCTTCATCTTCTAACTTCTTTTGAAATTGTTGACTGACGGGCACGCGCTGACCTGTACTGTTGCTGTCTGAGCGCGCAACAGCAGCATCGGGGGAGGGGCGGGCGGGCTGTGTGTGATCGAAGGTGTAGAGCGGCTTGCCTGCCTGGCTGTGCATTAGGGATGAAATGCATAACCGATGCTACTAAAATTTATACTGGCCAGTGGGGTGGCCAGTGGGGTGGCCAGGACACTATAGCCCCCTGGTGGCGCCACTGGGTAGGACGGCATGAATCGGTAAAAGTATGTAACACAGAACATTTCTTAAAAATGCACTCAGATACATTTGTACATGTCTACAGTTCTCTCCGGTTGCATACAATAGTTACTTTGACTTTTAGCTACGTGTAGTTCAATATACTCTGTTGTGAATCCGTCGTGAGAGGGCGTCACTATGTGACGTCTTTTACACGTGCATTTATAGTCCATCATGACCCTCTATGAAATCATTGTGAAATATGCAGAAGCTGCTTACACCTTGCATGGTTAATACTGCAATAATTAATTTAAGTGCCACAAGTAGTTTTTAAGGGTTGTGAATAGACGTCCACTGACGTCCCGTACACGTCCAGTCAAGACCCATACAAAAAAACCCTTTATGAAATACAAGATTTAGCCTATATTTAATTTATTTTTAATATAGGCTAAAATATATTTAAAATCACAAAGTGCTCTGTGTGGTTAAGTGATTGTGAATGTGAACCCACTGCATTTGAGTCATTATTTCAACCCGTTTTATGTATTCGTTGTTATTATTTTTATGGAATGTATGCATATACATATGTAAAACAGTAATATATCCTATCACCATTAAGTCTGACTTGAACTGTGCTGCCAAGATGTAGTAACAAAAGATATTAGGCTTGTTTGAGATGAGCAAAATCTGCGCAGAACCGATCACCGGTGATCAGCGCGAGATGCATGCCGGTTAGAAAAGTGTCCGAGGGCGGTCCGCCTTGCTCTGATGTCATGCCGACGTATGTCAAAAAACTCTCGCGAGCGAAAGGCGGATGTGTCGGATTCTGCAGTCGAGCGCAGTTGCTCTCCACCGACTGCGTGGAGCAAAAGCATGATGGGAAACGGCTTGCAGACGACCAGAGGTGGACAGTAACTAAGTACATTTACTTGAGTACTGTACTTAAGTACACTTTTTGAGTGTCTGTACTTTACTGGAGTATTATTTTTTAGGGATACTTTTACTTTAACTTCACTACATTTGAAAGACAAATATCGTACTTTTTACTCCACTACATTTCTATCAAGGTCCTCAAAGTCGAAAGTCGTTTCTGTAGCAGCTTTTAAAGTCGGTGGATGATTTTTTTCTTCTTTAAAAGTTTTTTTTTTTTTTGCAGACAGCCTATCAGGAATCACTCTTGTATAGCGTCATGTGAAGTTTCCCAACATTTTTTGAACACTGATCAGTTTACAGCAAAATGGAAGAAGGCGGTTCCTCTGCGCAGTGTGTGCACCCATGGCCATACTTAGAAAGTATGTTTCAGTTTTCTCAAAAGATTAAAGATTAGTTTAGTTGGCATACACTTTGATGCATGTCTCATAAAAGGTTCACAAATGTAAATGTCTGGGAGAAAGAGAAGAGTAAACAGTTGGGAGAATATCGTATGCGTATCAGAGTATAGGGTCCATGCATTCAGCCTTAAAGTGACAGCAGCTTTGTAAAGAGCTTCGTAACGTTTATACAAGAAATTGAAAATTTAAATATTTAAATACTTTACACACTCTACACCAGTGGTCACCAACCTTTTCAAGCCAAAGATCCCTGACCTCAGCCTTGATGAAAGGCAAGATCTACCTATAGATTTTTCATGGCCGATTCAGAGGTTTTTTTTATTTCCGAGACCATCTGTCGCTTTTTTTTTTCTTTATTTAAGCAAATTTATTTGTTGTTTATTTGCTCTATAACAGGCCAAACTGACCTTAAAAAAAATTGCCATTTGAAATGTGAGGCAACCACTGCATTTTAATTACGATCCAAACAAAGATACACATATGTAGCATGAGCAGTTGTTTTTTATTTAAATTATTGCATAATTTCAAGACTTAGAGTAAATACAGAATGCTCTGACTTTAGCTTTGTGAAATTGTAACATAAGACACACCTGCACAAAACAAAAACAGATGGACTGAATAAAAATGCTAATTCACTCTCTGACAGTACGAGGTGCTTATGGAAAACAAGCGTTTATTTGGGTACCGCTGTAAAATGCCATAGAAACTATTCTGAAGACAGTCAGTTTTGTTCAGGGATACATTCATGTAACCCCCCCTCCCCAATTCAATATCTATATTTTTCTTCCTATAGTTCAAGCTTCCCAAAGAGGATCTTGCTGGGCCTATTAGGCTGGTCCACTTCATGTGTTTTTACAGATCATATATTTATCTGATTTATAACCATTCCATTTACACTTGGCCACATAAATGTGTCTCCACAAAACGGATATAAATCCAATCTTCAATTCCCACGCTATATGCCTGTTCACATCATCATGTATATGAGTTCACATCACCAACATTTTATTGATCAACAGTTAATTCAAGGACCGCGAAATGAGAGAGAGAGTGGCATAAGAACTGATCATTTAGTTTCTTTACCTTTAATGATGATGATGATTGTGTATTGAGCGTCTGCAACTTTTACTTTAATTTGCGTCAGTTTGCTGAAGAGATATTCAGCTGATCGTCTGTGGCTATGCGTGCTGCAGTAGCGCTGTCCTATCTAACTATAACATCGGTCGATTTGTGCTGTGCGAATTTTGAGGTTGCAGAGAATACATTTTGGGAGCATATGTACCTATTTCGTGCCTTGATAATGTGTTTGTGTACACAGAGAGGCCGGATAGCTGGCCTGAATGGTTGTAGCCAAGTGTAAGCAAAACTCGCGTATCTGATATTTCACAGGGGTTTATTATCAGCATCGTCGATCCCACGCACACATGGGGGGGGGGCAGTTTGCAAAACACTCCACTAACAACAGCGTTACTGAACAGAAAATAAACAGTGCAAAGAGCAACAGAAATACACGCATACATGCGATATTCATAGCTCGCGCTCCATCCACGAACTGCCCACTCACTCATCAGCGAGTGAGTGAGTGCATGCGTTCTGCCTTAAAGGAGCAGTACCTAATTCTACTTGTTACATGTTGTTAATTATTTTTCGGTTATTTATCGGGAGCTACCGGGACAGTGATCAAGATCGACCAGTCGATCGCGATCGACGGGTTGGCGACCACTGCTCTACACAAATGTAAAGAAATGAGTTTAAGGAAGTCGTATGCTAGCATGTCGGACGGAGCATCACTGACTGGCTTAAACCACCATGATGGCATAGAGTGCATTTATACAACAATGCAACGATAATAAAATAATGCATTGACATAAAAAAGGAAATTTACTTTTGAAACTTAAGTACTTTTAAAAACAAATACTTCTGTACTTTTACTTAAGTAAAAATCAGTTTTTAGAACTTTCACTTGTAACTGAGTAATATTTGACCAGTAGTACTTTTACTTTTACTTAAGTAATAGAGTTGTTTACTTTGTCCACCTCTGCTGACGACACAGCTTAATGCTTATTGGTTTAAACAACCATGATGCATGGTTCTTTTTTAAAATGTTTGATATCATGTTTTTATATGTGAATATTCCCAAACTCTCTAACAAAGGCGATCTCTCTGTGGGTTATGTGATTGTTGTCATATTTATAAAAAAAAAAAAAAAAAAAAAAAAAAAAAAAAAATATATATATATATATATATATATATATATATATATATATATATATATATATATATATATATATAAAACATGTATGTAGGCCTAATTAAAGTAAAAATGATTGATAAACACGTCTTTCGAATGGAAATAAATAACAAAAACTTTGGGTGTCTTGTTCATAATAATTATTTTCATATAAAAGTAACAGAACTTAAATTACATCCAGTTTATCAGCAAAAAAGCGCACGAGTGTGAATCCCGCGATATCCGCCTCTGATCTCGCAGGTGTCGGATCCACTACGAGAAGAGAGAACTGTCCGGCTTGCCTGCACTTTTTTAACTCCTCCCCTCACTGCGGCCGCCTAGTCTCGGCTGAACTGCAGGCGAGGCGAGGCGCATCTCAAACAAGCCTATTAATAAATCTAGCGATATTTCAAAATCCCGCGATATTATAGATTATCTCGCGAGATAGCGTCCATGCGTCCGTTCTCCCGTTCCGTTTCTACTACCACGAGGAGAAGAGGACTTGAGGAGGTGAAGCGTAGGCTTGCGTTCCGTGTGGTTTACAGTGTTCCTCTTTTTCCCATGTTTCTTGAATTGAAGAACTAACGGGAAACTGGAGTGGGGGTGCGGCCGGCGGTTGGCAGCACTGGGTTGTGACTGAAGCTAGGATGGAAGGAAATGGAGTGTCAGGAAGTGATCTAGATATGGAGGAAGAGACTGATGGCGGGAGAAATGAAGTAAACAAAAATAGTAAGTGGACTATAGTGGAAAAAAGGAAAAGGAGGAAAGATTGGAGCCAAACATCAGGTAAGGAGGAGTACAAGGTAATGGTGAAATTTATGTCTGAGGCAGTGATTCAAATGAATCCATTGAAACTTACTAAGGCATTGAAAGAAACTATCGGTATAATTGAAGGGGCTAAAATCTTGCGAGATGGTAAAATGATTGTTTTTTGTAAAGATAGCAAACAACAGAAGGCTGCTGTAGGGATTAAAACCCTAGTTGGGCAAAAAGTGACGTGCAGTGTCGTGGAAGGAAAGAAATGGATACGAGGAGTAATCTCAGGTATTCCCACTGATATTTCAGTGGATGTAATAAAGAGAAACATCGCAGGAGCAAAGGTTATGGAAGCGAGGAGGTTGAAATACACTAGGAATAAAGAGAGACTAGATAGTCTTTCGGTAATGCTACGTTTTGATGAAGAGAAAATGCCAAGTAGAGTATTCCTAGGAGCAATGAGTTATGTGGTAAAACCGTATATTCCTCCTCCGTTGAGATGTTTCAAGTGCCAGAAGTATGGCCATGTGGCAGCGGTGTGTCGAGGTAAGCAACGTTGTGCGAGGTGTGGGGGGGATCATGAATATGGGGGATGTGAAGAAGGTGTAAAACCTAAGTGCTGTAACTGCGGGGGAGATCACAGTGCAGGATATGGAGGATGTCAAGTGAGGAAAAGTGCTGCTATGGTACAGAATGTCAAGGTATCGGAAGGAGTATCATATGCAGAGGCTATTAAACGAGTTAAGGATACAGAAAAAGCAACAGAAAAGATAGAAGTTCTGCCAAAGATAAGGAAAGAGAGTATAAAAGTGGGAAAGCAAAAGGAAGGTGTGGTAATTGAAGATAGGTTGGCATTTCTCACTTTCATTGCTGAAGTAGTGAATTGTTCGGCTCAGACAGAAATTAGGACTGAAAGAATTAAAATAATAATAAGAGCAGCAGACAAATATCTAAGTATTGATGGGGTAACGGTAGAACAGGTAAATGAGAAATTAAGTGTGCGTACTACTAACACACAGACAGAGCGTGGAGGGTCTTAATGGTAGTGACTCTCTTGCAATGGAATGCAAGAAGTCTTATATCTAATGGACAGAAATTTAAAAAACATGTTGACGATTTTAATGAAAAACCTCATGTAATATGTGTACAGGAGACATGGTTAAAGCCTAACGTCTCGGTTACGTATGGTAACCCTCGTTCCCTGAAGGAGGGAACGGAGACGTACGTCGGACGTACCGACGAATTGGGATCACTTCTGGGAGCCCCTATCAGCTTCGAGCTATCTAGAACCGGCCAATGAACAATTGGCGTGCGAGATTTGCATCTCGCGCTCCGCCCCGCGCCGCGGGTATAAACAGGAAGCGAGAGCGAATGCACGCTGTTTTTCACTGAGGAGCCAAACGTAGTGGCTCAACCTGCAGTGATGGTACAGCAACTGTGGCGACGGGACGTACGTCTCCGTTCCCTCCTTCAGGGAACGAGGGTTACCATACGTAACCGAGACGTTCCCATTCAGTCGGTCACGTTCGACGTACCTGTGAAGGGACCGGTTCAGGAATCGCAGGTCCAAGATCGGTCATAACCCGCCGCCTTTCTTGGGTACAATGAAGTACGGGCTGTAGAACCCGGACCTCATATCGGCTTGAGGGACCGGCTCTATCGCGCACTGGGGCCAGCGGCGGAACAGACAAACGAAAGATTCTCCCCCGGCCCTCCTCCGGGGGAGGGAGTGGTGCTGCAGCCATCTCCCTCAGAGCAGTTTCCTCCATCTCTGGGCGGCCCGTCTCAGGGTCGCTTGCGACGGCGCTTGCCACCTGGCTTGGCAGCGGCCTGAGCGGGCTGGACATCCTTCCCACGGCCGCCCCCACGCCGTCGGCTGGTGTTAGGCTGCTGCGGTGCCTTGGCGGGGGCGGAGGCGGCGGCGGGTGGACGTCCTCTGCGACCAGTAGCCGGAGGCGCTGCCGCCGGCGGCGGGGTGGAGGCAGCAGCGGGCCGCCGGGGCAGGATGTGCTTGATCGCCTCCGTCTGCTTCTGGGCGGCCGAGAACTGTTGGGCGAAGCTCTCGACCGCGTCGCCGAATAACCCAGCTGACGAGATGGGGGAGTCCAGGAACCGATATTTATCGGTCTCCCTCATATCAGCCAGGTTAAGCCAGAGATGCCGCTCCTGGACCACAAGTGTGGACATCGCCTGACCAATGGCCGGAGGAGCTCTGGGTCAGGCCTACCCTCATGCATGTCAAGGAGTGCTTGGGCCTGGTGGACCTGAAGCAACGCCATGCCATGCAAGGCGGACGCAGCCTGTCCGCAAGCCTTGTAAGCCTTCCCGGTCAGACCGGAAGAGAACTTACAGGCTCGGGACGGGAGACGTGGGTCACCGCGCCAGTTAGAGGCGGTCGCCGGACACAGTTGCATCGCGACGGCGTGCTCCACTGGCGGGATCCCCACGTAACCCTTGGCTGGTCCGCCGTCGAGGGTAGTGAGGGGGGAGGAGTCACTCGGCCGGTTTCTGGCAGAAAAAGGTGCCGTCCACGACCTCGTGAGCTCCTCATGCACCTCCGGGAAGAAAGGTGTCGGGGCGGGACGCTGAGAACCAGCGCGACCCGCCCCGAGGAACCAATCGTCCAACCTAGAGAGTTCGGGACACGGTGGAGGGTTCCACACGAGCCCAACCCTTTCGGCGGCCCGGGCAAGCATAGCAGTCATCTCAGGGTCCGGGGCAGCCGTTGCCACTCTCCCAGAGGGAGGCAGTACAGCTGACCCTTCATCCTCTGAGGACTGAAACTCCCCCACCGATGCAGCGATCGACATCTATTCGTCCGCTGGAGCTCCGAAAGTCACCACTGGTCTCTACCGGCTGCGGAGTTGAGGGATTAGGGGCCTGCGGAGGTTCACTCGGCGGGTTTGCCCTAAACGTAATCCTCAGATCACCCTGGCCATCCAAAGAAGCAGGTCCACCCGGGTTAGGGGTAGACCTGGTTCGTGGGATGGGTAAGGGGACTCCCCCAGCCCGGAGGTAGGAGAGTCTCGATCTTAGCTCCGATATAGTCATGTTCCCGCAGTGGGAACATGAACTATCCACAAACGCCGCCTCAGCGTGCTGTGTGCCCAAATACGTGAGACAGCGATTGTGACCGTCAGCAGGGGACAGGGAACGACCGCATCCAGAAACGCACGGATGGTAAGACATCTTGAAAAAGACATCACGTCACCCGTGAAGCTCTTTTGTGAGGAAACGCTCTGTGCTGAAGCACTCAGGGGGAAACGCGACAGCGCACGGGATTGTTAGTGCAGCCCGTGCCTGTACTCAGCAGGAAAACGCCCAACCAGACCAACAGTGTTGCTGTGACAACAGCAGTTTTCTCTGCTCGCAGAGGCAGCCGATGAGCCAGCGCGGATCCCGCTGAAGTGTGCCGTTCCTCCAACACGCGTCTCCTCTGGATTCTTCGGTACTCTAGCCGTCTTGCTGATAGCAGCGATATACTCAAAACAATGTTTTGGAGTCGTCTTCATATGCCGTTTGGCTCCGAAGTGAATGACAGCGTGCATTCGCTCTCTCTTCCTGTTTATACCTGCACCGCGGGGCGGAGTGCAAGATGCAAATCTCGCACGCCAATTGTTCATTGGCCGGTTCTAGATAGCTCGAAGCTGATAGGGGCTCCCAGAAGTGATCCCAATTCGTCGGTACGTCCGACGTACGTCGAACGTGACCGACCGAATGGGAACTTGAGTTTTGTGGTTCAGGGTTACTCAGTAGTGCGTAAAGATAGAAATAAAGGAACTGGTGGAGGTGTGATAACTTTTATAAAGCAAGGTGTGGTATTTCGGGAGGTAAATGTTAGTGAAGAACTTGAGGCAGTGGTGGTAGAAGTGAAAGCTGAAAGTCAAAATATTAGGATAATTAATTTTTATAATCCATGTAAAAGTCTAAATAAAGAGTTGTATAAAGATGTAGGAGGTGTTGGGAATTGTAAGATAGTTTGGTGTGGTGATTTTAATGCACATAGTACCTTATGGGGAAGCACAAATAATGATTCAAACGGGAATGTGGTAGAAGAGATTTTAGATGAAAATGATCTTGTGTGTCTGAATGATGGCAGTGTTACAAGGATTGATGTAGTCAGAGGAAGGCACTCAGTATTAGATCTAACAATTGTATCCAGTGGATTAGCAAGAAAATGTCATTGGAAAGTATGTGAGCAAAGCAGTATGGGTAGTGATCATTATCCTATTAAATGTAGTATTGGGATGGAAGTAGAGGAATGTCTTGAGGAGAACATTCAAAGGTGGAAATTTAAAAAAGCAAATTGGGAAGAGTTCAAAGAAGTATGCGAAAGTAAAATGGTAGATATGAAAGTAAATTTAGGAGACATAGAGGAACTGAATAATAAAATAAGTAATGTTCTTTGTGATACAGCTCATGAGGTAATAGGAAAAAATAAAGGTATAAGGGGTAAAAAGGCAGTACCTTGGTGGACAGATGAATGTAGGGAAGTAATTAAAATTAGAAACAAAGCGTTAAGAAAAGTGAAAAAAAACATATTTATTTGTTGATTTAATAGCATATAAGAGAGCCCAGGCAGATGTTAGAAGAGTAATAAGGGTAAATAAAAAGAATTATTGGAGGACTTTTTGTGATGAAATAGGTGAGAGTATAGATATTAGTGAAATGTGGAATATGATAAGAAAGATGGGAGGGATTCAAATGTATAAAGGTGTTCCCGTGTTAATAAAAGATGATAAATATATTACATCTAATGAAGAAAAGGCGGAGGAGCTAGTAGAATCTTTTGTAAAAGTTCATAGTGATAGTAACATATCAGATGATATGAGAACGTATAGAGAGCAAATCTTGAGTGAAAATCCCAATATAATGGTTCAAAGAGTGCCTGAGGGTGATGCAATGGATGAAGGGTTTACCATATGAGTTGAAACAGGTACTACAGGGGGTCAGGCTTTCATGATATGTTATGAAATGATAAAACATCTTTCAGACGTGTCCCTGAATTTTATTTTACTACTTTTTAATAAGATATGGGAAATGGGTAAACTTCCTTCGTCATGGAAACATGGTGTAATCATTCCAATCGCAAAACCTGGGAAGAATCATTCATTAGCGTCTAGTTATAGGCCGATTGCATTAACGTCAAATATGTGTAAGTTAATGGAAAGAATGGTAATAGGCAGATTAAATTATGTTATAGATAAGGAAAATCTTTTGTGCTCTCATCAAAGTGGATTTAGAAAAGGACGTAATACTATGGACTCAGCTATATGTTTAGAGTCTGAAATCAGAAAGGCAATGGTGAATAAAGAAGCGCTAGTTGGAGTATTTTTTGATGTCGAAAAGGCATATGACATGTTATGGAGAGAGGGACTTTTAATTAAGTTAGAAAAGATGGGCATTAAAGGAAAAATGTATAATTGGATAATGGATTTTTTGTTAAATAGGACCATTCAGGTTAGGGTTGGGACAAGTTATTCTAAGATTTTGTCAATTGATAATGGTACACCACAAGGAAGTGTGTGTAATCCAGTATTATTTAATATCATGATAAATGATATTTTTTCCAAAGTTGGACAAGGTATTGGAAAATCCCTGTATGCAGATGATGGTGCACTGTGGAAACGGGGTAGAAATGTGACATATGTGGAAAGATGTATGCAGAAAGCTATCATAGAAGTGGAAAAGTGGGCTAACAACTGGAGCTTTAGAATGTCTGTGGAAAAAACTAAAGTAATATGTTTTTCAAAGAAAAAGAAATTACCAAGTATTAAACTTAAGTTATATGATAAGGTATTAGAACAAGTCTCAGAATTTAGGTTTCTTGGGATCTGGATGGATCATAGACTTACTTTTGCATCACATATCAAGAAAGTAGTTGAAAAATGTAAAAAGGGAGTTAATGTTCTAAGGTGTCTTGCCGGAGTAGACTGGGGGGCAACTCGATATTCTTTAAAGAGAATTTTCTGTGCAATAATTAGGACAAATATTGATTATGGTGGCATAGTATACAGTTCAGCAGCGCCTTCCTTACTAAAGAAAGTAAATGGAGTACAATCCCAGGCACTGAGAATAGCATGTGGAGCATTTAGAACATCTCCAATCGCTGCTTTACAGGTTGAAATGGCAGAAATGCCTTTAGAAATTAGGAAAATGAAGCTGGAAATGGCGTATTGGTGCTCTGTAAAGGGACATATAGATGCTCATCCAGTTAAAGATGTGTTTAAAAAGTGTTGGGAACATGAATATACAAACTTAAATAGTTTTGGATGGAATGCTGATAAAGTTTCCAAAGATATTGGAATAGATGATATAGCCATGAGCCATACAGTAATTAAATCAATTGTACCCCCTTGGCTGTACAGAATGCCTTTAGTGGATTTACAATTAAACAATATAAAGAATGAAAAGGATAGGTATTTACCTATGGATATAACAGTGGTAAATTATTTGAATCAAAACTATAATAATAGTGTTCAGATATTTACAGATGGGTCTAAAAATCCTCAATCTGGATATACTGCAGCAGCAGTATATATACCTCATATTAAACAACGTACTGTTAAAAGGCTGTCTAATGATATCTCTGTATTTACAACAGAACTCATGGCAATATTCATAGCAATGATATGGGTGGAAGAATCTAATATTAGGAATATAGTTATATGCTCTGATTCATTATCAGTTTTGTGCAGCCTAAAAAGTGGAAAGTCAGATGCTAGACAAGACATCTTATACGACATATTACATATTTTGTACAGAATAAATCCACTTGATAAAAATATATCATTTTTATGGGTTCCAGCTCATGTAGGCGTTGAGGGAAATGAGATAGTGGATAAGCTGGCAAAGACTGGATTAAAAAAGGATGAAATTGACATGAAAATTCCATTAAGCAAAGCTGAAGCTAAGTGCATTATAAGGAAAGCTGTTATAAATATATGGCAAGACAACTGGAATAAGGAGTCAAAAGGAAGACATCTGTATAGTATTCAGGATAAAGTGGGGAGTGAAAGGAGAAAATATGGATCTAGAAGAGAAGATACAATTATTTCGAGACTACGCATTGGGCATACCAGATTAAATTATTATTTACACTTGATAGGCAAAAGTGAGACAGACGGGTGTATCCATTGTGGGGTGGCAGAAACAGTGGAGCATGTGCTTGTTCACTGTGAAGAATATAATACTGAACGGGCCCAACTTGTGGAAGAACTAAAGAAGCTGAATGTTCAATTAGCAATAAAAGATATATTCCAGAGTGCACAATCAAAAGTGTACCCTATATTATTTAAGTTTTTGAGAGATACACGTTTGTTATACAGAATATAAGGGATTTATACAGGTTTTTATTTTATTTTTATTTTTTTTATTAAATATATAGATAGTAGTTTTCCTTTCCATCATCCTAGTTATTCACACTCCATCCCAGTAGGTGGCGGAAATGCACCAAAAGTTGGTTTGCCAACCGCCATTAAACTCAAAAGAAGAAGAAGAGGACTTGAGGAGAGAGTTTGATATATTATTAAAAATCTACTGTTGGGTAAGTACATTTTGTAGTATTTGATCAATTTACTTGAGTTTTACTTGTTTAACATGAAGGAACCGAAAGAAATGATGCCCACGTTGTCAACAGAGAATTACTTGAGTTTTGGCTAGAATTAGCGCTAAAAGTTACTTTCAACTTAAACACGTTTAATTATACAGTACATTATTACTGTAACCTATTAATATAGCCTTTTGAGAGTTTCTTTCAGAAAGTAATGCTTCCATCCCCCACTAACACCCATTTAGAGCAGAACATCTTTTATAGAGTAAAATAAAATGTAATGCATGTTGATTACATTTTTCTAATGTTTAACTCATGATTCATTCATCTTGTTCCATGTTTTTTTTTTTTTTTTTATTGAGCTGTGAGATAATTATTTCAATACATTTTGAAAATAAGTGCATGTCATTTACCTCAAATTTTTCCTGTTATGTTAAAAATAAATATATTCTCTTCCCTCAGATGCTGTGAATAGGTGGACTCTGAGATTGATGCAGCAATGGCAGAACACCCGAATCCCTCTCCAGGAAGAGCTGTTGGTGATGGTTACAAAAAATTACAAACAAAATAACTACTTTAATGTGTTTAAGGGATAGTTCTCCCAAAAATGAAAACTGTCGTCATTTACTCACCCTCATGTTTCAAACCTGTATACCTTTCTATGTTCTGCTGAACATAAAGATGTTTAACCCTTGTTTAACCCTCTTCATTTGGGAATTACACTCAGGGTCTTTGGGGTCTCCACAGACCCCAGGCAACAAAATGTAATTTTGTAACAAAAATTGTAATTTTACTCTGTTTATTAATGTTTTTACTCAACATCTGTGCAGTTTTTGGAGAATTTATAATAATTGTTAAATTTATATAAATAAATTAAAACACAAATTCAATTTATGTAAAATTCACTTTATAAAAGACCCAAATTTCTAACTTTCATTCGTGGGGATAACATGGATAATTTGACTTTGTTTAGTGTACGATTTTTGCCCATCCTTTGGAAAATACAGTTTTATAATAATACAAAAAAAGACTTTTACCAGTAAATGGCTGCAAAGCTCCACTATTTGCTTACTATTTGACTGACTGAAAGACATTTTTCAGTTGGATTCATATCTAAATGTTATGAAATCACAATTACAACAAATAAAATTAAATAATTTTGTCAAAGTTTAGTATTTTTTTTGTACTGATTTTTTTTTCTTCAATGTTACATTATGATTAGAATCAAACCAGAGTCTTTAGAATTTATCATTTTATTTCAAACATCTGATTTTTTTATACTTCTACAAATTGAATGTACACTTCAGTTACTAACTGTAACAGAACAAAAATTAACAGAAATTACACAACAAATTATTAAAAAATACACAACATGAACATCAAAATGGTATGAACTGAACAGCAATAACAAATTGAACAAATATTCCTGTATGTGTGTGTTTGAGCATGATCATTTTGCATTGTGGATGTTTTATGCATTGTTGGAAGTGAACCACTTCATTTCTGCATGCGTGTTCTGTGTTGTTTTTGAGGATGAATTTTGTCCATTTTCTAAGCGGCCTGAGTGTGACTTTTTCACACGAACATAAAAACAGATATCAATCCAATTAATTGTTTTTATTTGTAGATTTAGAGAGTGTTGACAACCGTACAAAGTCTCATGCCATTTGCACAAAGGGAACATTTTTTTTTTTTAAATTTGAGCAAACGTCCCTTGGGGTCAGAAAAGACCCTAGAAGAATGTTTGTAACCAAGTAGTTCTCACCTCCCATTAACTACCATAATCATTTTTCCCTACAATGGTAGTTAATGGGAGGCGAGACCGGCTTGGTTACAAAAGAATTTTAAAACATCTTTGTGTTCAGCAGAACATAGAAATGTGGAATTCATAGGTTTGAAACGTGAGGGTGAGTAAATTAATTTTAATTTGTGGGTGAACTATCCCTTTATATAATGATAATTCAGTATTTTGTAATTGTTATTTTAGTTTGGTTAATGGATGTTAAACATTAAAGGGGTGGTAAAACGCATTCTTTTGAAGGCTTGATTGTGTTTGTGGGGTGCACTGTAACATGTGTTCATGCTTCGTTTTTAAAAAATTGCCTTATTTTTCATATATTTGACCTTTATTCTACACTGCTCTGTCCCTCCTTGTAAAACGGTCTGATGCTTTCCGGGTTGTATGAAGCCAGTCCCTCAAAAATACGCAATGGGCTCAGATTGGTTAGCTGGCCCAGTGTGTTGTGATTCGCTAACCTCAGTGCACGTTTGTCGGAAACGTCACGCCCCTTACCTTTACCGGTAGACTGTGCTTTGGCAGTAACATTATTAGAAACAATGTTTTCAATAAAACCATACCAATCTGAGCCCGAATCAGACCCAGAACATTTTAGTGAAGATGATCGAGCAGAACCTGTTCATTCCTCAAGAGTAAAGACTGCGGATCTATAGTGATCGCTACTGAATGGCACTGTTACTTTTGTATTTTTAGAACGATTATAGCCAAATATCTGTCGCAAGAACTAACCCAAAACGAACACTAAGCACTGGCTTTACAAGTAAGTTAGCCAAATCACACACAGAACCATGTTTAGCATGCCTGTAGATAAACAATACATAAAAACTCTAATCAAAGAATCATTTACGCTAATGCCAAGTTCGCTGTTGAGATTTTAACGTTAGTGTTTGTAACGTTAGGTGT
Organism: Gobio occitaniae; assembly: GCA_033150135.1. Taxonomy (NCBI): domain Eukaryota; kingdom Metazoa; phylum Chordata; class Actinopteri; order Cypriniformes; family Gobionidae; genus Gobio; species Gobio occitaniae. The sequence continues at coordinate 519,068 of JARQWZ010000153.1, forward strand.
TCGTCGGATAACGTTAAGTATGAATAAGCATTTAACAGACTGGCTTGCAGAACAGCGCTGTCATCTGATTACTTTCTTGCTACAACCTATTACAGGAAAACACATCGATGAAATATAAATCAGACTTACAGGTTGTGGCCCGTAAACAGCTTCTGTTTGTAAATCCAGCTTTCAGGACAAGCCGTTGTGCATATCCTGCATTGAACTCGCGAACATTGTGGAAGTTTTCCTCCGTGAAATGTACAGCGCGCGCGTCGTGCATTCACCCACTGGCAGTGTTTTTTTCACACAGCTGACGTTGTGCAAATCCGGCATTGAACTCGCGAAGATTGTGGAAGATTTCCTCCGTGAGATGTGCTGCGGGAGCCCCCGCGCGCGCCTGTTCCCCTCCGTCTCAAACACACATGTGCATATAACATGCTGTATGTTAAACGCTCTGCAACTCACCCCCGTCCCTATGAAGGCTGAACAGAGCAAGTACCCCAGACCTGCATTCCGGATGAAAATAACAGCGTTTCCTCTGCATCGCGGCAACAACACTCCAGCCTAACTATACCACAACAGCGCCGCGATACAAAATGGCCTCACCCCCCTTATTTAATATTCTCGGAGGAGGGGTTTATGTAAATATTGAGGCTGGTGATGTCACCAACCCTGGAGGAATGTCTGTAGTCGCCTACTGGCCGTTTGCTGTAGTTCTTGGAAACTGATTTCTTTAAAAGCAAATATCTCCCTTTGCTTTAAACTTTGAACGTTGTAACTTTGCAGATGTTGTTTATGCTCAAGCAGCAACATTACACGTTAGCTAAAGTTAGAATAGTGAAATCGTGGTTTACCACCCCTTTAATGAAAGAAGAAAATCTGTGGCTGTTCAAAAACAATAAAATGTTTTGCTAAATCAGAACATGCTTCTTTTTGCTTATGTCTACAAATGTGTTCTTGTTTGTGATGTACACGTGATTAAAACGTTTCATGGACGTTCAGGTCTGACTGGACCGATTTTGAACCTTTTTAGAACCTGTGAAAATGTGTAAACCAAGACATAATTGATTGCATTTTACGATGTTACACAATGGGTGTGTGATTATTTTATATGCAGGCTTATATATACACACTTAAATTATGCAGCAACACATTTAAACATCCAGAAGACGACGCATTTAGACGTCCAGGGACGCGCAGAAAAGACGTGTTATTCACGGCCAGATGACGTCGAAGACGTCCGTTCAACTTTCATTTTGGAACTATTTTTCAACCATGACGGGACGTGTCGGAGGGACGTCTTTTCAACGGTCATTAAACGTCATAATGTTTGCTGGGATATTTTACATAGGTCCACACATAGTTAAATAAACATACAGATTTTGCAGTGTGGAGAATACTGATAGCAAATCAATTTCACAATAAGTAGTACAGGAGCTCATTTGTGCGTGATTGCGTTTTAGCGGCTTTGTTGCCATAGCGGCGGAGTCTCGAGGACACCATGCGCTGTGCCGTGTGCCTGTAAACTTGCGCGTTTTTTAAAAAACATGTCGAGCTCGCGTCGCGTCCACCGTTTGAAAACAAGATCTCCAGATATAGAACTGAATATCAAAAAGGTATCAATGGGTCTGTCCAGTAACTCATGATGAACTTCAGGCCAACTGCACTCTTTATGAGAAGCATTTCAGTGGTTCAGACTGACTGACAGTGTTGCCAACTCTCGCGAGACAAATAAGCAACCGCAGCTTCCAAAACAAGCCCAATATTATTATATTATTTATTATTTATAATAAATTATTTTTTATCAATAAATGAGCAACATATTAAACTGAAACCTCTCAGAGTTTGAAAAGCAAAAACAGATGTAATTGTACAAAAATCATCAAATTGCAATAAAGGACACACAATATCCTCCGATCAGATGTGAACAGAAGAGGTTTGGAGATGGAAAAAGAGAAAAAGTGACATGAAGGCCAATTATGGTAACCCATAGTCGGAGTTAGTGCACACATATTAGGGGCAGTAAGTAACACACACACTGCAAACTGTGAAAAAGACAAGCCCTGCATCTAATTGTGCACACTATCTGCCCTAAATAGTACTGAAAATTACTAATGTCACACTATTTAGGATGGATAGTGTGCACATTGGGACACAAGCACTAAGGGAATGCTGCAATATAGCCACATATTTAAAATAAAATACATTCGAACCATACCTACTGTTATTATTAGTAGACTTGTTTTTTTTATAATAGCCTGTAATTTTAAATACATTACAATTAAAAAAAAAAATTTAATTAGGTGCCTCTCCTCCCTGTTTCCTCTCCATCTCTGTACATCTCTGCTGGTGGCATTGTTTGTAAAAATGTATACGTCTATTTAAGTCTACTAACTATCATTACGTGCATTTATAACGTCACATACCTGCACGTTGAATGTAATTTTTCTTCAATGAAGGGGAGATGAGGCGGGATATTTGAGGACGGATTACTACAGCACTGGTATCGTTGCACTGAATGGCTATTAGCTGTGAGAATACAGTGTCAGGCAATGTATTGGACAAAACGGTGACCATAAATGTAAAGAAACGAAGTTGCTTATTATATTTTCCTAACAAGCAACCACATTTTTTTAAATAATCCCAAAAAAAACGCAACCCACGATTTTTTAACGCGACTTGCCAAAAAAAGAAGCCCAAAGTCGCGTGTTAAACGCGGACTTGGCAACTATGCTGACTGACTTAAAGCAGCAGCCAGCAGCGGTGACAGACCGGTCTATGTGACACACACATCCCTGCTTCTAAAGGTATAGGCCTATAGTTTTTTTTTATGGATAATATGTAATAGAATATTCCATACATTATCAGAGCTTGGCAGACAGAATTATTATTTTTTTAGACAGGGTAATTAATAGATTATAGCCTAATAAATGTTTTATTAATTTATAATTAGGCTATATTAATCATACATAATAAATAATCCTGTCATATAAAGTTTATGACATTTAAAAAATATTTAGATAAAAATGGGACAAATAATTACCTAATAATATAGTCATAATTTAAGTAAATTAATAAAAAAATAAACATTTTTGAAATTCAAAAAAGTGATAACTGGTTCAGAATGGCTGCTTAAAGGGACAGTTCACCCCAAATTGAAAATTCTGTCATCATTTACTCACCCTCAAGTTGTTCCAAACATGTATACATTTCTTTGTTATGTTGAACACACAGGAAGATTACTATGGAAGTCAATGGTGCCCCCAAAGCAGCCTGGTTACAAACTTTCTTCTAAATATCTTCTTTAGTGTTCAGCAGAACAAAGAAACTCATACAGGTTTGGACATCATGAGGACGAGTAAATTATGACAGAATGTTCATTTTGGGTGAACTATCCCTTTAAAGTGCACCAAATAGGCTCTAAAGAGTTCTTTAGAAATAAATGAATGGGTGTCCCTTATTTGGCCACACTAAAGGTGGCAACCCTAGGTCAGACTATTGTGTTGGTAACTGGCTGTGTGATTTCGTGATCTGAGCATTTTAGGCCGAAGCGTGTGTCTTGTATTCAGGGCTCGACTGTGACATAATTGTGTGAAATAATATTTTCAGAGGTTTACATTGGCAGGCTTATGTTGTATCTATAGCCCTTGCGTTGAATACTTAGGCCTATTTTATATATATATATATATATATGCCTATAGTTGCGGAATACCAGGGTGGTCCAATGCGACTCCATAATGCCATAATGACGCCGCAAAATTCAAAGCACCTTCTCTTAAGTGTTGAGCGTCCCCATAGCACCTGCAACAGAAAATCTCTGGAGCCGCCACTGCTTGCGGCACCCTTCGTAGTGACGCAGTGACGCAATCGCACTTCAAATGCGGCCTTCAGAGGGTGCAGCCTTCACATTGGGATAGCCTTCGTAGTGCCGCTATGACGCAATCGCACTTCAAATGCGGCCTTCGAAGTGCGCGCCCTTCACTTTGGGACACAGCTTTTGAGTTGCTTTCGACTTGCGGCAGCCTTCGTCGCGCTGCTGTGACGCAATCGCACTTCAAATGTGGCCTTCAGAGGTGCAGCTTTAACATTGGGACACCCTTCGTAGTGCCGCTGTGACGCAATCGCACTTCAAATGCGGCCTTCAGAGGGTGCAGCCTTCACATTGGGACAGCCTTCGTAGTGCCGCTAAGACGCAATCGCACTTCAAATGCGGCCTTTGAAGTGCGCACCCTTCACTTTGGGACACAGCTGTAGACTACACCACTGCATACACTGGACGCGACAAAGCATCTGACACGTTGCGCGATCGCTTTTTGTAGGCTACACCGAAATAGAACAGAGCATCGATCGGGGATTTGTCGTGTCGCATCGTTAAACAGTAGACAGTACGGATTAAAATCGGTTCTTAAGTCTTTTGTCGCATCATGTCGCGCAGTTTGCGTTCAGTGTAGAAGAATAATTGCTACTAACGTCCTCCCAGTTCAATTTAAGAGGTTTCTTGTAAGGGTTTTTGAATATTTAAACCTTTCATGCGTGAATTATGATAACTTCATTCAGGATTTCTTTCCTGTGTTTTTATTATTCTTAGACATGAAAAACAAGATTTGAAATGTAATTGTTTTTAACATATATTTTTCAAAGAGATTTTCAGATGTCCTCTTGAGTGGACAGTATGTGGCAGTTTCCCAGACAGAGATTAAGCCTAGTCCTAGAATAAAATGGCCCTTTAAACCAGATTAGCAGAAATCTGCTTTCTCTGTCATGGTTTACAATAGTCCTAGACTTAGTATAGTCCAGAGTTTAATAAACTGGTTTCCTGGAGGAAGACTAGAGCTACTCCAGGACTAAATTAAACCTATCAGGAGACAGGTTTAACTTCAGATTACCAAAATGTTATCAAATGTTATTGCTTCATTTTAAATTGACTTGAAATAGTTACTAGAACTCACTTGATGTTTTCATTTTGAAATAACGGGGTGGTTTCCCGGACCAAGATTAAGCCTAGTCCTAGACTAAAATGGCCATTTAAATCAGATTAACAGAAATGTGCTTTCTCTGTCATGGTTTTAAAAAGTCTAAGACTTAGTCTAGTCCAGAATTGAATAGGCTAATTTCCTGGAGGAAGACTAGAGCAACTTTAGGACTATATTGAGGCTTAAATTAAACCTACCAGGAGGCAGGTTTAACTTCAGATTAATTTCATTTGGAGGACACATGGATTACTTGGACTATGTCAGTGATGATCAGCGCTTTCCACCAGCCAGGCAAATTCTTGCAGACAGAAATGACCCATTGCAACGTTTTGATGAAATAAGTTTTCAAGATCGTTTCCGCATGCATAAAGTAAATGCAGTGGAGATAATTTCACTCTTAGAACCCAGGCTTTCATCTCTGACCCAAAGAGGACAGCCTATTCCAGTTTGTCTCCAGGTGCTCATAACTTTAAGGTTCTTGGCATGTGGCACCTTTCATTGAGAAACTGGGGATTTATGTGGTGTCAGTGAACCAACAGTATGTAAAGTCATTCACAGAGTGTGCAGGGCCATTTGTGAATTAAAAACACATTACATAAACTTCCCTGATGCTAGAACCCAGGCCAACTACAAGGTACTATTCTATGAATATGGAAATTTCCTAGGAGTCATAGGTTGCATAGATGGAACCCATATTCCCATTAAGCGTCCCTCTACTCCAGATGCTGAGGAATACAGGAACCGAAAGAAATGGTTTTCCATAAATGTCCAAGGTGTATGCACTCCCCAGTTAGAGTTTTCAAACATTGTTGCACGGTGGAAAGGTGCAACTCATGATTCCCGAATTTTCCTCAAATCATCTCTGTATACTCAATTTGAAAGAAGAGATCATAATGGAATTTTGCTTGGTGACAGTGGGTATGCTCAGAAGGATTTCTTGTTTACGCCATACTTGCACCCAACAACAGCGGAACAACTGCGCTACAACCAGGCTCATATGCGCACAAGGGCTTTAGTCGAGCGCATGTTTGGTGTTTGGAAGAGTCGTTTTCAGTGCCTTGGGAGAACACTCAGATTCAAACCAAGTAGATGCTGCACTGTCATTATTGCAATGCAGATGTGCCACCATTTACAACAAACCAGAGAAGGACTTGCATACAGGGATGCTTTTGCGTTGTGCCACTTTAAATAGATATTTTTACATTATTTAACTTTCAACCACTGTTCAGATCTGATACATGTAATAATAAAACCAAATATTTGTTAAAAAACCACCACAACATCCATCTTTTCTTAATAAAACAATATTTATTTCACAGATTCATGTACTGATGTGACATTTGAGCCTGTTGCATCTCTCTCTCCTTCATCTTTATCTCCAGTTCTACTTGTAGTATCTTCATCTTCATTTCATGCTCCTCCTTAAGATACTGTTCATGAAAATCATTAGCCAACTTTTCCTGAACAGTGAGACTTTTCTTCTGGTTACCAGTACTGCAGACATTGCCACCCTTGCTTCTGAGGATGTGGAGGGTAAGCTGCTTTCCAATTCTTCAGTTCTGTTTTGACCTTCTCCTTGAAACATGAACAGTTCATATATGGTCAAATAAATACAGATTAAATGGGAAAATGTTTCACATCATATGACAGATGTTGCCAGTTAACAAAATAAATCAATTGACACTGAATTACTTTTTATATTTGAGTGATTTATTAAACTCAATCAGTTTAGATTTTCTTTGTTGTGGTCTTAATATATTTTAAATGAATAGTTTAACACAATACAGGTGATAATACAATATCACTCAATCATGTAATGCTGTAATAATGAAATCAAAGATAGTAATACTCAAATCCACCACATGGGTTCCCTCTAACTATAAACTCAAACCAAAACTTCCCAAGAATATCTTCACAGAAAATAAAATACACAAATTCTTATAAAGTGTCAATTTCTCAATTTCCAGTTATTGCTAGTGTTAGGGCACACTTTCGGGGTGAAACAATACACTTTAGAAAATCACACAAACACGGTAGTGGCACCCTACACAAACACAAAACAACTGTCAGCATTTTCATCAGGTGAATTTAAACTAGTACATGGAAATCAAATATAACATGCACATGATCCTATGCACATCATTAGCGTACATTTTGCACTTAAACATGACATTGGACACTTACCGAATTCTGTTTTACCAAGAACTCGTAACACTCGTCACATGCAATCACAAACACTCCGATCATCCCGAACCCTAACCATAAAATACACATTTTACATAAACAGGATGAAATGAACACCGCATATTACACTAGATTAAAGTATTATCATCACATTTACTCACGTAGATAATGGATTTAACCCAGGATGATACAAAATTCGGATTCATCTCTCATGCACTGCTTAAGCCATTTTTCTCTAACGCACTCTTAGCGCGTCACAGCCTCAGCGGCCACTCTCTTAAAGGGGAAGTACACTTTTAGTTTAGGGGCTTTATATTCTAATACCACCCGGTTACATTCTCCCCTGCCGACTGGTCACCGTCCTCGGTGACAGTGTAAGAATTTCTCAGCTCTTTGACGGCTTCTCTGAAGAACACTGTTCCTAAATTGGCTATCATTTGAGACACAGCATTGTGACTAAGGGCTGATCTAGGTTCGTGGTGTGAATTGGAATGTTGGCCTACATTAGATCTGGTACTCCTTCGAAGTGTGGGCAAACTAGAAACCCCACCTTGCTCCTGAAACCCTTCCCCAAGATCTATTCCAACCGGAACCTTGGGATCACAAGAAAACACCTCTGGAGCTCTCATCTCGGTTTCCACTTCAGTTTCAGTCAGTGCAAGATTTTCAGCTCCACTTGTGCCAGTACATTCCAAGAGCACTACTCCATCCTTCAAGCTCTCATCATCTTCATCCACTGTCGAAGCTCCATCCACTTCAACATTAGGCTCAACATCCTTCTTGCGAGCCACTGAAGTAGGAACATGCACCCAGGGTCTGAGATCTACCCGATTCACTCTTTTCATGGGCCCTCCTTCCACAGGCTCCACAGTATGAGTGGTCCCTTGAATCTCTATTACCCGGTACTGGGTCGAATGCCAAGCGTCCTGTATCTTATTCCTTCCCAGGGGTCGATTCCTTAGGTATACGATCTGGCCAACCTCAATGGACGGGCAATACACTTTATCATGAGAAAGCTCAATCCGTTCTGCTGCTTTTTTTTCAGCATAGACCTTGGCTCGTTCATGAGCCTCCTTCAGGCGTCTCTGATGGACTGCTAACCAGTCATGAGTCGGCTTTGCCCCCGATTCTCGTCCCACCAATGCGTCCACAGGCAAATGAGGGTCCACGCCGAACAACAGATAGAAAGGAGAATACCCTGTTGTTGAATGCGGGGTAACATTGTATGCGTAGACGAGCTCTGCCAGATGCTCAGGCCACCGTCTTTTGGTCTCAGGGGAAAGTGTTCGAAGCAAATCGTGAAGAGTGCGATTAAACCCCTCGCATTGGGCATTTCCAGTCGGATGATGGGGTGTGGTACGACTCTTCTTAACCCCATACAGCTTGCACAATTCTGCGATCACCTCACTTTCAAAATTTCGGTCCTGGTCTGAATGTAGCCGTTCTGGGACTCCAAATTTCATGAACCACTCCCTCAAGAGAACTTTAGCTGTGGTGTCAGCTTTCTGGTCCCGTGTCGCAAACGCTTGCGTGAACTTGGTGAACACATCAGTGACAACTAAAACCTTCTCCCTTCCATCAGTAGCTGGCTCTAGCAAAGTGAAATCTACTGCCACCACCTCTAGAGGCCGGCTAGCAAGGAAGGACTTCATGGGCGGGTGTAATTTAGGCTGAGGCATTTTCGTGAGAACACAGCGCTGGCAATTCTTGATCCATTGCTCAACGTCTCCATACATCCCCACCCAGTAACATCTTGGTTTCAGCAGTTGCAGGGTCCTTTCAATCCCCTGGTGCCCCATTCCAGCATGCACACTCTCAAGCACCTGGGTTCTTAGACAGATAGGGACTAACGGTTGTAAGCACTCCCCATGACGCATATCCTCCACTACCCGATACAACAATCCATCCTTTTCCCTTAGTCGCCTCCACTGCTTCAGCAGCGACCGTACAGATTTTGACAGGTTTTTTACTTCCAAGCCTGCAGGTTTACGTTTTCGGTCCCAAAAGATCCTGAATTCTTTCAGCACTGGATCTTGGCTCTGAAACGTGGCCAACTGCTCTTTAGAATAGCCAGGCCAAATAGGAGTATTCCCCTGTGCCTCAGTGCTTGCCAGTCCACCCGTTTCCATGGCACGCATCTGCCGGACTTTACACCTCTCAATTCCAGCGTGGACCAATTCAGCATCAAGAGCAGTCCCACGTCGCACCAGGCTACAAATAGTCACACAGTTGTCATATTCAACATCTTCCAGGTCTATCACGGGCTCCCCTGCCAAGGGCTGCCTAGACAATGCATCTGCAGCATGATTACACCGGCCGGGTCGATATTGGACATCAAAATCAAATGCCGCTAGCTGCGCCACCCATCTTTGTTCCAGAGCTCCTAGCTTGGCGGTGTTTAGGTGACATAGTGGGTTGTTAGATTAGATTAGATTAGATTAGATTCAACTTTATTGTCATTACACAAGTACAAGTACAAGGCAACGAAATGCAGTTTAGGTCTAACCAGAAGTGCAATAGCAGCAAGTGCAGGATATACAACGTTTGCATAAGTGCAGGACATGGATATGTACTGAATATATATAAATATATCTATAAATAGAAAGATGGTTATTACTATAAACAGAATTTACAGGTGAATATGTACAGTGAATAATATACAGATGGTTATTACTATAAACAGAATTTACAGGTGGATATGTACTATGAATATAATATAATATACAGATGGCTATTACTATAAACAGAATTTTACAGTTATCCGTGATGATGGTAAATTTCGAACCCAGCAAGTAACTTCTGAATTTTTCAGTTACTGCCCATTTGAGACCCAGCAGCTCCAATTTCATGCTGCTATAATTCTTGTCATTCCTTTCAGCATTCCGTAACCGTCGACTTGCATAAGAGATCACTCTTTTCTTTCCCTCTTGCTGCTGCATAAGGACTGCTCCTAAGCCCTGGTTGCTTGCGTCAGTCTCAAGGATAAATGGGGCAGAGAAGTCAGCAAATCCAAGCACGGGTGCACTAGTAAGTTTTTCCTTCAAAGCATCAAAGGATGCCTGACACTCAGGACTCCACCCACCGATCACCTTTTGGTTAACTTTAGCTGGTGGTCCCTCGTTCAGACACTGGTTGACTAAATCATGCAGCGGCCCTGCGATTTTTGAGAAGCCAGGGACAAATCTCCTATAATACCCACAGAAACCAAGGAACGACCTCAGAGCTTTCAGAGTGGTGGGTACCGGCCACTGCTTCACAGCAGAGATCTTGTTAGGGTCAGTGGCTATACCCTCAGCTGATATCTGATGTCCCAAAAACGTCACTGTAGATTGTAGAAAATGACATTTCCCTACTTTGACTTTAAGTCCAGTCTCCTGCAGCCTTGTTAACCAAGACCGCAACCTCACCAAATGCTCAGGAAATGTTTTGGAAAACACCAAGATATCATCAAAATAAACAAGCATAATCTGAAATATGAGATCATTCATGGTTGTTTGCATTAATCTTTGGAAATTTGCGGGCCCGTTGCAAACCCCCATTGGCATTCTCAGATGTTCATACAGCCCAAATGGTGTGGTAAAGGCAGTCTTGTGCCGATCCTTTTCTGCAACAGCCACCTGGTGATAACCACTGGCCAGGTCGATGCTTGAGAACAACTGGGCGCCACGTAGTACATCGAAACTCTCATCCACTCGTGGCAGTGGATAGGCGTCCCGCTTGGTTTTCAGATTTAGTTTGCGGTAGTCGACGCATAACCTAATACTACCGTCGGCCTTTCTCACAAGCACCACTGGAGATGCATAGGCACTTGAACTCTCCTGGATGACACCTTTTCTCAACAGTTGCGCTATATGTTCCTTGGCCTCTCTGAACTGGTTCGGCGGAATTCGGCGATATGGCAGGTTAACAGGCACATCATCCACCAAGTTAATATCATGCTGTACTCTGTCCGTAAATCCAAGATCCTCTTCCTCTACGGCAAACACATGGGAGAATTCAGCTAGTAATGCTTTCAAATCTGTTTGCTGCTCCATCGTACCTCCGATGTCCAGCTGGGATACTACTTTGGACCACGGATCCTGCCTTGATGGTGATTTGGCCCCAAAAGAGATCTCTTCGGAATTGGCAGAAATACGTTGGAATGTTACTTCGTGTCCTGGGTCCTTATCCACCACCTTCACTTGTGACAGAACACCGATGCGAGTCCTCGGGTGCAGCCACACATCTTCACTAGACAGGTTAAGAACTTGGACAGGGCCCTCGTAATGGTGTGAGCTTACCACAGTCGGCATAACCAGCACACCTGACAAAGCGAAGTGTGCTGGCTCTAGCAGCCACTGGTTTTCACCTTCCGCACTCACTGTCCACCCTTTTGCCATTACTGTAATTATGGAGCCCGCTGGCACATGGACCATACTCCTCCCTGACACCCGGGCCACCCGACTCTTAAGAACATCACAGGTCTGTACTTGCTGGAATGCGTTCCTCCAATCAGTCTCTAGCCCCCCTTCCCATGGAGCATCGAATTCAGACTGCACTATCTGCCGGCACTGACTTATGATGTTCATCCCCACAATACAGGAAACAGCTTTTGAAGAGAGCGGAGGATCCTTTACCACTAAGAAACCACAATTTGGAATTTTCCTGCCCATCGTCTCTACCTCTAGCTCAAGATATCCCAAGTACGGGATGTCCAGCCCGTTGGCAGCAGTAAGCTTGAGCCACCCAGTGGTCGACAGCATGTCTTCATCATCACCCCCAAGTGCTGTCGAAAGAAACTTTCGGATATCGTACTCACTTGGCTGCCCGTGTCCAATAGACAGGATACTTCTACACCAAGAACCTTAATGTCTACTTGAGGACATGTCCCCACTGCCCGCTTCAGCAATTCTTCATGACTTGAGTCTACAGGTTGGCCCCGGATTGCTTGACTCACAGCAACCCGGGCGTCCCATTTCCCGACTCACTGGAACGGGGTGCAGGTTTCTTAGAGTTCCGTCTCTGGGGACAATTTCTCGCAATATGCCCGGCTTCCTGACATTTCAGGCATATGGGCTTGCCATCCTCAGTGAATCGTAACTGGGCTCGGGTGTTGTTCCCCCGCAGGCCTCCAGCCCCCGGCTGCTGTGTCATTAAGCTTTTAACGGCCTGTGTTAGCTCAAGGATCTGCCTGCCCTGTTCAGTGACTACATCCATTACTTTGGATAAAGTGTCGGGGTTATGGCCCATGGCTTTCATTTCTGCACAATGTGCGTTTTCACTGAAGGAGCCATAAGGACCACTTCGACTTTTAGGAGTTCGAACCCTCCCAGATGGCTCCTCCCAGCCCCAGAGATAGGCTTCCTCCCTCACTTCTACCATAGAAGACTCAGGCTTGTCCCTTACATATCGTCGAAGTTCCCGTCTGAGGGCAGGGTCTCGGATGCCCTCTACAAACTGGTCTCTTAGCATTATCTTTTCATCTCCCACAGCCTCTGGTGCACGCTTAGTAATCTGACCCAGAGCATGAGCTAGTGCATGAGAGAAATCACGAACATCCTCCCCCTCTTTCTGCTTACGACTATAAAAGTCCTGGAGGAGTTGGGCACTACTGTGCCTATCAGTGAAAGCCTCTCTAAGGTAAGTGAGTATGTCAGTGGCTGTATCAGTGTCTACATCGCTTCGCAGCCGAACCTCTTCTAAAGCGGCACCTCGCAGCAAAGACATCACAAAATCACACTCATCATTTGGTGTCAAATTTCGGGCTCTTAAAGCACGCTCAACCTCTTCTACAAACTCATCTACTGTTTTCCCATCTTTTTCACTGTGAATGGCCTGATGTGACGTTCTCGGGGTACATAAACATAAGTCTTATTAAGCCCACCCTTCAAAGACTCAAGAGTGGCCATTGCTTCATCGTGCTTTTGACTCAGTTCTCTCAACTTCAGACGAATGTCGTCCTCTTCCCCCTCTGAATGGTCAGACATGTTGCTAGTCAAAGTCTTGAATGTGGCAGCAAAAAGGGACAGTTCGTGCCTACTTCAGAAATCCACGGGAAACACACGTCACCACTGTGTCCACTCTGTCACGTCCTGGCCACTTCACCTGTCCCGTCTGCACTGCGTTGAACACTCCGTCTGGCCGTAGCTAGCTCCTTCCACACCGGAGGCCTTCACCACTACCGTGTTTGCTCACTTGTGTGCCACTAACACTTAACCGTCACTGGCAATATTGATTTATAAAAAGACCCCACTCCTGGTACCAAATTTTGTTGCCAGTTAACAAAATAAATCAATTGACACTGAATTACTTTTTATATTTGAGTGATTTATTAAACTCAATCAGTTTAGATTTTCTTTGTTGTGGTCTTAATATATTTTAAATGAATAGTTTAACACAATACAGGTGATAATACAATATCACTCAATCATGTAATGCTGTAATAATGAAATCAAAGATAGTAATACTCAAATCCACCACATGGGGTCCCTCTAACTATAAACTCAAACCAAAACTTCCCAAGAATATCTTCACAGAAAATAAAATACAAAATTCTTATAAAGTGTCAATTTCTCAATTTCCAGTTATTGCTAGTGTTAGGGCACACTTTCGGGGTGAAACAATACACTTTAGAAAATCACACAAACACGGTAGTGGCACCCTACACAAAAACAAAACAACTGTCAGCATTTTCATCAGGTGAATTTAAACTAGTACATGGAAATCAAATATAACATGCACATGATCCTATGCACATCATTAGCGTACATTTTGCACTTAAACATGACATTGGACACTTACCGAATTCTGTTTTACCAAGAACTCGTAACACTCGTCACATGCAATCACAAACACTCCGATCATCCCGAACCCTAACCATAAAATACACATTTTACATAAACAGGATGAAATGAACACCGCATATTACACTAGATTAAAGTATTATCATCACATTTACTCACGTAGGTAATGGATTTAACCCAGGATGATACAAAATTCGGATTCATCTCTCATGCACTGCTTAAGCCATTTTTCTCTAACGCACTCTTAGCGCGTCACAGCCTCAGTGGCCACTCTCTTAAAGGGGAAGTACACTTTTAGTTTAGGGGCTTTATATTCTAATACCACCCGGTTACACAGAAGCAAATAGAAGTTTGAGAGGAGAGAAACAAAAGCCAAAATCAAATTCAAATACTTAATATAGGTGCATGTGATCCATCATCTGAACTGTCCAGATGGTCATCATCTGGTATGTTCTCCAAAGGTTGCTGATTCTCCAGTATTCCTGTCAGTAACTCATCCAACACATCACAGTCTTTATTTGCAGGTCCTTCGCCAGTCTTAAACCTCTCTCTTCGAGCTTCAGCAATAGTTTTTTTGAGGTTTATTTTGATATTTTTCCACAACACCTGTATTAACTATTATAAATACAACAGTGATTTTAAAAAGCCATAATAAAACTAATGATTCTTACCTGAAGTTGTTGTATTGTTTTTGTAGGTGTTTGTTCATTTGCATTAAATTCATTACAAATAGATGTCCAGGCATTCCTTTTCTTTGATTCAACAGCTGATTTGTGCAGTTTATCTTCGAGAACAGGATGTCTTGAAACTATTTGCTTTAAAAGACTTCTCATTTTCAGAAAAGTTCTTTGATCTCTTTTCAACTTCCATTGCCATTTGCTTCTCAGTTGCATACAATTTTAAACTTTTCTTGGTTCATTCCATGTTTTATAGGCAACCTCAATCCAGCTAATCCGGATTTGCACAAGTGGTATTAAATTAATCGAGTGTATTTAATGCTGCCTTCACGTGCTATCGGAAATGTGATAATTACGACTTCTGAAGTCGTGATCACGAGCTCATTGCATTCAAGTTTCAAAATGTGAGGGCGTTCATGTGCAATTTTTACCTAGGAAACTCTTATTTACGATAATTCCGAGAGCACGTGAAGGCAGCATTAGTTGAGGACTCCATAGTCCAGGTGTTAATAATCTGTACTTAATCTGTGTTTCAGAAAGCCATTTTTTAAAACATGATTAACTATTCTAGATTAAGGCCTACTCCTGTCTTAATTTAATCTTGGTCCGGGAAACCACCCCTTAATGCAGTGGTTCCCAACCACGTTCCTGGAGGACCCCCAACAGTGCACATTTTGGATGTGTCCTTTGTCTGACACACCCACATCAGGTCTTGGAGTAGCTACTAATGAGCTGATGACCTGAATCAGGTGTGTTTGATTGAGGAGACATGCAAAATGTGCACTGTTGGGGGTCCTCCAGGAACGTGGTTGGGAACCACTGCCTTAATGTATTAAAGGGTTAGTTCACCCAAAAATTAAAATTCTGTCATTAATTACTTACCCTCATGTCGTTCGACACCCGTAAGACCTCCGTTGATCTTCGGAACACAAATGAAGATATTTTAGTTGAAATCTGATGGCTCTGAAAGGCCTCCATTGGCACAATGTACGGTTCACTCTCAAGACCCTTAAAAGGTACTAAAGACGTCGTTGCAAAGTCCATCTTACTACAGTGGTTCTACAATAACTTTATGAATCGGCGAGAAAACCCTAAATAACGACTTATATAGTGATGACGATTTCAAAACACGGAATCATGAAGCTTCGAAGCGTTATGAATCAGTGAGTCGAATCAGCAGTTTGGAACGCCAAATTTCAGCAGTTTGGCGGTTTGACACGCGATCCGAATCATGATTCGACTCAATGTTTAATAACGCTTCGAAGCTTCATGAGGCCATGTTTTTAAATCGTCATCACTATATAAGTCGTTATTTAGGGTTTTTTTGCGCACAAAAACTATTCTTGCCGATTCATAATGTAGCGGCCCCTCGGATTTATTGATCAAGACGCAGAGAGTTTCAAACGGGTGTCAATTTATTTTTCCTCTCGACGAGCACCATGCAGCACAATCACCATGAACACCGTGAAAACTACAGAATAAAACATAAGAGATACAAAATGCTTCTATGTAGCTTCACAAATAATTTGCATATAAAATGTTCCCATATTAATAATTTTTACATCCAATACAAACCATTTTAACTAATGACCAATATGAAATATGAAATTACATGTGTTTTTAAGCCTTTATGATAAATAAATATCACACGCTTCTTTTAAATGAAATACAATGCATTATAATTGTTCACAGAAGGAATATATTGTTTTTATATTGATGACATGGCAGGGGTGGGCAACTCCAGTCCTCGAGGGCCACTGTCCTGCAGAGTTTAGCTCCAACCCTGATAAAACTCACCTGCCTGTAGCCTTCTAGTAATTCAGGAGACACTGATTAGCTGGTTCAGGTGTGTTTGATTAGGGTTGGAGCTAAACTCTGCAGGTTGCCCATGCCTGAATTAACCCATAAACAAATAAAGTAATGACATTCTCTTTCCTTCTGAAAGGAACAAAACCCCTTCTGATAATAATACACACTCCATACATTTTCCTTCATACCTCATTCCGCTCTCCAAGGGCGCTAATTAAAGTGTATCCGCCGTCATCTAGCATGCTCTCTAGCTCGACACACTCTCACAGTTTGGAACTCTTAGAAATAACATGCACAAACAATACAAAATAATAAAGTAAATCACAATGTAAACTCTTTCTTTACAAGATTAAAAAATGGATGAAAATGATAAATAACTCATGTGTTTACAAGTTTTACCATTTTTCCGACGATGTGCGAGCACCACATTGTGAAGAGTAGCAGGAAATTTTGCGTCACAAAAAAAAAAACCGCAGAAGAAGAAAACGGCCCGTTTTTCAAAATAAAAGCGGAACGGACAAGGAGACACTGTAGAACTACAATGTCATAAAATAACATATAAATATAATACTGTGAATATTAATGCGATTTATCAGACATTTACACTCCCACCAAATCCTAGTACAATGAATGAACAAATACACTGAGTAAATGAATGGTACAGGATTTCTTGACTCTAAGAAATGAGTAGCCTGAAGTTAAGCAATCAGAGGTGTAACTATAGCATCACACATAATAAAGCAGTGTGTGCAGGGTTGTCAATTGCTTTCTTCTAATCAGTTCTCAAAGAGGAGCACCAATTTTTTGATTGGTCTCTCAATAACTGAGGGCTTGGAGGGAGGGTCTTGTTTTTTATGAGGTTTCCTGTCGCCAACTTGCACTTTAACTCGACGAACTAAGCCATCACCGCTTTGAACAGTCTCAATTACTCGTCCAAGTTGCCACTGATTTCTTGGGAGGTTGTCATCTTTAATGATGACAATATCATTCACTTTGAGGTTGCGCTGAGGTGAGTGCCATTTCTGTCTCATGGATATGTTCAGCAGATACTCCTTTTTCCAGCGGCTCCAACATTGTTCAACAAGATACTGAACTCTTCTCCACCTCTTTGTCACATACAGGTCTTCCTTGACAAATACTCCAGGAGGTGGAAGCGCAATTTTAGATTTCATCATAATGAGGTGATTCGGTGTTATAGGCTCCAGTGCCCGAGGATCATTCATTCCATCCACTGTTAACGGGCGGCTGTTCACAATAGCCATGGCCTCATATAGCAGTGTTCTGAGGGAGGCGTCATCAAGTCGACCTGGGCACTGTGCAAAGGTGGCATTCAGCACATTTCTAACAGTTCTGATCTGGCGTTCCCAGACACCGCCTGCCTGACTGTCAGAGGGAGCATTAAAGACAAATTCACACTGCTTCTCAGTCAGGAAGATTTCCAGTAGCTTAGTGTCACATTGTTTAAGTGCTTCCTTGAGCTCATTCTTGGCGCCAGCAAAATTAGAACCTTGCAGGGGCGTAAATTTCATCTAACAGTTGGGGGGGACGATAAACATGAAATTTCTCAAGAGCAATTTTTGAAGGGGACACAAATAACACAGCCAAAATCGTACTTGTTAGGATATGTGTACCACAAAAAAAAATAAAAAATACATTTTGTGCTTATTTGGCGTTTTGGTGCACTGAAAAATGATCTTATGTCCGTTTTTCTTTTCTCTGTCATATTATCTGACCAACAACACAGCGATATTTGTTTAAATATGAGTAAGGTTCACCACACAGTCATATTATAATTATTAAATTATCTTGCATCCTCCACATAGTATTTTATACTATGATATTCAGATCTTTAGATATTCAAGTGCAGCAAGCCTTCTGATCTGCCACTTATTATCATATTGAGCAAAACCCAACACAGATCTGGCGGAGCGGCCGTCCACATATTAGGTTTAGAATTAGCGCCAATTCGAGGGCGGGTTGCTTGAATTATGGGTTCATTAGCCTATTATTCTTAATGAAAAACACAGCAAGAAAACAATAGCAATGACACATTCCCTTAAATAGGCACTTTTACATTTATTTTTTAAACCAAATCTTCCGCGATCATCTTGTCTGTCAGCTGTGATCTAGTGATGAATGAAATCACG
This sequence comes from Gobio occitaniae, assembly GCA_033150135.1. Lineage (NCBI taxonomy): Eukaryota > Metazoa > Chordata > Actinopteri > Cypriniformes > Gobionidae > Gobio > Gobio occitaniae. The sequence continues at coordinate 537,622 of JARQWZ010000153.1, forward strand.
TTCAGTTTTTAATTGTTGTGTCTGTTCTCTAACTAAACAAACTGATTTTATTACTATAAAAATTTAAATGACGGCGACGTGGGCAAGTGATATTAACAGTGTTTTGCCTAATCTGTATTAAAGAGAAAAGAGTCACTTCATCTGATGTTTAAAGTGAATAAAATAGCATTGACAGCTTACTGGAGTTTCACAACTGCTGTCTGAAGAGCTTTGTTCTCTCCCCAAACTTGTGTGGTAGTTTTTTTACGTTCTATGGGTAACGTTACTTGAGGTGCGCGGTGGATCAAACCACTGTGGGGCAAGAGGGGAGGGGGGGACTCAAAATGTTTCTAAACGTAAACGCATTTTTTGTCCCGTTTGCTTTTGTATTGTTTTACTACTTACACATTCATGTTAAGTATATATTATTATATTATTTACAATACTCAGCATGGTTTTTAGGGGGGGACAACCCTCAGATTGGGGGGGTCCTGTCCCCCCCGTCCCCCCCGTCCCCCCCGTGATTTACGCCCCTGCAACCTTGGTCACAGCGTAGTTGCACAGCTCCTCTCAGGCTGATGAAGCATCTCAATGAGTTGATGAATGAGTCTGTTGACAAATCTTCAAGCATTTCAATATGAACAGCTCTAGAGTACAGACATGTGAAAATCAAGCCGTATCTTTTGCATTCTTTGCGGGCCTTCTTTACAATAAAAGGTCCGAAACAGTCCATGCCGCTGTGTGTGAAAGGTGCTGAGGCTTCAACGTGTTCTTTGGGAAGTTCGGCCATTTGCTGTCTCTCTGTTGGCCGTCGCAGTTTCCTGCAAAACACACAAGTGTGTATCAGCTTTGCAACCATCTTGCTCCCACCAATTACCCAGAATCCATTGGCCCGAAGCTCCATTAAAGTCTGGCTTCGACCCTGATGGCATGTCTTTGCATGGAAATGAGACACAATCAGCTTGGTGATGTAGCTGTTATTTGATAGGATGACTGGGTGCTTGACTTTGTGACAGAGCGATGACTGTTTCAATCTACCACCAACACGGAGGAGACGGAAAAGAGAGCTTGAGTTTGGAATGTCTTTTTTACCCTGAAGCATCTTTATCTCCTGGGCAAAGGCTTGCTGCTGTACAATCTTAATCACTTCGTCTGCAGCCTTCTCACGCTCCCTAACAGTCATATACTCACGGTGTTGTTTTTGTTTAGACCCCAGCCTATTAATTCTTACCACCACCTTAAGAATTGTTGTCCAGGAGGAAAACTGACTCAGACGCCTAAGGATGTCATTGCAGTTTTTGACTTCTGTTGCAAACACCTGAATTGTCTTGACTTTAGGATCACCAACGAGTAATTCTGATGGGTTGCTGGGAGTTAGAAGTAATTGACGCTCCCAGAGAAACTTCGGTCCTCGCAGCCAGTTCGTTGAATGAATGTCTGAAGCATGAAGACCTCGGGAAGCATGATCTGCCGGGTTTTCTGCGGTGTCCACATAGTGCCACTGACTGGGATCACTGTTATCCCTTATCAGCTGAACACGGTTCGCAACAAATATGTGGAACCTACGGGCATCATTGTTAATGTACCCAAGCACAACTTGTGAGTCTGTCCAGAAAACCTCTTCATCAATCTTTATGTCAAGTTCACCTTTTAACATGACACTGAGTTTCGTAGAAACCACAGCTGCTGCAAGTTCTAGTTTTGGGATACTTTTGACTTTTGAGGGTGCAACCCTTGCTTTGGCCGACACGAGACTGCAATGGACTTCATCTTTGTCATTTTGGTACCTGAGGTAAGAACATGCGCCGTATCCCACACAGCTGGCGTCCGAAAAATGGTGCAACTCCACTCTGACAATGTTATGGAAGTCATATGGGTGGTAACATCTCGGAATTGAAACCTCTTTCAACCTGTGAAGCCCATTTATCCACTCCTCCCACCGTGGCCTCAAATCTTCTGGGAGTGGATCATCCCATCCGATGCCTCTGTGACACAGCTCTTGAAGTATACGCTTTCCAGTTAGGCTGAATGGAGCGATGAACCCAAGTGGGTCATAAAGAGAGGCAATGACAGAAAGGCAACCACGCCGGGTTGAAGGCTGATCTTTCAAGCTGCTGCTAAAGCTGAAAGTGTCAGTTTTAATCGACCATTGAATGCAGAGTGCACGCTCTGATAGGGTTGGATCCAGTCCTAGAGGTTCGATGGTTCCTGCTCTTTCTGAGGGATCTAAGCAGGCGAGGGCTGCTTCCTCATTTGAGTTGAATTTATGGAGGCGTAGGCCTCCCCTTTTGCACAACTCCTGTGACTCAGTAATCAGTTTCTTGGCTTCCTCAACCGATGGGACGCTGACTAGCCCGTCATCAACATAAAAGTTTTTCTCCACAAACGTTGATGCTAGTGGATAGATAGCTTTGTGCTGCCGGGCCAGATGTTTCAAGCCAAAGTTGGCACATCCCGGAGATGAGGCGGCTCCGAAGAGATGAACCGCCATCCTGTATTCCTGTGGTTCTTTCTCCAAATCTCCACCTTTCCACCAGAGGAATTTCAGATAATTCCGGGATTCAGGAGTGACGGAGAACTGATAAAACATTATTTCGATATCACAGATGATCGCTACAGCCTCCTTCCTGAAGCGGCAAAGAACTCCTTCCAAAGGATTGAGAAGATCAGGTCCAGTTAGTAGAGTGTCGTTTAGCGAAACACCATGGAATTTGGCTGAACAATCAAATACGACTCTTAGCTTGTCTGGTTTTCTGGGGTGATAGATGCCGTGATGCGGAAGGTACCACTCAGTCTCTCCCGCAGATGTTGTAGGGGCAGGCTCTGCATCACCCTTGTTAATTGTTTCTTCCATGAATGTTTTGTATTGATCATAATATTGTTTATTGGTCTTTAATTTCTTCTTAAGGCACTGCAGGCGAACTGTGGCTAGCCTCTTGTTGTTTGATAGTTTGGGTGGACTGTTGCCCGTGAAAGGGAGGGGCATCTCATAATGTCCGTCTTTCTTCTGCGTGATGTTGTCACTGAGGAACTGTATGAAATGAACATCGTTCTGGGACACATATTTATCTTCATAAGTTTGTAACACTCCACTATACAGCTTAGTGGAGTTTACACTATTTAATGGGACCACTCGTTCCTATTTGCTAAATCAAAAATATGGAGGAGTATAAAACACCAGACAAATCAGATTGTAGAGCCAAAATCATCAGTGTATTAACAAGACACAAATATACCCAAAATAACATTTACTCAATCGTGAATGTGTGTGTGTGTGTGTGTGTGTGTTTGTGTGAGCGAGGTGCATAAGTCTTTATGTCCAGCGTGTAACGTTGCTATGTACAAAGTCAGATCCGTCTCACCGGCAACGTTGACAACTCTGGGAGCAGTATCTGTGTGTTGTCCAGCTGTTTAAAGTCCTCCGGAATGAGTATTCCACAGTCCAAGGAAACGGATATACTCCACAGAAGATCGGCAGTCAATGCTCAAAAAATCAGCCAGCAAAAAACTCAGGTAATCCGATACGATCAGGTCCGTAGTGAGAATGAATGAGCGCGCTCTCGATCGCCAGCCATCGGCATCGGAGGAGATCGTCCGAACCAGCGTTTCAGGTTAACCACATTTACAATGTCTGTTTTAAGTGGGTCACCCCAACGAACTGTGTAATTTATTGGCCCCATTTTTTTGGTTATTTCAGCCGGTCCCTCCCACTTGGGCGCTAGCTTAGCAGAGAATTTATTAGAGGCAGAAGAGATATGATGAGTTTTTATCCAGACTAGATCACCCGGCTGAAACTGCGCATCTTTCCGTCGGGAATTGTAATATCTAGCTTGTCTGGCTTGCTGCACACCGACTCTTTGCTTTACTTCCGCTGCAATGATGTCGTTCCAGTAGATTATACGAGGTTTGGTCTGGGGTTGGCGGTTTGAGGATTAACCTCTCCAGCGGTCCGAGAAGCTGCCTGCCCAGCATTAACTCTGCCGGTGTTCTACCGGTGGTTTCTTGGTGTGCAGTGTTAATGGCGAATTTTAACTCAGGTAACCACTGGTCCCAGGCTTGATGGTATTGTCCCACGTATGATGCAATCATTGTTTTTAATGTCCGGTTTACCCTTTCTGTCAGGTTTGTCTGAGGGTGATAGCTGGTGGTGAGTTTTTGGATACTTCCCCAGGTCTTGCATAACTCAGCCAGTATGTTGGAGGTGAATTGTGCTCCTCTGTCGGAGATCAAGTACTTGGGAACCCGCCAACGAGTAAAAACTTCTTCCCTTAGAATTTTGACAATCTTTTGTGTCTTACTATCCCTAAGGGGGAACATCTCTACCCATTTAGTGTAGTAATCCACTACCACTAAGAGGTAAGTGTTTTGCTTCTTGCTGAGGGGAAAGGGTCCCATTAAATCCATACCCATTGTATGACCTGGTTCTGTCACTTGAGTATGCTGTAGAAAACCGCTGGGTTTGGTGTTGTCATGTTTATATTTTTGACAGATATCGCAACCCTTGACGTACTGCCAGACGTCTTTGCGGACCGTAGGCCACCAAGCCACCTCCAAGAGCCTCAGCAAAGTTTTTAGTCGACCCAGATGTCCTGCTAGTGGGTTGTCATGAAAGTAATGTAAAAAGCCAGGCATTAATGCCTGAGGAACAACCAATTGGAATTTGTCTCCGTTGTTTTTTACAGGTACCCGTCGATACAACACCCCCTGTTGGACCTCGAAGGTAATCTTTTGGTCTTGTACCTTCCTGACTTTGGGGTCTGACTTCAGGAGAGCCAAAGTGCTGTCAGTACTTTGTGCTAACGAAATTTCCTCTAGTGTGTGAGGTATGTCTGATGAACACCCAGTCGTTGTTATGGTCATACAGTGCGCATCTTCCCTCTCCTCAGCTTCACCGACTCTGGACAAGGCATCGGGCCCCAGGTTGAGACATCCCTTCCTACGATGTACTTGGAAATTTAACTGCTGCAACCTAAGAGTCCATCGGGTCAGTCGAGAGGAGGTCTTGGGGCTATTTAAGGCCCATGTTAATGTAGCATGATCGCTGTAAATGTCAAACTGACTCCCTTCAAGGTAATGCCTCCATTTTTCCACTGCCCAAACCACGGCCAGACACTCTTATTCAGAGGTGGAGTAATTTAGTTCTGCTCCTCGTAATGTCCTAGAAGCATAAGCTATTATTCTTTACCCTTCAGGTGTTTGCTGGGTGATAATGGCTCCTAGACCTACATCACTGGCGTCCGTATGCGCCTGGAAAGATTGGTTAAGGTCTGGTTGCATCAATACCGGTGGGTCTTGTAGAACCTGTTTGATGCATGCTGGCTTGACACTCAGAAGTCCATTCCCATTTTACTCCCTTCTTTTTCAGGTGATTCAAAGGTGCAGTGATGTCAGCAAAATGGGGAATGAATTTGTGATACCAGCCAGCTAATCCCAAGAAGCGTTGGAGAGCTTTGAGGTCTTTGGGAGGAGGATACTGGGCAACAGCCAGTGTCTTTTCAGAGTCAACCTCTACTCCTTTCACTGAGACTATGTGGCCCAGGAACTTCAACTGTCTTTTAAAAAAGTGACACTTCTTCATGTTAAGGGTAAGAGATGCCTTTTCCAGTCTTTGCATTATGGAGTTCAGGTGTTTTATGTGTTCCTCTAATGATCGGGAATAGATGATAATATCATCTATGTACACAAAACAGAATTTTCCTCTCAATTCTGCCAGAACCTTCTCCATAAGCCTCTGGAATGTGGCAGCGGCATTCCGTAGCCCATATGGCATGGATCGGAATTGGAATAACCCCTGGTTGGTGATGAAGGCTGTTTTTTCTTTGCTCCCTTCCTCCATATCCACCTGCCAATATCCTGACTGCAAATCCAGTGTACTGAACCAGGTGGCGCCGTCTAGTGATTCCAAGATGTCATGAATAAGCGGCATTGGATAAGCATCAGGAATGGTCTTGCTGTTGAGCCTCCTATAGTCCACACAGAACCTGTAGGATCCATCAGGTTTAGGGACCAGGACTACAGGGGAAGACCATGGAGAGCAGGAAGGTTCAATGATGTGGTCTTTTAGCATTTGGTCCACTTGGTCATCAATTATCTTTTTCTTGAAGGGTGAGACCCTGTAAGCTCTAGATTTCATTGGTACTTCATCCGATAGGGTAATTTTGTGATGTTCCACTGACGTTTTGCCCAGGGCATTCGACGTGGAGCGAGGCCAGGCATTCACCAGCTTCAACAACTCCTCGGGATTGTCGGAGTCCCATCTCGATGCACCCTCAGTGTCCAGGACTGTGAGTATTGGTTCCCAGGTGTGAGGTAAGGCGTAGTAAAGACTAACCGTGGCACTATGGGATCCTCTTTCACCCACCGGCATTACTGACAGCTCCAGATTAATCAGGGTGGCTAAGAAGGGATAGTACATATATCCTTTTCCCATTTTCAGGCCGTATCTACCCAGGCTGACCTCCACGATGGCTTCAGCCGCCCTCAGGAAATCCAAGCCAGCTATAATGGAAAACGCCAGGTGATCATCCTTCATTATATATGTCTCCACTCTGCACACTTTATCATGCCACTTATAGCAGATGGTTTTCTGGTTCATAGCTTGGTGCACTTTTCCATCGGCCATGATGAAGCGCTGAGGGGAACCTGTAGTGTCAGATGAAGCCTCGCCTCCTAGCTGTCTCCAAAGGTTTTCCTGCATCAGTGTGTAAGTACTCCCTGTATCCACCACTGCCTTCACCTCTTTACCCTTTACTATTACAGGCACCAAGAGAAGAGCATTTAGTGAATGGGGTTGAGCTATAGAGAGTCCTGCCAAGTTTTTGGAAAACTGACGTTCAGGTGGTTTTTTATTGGTCTTTTCTTTACCATTCTGACTGTCCACCTTCTGCCAGTAATCCTTCGCCCCTATACAGTCCTTCTCCACCATAGAGCCCACCTTAACCAGCTGTTCCACCGTCCTCACCGTCCCTCTTAGACAGCCCGCGACTCTTGGATTAATGTTGTTAAGGATGCGGCTCACCATTTCTTCCTCTGTGATATCGGGCTTCCACTTCAGGCAAAGTGCTCGGTAATCATAGGCAAAATCTCTCAGACGTTGACGTGGCTGCTGAATCAGAGATCTCAGCTTATCTTCCACTTCCGTGAGGTAATCATCTGGAAGAAACGCACACATAAAAGCCTCTTTGAAAGATTGCCAATCTGTTACCTTGCTCTTCTCTGCCTTCCACCAGCTCAGCGCAGGTCCTCTCAGAACCGTGCTCAGGGTACCCACAAGCTCCACACCGGGAAGTGGCCTGATATCCAGAAAGTTTTCACACTGTTCGATGAAATTGAGCACATCCGACGTCTCGCAGGAGTCACCAAAGGTGGGAAACTCCAGCCGAATCAGGGGCTGCCCGCAGAAGGACGACGAACTTGGAACCACCGGAGGAATAAGCACATCAGTAAGTGGAGGAGATGCATGGGAGATATCATACGTAGCATTAACAGTCTTAGATGGACGGAATTTAACTCTAGTAGCTGGTATAGGAGTTCTATGATCTTGAATAGTTGACATGGCGGTAATAGGGGTATATGGCTGTAATCTAGAGGGAGAAGGGGTACTGGTGAAACGTAATTTTTTCAATTTATTTTCCCATTTTTCATCTCTTCTCAGGAAACAATCAGCCACAGCAGTCTCCAACTTTTCCAGTGAGCGACGGAAATAATCCTCTAACTCTGCTAAGCCATTGTCCACTGCCTCCCGGAAACTAGTTTCCCTATTAAGTGAACTGTTAGCCGAGTGCTTATAATCCTGTTCAACGGATGTGACTTTTGAACTAAGAGCCAATAAATCAACTTTGAGCCCATCAATCTCAGATTGCATTCTTTGTACCAGGTTTACATTCACTACACAGCTATCATCCTCATCATCATCATCATCCTCATCATCAGTAATATACAATGAGCTAAGCATAGATGTTATTTCCCCAGTGGGATTGCGTCTAGTGACAAACGGGCCTGCAGTAAAATCAGCACTGCGTGTCTCATCAGATTTATTAGTTTCAGGTACGTTATCATTGTGAACAACAGCTGGTGTAGCATTTTCTGCATTTACATTTGTCTCTTCCTCCATATTTACAAACTTCCACAATAATGAACAAATCAAAAAGAAACAGAACGGTCCCCGTACGGGCCACCAATATGTAACACTCCACTATACAGCTTAGTGGAGTTTACACTATTTAATGGGACCACTCGTTCCTATTTGCTAAATCAAAAATATGGAGGAGTATAAAACACCAGACAAATCAGATTGTAAAGCCAAAATCACCAGTGTATTAACAAGACACAAATATACCCAAAATAACATTTACTCAATCGTGAATGTGTGTGTGTGTGTGTGTGTGTGTGTGTGTGTGTGTGTGTGTGTTTGTGTGAGCGAGGTGCATAAGTCTTTATGTCCAGCGTGTAACATTGCTATGTACAAAGTCAGATCCGTCTCACCAGCAACGTTGACAACTCCGGGAGCAGTATCTGTGTGTTGTCCAGCTGTTTAAAGTCCTCCGGAATGAGTATTCCACAGTCCAAGGAAACGGATATACTCCACAGAAGATCGGCAGTCAATGCTCAAAAAATCAGCCAGCAAAAAACTCAGGTAATCCGATACGATCGGGTCCGTAGTGAGAATGAATGAGCGCGCTCTCGATCGCCGGTTTGCCGGTACTATATATTTAAAAACCACACTCCCAGTTCCTGTTTGGGTGACGTGTCATCACGTGACACTCCGTCTCGCCCGGAACGCATCTCGCGAGACGGGAGATAAAGCTCAATAACACAGACAGGTTAGGGAGAAATACAGAACACAGGAGATAGCATTTAAAACAAATGACCAACTAATCACTCTTAATAGTTGATCTACTATAAATATGCTTCCCCTTATGTGGCCACGCTACAAGTTCTCTCGGTGAAGTCTGATTCTAGGGCTTTTAGAACATCTGTCGCCGATGGAATTGGCAGTTCTTTTACTGTGAGCCGATGCACAAAGCTCTGACCTCCTTGTCTGTCTAGGTGAGAATTTGATGAGCCTATGATACTCCATCCTAGTTTTGATCTCTGTGCAAACGGTTGATTTTTGTCCCCAATGATAACCTCAAGAGGAGCTAGTGCTGATGGACAGTCATAACCGATCAAGAGCCCTACATCACAGTCTTGAAGGGGTGGCAGCTTATCTGCCAAATGTCTGAGATGAGGCCACTGTAAGGCTGTTTCCTTCGTTGGGACGTAAGACTTGTCCACCGGGATAAAGTCACGGCTGTAGGCCTGCTGTATTTGGATGTGGTTCTTAGAGTGCAGTCCTCGAACTTGCAGACCATGGACGTTCTTGCTCAGCTTCAGTTCACTGGTTGGGCATCAATATTCAGCTTGTCAAGCACGTCTTCTAAGACAAATGTTGAGTCGCTCTGTGTGTCCAGTATTGCGTACGTAAGTACTTCTCTGTGTGGCTCTTGTATTGAAGACACAAGGACTGGGACGATACTTGAGGTAGCAGAAGCACATTGTGTTGATGCATGGGATACGACCTTGTGAGTTTCCAAGCTTGCATGGTTTTCTGTGGAAGTGGAGCTATTCGTTGTTGCTTCCACAGGTCTTTGTTTCCTATCTTCGTGCAAGCAGGTTGGGTGACGACGGCTGCATATGTTTCATGTGTGTCGCCTCCTACAATCTTTGGTCATGTGACCCTTCCTCAGGCACCCAAAGCAGAGCCGATTTTCACAGATGAATGCCTTTTTGTCTTCACCACTCTTCGCTGCGAAGGTGGGACATTTGGTGATGTTATGAGTTTCACTTTTACAGACGGAGCAAGGTGATTTTGGTTTACTGCCGTTTGTTTCTTGTTTCTCGAGCGAAACTCTTTGTGTTGAGAGCTTTGGCTCTCTTTGGTGATCTTTCATCTGTGGCCTTGAAGTTTATCAACAATGGAGAAGCAATAGGGTTACAGGCTATCCGTGCCTCTTTGTTCAGGAACTTTGTGAAGCAAGAAAGATCTGGATAGCTTCCAGATGTGTCAAGTTCCTCCACAACAATTCGACTCCACTTGCGCACAATCCATTCTGGTAGTTTTTTGAGTAACTTGTGGTTTTCCTCACAGTCGTTAAGGATAGCCAGTCCTTTGACGTGTGGAATCGCCTCAGTGCAGCCTTGGAGGAAGTCAGCGAACTCTTGTAGTGCTAGTGGGTCGTTTGTGTTGATCTTTGGCCATCTCATGAGCTTATCTCGGAAAGCCTTTTGTATGATGAACGGGTTCCCATATCTGTCTTGCAAGACTTTCCATGCTCCATTGTATGCGCTCTCTGAATCTCGATAAAAGAAACCTTCTACAGCTTTGCGCGCCTCTCCAGCAAGATAATTTTTTAGATAAAACATCTTCTCACTTGGTGGGAGGGGTTTTCTGTCAATAAGACTAATGAATGACATCTTCCAATCTGTAAACTGTAAAGGGTTACCACTGAACGTGGTTGGTTCAGGGACCGGCAAGCAGTTCATGCTTAATGAGCTGGCAATTGCTTGGGCTAGACTGACAGATTCCTGGGTCAATGTCACTTCAGGAGCAGCTTGGTGAGGGTGAAATGATGCAGCATCAGGATTTAATCGAGGTTTAGTTTCCTTTCTGTAGCAAGCAGAGCTGGTTTTGTCATTAAACTCTTCATCATGGTTCTCAAAACCTTCAAAATCATCATATGCTCTCACAAGAGCTGCTGCTATGGCAACGTCTTTTGCTGCTTGTAACTGCTGCAATTTGGTTCTCTCTTGTTCCAACTGTTGTTGCATTTCCACCTCTTTTTGTTTCATTTCTACTAACATTTTTGCCTCTTTAAGTTTCCATTCACCCTCTAACTTGTGAAGGTGTGCTTGCTGTGCTTGGATCTCTTTCATGGCTTTTGATTGTTCCAGCTTAGCCGCAAGCTCTGCTTGAGCATCTACTCTACTGATGTGGGTACTGGCTGAGCTGGAGTGGTTGCTCAATCTTTCTGGTGACTCCGCTGAGCTTACCGTTTCAGTTTTAGTGTGGCCAAAGACTGATCCATATACATCTTTGTTTAATATTTCTCTTACCCTTTCCTTCTCAAGTTGGTCATTATAATCTTGATTAATAGTTTCTAGACGGTTACTTATGAGGTCACAAATGTCTTTTGTTAGTGTAACACAGGCATCTATTTTCTTTACAATCTCTGGTGTGGTGTTACTGTTACGTAGGATAGGTTCATACTGTTGGCTTACGTCATCATGGCTTGCTTGAATGTCTTGCTGTAATTTATTAAGGTCTTCTGATGAACAGAGGGTTTTTAATTTTGTCCTGGTCTCCCTTGCTACCAGCTTCCAAGAGTCATAGGTCTTGTTAAATGCTTTCTCTCGTTTTCTGATGTCTTGGTCATGCATCTCTTGGCCTTTCTCTGTTAGCTTTCTTTCACGTGAGCTAGACCTGCATGGGGTGTCTTTACGTGACATCTTGTTTGTTTGTGCTTTTGCTTTAAGTCGAGTGTAGCCTTTGATTGTCCTACGCCTGAATTAACACTTGTAAGCTGTAGTTATCTTTTACCACAGAGTAATGTTTATGCCAAGCATTAACAGATTATGGACATCCAAGGATTTTTAGCATAAAACTGTAACAACAAAATTCCCTTTCAACCTTTTCATAAATAGACATGACACAAGCACATGGGGTCAGTTTCTTGAAATAATCACCATTTTTTTAGACGCGTTAGGAACTGAGAATTAGCTTGCAAGTTATTTTGACCTTATAATACCACGTTATTATTTAAGTCACTTCAGTTATTTTGTAAGCTTGCGTGTGTAGAAATTGTCCTTTTTCAGCATTTTTGCTCCTTGGCATCCAGTGTCTCTTTTTGCATCTCTATACCTTAAGCATGCTGTCCATTTTTAAGTCTTGCCTGGGTGCGGGAACTGGATGCATGCGAAGTAAACTGGCTGGTATCAGGTTGGTAGTTGGACCTCAGATGTGATGGCGTCAGCTTCTCACCAGGGATGGCTGGGCTGGTGCAGCGATGAGTTTTCACTGTAGCGGCCCCTCGGATTTATTGATCAAGACGCAGAGAGTTTCAAACGGGTGTCAATTTATTTTTCCTCTCGACGAGCACCATGCAGCACAATCACCATGAACACCGTGAAAACTACAGAATAAAACATAAGAGATACAAAATGCTTCTATGTAGCTTCACAAATAATTTGCATATAAATCATGTTCCCATATTAATCATGTTTACATCCAATACAAACCATTTTAACTAATGACCAATATGAAAGATGAAATTACATGTGTTTTTAAGCCTTTATGATAAATAAATATCACATGCTTCTTTTAAATGAAATACAATGCATTATAATTGTTCACAGAAGGAATATATTGTTTTTATATTGATGACATGTGCAATTAACCCATAAACAAATAAAGTAATGACATTCTCTTTCCTTAAACAAAACCCCTTCTGATAATAATACACACTCCATACATTTTCCTTCATACCTCATTCCGCTCTCCAAGGGCGCTAATTAAAGTGTATCCGCCGTCATCTAGCATGCTCTCTAGCTCGACACACTCTCACAGTTTGGAACTCTTAGAAATAACATGCACAAACAATACAATAATAAAGTAAATCACAATGTAAACTCTTTCTTTACAAGATTCAAAAATGGATGAAAATGATAAATAACTCATGTGTTTACAAGTTTTACCATTTTTCCGACGATGTGCGAGCACCACATTGTGAAGAGTAGCAGGAAATTTTGCGTCACAAAAAAAAACCGCAGAAGAAGAAAACGGCCCGTTTTTCAAAATAAAAGCGGAACGGACAAGGAGACACTGTAGAACTACAATGTCATAAAATAACATATAAATATAATACTGTGAATATTAATGCGATTTATCAGACATTTACACATAAAGTTATTGTAGAACCACTGTAGTGAGATGGACTTTGTAACGACGTCTTTAGTACCTTTTAAGGGTCTTGAGAGTGAACCGTGCATTGTGCCAATGGAGGCCTTTCAGAGCCATCAGATTTCAACTAAAATATCTTCATTTGTGTTCCGAAGATCAACGGAGGTCTGACGGGTGTCGAACGACATGAGGGTAAGTAATTAATGACAGAATTTTCATTTTTAGGTGAACTAACCCTTTAATATAGCCTGGATGCCAGCTGAACTTAGCCCCGCTCACAACATTTTTACTCGGGCAGTTCGATCTGGACTTGATCGTTAGAGAAGTAATTATGCCCGAACAGAAACTGTTCGGACCAATGAAATTGTCAGGGCGGGCTTTAGACGATGATGGACAGATGATCAACATTAACGTAATCATCCACGTCATCAAAGGCGATTGGGTTGAGTTTGTTCTAATCCTAAACGGAGAACTTGTTCGTATATGCATTCACCTTTACTATTTCTCTCAGAAATGATGATCGTGTTGGTAAGTACTCTGTGTATCCTCAAATTCTTTTTTAGAACACCGGCAAAGATCGTTTACACATCTTTTTCTTCTAACGTTAGGCTACTTATTCCAGCGTGCGTGCAGACAGGGTTGCCAAGTTTTTACAACAAAACCCGCCCAATTGCTAACGTTCCTCAAACTAGCCAAAAACAAGCCCAATAGCTTTCCAGGCGGGGTTCTCCGGGAAAAAAGGCATTTGGGGGGTAAAATATGTGTTATTTTGGCAGGGCTGGCAGCTAAAAATCACATTCCTGGGTCTGTATATCACATAATTGGGGTCGCTTCAACCCGCGGACATGGCAACACAGTGCAGTTGAGTTCTGTTGACATTTGACAACTAACGTTATGCGTCGCTCCGTTGCTCTGATTGGTTGTAGGTCTATCCAATTGAGGTCTTTCCTGGTTCGGTTGAAGCACGCCCCATAATCACAGCCCAACGGAGCAGTATCAGACTCATATTCTGACTAGAATTGAGTATGACGACGTCAGGCTACCTTTAATACATTAAGGGGTGGTTTCCCGGACCAAGATTAAATTAAGACAGGAGTAGGCCTTAATCTAGAAAAGTTAATCATGTTTTAAAAAATGGCTTTCTGAAACACAGATTAAGTACAGATTACTAACACCTGGACTATGGAGTCCTCAACTAAAATACACTCGATTAATTTAATACCACCTGTGCAAATCCGGATTAGCTGGATTGAGGTTGCCTATAAAACATGGAATGAACCAAGAAAAGTTTAAAATTGTATGCAACTGAGAAGCAAATGGCAATGGAAGTTGAAAAGAGATCAAAGAACTTTTCTGAACATGAGAAAAGTCTTTTAAAGCAAATTTTAAAGAAAATTACACATCATCCAGTATTTAATATCTTCAACACACGCTGTCAGTTTAGATAATTTAGCGTTTTCATCTGGTCGTGATGAAATATATAATTGAGTTTCATCAGCATAACAGTGGAAATTAATTCCATGTTTTCTTATAATATTACCAAGTGGCAGCATATATATTGAGAATAGCAGAGGGCCTAACACGGATCCTTGCGGCACCCCATAGTCTACTGACGTTATCTTTGATTTTTCCCTATTTAGACAGACAAAATGGTAGCGGTCTGATAAGTACGATCTAAACCAGTTTAATGCCTGTCCCTGAACACCAGTGTAATTTTGAAGTCGATCTAAGGGTGCTTTCACACTAGCAGTTTTGGTGCGCACCCGGGTTCGATTGACGTCAGAGTTCGGTACGTTTGGATGATGTGAACACGGTCTTCCGAACTTGGGTGCGCACTGGCGAACCGTACCAGAGTCCGCTTAAAAAAGGGTGGTCTGGGGTACGGTTCATGTGAACTCCGGTACTCCGGTTCGCTGCTGATGTGAACGCAATCGTACTAAATCGCGGAAGTGAACCGCTATTAATGACGTATGATTTGATAAAAATGTGTGTTTGTGTGTGTTTCACTCATTTTCCTGACGAGCGTGACTGACATACTGCAAGCAGAGAGCTGTAAACCTCATTTCTGCTCGTCTTCAGCATTCTTTAGAGCATTGCAGTACATTTGCGACATATAGACGCAAGTGCCATTACGTACTGAAGCTTTAGAAACAAAACCAACGGTTAAAAAACAAAAATATAAAAGTGAGGTGAGGTGAGCAACGCTATGCATTTTGCCGCCTTTACGCTCGCTGTCGTTACTAATGCCGCGTTCCAGGCAACCCATAACCCATGTTTTTCCAACCGTCTACCCGTGAAAGTGGACTGGAACGGCAGCCAAACCCGTGACTTCCCACCCGTGAACTCGTACTAGATCGATGTAACGTTTTGCTGCGTTCCAGGCGGGTTTTTGAGCCCGTAAATTACAACTTCAAACCACGACTCACGACTTTGTAGTGTTACAGGCAAAGTCACGCCAAACTGCCTGAGCGCAAGGAATTGTGTGGTAGTTAGATGTAAACAAAGCATGTCGGACCGTACGGGGTGTATGCTCATTTACAATCATTTCTATCGCCAAAGGTGCTTACTCCTTGCTTATTTGAGGGAAACGGAGGAGAAAAACAGCGCAGACGGCAAGAAAAGCTGTTATACCTTTTATTTTACGTTATTTGTATATTTGTTTCATAAACACTGCAACCGTAGGGGGCTGCCATTGTTGCTTCGCGGAATATGTGACGTCAAAACTCGTAACTTGGAGTACATCGATCTAGTACGAGTTCACAGGTGGGAAGTCACAGGTTTGGCTGCCGTTCCAGTCCACTTTCACGGGTAGAAGGTTGGAAAAACATGGGTTACGGGTTGCCTGGAACGCGGCATTACTCCCAGTTACGAGTTTTGACGTCACATAGCCCGCGAAGCAACAATCCCAGATAGCATTGTGACATTGAGTCAATGTTGAAATTCCATCAGAATCATCAATTTGGTTGAGGTTGAAATGCCAATGCTAAGTAATATTGGATCAATGTTGAAAATTCAATGCTAAAAAAATAGTGGACCAATGTTGAAAATTCAATGCTAAATAATATTGGATCAATGTTGATAATTCCATGCTTTTCAGTGTTGAAAAGACAAACATTGAATCAATGTTGATTTTTGGTCAACTTAATTCTCCACTGGTGAGGCTTACTGTCAATCTATCTGTCCCATCATTCAACATGTTAAAGCAAATCCAAATCAATTGGGTACATTTCTGTGAAATGTAAGCACATTCATTATTCTCAAAGGATGAATCTCCACCAACGAGTGTGTGGATTAACAAATAACTACTACCATAAATTGAACTCAATGGGACGAACCAGTTGATTATTACAAGTAAGCATATTGTTAATATTAATGTTTTAATTTTTGGTTTAAAATCTCATCCATCATGGAAAACATCTCCAATCCTCTAGTGTTTTCGGCTAGCTACAGCACATGCAGAGATATATAATGACTGTCACAGAGTCCTTGGTTCTTGTGGTCATCCAGTTAATCATAGTCTGTTTTAAATGTATATAATGAGGGCTATTATTATTATTTAAAAAAATCATATATAATTTACATACATTTAATTATTTATCTAAAGAATACAGGGTTAATAAAGATTTTTTTATATTTCCCCTACCGATCAAATGTGCCACAATCCAATCCAGTAGGTGGCAGTAATGCACCTTCAGATCAAAGCGCAGTTTAACAGACTTCAAGCGTGGAAGAGACAGAGACAAGACAGCAGCAGTGTTTTTTTAGAGGTAAGTACACAAAGATTAATACAATTCATCTCAATTTTCATTTTGTGTTTTTATTTATCTTTATTTCTTACAACTTGTGAGCTTCTCCTGGGTGAGTCAGAGCCCAGCAAACATTTGGACGTTTAATGACCGTTGAAAAGATGTCCCTCCGACACGTCCCGTCATGGTTGAAAAATAGTTCCAAAATGAAAGTTGAACGGACGTCTTCGACGTCATCTGGCCGTGATTTCCACGTCTTTTCTGCTCGTCCATGGACGTCTAAATGAGTCATTTTCTGGACGTTTAAATGTGTTTCTGCTTAATTTAAGTGTGTGTGTGTATATATATATATATATATATATATATATATATATATATATGTCTGCATATAAAATAATCACACACCTTTTGTGTAACACCGTGAAAGGCAATCATGTCAAGGTTTAACACATTGACAAACGTTCTAAAAAGGTCCAAAATCGGTCCAGTCAGACCTGAACGTCCATAAAACGTTTTAATCACGTGTACTTTACAAACAATAACACATTATTTGTGGACATAAGGAAAAAAAAGCATGTTCTGATTTATCACAATTTTATTTTTCTTGAACAGCCGCAAATGTTCTCTTTTTTTCATTAATGTTCAACATCTGTTAACCAAACTAAAACCCCCATTACAAAATATTAAACATTTTTTACTATATAAAGGGATAGTACACCCAAAAATGAAAATTCTGTCATTTACTCACCCTCATGTTCTAAACCAGTATACCTTTCTATGTTCTGCTGAACACAAAGATATTTGGAAGAATGTTTGTAACCAAGCAGATCTCAACTCATTAACTATCATTGTAGGGAAAAATGATTATGGTATTAAAGGGAGGTGAGATCTGCTTGGTTACAAACATTCTTCCAAATATATTTGTGTTCAGCAGAACATAGAAAGGTTTGAAACATGAGGGTGAGTAAATGACAATTAAAATTTTTAGGTGAACTATCCCTTAAAACACATTAAAATTGTTTGGTTCATTTTTTGTGTCCACCACCCCCAGCTCTTCCTGGTGCGTGCTTCAGGTGTTCCGCCATTGCTGCGTCGATTTCACAGTCTGTAGCATTTGGGCTCCACCTCTTCACAGCATCTAAGGGAAGAGAATACATTTCTTTTTAAAATAAATAAAATTAAATAACATGCACTTATTTTCAAAAATTTTTTTTATTTTTTTTATCTAGAGCTAAATTTAAAAAACATGGAACAAGAAAGAAACATGAATGAAACATTAGAAAAAGGGAATAAACATGCATTACATTTTTTTGTATTGTATAAAACATGTTATGCTTTAAATGGGTGTTAGAACAGTTGGGGGGGGGGGGGGGGCTCTTCAATATCACTGCCTCTTCAATATCACTGTGGTGACCTTGAGAAAGACCCTTACCAATAAAAATTACATCAATATACAAGGAACAAGAGTTTTTTTAGATTGGCATATGCCTAAAATTACCTTGAATTACCCCATATAAAGGTGTGGCTTTAAATGCCTTCTTTTCGAGCTGGCCACCACCCCTCATATTGAATTTCCCCATCAAAGCATTTGACATCATCCTGTGAAAGAAATGTAGGATTACTTCACCTAAGAAAAATAACAAAATAAGGTCAATAAATCACAATTAACAGTAATGTGCAGCGTAGCAATTGCATGCCATGTTAAAACATACACTTTCACAACTACTCATCAATCATGTAACAAGTGCTATGAACCATGTCCTTATCTATATCCAAAGTTTTTGGTGACAAGTAATGAATGTCATTCATGGCTTACACTGAAATCATGTTTTGATTTCTTGTTTTCAGTCTGGCTGACTGTCTGAGCCAGTAAGGACTTATTAAAACTTCAGAACAAGTGATAGATTAAATTACAGTAATATAAATGGTGGGTTAATTATGGTGTTAATCTATATATATATATATATATATATATATATATATATATATATATATATATATATATATATATATATATATATATATATATATATATATATATTTTCCTGAAATATTATGCAGCAATACACAATTCAAACAATTCAAGGGAAATACATACCTGTTCATAACTTTGTTTACACAATCTCTCACAGATGACCCACCAACTCTGGACAGTTGCTGGACCTAAATGTGAAATTTTAAATAATGCTATAGAAAGACATATGGATATATACACATACATATATATACATATTTTTTATGTCACAACTTACGCAGATCGACCTGTTATCAACATCTTTTTTAGCCGCGTTTCCACCGCAGGAACTTTACCCCGGAACCAGGAACTTTGGGGGGGGACTCGGTGTGTTTCGACCACAGGAACCAGGGTCTAAATGAAGTTCCGGGTAAATATTTCCCCCTCCAAACGGCCCTGCTTGCGAGGTGGTACTTTTGAAAAGTTCGCGAACTTTCGGGGGTGGGACTTGGGCGCTGAACATGCTGATTGGTTGAGCTCTCGCAGCATTTTTTTTTCCACCGCCATATTTACAAGTCTTTTGCGAGGAGGGTTTCGTGGGTTCTGCGTTCAGTAAATATTTTCTTTGTAACAATGGAGTTCAACAAAAAATTCGACCGATGGACCGACGACGAGGCTCAGGCTTTATTGAGCATATAAGCGGAGGAGGACATCCAGCGGGAACTGGAAACGGCGACCCGCAATGGAAAGGTATACCTGAAGATATCGACTCGGTTCCAGTCACACTGGAAAACAGTGCAGAGAGAAGTTGAAGAAATTAAGACAAGATTACAAGAAATTAAAGGATAACAACCGGAGCGGTTCCGACCGGCGTATTGTTGGGACAGACCGTCCTTTTCTGGTACAGCGGTAACGAAAGACTCGGCTAGTGCGTTGTTGGAAACCATCCAGGAATCTGAGTGGGTTGAAGGTAAATATCTCATCTTGGTATCATCTATTAAACTCGTTGCAGTGTTTAAACACGTTGCAGTAACTTTTTTCAACGTGCTTTTCCAGGTGTAACGAGTGGCCCTGATGAATTGCAGGCAACGGAGACCAGCGTGTTTTCCCCCGCGGTCACCAGTACGTTAACCCCGTGTCTCCTGCCGAAACACACACACGCAGAGGATATAAAGCTGACAAAAATGTGTATACATTTAAAAACTGATGTGTAATCCTTAATGGTTTTGAGTAGTTTTGTTGTTTTTAATTGTAAACTTAAATTGCCCATGATAAAAATGGCACACTGGGCATTGTTCAAGCTGGGCAAACAATTGTTCATTATTTGTAGTGAAAACACTTTAAACAATTAATTGATGGTTTCTATTGTTTCATGGTTGCCTTGTGTATTAATTTCCATGTGTTTCAGTGCAATTTTTCTACTTAGAGAAAAGGAAAAGGGACTGTGACTTTCTTGATGCACTGAGGGACATGGAGGATGCTAACCGGGCCGTCCTGCAGCATGGACAAGAACAGCAAGACCAATATATTGAGCTGTTACTGGAGAGCCAGGCCGAGGAGAAATGAGGAGGCAAGAGTTGGCATTCCACCAGTCAGAAGCGGAAGAAAGCAGAGGGACTTTCAGACCGGGTTTCTGTCTGTTCTTGGACAGTTTGTCCAGTCGTTCAAGAAGTAGCCACAATGACCAGCCGCTTGAATGAAGCATTTGCACTACCACATTTGTACTTTATATATTGTACGTGTTGGCACAGCTCTTGGACAGGTTACTGAAAAATACACTTTTTTTTATATTGTTGTTTTCACATTTTATATTTTCATTTTATTGTTCTAGTAATTTATTTGTCTTTGCACACTTATTTTAATTTTGTAAGAACTAATCTGTCTAAAATAAAGTCAAATGTGTAAAATGTCACTGTGTCTTTAATTTCCACATTCTAACTATATAACCACTTTCTAATTGTATTCATATAGTGTAGAAGCAAATAAAAGGGCTGCTGCTCGCAAGTCTTTCTGAATATGCACATAAACATATCTAGAAAACCCAAATATTATATTTTTAAATGTATAACTATGTGAATGTAGTATAATAACTTATAACCACAACTTAAGTGAAGCCATAAGTGTGGTCCTGCTTCAATTAAAATTTGAGGAAGAAGTCTCTAAAATTATGCATTTAATGAAGCATATTGTAATACTAGTCATGTGACTTTTTTTTTGTGAATGTTAAGAGATGTTATTGTGATAAAAAATAAAATACTTGCAGTCTAGTACCTAATCTTTCAACCGCTTAATTCAGTCTATTGTTTTCATTCAATTAACTTTTCACACATCTGTCATGAATGACTGAAACCTCATTATCCTTTTATAGAAAATATTTTGTTTTGGAATTGAGCTATTACAACACATTCAGATTTTGGATTGCCCATCATCCCATTTTGCATTAAAATGGTCAAACCAGGTGAAAGTGCACGTTTAAATAAGCAGTGTTGGTAATGTGTATGCAAAAGCAGCGCTGCTTGCATCTCCTCCACTTGTTATTGTTGCAGACAGTATCGCGCAAAAGTGATTCATGTCCGTCGGTGACTGGGAGAAGCAGTCGCGCGCATTGCCACGTCACCGGACTAATTTGCCTAATCTCCCCGGTACTTTAGACCGCGGTGGAAACGCAGATTGTAGCACGTCTGGGGGAGAAAAAGTTCCTGGGAAAAAAGTTCCTGGTACAAATAGTTCCGGGTAATTTCGGTGGAAATGCGGCTTTTAATGTGTTCTTCAAAGAGTTTTAAGTCACTCTCTAAAATCCATTTTTTTTAGAGTCGTTGTAGACCTGCCAGGGTCCAGAATGGCAACTTTTTTCCTTAAGTTGGTCTATTAAATCGAACAACATCGAAAACATCTTCCTTTGGAATTCTTAAAGAAAAATAAGATTAATATGTACACACGGAAACATTTTATGATGTAAAAATCATAATATAAGTACACCTCAAAAAAAAAAAAAAAAAAAAAAAAAAAAAAAAAAACAACGTCATGGAACTTTTAAAGGCATTGTATTTTAATGGTCAGTGTTTTAAAACCACCACATAATATTTCTTACTTGTAGTTGACATGGGGTAGGCGCTCTTTGAGGGTCTGGTGCCACCTACTTCAAAATTTAAAAACAAAAAAACAATTGTAAAATGTAAATTAAATTTTGGACAGGACAACCCCATGGCTGGAACAGTCCATTAACATACATACCCTCACTTCTGTGCTCACTCCTTGATGCAGCTGTTAAGAGGCAAAACAACATTAGGAAATGCTGTTATTCATTTTTCAGGACCATCGTGTAGATGTGATTCAAAGCTGAATTTATCATCATTACTCCATTCTTTAGAGTCACTTGATCCTTCACAAATCATCCTGATATGCCGATTTACTGCTCAAGAAACGTATTATCATTATCAATGTTGAAAATGTCTCGGTTACGTATGGTAACCCTCGTTCCCTGAAGGAGGGAACGGAGACGTATGTCGGACGTACCGACGAATTGGGATCACTTCTGGGAGCCCCTATCAGCTTCGAGCTATCTAGAACCGGCCAATGGACAATTGGCGTGCGAGATTTGCATCTCGCGCCCCGCCTCGCGCCCCGCCCCGCGCCGCGGGTATAAACAGGAAGCGAGAGCGAATGCACGCTGTTTTTCACTGAGGAGCCACACGTAATGGCTCAACCTGCAGTGATGGTACAGCAACTGTGGCGACGGGACGTACGTCTCCGTTCCCTCCTTCAGGGAACGAGGGTTACCATACGTAACCGAGACGTTCCCATTCAGTCGGTCACGTTCGACGTACGTCGGACGTACCGACGAATTGGGATCCCCTATGGAAAACGCCACAGTTACTACCACTTCCAGCGCCCAGCGATGAGCCCTTCAGACCCCGATCTGATGCGGGCGGGAATTCACGCAGGGAGAGTCCAAGCTGCTGTTCCGCAAGACCCATTCAGCTGACTGTATTGGATAACGCTGGGAAAGCGTGCCTGTGAAGGCAGCTGCGGAAGCCACATCATGCCCAGAGGGAGTTAACATGTGGAGAATACACGTATGGGCTGGCCGTGGGTAGCACAACATACGGAAGTCCCAGGGGTGGCCCCGGCCAATTCGTGGAGAGGGACAACACGTACCTAGGACGGCAGAGGACACTCTGCCGAGGGAAAGACACGGGCTCGCCGTAGGGAGCCGTACCGTGGAAGAATACACACATGGGACTGCCGTGGGGGTCGCTACATATGGAACCCAGCCTAACACAAGTTCCACCAATGCATACGAGTGTTAGACCTGGCGTCGAACGCTCCGCCACGTCCGACTGCCGCGGGTTGCGGAGGACTCAACAGGGTTCGCCGATCTGGGGAACTCGACTGGAGCAGAATAAGCGCACGCATCCGTCTACCATAGGGGAGGGAATGGCGCAGCAAGCCGACACTAGAACAGGCACTTCGGTGTTACTGACTATGGGAAGTGAGCACACAGGAAGAAACCGGCTCTACATGGAGGCTATAGAATCTAGCGAACGTGTTAGGTGTCGCCCAGCCCGCAGATCTACAAATATCTGTCAGCAAGGCGCCACGAGCCAGCGCCCAGGAAGAGGCAACACCCCTAGTGGAGTGGGCTCTTAACCCGAGCGGGCAGGGCACGTCTTGGGACTGATAAGCCAAGACGATGGCATCCACTATCCAGTGGGCCATCCTCTGCTTGGAGACAGCCTTTCCCTTCTGCTGTCCTCCGTAACAGACGAAGAGCTGCTCTGAGGTCCTGAAGCTTTGCGTTCTGTCCACGTAAGTCCGGAGAGCACGGACGGGACAGAGAAAAGCTAGGGCTGGGTCCGCCTCCTCCAAAGGCAGCGCTTGCAGGCTCACCACTTGGTCCCGGAAGGGAGTAGTGGCAACCTTGGGCACATATCCAGGCCTGGGTCTCATGATCACATGAGAGTTACCGGGCCCGAATTCCAGGCACGATTCGTCAACCGAAAATGCCTGCAGGTCCCCTACCCTCTTGATGGAGGCCAACGCAATCAGGAGTATAGTCTTTAACGACAGGATTTTCAACTCAGCTGACTGCAGAGGCTCAAAGGGTTCTCTCTGTAGTGCAGTAAGCACCAGAGCTAAGTCCCAAGAGGGTATAGAGGGAGGACGAGGTGGATTTAATCTCCTCGCTCCCCTAAGGAACCTGACGATCAGATCGTGCTTACCTAGAGATTTCCCATCTACGAGCTAATGATTAGCGGCAATAGCGGCGACATAGACCTTGAGGGTGGAGGGAGACAGCCTTCGCTCCAACCCATCCTGTAGAAAGGTAAGCACAAATGCGATCGAACATCTTCGGGGGTCTTCTCGGCGAGAAGAGCACCAATCGACGAACAGGTTCCACTTCAACGCATAGAGGCGCCTCGTAGAGGGGGCTCTAGCGGAAGTGATGGTGTCAACTACCGCTTGCGGTAGGTCACCTAGAACCTCCGCGTCCCGTCCAGGGACCAGACATGGAGTTTCCAGAGGTCTGGACGCGGGTGCCATAGGGTGCCCCGTCTCTGAGTCAGGAGGTCCTGCCTCAGAGGAATGGGCCAGGGAGGTGCTGTCGCAAGGAGCACTAGTTCCGGGAACCAAGTCCGGTTGGGCCAATATGGAGCGACCAACAGGACCTGCTCCTCGTCCTCCCTGACTTTGCACAGTGTCTGCGCAAGAAGGCTCACTGGGGGAAATGCATACTTGCGTTCTTCCCGGGGCCAGCTGTGGGCCAGGGCATCCGACCCGAGGGTCCCCTCGGTCAAGGAATAAAACCACTGACAGTGGGTCGTCTCTGGGGAGGCAAACAGGTCTACCTGTGCGGCCCCGAAACGACTCCAGATTAGCTGGACCGCCTGGGGATGGAGTCGCCATTCTCCCGGAAGTACCTGCTGACGTGACAGCTCGTCGGCCGCACGATTGAGCAGGCCCGGAATGTGAACAGCACGAAGCGACCTCAGATGCTTCTGACTCCATAAGAGGAGATGGCGGGCGAGTTGCGACATGCGACGGGAGAGTAGACCACCCTGTTTGTTGATGTACGCTACGGCCGCAGTGTTGTCCGTCCGGACCAGAACGTGCTTGCCTCTGAGCGGCACTTTGAAGCGGCTGAGTGCAAGACGAACTGCTAACAACTCGAGGCAATTGATATGCCATTGCAGCTGAGGCCCCGTCCACAGACCCGAAGCTGCAAGCCCGTTGTACGTGGCACCCCAACCCGTGGATGAGGCATCAGTGGAGACAACGGAGTGCCTGGACACTTGTTCTAGGGGGACTCCCGCCCGGAGAAACAAAGGGTCCGACCACGGGCCGAAGGTTTGGCGGCACCTCGGAGTCACTTGGACACGGAGGGAACCGCTGTGCCACGCCCATCTCGGGACTCGATCGTGTAGCCAGCGTTGAAGCGGTCTCATATGAAGCAATCAGAGCGGCGTTACTGCGGCTGCGGATGCCATATGCCCCAGGAGCCTCTGAAAATGTTTCAGTGGTACCGCTGTCCTGCCTTTGAACGAATTCAAGCAGTTCAACACTGACTGGACACGCTCCTCGGTGAGGCGCGCTGTCATGGCGACCGAGTCTATCTCCATACCGAGAAAAGAGATCCTCTGTGTGGGACAGAGTTTGCTCTTCTCCCAGTTGACCCGAAGTCCCAACTGGCTGAGGTGACTGAGCACCTTGTCCCTGTGTTCGCACAACTGCTCCCGCGACTGGGCAAGGATCAGCCAGTCGTCGAGGTAGTTGAGGATGCGAACGCCATGCTCTCTCATGGGAGCAATGGCCGCCACCGCAACCTTCGTAAAGACGCGGGGCGACAGGGACAGGCCGAAGGGTAAGACGCGGTACTGATATGCCCGTCCCTCGAACGCGAAGCGCAGAAAGGGCCGGTGTCGAGGGAGAATCGAGACATGAAAGTACGCGTCCTTCAGGTCGATCGCTGCAAACCAATCTCGGGGACGGATGCACCTGAAGATGCGTTTCTGCGTTAACATCGTGAACGGCAGCCTGTGAAGGGACCGGTTCAGGAATCGCAGGTCCAAGATCGGTCGTAACCCGCCGCCTTTCTTGGGTACAATGAAGTATGGGCTGTAGAACCCGGACCTCATATCGGCTTGAGGGACCGGCTCTATCGCGTCCTTCGCCAATAGGACAGCGATCTCCGCCCTGAGCACGGGGGCGTTCGTCTCCACTACAGTCGTGAAGTGAACGCCCCTGAACTTGGGGGGACGCCGGGCGAACTGAATCGCATAGCCGAGTCTGATGGTACGGAGGAGCCACCGAGATGGGCTGGGAAGCGCTAGCCAGGCTCCCAGACTCCGAGCAAGGGGGATCATCGGCACCACAGACGTACCCGCAGCGGGGCAGCGAGGCGGAACGCAGGGATCCGGCTCGGACGGCATGGGAGCGGCCCGGAGCAGGATCTGAGTGTGCTGTGCAACACTTACCTGCATCCGCGGAGGGGACGTGCGAGTGTGGGGAGGCCGCTTGTGTGCGTCCCGACAGCCGGCGTCCCCTGTTGGCGAAGGGAGAGGTACTTGAGGGTGGCGAGGCATGGAAGCGTCGACCACCGCCAAGCGCGCTCTCTTGGCACCCAGAGATATTGGAAACTGCTCTTTTATTGAAGTTTTGGGTGCAGACAAACAAAAGATTCTCCCCCGGCCCTCCTCCGGGGGAAGGAGTGGTGCTGCAGCCATCTCCCTCAGAGCAGTTTCCTCCATCTCTGGGTGGCCCGTCTCAGGGCCGCTTGCGACGACGCTTGCCACCTGGCTTGGCAGCGGCCTGAGCGGGCTGGACGTCCTTCCCACGGCCGGCCCCACGCCGACGGCTGGTGGAAGGCTGCTGCGGCGCCTTGGCGGGGGCGGAGGCGGGTGGACGTCCTCGGCTACGAGTAGTCGGAGGCGCTGCCGCCGGCGGCGGGGTGGAGGCAGCAGCGGGCCGCCGGGGCAGGATGTGTTTAATCGCCTCCGTCTGCTTCTGGGCGGCCGAGAACTGCTGGGCAAAGCTCTCGACCGCGTCGCCGAATAACCCAGCTGACGAGATGGGGGAGTCAAGGAACCGATACTTATCGGTCTCCCTCATGTCAGCCAGGTTCAACCAGAGATGACGCTCCTGGACCACAAGCGTGGACATCGCCTGACCGATGGAACGGGCGGTGACTTTCGTCGCCCGGAGGGCGAGGTCTGTCGCCGTCCGGAGCTCCCGGAGGAGCTCTGGGTCAGGCCTACCCTCGTGCATGTCAAGGAGTGCCTGGGCCTGGTGGACCTGCAGCAACGCCATGCCATGCAAGGCGGACGCAGCCTGTCCGCAAGCCTTGTAAGCCTTCCCGGTCAGACCGGAAGAGAACTTACAGGCCCGGGACGGGAGACGTGGGTCACCGCGCCAGTTAGAGGCGGTCGCCGGACACAGTTGCATCGCGACGGCGCGCTCCACTGGCGGGATCCCCACGTAACCCTTGGCTGGCCCGCCGTCGAGGGTAGTGAGGGGGGAGGAGTCACTCGGCCGGTTTCTGGAAGAAAAAGGTGCCGTCCACGACCTCGTGAGCTCCTCATGCACCTCCGGGAAGAAAGGTGTCGGGGCGGGACGCTGAGAACCAGCGCGACCCACCCCGAGGAACCAATCATCCAACCTAGAGGGTTCGGGACACGGTGGAGGGTTCCACTCGAGCCCAACCCTTTCGGCGGCCCGGGCAAGCATAGCAGCCATCTCAGGGTCCGGGGCAGCCGTTGCCACTCTCCCAGAGGGAGGCAGTACAACTGACCCTTCATCCCCCGAGGACTGAAACTCCCCCTCCGATGCAGCGATTGACATCTGTTCGTCCGCTGGAGCTCCAAAAGTCACCACTGGTCTCCCGTGGGAGGGTCCAGCGGGTTCCTTTGGAGGCTCTACCGGCTGCGGAGCAGAGGGAATAGGGGCCTGCGGAGATTCACTCGGCGGGTTTGCCCTAAACGTGATCCTCAGATCACCCTGGCCATCCAAAGAAGTAGGTCCGCCCGGGTTAGGGGCAGACCTAGTTCGTGGGATGGGTAAGGGGACTCCCCCAGCCCGGAGGTAGGAGAGTCTCGATCTAAGCTCCGAGATAGTCATGTTCCCGCAGTGGGAACATGAACTATCCACAAACGCCGCCTCAGCGTGCTGTGTGCCCAAACACGTGAGACAGCGATTGTGACCGTCAGCAGGGGACAGGGAACGACCGCATCCAGAAACGCACGGGTGGTAAGACATCTTGAAAAAGACGGCACGTCACCCGTGAAGCTCTTTTTGTGAGGAAAACGCTCTGTGCTGAAGCACTCAGGGGAACCGCGACAGCGCACGGGATTGTAGTGCAGCCCGTGCCTGTACTCAGACAGGAAAACGCCCTACCCAGACCAACGGGGTTGCTGTGATAACAGCAGTTTTCTCTGTTATCTCAGAGGCAGCTGGATGAGTCAGCGCGGTCCCGTTGAAAGGTGCCGTTTCTCCAACACGCGTCCTCCTCTGGCTCTGGTCCTTGAAGTTCTTGCTGTAGCAGCGAAAATACTCGTCTTCAGAAGATGAGTGAGTCCTCTTCATATGCCTGTGTGGCTCCGAAGTGAATGACAGCGTGCATTCGCTCTCGCTTCCTGTTTATACCCGCGGCGCGGGGCGCGAGATGCAAATCTCGCACGCCAATTGTCCATTGGCCGGTTCTAGATAGCTCGAAGCTGATAGGGGCTCCCAGAAGTGATCCCAATTCGTCGGTACGTCCGACGTACGTCGAACGTGACCGACTGAATGGGAACAGTTGTGCACAATTTTTTTTCCAGGATTATTTAATGAATAGAAAAGTTCAAAGGAACAGCATTTATCTGAAATAAAGTTTTTGCAACATTATAAATGTATTTACTGTCACTTGATCAATTTAATGCATCCTTGCTGAATAAATGTATTAAATTTCTTTAAGCTCTCACCCAAAAATATTCTTACCGATCCAAAACTTCTGAACATTTTGAATGTTACAAAAGCTTTCTATTTCAGATAAATACTGCTCTTTTGAACTTTCTATTCATCAAAGAAATGAAAAATTAATGTTTTACACAACTGCTTTCAACACTGATAATAATCATAAATGTTTGTTGAGCATCAAATCATATGAGAATGATTTGTGAAGGATCATGTGACACTGAAGACTGGAGTAATGATGATAAATTCAGCTTTGATCACAGGAATAAATGACAACATTTTAAAAATATATTAAAATAGAAGACAGTTATTAAATTGTAAAATAATATTTAACAACATTACAGCTTTTTTTTTTTTTTAATACATTCTGCCTTGGTGAGCAGAAGAGACTTCTTTCAAAAATCGAATTAGTACATTTTCCAAACTTTTGACTGGTAGTGTATATTAAGCTGTGTTGTCACTAAGGTTGAATCTGTTTAAAATAAGATGCGACTAAAGTTCTCACATACAGTGGGGCGTCCTCTGGTACTGGTGCTGGGGCGTCCTCCGGTGTTGGGGTGTCCTCTTGTGCTGGGGTGCCAGTGAAGAATTTGTGACAGGAGATAATACTGAACAGACGTTAAAAACAAAAGTGTTAAAAAATAATACATCAAAGTTATTTAAGGTAAGAAAGGACACATTAATGAATGAACACCATAACTGTCCGATTACTAAAAATAATCCTGTTTAGCTGGATAACATCCAACAAGAAAACAATACTATGCCTCTTTCGGTTCTCCCAGATGGCATGGAGACCGATTCATAAATTCTCTCTCTGGAAGCCGCACTCTGGGACTGGGCCGCACTCTGGGACTGGGCCGCACTCAAAGAATTTGGGACAGGAGACAATGCTAAATAGACATTAAAAATAAAAGTGTGAAAAATAATACAGAGTTATTTAAGGTAAGAAAGGAAACATTAATGAATGAACACCATAACTGTCCGATTACTAAAAAATTCCTCTTCTAGGTAGATGACATCAAACAAAAAAACAATACTGTGCCTCTTTCGGTTCTCCCAGATGGCATTGAGACCGATTCTTGAATTCTCCGTCTGGCAGATGGCATGTTTTGTGACCCTGCAAGACAACTTGCACCTTAAAATGTAACTTCATTAAGTACCATAAATATTAAAATGTAGTTCATTTTATGGAAGTGTAAATATTAACAGTAAATCACGTCACAGTGTAATAATGCATTAGTTATGAAATCAGCTGTACTTTTACTTTTACTTTTACTGGGTGTAATTCTCTCTTATGGAACAATAACACAAGCTCTATAGTTGTAACTATTAAATCAGATTCAGAGAAATGTACATGTTTATACGCTAAGCTGTGTTGTCACTAAGGTTGAATCTGTTTAAAATAAGATGCAACTAAAGTTCTCACATACAGTGGGGTGTCCTCTGGTACTGGTGCTGGGGCGTCCTCTGGTACTGGTTGTAACGTATTAGGGTTACGTATATATTTAAATTAAAAATTAGCTCAATAGGGAATTGTGGGTATTAATATTTAGGGATTTATGATTAATCATAACGGGTTATAATCTAATCACCAATCTCCAAAATCACCCAAAATGGGAATACCTCACCTCGGTATTTATGCAATATAATATATATGGTTAACAACAATTTATTGTAATTAACTACAGATATATCTATATTAAATAATCACAGAATAACCCCAAGGGAGTTGATTCAAAATTCCTCTCCGTTCCGTTTAAAGAACGAGCGGAGATTCCTTATCCACTCACCAGGTCTATTCTTCCTACCCAATTTTCGGGAAGTTAATCCCTCTGGCCACAAAGGACAAACTTTCCGAGTTATGGTATTAATTAAAGCATTCAACGATGCTTATAAGAGCTCGTAGCTTAGATCTGACATTAAAGGGACTCGTGTTCCGTGAGCAAACAATGACAATCAAAACGTGAATATCATGGTTTTAATAAAGATTAATACTACGATTACATATGACTACATAAAGAATACATGTATTTACAGAATAGTGGAAAGTAAAGAGGAGGATGAGGGGAAGGGAAAGGAGAGGAAGGAGGGTAAGATCGTGTCCGATCCGACACCTTCCCAGGCAAAACCATTGGAGCCAGCAAGAAATATCACCTTAAACAGGGGTAAAATCTTTAAAACGCATCTAAATTTCGGTAGAATTGATACTTGCATGGTTTCTTGGTGTTGTGTAAAGCAAGATGCGTGCGTTGGCGTTTCTCAGAGAGTTTGCGCGCTGAAGCGTTCTCTCCGTTTGGTTCTTCCAGAGCTTCGTTGGTTTGCGGGACTTTTAAAAGGTGTCGTCTTGGAAGGGAAGTTCATCTCGTCCAGCTAAGTGCGTCCGCTGACTGCGTCGCGGAGCGCGTCGATCTTCAAAGGAAACATCAGCTTGGCTGGACCGCGCCGGCTCGCAGGTCGAAAACCCGCGAGCCGCGCTGATGAGATGGGAGGAAAAGGGAATTTGTCTCGTCCGGGGTTCTTGCAAGATGACTGAGCCCCAATGTGTAGGTGTTTCTGTCCTTTAACGTCCATTAACTACGCCCACTTTCCCTGCGGCCACCAATCGTTGGTGTGAATTTCAGGCGGGAGAGAGTTTCTTTGTTCGGACTTTATTACTCAATGGAATGTTGTTGCTGGGAGCCAGAATTAGTAAAGTTTCACTCCAAAGACCTAACCATACTAGTGGTACATCTCATAATCATATACTTTGTACCATTGACTGAGACAGAGAAAGAGGAGCATTTAGACATCAGACCTGCCTGGGTTTACAGACATGAAGGCAGTGCATCTTCTATACAGAGCAATTTGGAGCGTTTAAGATCGCTCTTACATCACACAAGCATAAGAAATATAGGGAGCATGCATACACTTAAGAAATCATCATATATGTAATTTCTGGGCTAGTTTAATTAAAGGCTAAATAGAGGGGAATGCTTATGTGTGTGTGTGTGTGTGTGTGTGTGTGTGTGTGTGTGTGTGTGTGTGTGTGTGTGTGTGTGTGTGTGTGTGTGTGTGTGTGTGTGTGTGTGTTAGAGTCACCCCCCCATGGCCCCTCCAGACTGAAGGATGTGAGGGAACTGTTCTGGCTGATTAAGATCTGATTGAAGTTCAGAATGGGCCATCAAGTTTCTCCTGGTCACATTCGAACTGGTCGTTAAACAGTCGGAGGCGCAATTTGTCCCAGCCTTTCTGGAGCCAGTGGGGGCAGAAATTTAATTTATATGCAGAGCTGTTTGGAGGAAAGCATCTCTGATCACTTTGATCCTAGTTGAGAGACACCCCAGACGCTACATGGTGCTGGGGCGTCCTCTGGTACTGGTGCTGGGGCGTCAATCCATAATTTGGGACTGGAGACAATACTATACAGGTATTAAAAAAAGGTGTGAAAAATAATACGTTACTTAAGGTAAGAAAGGACACATTAAAGAATGAACACCATAACTGTACGATTACCACAACAACAAAAAAACATTAAACAAGAAAACAATACTATGCCTCTTTCGGTTCTCCCAGATGGCCTAGAGAACGATTCATGAACTCCCTCTCTGGAAGTCTGTTCGTTATGTGACCCTGGGAGACAAATTCCACCTTAGATGTAATTTCATTCATTCAGTACAATAAACATAAACAAGGAATTTATTTTAAAAACATAGTACATTATAGTAATTTAATATAATTCACATTGAACTGTTATAGCAGTTTAAAATATTAAAATAAATCGCTTTTTAAAATCAAAGTTTTGGTATATTATGTTGACATTCAGGCAAAATACCTGACTCATGGAATACATGTTTACCTCCAAATGAGAATGACATAATAAAGTGTGGGAATGCACTCAGGGGATGCACCAAAAAAATAACAAAAAGGATCAGTAGCACGTACGTCTCATAGTGTCGTTGCATAATCTATGATATGGATCAATCACACTATGTTCACTGTCATGAAGTCTGCTATCACCTGTGTAAACAAAATACATCAGAACAATTTATATACATTGTGTTGAGTTTCATATCAAAATATATAACAGTCCATTTGAAAGCATGAATCTTGTATTAAGCAAAGCAGTCAAAAACTTACAACTTAACGTAGGGTAGACAAAGTAAGGGGTCGGGCACGTCTCATCCAAGTGTGTTGGACACACAACTTGATCTTTAGCACAAACAAGAAAATATGACAAATTAGAACATTAACAAATGTGTATACTATTTAAGCCATATCTACACAAGTCATATCTACAGTTTACCATACCTTTTTTTATTGGTTGAAGAATGACCTTCAGCTGTAAATGAAATGAAATTGTAATTAATGATATTAACCCCCCCCAAATAACTACAATTTGTTTAAGTGTATTTTCAAACTGAGGCATTTACCTGGCTTGGGTTTTGGATTGTTATATTTTGGAGGAGGTTCTGGGTAGGACACAGTCCTTTTATCAGCTTCTTTATTTTTGTTGGGTTCTGCTTTTCCTTTGTACAAAAAAGCAAAGAAAGTTAATCCAACACTTATGCTGAGCTTTTAATAAAGAACATAATTTACATGTGCAATGATTAGGCAATCAAATCATTGTAATTCCATGCCAAAAAACTTCTTCCTTTGAAAGCCTTCATTTTGAAGGGCTATAATTAAATTTCTACAAATTGAATATTTATGATTAGGCTAAAGACGCACAATAACATAATAAAAGTTGGCAACTCACGTTTTTTGACTGGCAGGAGACTTTGACTGAGCTGAGTTGATTCAATGTCAGTCACGTCACTGTCATTTTCAAGGTCCATGTCTGAATTGAATAAAACAAAAGTTGTGAATTTCAGGTTCACATAGGAAAGACAATGAACATATCAACAAATGATAATCTAAAGCCGCTTTGAAGAACCAAATAATAATGTACCATTGACAAAGTCATGGAAGACTTTCCTCTTTCTAGATCTTTTTGCCTTGCCCCGATTGTCCATTACCTAAAAGATAAAACAACAGGACAGAGTTTAACTTTCAGGACACTAAATTCTGTCAATTTATTCCAACAGTGGAAAAGCAATTGGATATAATTTTGCATCATACATGCTAGTAATGGTATACAAAAGAATGTTAATTGTTGCATGAATTACACCCAAGTCAGATCATGCTGACCACCGTTAACAAGATTAAAACCATCAGGTGGATTTAATGTTATCGCTAATTAGTGTTAGGTGCCTTTTCAAACCTTATTGAAGTAACAGTGAAAGTATTATTTAAAAAAAATGAATTACCAAGTCTAGTCATTCTGGTTTGTGCAGCAGAAACGCTGTTTGTAAGGAAGACACACAGCCTTTTTGTAGACGCTTTCGGTGTTTGTCAGTATTCGCTTTGCCTTTGTCAAGTGACCGCTGACAAACATAATGTTGAAGAGCTTTGAGTTGCATGGCTTTTCGAAGAGACAGTCAAAGATGGTCTGACAACTGTGTGTTCCTAATGGATAATGCAGTGGGATTTATTCAGGAGAAACGAAGCGATGGAACACTAAGGATGGATGTGTTCAGGGAAACTTCAAAAGGTGCGTTTACATGGAGCACTGTAATCGGTTTAAAAGTCCAATCCGAATAAAAATACTCCATATAAACACCTCAATCGGAATAAAAATGGCCAAACCGAATGAAATTGTAATCGGTTTGAGAGGGGTGGGATAAACCTTTTCATGAACCGATCAAACGAAAAATTCCACCATGTAAACGATCTGATCCGATTACTTTGAGTGCACGTCTTTCTGTGACGTGATATAGTACAGCGCGCGCCTCCTCAACTGAAGAGCGCGCGCCGCGCTCACACAAGGCTAATGTTGACAAGAGAGGAAAGTTCATTTTTCTGAGGTATTCAACTTTTTATTTCGTAACATGTTATGAACATGATGTTGGAATAATGACAGACATAGCCTGGCTACACCATCTTATCTTCACAGCGTTTGTATAGGCTTCAACTGCGCCTGACAGTAGTGACAGAATAATTTATTTTTTCTGAGGTGATTCTTACACTTTACGACAAATAATAAATAGCTTTTATAAAACTGTACAAGTCCTGGTGGCCGTTGAGAGCTGCCATTTCAACGGGGAACGGTTTCTCGTCAGTTAAGTTAGCTATGAAAAAAAATTCAACAACTGCTTCAAATTGGTTAAGTAACATTACCCACAGTCTACTTTAATTAATTTTGTTAATATTTATACCTTTGTGATTATGGTATCTTTCCTTAATCATCTGAAATATATATGTTTAGTACTAATGATGCTGAGCACGTCTTGAATGCTTCATTCATGTTTCACCGTATATCCTATGTTTTTAATAATAATTTGAGTGCATTTTATTGTTAATTTTGTGTTTTTCAAAATAAATGAATTGAATTCATTTTTGATTCCGCATTCATCATTCACAGCTGTTGAAATAGCCATTGTATAGGACATAAATTAGGTTAAACTACTGCATGTCCGCCCACAGAAAAATAAATAAATATAAAAATTACCAACACAGAACTTTTGATCCACGATACGTAACGAATCTGAGGCGGCAGACAAACTGTGTGCGCATGTCACAAAATGATTCCTACTGAAAGTCAGCACATGTAAACACCAGATCGGTTTAGATAACGTCTCATGTAAACAGTCCACCGAATCTTTCAATCGGAATGATTTTAATCGGAA
This sequence comes from Gobio occitaniae, assembly GCA_033150135.1. Lineage (NCBI taxonomy): Eukaryota > Metazoa > Chordata > Actinopteri > Cypriniformes > Gobionidae > Gobio > Gobio occitaniae. The sequence goes on from JARQWZ010000153.1 coordinate 572,890, forward strand.
TGAAAAAAAAGTGCGCATGTAAACGTGGCTATTGTCTTTCAGCAAGTCTCTTTGTGACTTGCACCAGCGGTTGTTTGCCACTTCTCACCATTTTTTTGATAACCTGCAAGTGGTTTTCAAACGGAAAACATGAAATATCGTTCAAAGAGCAGTGGAAGTTTGCAGCATCATCTGACAAGTGTTTGATGGAATGAATGTTGTATGTTGGAAAGGTGGGTCCATAAAAATCCACAGAGGTATCCACAAAGTGCTCCAGAATGTTGTGTGCATATCCTAGATAGGACTCTCTCTTCTCATCTGATTCATCCAAAAGAATGCTCATACCAACACTCAGACAAAGAAAGTGGTGGTACTGGTCATTAGGAAGCACATCCTTCAAGATTAATGGTCCTGTGTAGAGCATGAACTGACGTAGCTCAGTAGCTTTCAACCATGACGGGACGTGTCGGAGGGACGTCTTTTCAACGGTCATTAAACGTCATAATGTTTGCTGGGAAGCAGCTTCTGCATATTTCACAATGATTTCATAGAGGGTCATGATGGACTATAAATGCACGTGTAAAAGACGTCACCATAGTGACGCCCTCTCACAACGGATTCTCAACAGGGTATATATTGAACTACACATAGCTAAAAGTCAAAGTAACTATTATACATGCAACCGGAGAGAACTGTAGACATGTACAAATGTATCTGAGTGCATTTTTAAGAAATGTTCTGTGTTACATACTTTTACCGATTTATGCCGTCCTACCGCGACTATTTTTGGCCAGGGACACGACGTTGCCGTTGGACCAATGTTTGCTGGGAGTGAACTGCAACGTTAATAGAGTCACGTGAATGCCCTCCGTGCACAACCAACGGCCAGGATATTCTATAATATATTGCATTTCAGTTTGTTTTTCACCAAACCCTATCATATTTTTATTAAACTTTATTTCTTAAGCTGGGTATACCAGTGCGATTTTCGTCCGATTTCGAGTTGAATTCTGACTCGTGCAACTCTTCTTTGGGTCGGGCCGATTTTCAGTTTTGTCATGCGTCGTTTGTTGTGAGGTGTTTGTCTATGAGAGGATTTTAGTATAAAAATGATTAATCTGTGCGTGCAACGAGTAAGATGTGCATTTGTGGATCTAGTGCCGCGCATGCATTCATTGACTCGTTTGTGAGTCAATCCTATTTGATTCATTTGGATTGAGACACAACGAGTCAATGAATGTGTATCTGCAGTCACAAAGCTCTCTGTCTATATTGTTAATTTCCACTAGATGGCGTTTGTGTACTTCAGCACACATTTACTTAAGCTACTTTTGACTAGTCTCATTTTTTATATTTTGACTATTTTATAATATTTATTGTGATTTCTATACTGAGCTGCTGTTTATTTGTGAACGATTTATTCTTTCTAAGAGTTTTTGGTTATATTTTATTTTATTCCCATCATGCTTTTGTATGTCACTTCCTGTTTTGTCATCCACATGAAGAGATGGAATGATGTATGCATCACAAAGTTAAAGGTGTTTCTCTCTGTAATCATAAGTCATCCAACCAAGAATCTTCAAGATATAACTAGTGATGGGCAGACCGAGGCTTCGTGAAGCACTGAAGCAGTTGAAGCAAATGTGTCATATTGTTTCGAAGCTTCGAATCAATCTGACACCCGTCTCTACGGCGCCATCTAGTGGTCATTTCCATGTGTTGATCTGAAATACCTTGACAATTATCCATGTAAAAAAAAAAATTTTTAACATCTGTCTGACAACTACATGATCTTGGTTTTGTAACCTGTAGCCTCGTCATTGTAAAGAACTATATATATTGTGTTTGTTATACAAAATGAACATTAATAAAATAAATAAAGCCACAATGTGTCACATTTGTCACAAAACATTTTTATTCAAAAATATGAATTGCTCTGCTGTTGAAGGACTCAGCTGACTTCTTTTTTTTACATATAATTTCTCCAGCCTTTGAAAAAATCCTCTCACAAGGGACACTTGTTGCTGGCATGCACAAATATTTTTGGATGATGTAAATACATGGATGATGTATTGTTGCAGAAGGCTAGCTGCCTATCACAATACACACATCTCACTTTATTTGGTGCTTCCAAATGGAAATGCTCCCACACCACAGATGTACGGCATCTCTTGCGTGCAGCCTCCATTTTTATATATTCTATTACAGTTTTTCTCAGTCGCTTTGGTACATTTCTCGAATCATCCTCGACATTTGCAAAACAGTAAGTCCATTTCCTAAAACAATTCGTACAAATAGCAAAACACCATGGATTACCTGCAAAAGCCAGTCTCTTGCTCAAAATCCTTAGTTCATCTCTCAAAAGTAAATATCTGTGTCAATGAACATGTCAGTGCCATCAGAATGACAGGTCCTTGTGTCATTGTGTATGAATAAGACAGTCAAATTGCTTAGTCATGCTGTCAATATAACTGTACTATGGAGGGATGTTCTGATGTAAATATGGCTAAAATTTTGATGACAATTATTGTAAATTGTAGGGTTACACCTATAGTGTATGTGGGAGTTTGAATGCAAGAGACTGGACAAGATTCACATTTATGCTTTTACTGTTTGTACTGTAATTTGTTGACAAACCATGTCATTGCGATATAGAAATTGACATTTTATGACAACTTGTTCAACCATTTTGCATGTAAAGACTTATGCTATGAACTAATGCCTAAATGTTTTGGGGGGTGAGACTATTCAACAGAGACCCATTATAATACATTTTGATCAACATGACATAAGCAACTGATAATGTAGGAAACAGCAGAGAATTGTACATAATCATTTGCATGGATGTACACAAGCATTTGCAACTTGTTCAAAGAAATGAGAATCTGCTTTTTTGATGTGCAGAAGTGACACAATGATGTGAAGATTGAACAGGTAGCTTTGTGAATTTCAATTCTGATCTGAGAAATGTACCAAAGCGACTGAGAAAAACTGTAATATATCTATCTATATATCACCTATGAATCTATATCTATATAATTCTATCTAACTTATGCTGTGCTATCTATCTGTCACTATCTAACTTAGCCTATATGAATGTGTCACTATATCTATCCTAACTATATGTCACTGTCTATACCTATCAGTCAATATATCTAATTTAAATCTAGCCTAAATATAACTAACCAAAGCGCACTATAAATCGCTCTCCTCTCACAAAAACCCACGAGGTGAAGATGGATTTACTTCACTTTTAAACTGTGGTGAATTAGGTTTATACAGATGTGTGACGGCTTGTTCCCGCCCCCTTTAATCAACGCAGTTTCGACAGGCGCCACCTGATGAAACACTTTGAAGCTTCATTTAGCCATAGTCACGTGACATGGGTGTTTCGAATCACAGTTCGGAGCAGTGTTTCGAAACATCTGCGCTTCGGGATCTCGGCAAAGCCCCGAAACGTCTGTTTCGCGTCTGCCATCCCTACTTTTATGATTACTTTTACACAATATACACAATATACCCCACCTTACCCTGCACATGACCTACACATACCAGGCTACTCTTCACATTCTAATGTCCCATAAAATGCTTGGGCCTCCGCTGGCATGTAGGCTAGCATTTTCATAAGGTCACGGTGCTTCTCCTTCTTGACGGGCAGAGGGTCCTCGTAAGCACGAGCATACGTGGTGGAGAACAAGGGAGCTGGAGGTGGTTGATTCTTCCTCTGTTTGGTGATCAGCCAGGTCTTCCATCCCTCGTAAAGGCTGTGGCTCCCTTTTGTGTGGACACACCATGGATCAGCAGCTGAAATCATGATTCAACAAGAAATTCAATAAAGATTCTTCCTTCACGCACATATCCCTTACACTGTTAATCTCAGAAAACCAGTTTAGTTTTAGTTTAGTTCTTCGGTTTTTTACCTGTCACTTTCAACCACATCATGGATGTGATAGGAGGCCAGGTGGACGCTTTAATGTTGCATCAGGAAGCTGCCTGAAGTCCGCACATTTCATCTCAGTTACTTTAAATGGATGCTGCTGCCTGGCTCCACGGATCATCTCGGCAACATCGCTGGGGGTATGGAGTGTGGACACCTTTCGCCTCTTGTCCAGCGTGACAAATGAACGGTCACAGGGAAGGAAGGAGTGACCAGACACCATGAACTTCTGCTCTATCTGACTGAAGTACCTTCTAGATACGAGCAGGGCCATGAGCAGGGATGGAAATTAGCACCCGCCACCAGCCAAATGCGGGTGATTTTGTGTTATGGCGGGTAGACTCGCTTCACCTACCGGCCACCGTGGCGGGTAAATAAAAATAGCATATCCTACTGTTTCACCTGGACGGCGGACACTTTTAGAGGAGGCACACCTTCGGCATTACAAATCAAATTAACAATAAGTAGTAGAGAAGTTAATTTGCGCGTGGTTGCGTTTTAGTGGCTTTGTTGCCATAGCGGCAGAGTCTCGAGACCATGCGCTGTAAACGTGTGCGGTTTTTTAAAAACATCGAGCTCGCATCGCGTCCACCGTTTGAACGCAAGAGGATCTCCAGATTTGGGGCTGAATATCAAAAAAGGTAACAATGGGTCTGTCCAGTAACTCGTGATGAACCTCAGGCCAACTGCACACTTTGCAGAGAAGCATTTTAGTGTCTCAGACTGACTGGCTTAAAGCCGCAGCGGTGACACACACATCCGTGCTTCTAAAGGTAAGGTAAATATTATATATTTTTAGACAGGTTAATTAATAGATTATAGCCTAATTAATGTTATGTATCATTTTAATCATACATAATAAATAATCCTGCCATATAAAGTTTGACATTTATTAAAAGAATATTTAGATAAAAATGGGACAAATAATTACATAATAATATAGACATAATTTAAGTAAATTAATAAAAAAAATTAACATTTTTGAATTTCAGAATTGTCAAAACAGTGATTACTGGTTCAGAATGACTGCTTAAAGGGACAGTTCACCCAAAAATGAACATTCTGTCATCATTTACTCACCCTCAAGTTGTTCCAAACATGTATACATTTCTTTATGTTGAACACATTGGAAAGTTACTGTGGAAGTCAATGGTGCCCCCAAAGCAGCCTGAGTACAAACTTTATTCAAAATATCTCCTTTAGTGTTCAGCAGAACAAAGAAACTCATACAGGTTTGGAACATCATGAGGGAGAGTAAATTATGACAGAATGTTTTAGTTTTGGGTGAACTATCTCTTTAAAGTGTACCAAATAGGCTACTAAAGAGTTCTTTAGAAATTAATTACATAATCAAATGTAAAATAATATAAAATGTTATATTTTATATTGTCGTGAATGGGTGTCCCTTATTTTGCCACACTGAAGGTGGCAACCCTAGTATGTCGTCAACACGCTTCAGAAGATGCCAAAACTAATATTTTCTTTGTTGGGACTAAAAACCTAAAACTGGAAGCCATAAAAGACCACGAATCATCCAAATGCCACATCCATTAATCTGCCCTACTCATTTAATGGAATGTATATCAGTTCATGGTTTGTGTGTGTATAAGAGAGAAAGAGAAAATGTCAGTATTTAATTGAGACTTGAGATTATATAAACTGCTTAAGTATTGTAGAGCTTGTAGTATTAATTTTTCACATGCAGTTATACATTGTCGGTTAAAACCAAGAAAGTGGCTGGTAAAAACTTTGAGTGGCTGGTAGATTTTGAAATCCACTAGCCACAGTGGCCGGTGGACAAAAAAGTTAATTTCCATCCCTGCATGAGGTTTAGGACTTGCCAGTTGTTGTTCTGCCCACAGCATCGGTCACTAAAGATGATGAGCTTCCGTTCCTTGGCCTGGACTAGGGGAGCGAAAGATGTTTCTGCCCACTTCAAAAGACAGCTTGCCACCTCGATGGAACCTCTGTGAGCGATGCCCTCATGCCAGAGGCACATTGTAGGAGGATCTTCAGTGCCCATCTCCTGGATACAGAGGTTGTAGTTGGCCAGCTGCCGTTGATAGTACACGCTGGAGTGTGTCAGGTTTGGCGTGAACACTACCCCCTGCATGCCGATACAAATGACATGGCAGTCATCATTGGCTTTGGCCCAATCTGTGTCAGCCTGCAACTGGGTGTACGCTTTTTCAGCTTTCCGGTGGTGAAGCTCACTCTCGGCTGCGATCTTCAACCTTTCTCCATCTGTTGTAGCAGCTGTTAATTTTGAGAACAGGGCGTCACATTTCGCACAAGTGTCACTTCTTGGCTGCCCAAAACTGAGGTTCTGCTGCTTGAAGATGTCCCTATAGAGCCAGAACTTTGCAGTGGATGCTGGATTGTTTTCCTTGTACAGGCGGAACATGCGGAGCAGGTTTAAATCAGGGCTCAGGTACTCCCTCTCCACATCTCCCTTCAACCGTGAGTAGTGGTTCGGTTGGCGTGGGAAGCTCAGGATATGCTCTCTTATCCCCTCTCTCACTGCAGGATGAATGCTATGAGGCCTAAAAAATAAACAACACAACTCATGAACACGGGAAATATAATAAACTATGCTGGTCTGTTTTGCAAAATTGCATTGTTTCTTTGACATTAAATTATAGGATTTTGTTTTTCACATACAGTCATTAAAGGGATACTTCAGGATTTAGCATTAAAGGTGAACTATGTTGGATTTTTGCAGTAAAATATCCAGAAACCACTAGGCCAGTGTTATATATTTTGTTCAGTTGAGTACTTAGAATATCCCAAATGTTTTAAACTATTTGTTAGGGGTGTAACGATTCGTTTTAACAACGATTCGATTCGTATCACGATTTGAGGTTGTCGATACGATTCAAGGACGATATTGGTTCATTTAGAACGATACGATCCGAAACGATTCAGTGACTTGAAATCGATTCAGTAACTTTTTAGCCAAAAATTGTGTGACTGAAATAAATATCTGGATACTGCTCAGTGCAGGTAAAGTTTCCAAGATTCCTGTTGTTTCTTGTAAGGGAAATCAGGTATCAATTAATTATGGATATAAACAAACAAGTAAACAACAATTAATGGCAAATGCATTCAAATTTTATTTGAATGAAGTGCAACCAACAGTTTAGGTTGAATTAACAGGAAGTTAACCTTTTCTGCTCTCATTTTCAATTTTCAATACATTTTTAATAAAAGCACAGTAAGTGCAACCAACATTTCAACAGTAGGTTAACCTGCTACTTCTGCTTTTGTTTTCCAACGTAAAAATATTACAATATTAGTATAAAAAATAAAGTGCAGCTAACTTCTCTTCAGGTTTAATTAATAGTAGGTTTACCTGCTACTTTTGCTGTTGTTTTACAACATTAAAATAATACAAATACAATATTAATATCAAAAATAAAGTGCAACCAACATTTCTTTAGGTTGAATAAACTGGCTGAACCTGCTACTACTCTCAGTTTAATAAACAAACAATATTTAACAAAGATAAAATGTAACCAACTACTCTTCAATGACTCTACAGATTTCTTTTTCCAAAATATCAACATGATCTGACCGCAGAACACTTCTCTGTGCGTTCACTATGTCGCCAGCAGTACAAAAACTCGCTCTGCAGGCACACTGGTGTCAGGAATGCACAGGTAACATTTAGCAAGGGTTGAAAGTACAGGTAACACGTTACTAACTTAGCTCTTTCTCCTGGTGGCTTGATAATTTCTCGCACGTTGGCTTCTCTGCCATCCGCCATGCTATGTTTTGTTTTCTTCTGCTGCAGCTGGTGCGTTGCGATGATGTCACAGATAGGCAGACTTAATCGAGTAACGTTTAACGGCTTTATCATTAAAAGTGCTAAGAAAAAACATCCATATAAAGTCTGACGTGCTTAAATCCAATGCGTTATTTCCTATGATCGATACAATCGATTGATTACCTTTTAAAACGATGTTAGATCGATATATGTCGTCCGGAAGGCCAACTTGCCGAGCACAGATCGATGTAGTTCGATCATAGGAAAATAAATCGATACATCGATGTTGTAGATGAATCGTTACACCCCTACTATTTGTAAATCGTGAGAAAATTGCTATTTTAACCAAGGAACCGGGACATGTGAGCTATGCGTGTGAGGGAGTCGCCTGTCGATTGCGTCATATCTGCGTCACCCTCGGTTTTATTCAGTGAAACACTTTACTCTCACTGCAGTGTGAACAAGTGTCATAGCAGCCGCCGAGCGAACGTCATAACTTCCTTTTCAACACACTCAGATATATTTAATACGATAAACAGCGTTGCGTTACCTCAGACTCATGACTGGAAAAAGAGGAAGTGGCGCCGGCAACCGTGTCATAATAAAAGTCCCGCCAGCGATTATGCCATAATAACAGTCTCGCTCTTCAATCGCTCCTGCGGCCTTGCTCAGCTCCACAACACTCGGCCCTGCTCTGCTTCACTACAGTAACGTTAATAATCGCATCCATGAACATGATTTCTGCCCGAGTCCTATCCTGACTGTTTTCCAGCGGCTGTGAAGTAAAGACCACATGTCCCGAGATTCTGCGCTCAAACGTGCCGTCATCAAACTACGCCTTTGTTTTGAACAGGCGACCTCTAGTGGATGGAAAAGTTACATAGTGTAGCTTTAAGCTTTGTATCAGTAGAAAACCTGTAGTATTTTCGAATTACTGTGCTTTCCTCCCTCATGTCCCCCTGAGACGAGAGATTTATGTATTTTTTGTCTGGAAAAAATCCTGCGATGACGCAAAAATCGTCATTGTTTACATGCACATCTTTTGTTTAAATCTAACTGAATTTATTACGATTTGTGAATCTGAATGTAGTGTTTACATGAACGCTAACCAAGTGATCAGTTGATGTGCATTCTCCTCCGTGAGAGATAGCCTACGAGACCAGTGCGTCTCTGTGTCCCAGTGCATTCTGGGAGTTGTTGTCTTTCATCCCCATAAATCAAAAATTAATTTTCTGACTTTTCTCAGTCTAGAAGGCTCCAAATTAAAAAATAATTTTACATTTCTACTACATAAATGACCCATTTTAAATACACATTAATCTTTCCTGAGGTGAAGTTTTTTTTGTTTGTTTTTTTACTTACCTGTTCTTATGTTTTCCTCTGAAGTCCTCTAATGGAGACCTGACTTTAGCTACCTGCTCTGTTCCCTCAGACTGACTGCCTAACTTTTCTTGAATAACCTTTTCAAAGATATGTAACTTTAAATAAATATGTTATGGACAATGTATCTAATTAAAATCATGCATGTAATGAAAAGTTAAACGGAAAACGCTAGGCTATAGAAAACTTGCCTGTAGGCGACTGTTGGTCAGTTGAAAGACGGACATAAATGTAAGCTACAAACAGCAAGTCTTTGGCCTCCTTGTTGCACATTGTACTTGAAGGTGTACTTCCTCTTAGTATTCTCAGTGTCAGGCCCACGTGGTCGTCTGCGACTCACCTTGTGCTAGAAGTAAAAAGAAAAAAAAATACATTTACCATAGCGTAGCAGGCTAGCCGTCATATGCTGTCAAGTTAAGGTCATTAAGTATGTGAGTAGGCTTTGGTTAGGAGAATGAATAAGCCATGTGTGTGCCTTTTAGGGCATCAAAGCGCTGTGGTCTTTAATGCACTTGGTGGCCTACTTGATGCTGGTCATCCTTCATCCATCCTCACAAAATTTAACATTTACAGTGATCAAGCACATGTGCAGTCTTAGTGAATTGAAGGCATACAGTAGTATTCAATTCACTGGTTATTTCATGGGCCTACATTGTAATGCATTGCATACTGTTGACATGATATGGTCATGAATTGCTTAAGTTAGCCTACCTGCTCCAAACCAGAGAGAATGATAGCCTGCTGCCTCTCATAAGAGACAGCATAAAACTCTGTGAAGAGCTGGAGTTTTCTTTCATCTGTTAGGCTTGAACACTGCCTGGGACACGTCTCCTTGCACACCTTGCCCTTAACAGAAACAAAGTCACATTAGCGTTTTTGTTTTTTTTTTAGCTATAAAAACTAGAGCTATTAGCAGCTATTAAGGTTACTTGCTAGAATATCAGCTTACACAATCAATGCATTTTTTTTATTACCTTTTTTTTAATTTATTTTTATTATTTATTAAATAACAAGTAACAAACATAACATAGCATACAATATTACAAAACAACGTGTTGCATTAAATGGTAACGGGATACAAAAATTATACCAAAATATTTTAAACACGTCAATGACTTTTTATTTTATTTTTTGTACCAATTTCAGTGAAGACATAAAGCAATCACATTCTACTCTAAACATCTTAAAGATTGGGGATGAATTTACATAATAATATTTACATATTATGTTTGTTTATGTATACAATTCTGCCAGCAGTAACGTTACGTATAACACAATCTATGAATGACGCAGCTGAGCTGGTGTTAGAGACGCACCTAAAGCGTTTCGATTCATTTCTCCGTGGTTATAAGGAGTACAGACATGTTTAAAACGTCCCCTGAATCCTAATTTTCCCAGCTTTCATTTCGACCCATTCATGAAATGATCCTTTAAACAGAGTGAGCTATATGAACTGTAGTAGACAGAGCCTACACGCCCCTCTGACTGTAACCGCTAACTTTAGGTAGATACTTTGTATACGGGTTTTCACCATGGTTTTCACTCACCTCTTTTGGTGGACTTTTTCCTTGTTTTTGCTCTCCTCTCCGGTTCACATAGGGTTTCCCAGCATTCCTCAAATACTTCCTTGCTCTGTCCTTCCATTCATTCACGTTCGCTCTCCTTTTTTTGCCGAGGTTTTGCCTATTAATGTCCGCAGCGGACGAAAGCAACCGGCGTCTCCATTTTTCGTTAGTGGACATAAACGGTTTTTCCGCGTGAGACTATTTTAAATTTTAAAATACAGAGTTTTGGTCGCGCGAACACCCCCAGAGTGATTCTGTATACAAAGTGGCACACATACATTCAAGTCACATGGTTATCTCAATTTTTGTTTTTTTGGACTAAAACGGTTGTTCGTCGCATGAACACAAATATCAAACAATAATCTGTTTTTAAAGAGTACAAATCTGCACTGCTCTCCAGGTTGAAACTTTCAAGCCTCTGCCCACACCACAAAACACCACTTGACCAATTAATTAAATATAACAGCAAATAAAAATAAATCTACACATTTGCTAACTGTAGTTTAAAACAAACATTATCATTTGTAAGGTTATTTGCTGTCTTTACGTGTTCACTTGAGCGTGATTGGTCAATCTGAACGTCATCTAGAAATCTGGCCAATGACAACTGTGCGCGCCTTCTACCGATCAAATTTGAAAATGCACCCGTTGCCGTTGGAGTGCTCGGCTGCTCGCGGGCGCGGCAATTCTAATCTGCATGCAACAGGACTGCTTCGTCGGTCCATTAATGGCATCACATGGATCATTTTACATCTGTTAAAATCTTATTTTGGACGAATTTTGATTGTGGGATGTCGACTGAGAACGAAAAACATGGATATCAACAGACATTTAAGTTACAGATGGCGGACAACAGACGGCAGAAGGTAAATAAATCCCTTTATATTTTTTCTACTGTCACATCAACATATATAACGTTAGTGTATTAAAGTTATATGCTAATCGCGAATAACGTACTCGGTTACTAACGTAACCTCGGTTCCCTGAGATAAGGGAAGGAGTACTGCGTCTTAAGACGCTGTATGGGTAGGTTCTCCTACTCTCGAATATACTGAAGTAATTGTAAAATCACGCAGTGCTACTGCCCAGTCAAAACAGTGTCGAGACGTCTCGCACGCTATTGGCTGGCCAGTGGGAACTGCATGAACCAATGGCAGAACAGCGTAATCTGAGCGAACCAATGGGCACAAAGCCCGCGAAGCTGAGCGCAAGAGCCCGCGAAAGGGGCATATAAAATACGCTGTAACTGTCAAAAACGTCAGGTTAAATCGACTGAAGCGACGATCACCCGAGTCAGCGCCATAGCACGGCCGTCTACGCAGTACTCCTTCCCTTATCTCAGGGAACCGAGGTTACGTTAAGTAACCGAGTACGTTCCCTTTCGAACGGTCAGTTCGTACTGCGTCTTAAGACGCTGTATGGGAACCTGTAAAATCCCGCCGTGCTATGATAAGCGCAGTGACATGTACTCCCTCAAGTTTGAACACTTATTAGAAAGGGCTCAAGACTAGAGTTACTGACACATCATTTATATTAATAATATATATGTACACACGTCTTATACTACTGGGCTCATAGAGGCCGGTAACTATAAGGAATGTGTAAGCATTGAAGCATATGAAGGCCCCAATGCCAACTTATGACGGGGACGGGCTTACAAGGCCGTCTGATATTCGTTAGGCCGTCTTAGTATTTTTATACAGCGAAGACTTGTGCCTGCAGTGCAGGGACATCCAGACTGAAGAATCTGGTTAAAGTAGATGGTGAGGACCAACCTGCCGATCTTCAAATGTCACCCATAGAAAACTCCACTAGACCACGCCCAAGAGGAGGCCATGCCTCTGGTGGAGTGAGCTTTGACACCTATGGGGCATTGGAGGCCCATAGTGTCATATGCTAACGCTATCGCGTCCACTAGCCATCTGGCTAGGTTTTGTTTGGTGACCGGAAGTTCCCTAGTTCGGTCACCAAACTTACAAAGAGCTGCTCCGACTGTCTAAAGTGGGAGGACCGCTCAATATATGCTCTAAGCGACCTAACAGGGCCGAGCAGGTGTAACTGTCTCTCATCCTCCGAAGTGGGGAGGGCAGAGAGAGTGATTACCTGTGCTTTGAACGGTGTTGAAAGCACTTTAGGTACATAACCATGCCCTGGTTTGAGGATGACTTTAGAATCGCCTGGGCCAATTCTAAACATGACGCGTTCACAGATAACGCTTGAATGTTACTGACACGCTTAACAGATGCCAGTGCTAGTAGCAGGGCAGTTTTCAGCGAAAGTGGCTTTAATTCAGCCGTCTGCAGCGGCTCGAAGGGAGGTCTTTTTAGTGCTCTTAGGACCAATGAAGGTCCCAGGATGGCACCGTAGGAGGGAGAAGGGGGTTAAGCCTCCTGGCTCCTTTTAAGAATTTTATGACCATGGCGTGTCTGCGTACTGATTGGCCAGCTATAGGCGTATGAGATGCGGCGATAGCTGCCGTGTAGACTTTGAGTGTGGATGGAGTGTGTCCTGCATCCAACATCTCTTATAGAAAAACAAGAATTTGTGATATCTCGCATGACACTGGGTTATAGTTCCTGACTGAACATCAGTCAGAGAACACTGACCATTTAAGGGCATAGAGACGTCTAGTAGACGGAGCTCTAGCTTCACTGATGGTGCTCAAGACACTCACTGGGAGGTTCTTGAGCCCCCCTTGAGTTGCCAAACATGTAACGCCCACAATTTTGGGGTGGGGGTGCCGGATTGTCCCGTTCGCCTCAGAAAGGAGATCTTCCTTAGGGGAACTGGCCATGGGGCTGCTGATAGTAACTGAATCAACTCGGGAAACCTGATGTGGGTTCACCAGAGTGGAGCCACTAGCAGGACTGTGTGCTCGCATTCCCTGATCCTTTTTAAAATCTGGGGAATGAGCGGTACTGGTGGAAAAGCATAAAGTATGCAGCTGGGCCATTTGTGGGCCAGCGCATCCTTGTTCTTTGAAAAATAGATTGGGCAATGACAGTTGTCTTCGGAGGTGAAGAGGTCGACCTCTGCCCTCCCAAAAACACTCCATATCATTTGAACCATTTAGGAATGGATGGCCCATTCCCCCGGGGACACGAGGCCCCTGGAGAGCATGTCTGCTCCCTGGTTCAGTCTGCCTGGCACATGCACTGCTTTTAGTGAATGTAATTTGCCTTTTGCCCATAGGAGGAGATGTCTGACCTGTTGGTTGAGCCATCTCGACCTGAGCCCGCCTTGGCGGTTTATGTAGGAGATCACAGTCGTGTTGTCCGTGCGGACTAGAACATGGTGACCTGAGAGACGTGGTAAAAAAGTCTTGAGGGCTAGCACTACTGCCAGCATTTCTAGGCAGTTTATGTGCAACCGTGACTCCGTGCTCGACCATGAGCCGAAGGCCGGTTCGCCCTCGTACAGAGCGCCCCAAACTGAGTTGGAGGTGTCCGTGGTGACCACCATCCGTCTGGAAACTGTTTCCAAGTGACCACGGGGCCAGGGATTTGACACAGCCGCGGCCCACTTTGATCCAAAGCTGGCCTGAATGCCACGCTTGGGAAGGAACCCGTGATTTCAGCCAGTACTGCAGGGGGCGCATGTGCTTCATACCCAGCGGAAGTACTGGAGAAGCTTTTGCCATTAGGCCTAGCATTCTCTGAAATTTTTTAGGGGTGTGTTGGTTCCCATTTTGAATGAACATGCAAGCTGCTGTGTAGTCAGAGCGCGTTCGTCCAATAGCCACGCCCTCATTTGGGCTGAGTCTAAAATCGTTCCCAGGAAGGAGGTTCTCTGCCTGGGAAGCAATAAGCTCTTGGCTGTATTTATTCTGAGACCCAGGCATTCTAGATGGCTGAGTAGCATAGATTTGTGAGATTTTATTTCTTCCTCTGACTGGGCCAGTATGAGTCAGTCGTCGAGGTAGTTCAGAATGCGCATTCCCGCTTGTCTTAAGGGGGAGAGAGCTGCATCCATGCACTTCGTGAAAGGACAGGCCAAATGGCAGGACTGTGTACTGATAAGCCTTCCCGTCAAACGCGAATCTCAAAAACGGTCTGTGACGTGGGATAATTTGGATATGAGAGTAAGCATCTTTCTGATCCAATGAGAAAAACCAGTCCATCGGGCAGATTTGCGCGATGATCTGTTTTAATGTCGGCATTCTGAAAGGCCTTTTGATAGAGCCTTGTTCAGGTGTCTGAGATCTAAGTTGGGCTGAGGCCGCCATCTTTTTTGGGAACAAGGAAGTAGCGGTTGTAAAAAACCCTGACTCGCTCTGAGCTGGAATTATAATTTTTTTTTTTTTTTTTTTTTTTTTTTTAAACTCGCCTTTATGGCGGTAGAATGCAGGGGAGCACGCATTAAAGCGGACTCGTAGTTTACATTCATTGCATGAAAAACATTCAGAACAGTATTTTTCTCCCTGACCGGAACAAAAACGGGCCGTGGGGAGAGATATGACACTGTGTGGACAGCACTTATGTGTAGCGGCACACACCTGTAGTGGGCGCGTGCTCTACATATAGAGCGCTCTCGGCGTGAGCAGTAATCTGTGAGAACAGTGCTTATGTGCAAGGTGCATGTATTTTAGTAAGGTCGTTGTTAAAACACAGCGTTGATGTGCAGGCGAGCGTGTTTGACAACAGGCTAGTTGACTGCAATATTTACATCTCCAGTCGCCTGAACCGAGGGGATTGAGAGAATGTAAAGTAAGTCTGTAGTGGTAATACGGCCACAGCAGGACTTTTGAGTGGTTCTATAGCACTGAATTAACAGTGCTTATATGAAGGGGTACACCCTATGTAGGGGACACACTGCCTGCAGTCATAACAGAGGAAAGAACTCTTAATTGTTTATTAGGATCACCGTTAATACAGCATTCTGTGTACAGGCGTGCATGTTTTATAACAGGCTCGTTTACTGAGAGAAGTGGTGGAAGGCTTGGCTGCCATTCACTAAATTGACTCACTGAGAAACCTGTGAGAGCGGGGCTCGAACCGACAACCCTGTGTGCGAAGTACACCGTAACAGCAGAGGGCGTGGCTATGACGTAAGTCGCGCTCTTGACGGTGTTTTCAGTGTGTGTGGCGTGCGTGTTTCATAACAGGCTCGTTTACTACACTGTTGAACCTCTCCAGTCGCCTGAATAGGGGACTGAGAGAAGTGGTGGAGTGAAAAGACGCAGGGCTTGGCCGCCATTCACGACGCCATTATGCGCTAGACAGCGAGGCAGCAATGACGTAAGTCGCGCTCTCTATAGTGAGCGCGCTGGGAGAGAGAGGGGCGCACGCGCTGCCGCTGTAGGAAGCGCGAGCTGCAGTGACAACAGCCTGTAACGTAAGGCGCGCTCTCAATATCTCCAGCAGTCTGAGAGAAAGTAATGCAGGAAGCTCCGGCATTAGTTTGCTCGTCCACTCTGGCATTCTCTGTCCGCGGCGCTTCTTAGCGCGGCCCGAGTGAGAGAAGAGGAAGAGCGAGACGTTGGTAATTGTGCGGATTCGTCTTCCTCATTGCCGCCGAATGAGACCAAGCCCTCGGCGTCGAGCGGAGGGAGCAGGTCCGATCGAGGGAAAGTCACAGGGGAAACGTCTCTCTGAAGGCCCATTTATACTTCTGCGTCGAGTGTACGCCGTAGTGTACGCCGTAGGCTACGCGCGTAGCCGACGCCGTCGTGAGCATTTATACTTCTGCGCTGTTGTCTGCGTCAATGTGCAATTCCACATGCAGACACTAGTAGGCAGTGTCCTCGGGCATGTTGGTGTAATCAAGACAACAGCCGAAGAAGAAGCAGCTTGATGTGTAGAATCTGTACAGCTTGAGTTGTTGTATCTAATACAAATTAAGCATCTCTAGTTGATTAGTAAAGTTAAATAAGGCGATCTGGCGCTGGAATGCATTTGTGAAACCATGCGGAGCTCGTGGCCGCTGTTTTCAGTAGCGGTGGCTCAGCAAGCGATTGTTGTTGCGGAGACTTCATTCACGAAATATACCCTAATGTGTCCCTGTTCTTTATATACAATTACTGATTAACATCTTTGGTTTTAATGAGAAAATAAATAAACTATATTCAGCGGATCTATGTATTTATTTACTACCATAAAGAATCGCTGGACTGCAAAATAGTGTGTTATAGCAGACGTAAGGAACTATCATCCAATTTCTGGACACACACACACACACACCTATCGCAGATTTTTTATTTATTTATTGACCTGAGGGAGGGGTTCTGGCAGACCAATCACAGCGCTTGCGGTCCGCGTAGAATTGACGCGTTGTTACATTTTTGGAGAGGTGCGCGTCAGGCTACGGCGTAGGGTACGGCGTATCCAACGCGTCTATGCGTAGGGTACGCCGTACCCTCTGCGTGCACTCGACGCAGAAGTATAAATTGGCCTTGAGGTGAAGACGAGTCACGCGGGCACTGGGCCGACGTGAACTCGCTAGCCTCGGTATACTCAGCCCTCTGGCTCCGCCGTTCTTTCCCGCCGAGGCTCGGGCGGAAAGGGGAACGGGAGAGCGCGAGGGCCGGGGTCTCGCTCTGAAAAGAGCGCTATCCGCGAACGGAGGGAGGAAATGGGCATACCCTCGCAGTGAGAGCAGCCGGACCCGGCGAGAGCAGCGTCCGCGTGGGCCTTGCCCAGACAGATCACGCACCCGTCGTGGTTATCCTCCTAGTGCAGGTAAGTACTGCACACAAGTGATATGTTTTTCTCAGTATTGTACAGAAAAGGATACACCGTAGTGTTTCACCAAAGAGCGCAGGGGAAAGGCGTGACAGCTCGCGGGATCGCTGGCGATTTGAGCGCGCTGAAAATACAGCAGTCCGCTGACTCTCGCAGGACGTCCGGGCTGGTTAGTTCGCTATTCCGCTGCAGGCTCGTCAATTCACGGTGAAGGTGGTGTAGTTCGAGTTTATCAGCGAGGACCGTAGATCGTCGCTGAAGGAGATTAATCTGACGTTTTGACAGTTACAGCGTATTTTATATGCCCCTTTCGCGGGCTCTTGCGCTCAGCTTCGCGGGCTTTGTGCCCATTGGTTCGCTCAGATTACGCTGTTCTGCCATTGGTTCATGCAGTTCCCACTGGCCAGCCAATAGCGTACAAGATGTCTCGACACTGTTTTGACTGGGCAGTAGCACTGCGTGATTTTACAATTACTTCAGTATATTCGAGAGTAGGAGAACCTACCCATACAGCGTCTTAAGACGCAGTACGAACTGACCGTTCGAAAGGGAACTTGCATTTTCTGTTTCTGTGTTTTGTTATGTTGTAAAACTGTTAAGCTAGGACTGGGCACTATGACAATGATAGTGACTATCCAATATTGCACACAATTATCTCAAAATCCCTGTCATGTGAGGTATTCGCTTGATTTAAACAGTCAGTAATGTTTGAAGTAACGTTAGAGTTAAACGGTTCAAGTTAACGTGGGGAATCCCGGATGCTTGTCATTGGAGACAGGGGTAACTGCAGTTTGGAGTAATGGGCGTGCCGGACGGTAGGGGGCGTGCCGGACGGTATGTCATTGGTGAAAGGAGTTTCTTTCTGGCAACCGTGTTGGCCAATCAGCGATAACCATACATTGACGTAATTTCCTGTGAGAAGATGGCGGCGGTAAGATGTGGTTTAAATCGTCATAGATAGTCATACTTTTATATATGAGATTAAAGCTTTATATATCGTAGATATGTATATTACAATAGCTTATTAAAAAAACGATCATCATTTATTTATTTTGCGGTTATATCTTGCAGCTTTAGTAATTACTTAATTGTTGTTTAACAGACACATGTTACTGTGAGACGCAACGATGACCACGAGTGCATCGAAGACGAGGCTTACAGAGTTGGCAGTTTGTACCGTGTCTGTTTTGTGCCACCCATGTTTAAGACAAGTGAAAGACAAAACGTTCTCACTTATTTGCAAAGCCACAGACTTCGCGTGGTTCACCATGAACGTAAGTACAAGTTTAGTTTTGTATTATGCATGTTACATGCATCATTTGAGTCATTCCGTGTCAAATCAACCACATTTCTGTAACTTTTTTTTGTTAATATATTTTTTTTTTTTTCTAAAGAGAAATATAAATAGTTAAGAAAGCAAACATATTGAATGCAATTAATGTAGATTTAGTGGTTAATCTGTTTTGTATTTGTATTACCAATTATATTTTGTAGAGGGGGTCAAAATGACCAATTTCACTTGAGATTTGGGCCAAATTACAGGTCTAGTACAAACGACTTTAAACATTATATTGGTCGTCAACCAAACGTGGGTCTCTTTTGCACACAGCTGTTACTTTTATAGAGTAATATCTGAACAACAAATAATGTTGACACTAGAAATGTATCCTGTTTTATTTTTCTATTAACACAATTGCATAGATCAGGGGTGGGGAAACGTTGATCCTGGAGGGCCACTCTCTTGCAGAGTTTAGCTCCAAACCTGAAAGAAAAAAAAAATCACCTGCCTGTAATTTTGAAGACCTTGATTAGCTTCAGGTGTGTTTGATTAGGGTTGGAGCTAAACTCTGCAAGAGAGTGGCCCTCCAGGATCAACGTTTCCCCACCCCTGATGTAAATATACACCCACAACATCTAATATTTTGGCTTTCATCACTATTTATGTTTGTCTTTAACAAAATTAACGATTTGAGCCAGGGACCTCTGGTTGAGTTGACAGGGAATGACCCATTTGTTAAGATGACAAATGATAACGTGAACGGGGATATTATGTATTGTTAAAGCTTTGGTCCGTAACTTTTTTTCAGTTCAAAATTTATAAAATTTGCTAGTACATCATGAATCCATTTTCCAAACAGTGTTTTTGTCTTATGCTGAATCACTACCGGACACCTATAACAAGTGTCTATTCAGACTATTTTAGACTGATTTGGGTCGGCACTAGGGATGCAACAATACAGTTAGTCCACGGTTCAATACATACCTCGATTTTTAACCACGGTTTTCGGTTTTGGTTCGGTTCTGATGGCTTGTCACATCAGTTTTTTGCTATTCTATTATTAGGCGACAGGAACAGCAAGAGGTTAAGGAGAAAAAATACTATTTTTTATTGCAATACTCCTTCTTTATTTTACCTAAAAGAATTGAAAACCCTTACTTAAACTTAAAACTTTACTTTAAAAAAGAAAAAACCTTGTACACATTCCTAGTGTTTTGTAAGATATAAAATAAATATAGGCCTATATAAAGATTTACACTGGCAGCTCAGAGCTGTACAGCAGCATTTAAGTATGAAATTGAATTAATAAATGTAAAAATAAAAGACTTCACTATAAATTATACATTGATTCTTATTAAAGTATACTGTATTAGTTTTTCAGTCAAGAGCAATGAGTGATTTTCTTTGTCTTTTGTTGTTGTATTAACATTAAAGGGATAGTTCACTCAAATGAAAATTCTGTCATCGAGAAATTAATACAGGTTTGGAACAATATTAGAGTGAGTGAATAATGACATCATTTTAGAGGTGAACTGTCCCTTTAAGGACAGCGTGTTCACTACTGCACTGCTGTCACTTTAAGACCTGTGCCTCGAATGGCTTTAATAACCTCTTACACCAGCTGGAGGCCTTGCTGATGTAAGATTGAATATTATGAAGTATTTCATTAAACATATTTGTTGTCATTTCAAGTAATATTTGTTTTTAGCTCTGGAAAAAGAGCTGAATATTTGTTTATTTATATATTTATATTTTATTCAGCTTCCATCAGAGCTGCTCAGATGGATTCTTCTAGATGTGGTGTATGAAGAAGGAGATGGAGCCTTTCTCACTGTCAGTAGTGTGCAGAAAGTTCAACGACATTGTCAGCCGTCAAAGTTTTAGAAGAAAAGCTCACTTTGCCTGCGGCTGGGCAGTATGTATATTTATTACTTTTATTAAATGAACATTACATTAATATATATATATATTTTCTTTTTTCCTTTCTTTCTGTCTCTATCTTTCTTTCTTTCTGTCTTTCTTTCTTTCTTTCTTTCTTTCTTTCTTTCTTTCTTTCTTTCTTTCTTTCTTTCTTTCTTTCTTTCTTTCTTTCTTTCCTTCCTTTCTTTCTGTCTCTTTCTTTCTTTCTTTCTTTCTTTCTTTCTTTCTTTCTTTCTTTCTTTCTTTCTTTCTTTCCTTCCTTTCTTTCTGTCTCTTTCTTTCTTTCTCTCTTTCTGTCTCTCTTTCTTTGTCTTTCTTTCTTTCTTTCTTTCTTTCTTTCTTTCTTTCTTTCTTTCTTTCTTTCTTTCTTTCTTTCTTTCTTTCTTTCTTTCTTTCTTTCTTTCTTTCTTTCTTTCTTTCTTTCTTTCTTTCTTTCTTTCTTTCTTTCTTTCTTTCTTTCGAACCAAGCTTGAAAAATTAAATTGATTTAAAAACTGAATTGAAAACTGAATAAATGTTTTAGTGGATAAAGCTGTGTCTGTGTTGCTAAATATCACTCAACAGAAGGTTACTAAACAATTTTATTTCTTTTTTTATCAACCATATAATTTATCTCAGAATCAGACAAAATAGTTTTTAGGGTAAAGCTTAACAAGGTTTCAGGTAACTGAGCAATACATTTGATACAGTAGCCTATTTATTAATCTTTGTTGGTATTGGGTAAAACAAAATACAGCTGTTCATGTTCAGAAAATGATTTTAATCTGTATTAGTACGTTGAATTTAACATTAACAAAGAATATTTTTGTCGTCATTAATTTTGATGGTTAATGAACTCCGACCCAAACCCGCTTTGATGACGTCAGTAATCCGCACCATGCAAAAGTTCCGATTGTACTGTTGAAAGTATATATATATATATATTTTTTTTTTTTATCGAATATTCTTCATATCATTAACGTTGCTTTTATTTTAAAAGAATGGAATTTGTTTTAATGGGATTTGGTTTGATTTATTGCTTCCTTTTAAGAGTATAAGAACAGGCAGCTTTCGCGACCAATGAGAAACCGTCTGGCACACCCCCTACCGTCCGGCACGCCCCATACCGTCCGACCAATGAGTGACCGTCCGGCACGCCCCCTAGCGTCCGGCACGCCCCCTAGCGTCCGGCACGCCCAGTACTCCAAGCTGCAGTTACCCATACTTGTGTCATTGTGCTTTCCTTCTTAAAGGGGCAGCAGCTTAATAAACTGCCGTCTCATAATTTGAATCAAACAAAAAAAGACTAGAGAAGACCATCTGCGTTTTTTAGAATCAAGTGATATTAATGCATAGAATATCATGCAGTGAAGACTAAGCAGTGTTATTCTGTAGTATTTCTTAATAAAATATCTATACAAATAACTATACTGTGATATTGTTATTGTGAAATAAAATTTCTCATGTATGAAGAATAATATGGTCATAATGCCCATCCCTACTGTCAGCTAGTTTTAAGATCAAGCTTGTCATAAAAGTAAAGGAGTATTGGAAAGAGTAATCAGAGAACATGTCACGTGCACTCATTCTGCAGAGAGGACAGGAAACCACCATCCTTGGACTCTGAAGAATTACAGGCAAACCAGGAGTTTGGAGCTACTGTGAAGTTTTTGTATGGACCTGGTGAGTACATTTTGCAAGTCCATGTCTCTGTCAGTAAGTTGATAATTAATATTAATGTTTTATCAAATAAATGAATATTCATTTGTGTGCGTGTGTGTGTGTGTGTGTGTGTGTGTTTCTTCCCCCCTCATAATCCTGAAGTTTTGGGAATGAAAATCTGCCACATGATTTTCAGAGGAAGTGAGTATTCATTTATGGTACCCTTATGTGTGTGGAAATGTGAACACAGGCAACTCAAGGCACAACTCTGGTTCAAACGTACCTTCTTGAGTTTAAAAGCATAGCTCACTCAAAATGAAAACTCCCTCATCGTTTTCTCACCCTCATATCTTATCAAACTTGTATGACTTTCTTCTGTGAAACAAAATATTTTGAATAATGTTGGTAACCAAGCTACATTGGACCAAATTTTATGCATAATAATGACCAATAACCATCTCAAAGCTGAGCGGACTCTGTGTTATATAGCCAGAATGTCTCAATGTCAAATGTTGTTTAAAGGAAAGGTACAAAAACAAAATCCTCCCCTTTTAAGGACTTTTCAGTGAATCATTGTCTTTTTCTTTCTTTCTTTTACAGATCCAGCTGATTATTGGAGATTTGGAAGAGGATTGCTCACAATCTGCTGTGTCTGTCCCTTCTGGTGCAGAATCATGGACCTGTTGTATGTTTTGATTTATATTTCTTATTACACTATATAGCTTGGATTCTGAATTAAAAGGTAAATGTTTGTCCACATATATCATCAGAGCTATATGGAGCCCTCGGGGGTCAGTTGAATATAGAGGAAAATAATATAAAACTTATTTGGAAAATACAAAGTAAATACAAAACAGTAAATGGCACCATTTGTTATTTTGTTATAAGGTGAAATCATGACCTCATCATGATATTAGTAACCCTAACTTACAAGATAAATGCAATTTTTAGTTTTTCAATTCCTCCTGGGGGCTCTGAAGAATTTGTTTACATAAATTTACATCTGAATAATACAAGTTTTAGAATCAATAGTGAATCCGTGACAATCTTGTAAATGTATCAGTTTTGTACTTTTTTTTTTTCAGTTTGAAATTTTATTCAACTTTAAAAATTTGATGAAACTGTTCCACTGTTATCTGTATTTGAAATGTATTATGTATTGTATTGTTTACAGACTGTATTTTGTCTTCCAAAATAAAACTGTAAATTTAACACTTTATTGAATGTTTTTTTATTGTAATAATCTGTAAAATAACAGTGTTTTTCTGCAGAATTTTTAGTACTGTCACTTTATTGAAGGTGTTTGATCATAATAATCTAGGAAAAATCTGTAAAATAACAGTTTTACACTGTTAAAAATGGTAAATGACTGGCAGCTACGGCTGCCAAACAAAAAACGTAAAATTAAAGTAAAATATCTTAATTTAAACAAGGAAAAATCAGTAAAATAACAGTTTAACACTGTATAAAAACGGCTGCCAAACAAAAACCGTAAAATTAAAGTAAAATATCTTAATTTAAACAAGGAAAAATCAGTAAAATAACAGTTTAACACTATAAAAAAACGGTAAATTACTGGCAGCTACGGCTGCCAAACAAAAACCGTAAAATTAAAGTAAAATATCTTAATTAAAACAAGGAAAAATCAGTAAAATAACAGTTTAACACAATAAAAAAAACGGTAAATTACTGGCAGCTATGGCTGCCAAACAAAAACCGTAAAATTAAAGTAAAATATCTTAAAACAAGGAAAAAATCTGTTAAATAACAGTGTTTTTCACTAAAACTTTTAATGTAAATTTCTGTAAAATTATTGTTTTTGCACTTTATTTGAATTAAGATATTTTACCTTAATTTTATGGTTTTTGTTTGGCAGCCGTAGCTGCCAGTAATTTACCTTCTTTTTACGATTTTTTTTTTTTACAGTGTAGGCTAATTGAAGAATTACAGAAGGGGAACTTCTGTCTGACTCTGAACACGCTGTGCCACCTGAAGCCTGAGTCCTGATAGACCTTGGGAGAGAAGGAGAACTCTGTCTCTGATGTTAGCCTATTCAAATAGAATTAAGATGCATTCTAGGAGTTACTAAAACAACAACAGTAGCAGCAATGCAGGTGGAGCTATCAGAAAAGCCTTTAAATTTGCGTCGTCAAAAAATTATATATGGCATTCTGGATAAGTTTAAAGGGCCATAATAATAGTAATTTATAGGAAGTATTACAGCAAAGTTGGTAGATTACATAATTACATGGTTCAGGATTTGCATGGAAGGTTCAGGAATTGGCAAAAGAAATGAAGATAGATTTAAAAATATTTGGACCAACTAACACTATCTCCAATACCACCTTGGTTGTTAAGTGAACCACAAATTGATTTGACAATACATGACAGAATTCAGAAAGGAGAAGTTGGAGGTGAAGTCAAATATAAAACACTAGAATACATTAATACTGTTCATTCAGCATTTATTCAGGTGTACACTGATGGTTCAAAAAACCCTGGGACAAGATGAACGGGTGCAGCATTTCATGTACCAGAATTTAAAAGTGGGAACAAAGCAAGACTAACTGATGCAACTTCAGTGTATACAGCAGAATAAGTTGCCATTCAGATGGCACTTGAATGGTTTGAGAGGAAAGGCCAATCTCTAAAAGGAACATCTTAATTGGTTCAGATTCATTGGCATCATTCTTAAGCTTGCAAACATTTCAATCATGTACAAAAGACATATTGGCATAAATTCTGATTATTTTATTTAGATTAAGACAACTGGGAATTGTAGGGCAGTTTTTATTGGTACCAGCACAGCAAATGGCCAAGGAAGCACTCAAAGTGGATAATATTAACAAAGCAGTCACTTTAAGCGGGGCAGAAGGGAAGTCATTGATTCAACAAGCTTGTGGGAGTAAATGGCAGAAATACTGGGACTCATGTAAGAAAGGAAGACAATTCTATAGAATACAAAAAAATATAAAACAAAGTCAAATTAGTCATAATATAAATAGAAAGGAATTTATTATTTTTACAAGATAAGAATGGGTCACACCAATCTTAATGCAACATTACATATCATGGGCAAACACAACTCTGGTTTTTGTAATGTATGTCAGGAAATGGAAACTGTAGAACATGTTTTGATGAAAACAATTTGAACAAGAAAGAATTGAGCTTATAAGAGATATGCAAGCTTTGGGTATTACAGATTTCACCATATTCAATATTTTAAAGACAGGAATAGAGTCTGGAAGAAAAATTACAGCATTAATGACGTTCTTGAGGAATAGTGGCCTGAAATACAGAATATAGAAAATCTTTCGTGTATCAGCTTCGTTCATTCTCCAGCACAGTAGGGGACGGTATGCACCATTTCATTTGGTTTGCAACCCGCCAATAAATCCACAAAAGAAGAAGAAGTCTCTGGTCCTCTGATCCACAGATGGCAGTAATGCACTATTTTAGAATTCGAGCCTCCAATCAAAGAAGAAGAAGAAGAAGATGAAAACCTCGAGTCTACTCCTGCGCTCAGCTGCTTTCAGATTTCTAAGCGAAAACTTTATTTTTAGTAGCATATAAACCATCATGATTAATTAGTCAGTACAGTTGGTATAAAATATTTCTGTTGGTATTTAGTGGGTTTGGTAAACAACCGTCGCTCTTGGTCGAGGGGGTGTGGGTGTGGTTCAGAAACAAAGAACGAGTATTAATAATATCCATCGAAATCTGATTTTGCTGGAATCCTCAACATTATGAAGAGCACTTCCAGTTTCTTTCATTTTGTTTTACTAATTTGCGGTAAGTGCTCGATTTCTGTTTTTTAAACACTTTCGGTTTCACTGTGAGACCGGAAACGGCAGTGTCACTGGCTGATGTTCTCTCAGTACTGGGCCGGTTTGAGTTATCTGGATTATACTGTTGACGATTTGACATGATCCAGGTCTCTTCGAAGCTCATCGTGAGGCCTGTTTCATAAAATACGATAAGAAAAATTGGGATTAAACTCCAACACATGACTTGAACCTAACAAACAAGTTCAAGCTAGCGGTTTCATAAAAGGTGAAGTTCACGCAATCCCACTAATTTGATCCAGGTTTATCTAGTCAAGATAATTGCGTTTCCGCGCCTCACAGCAAACAGCATAGGGCCTATATTTTGTGCTGTTTTATGCGTTTGAGACATGTTGTTTTCCTCAGTGCATAAATTACATTTCACAGGTATATTCTCCATCTGTAAATGCTAGAAACTTATAGCAAATATTTCCATTTTAAACTTCACATTGAACGAGCGTTGCTGCGCGCATGCGCGCCAAATAGGAGTTCGATTATTTTGACTAAAATATACATTTTGCTTGGAATATTAATATACGATTATTTTATAACACCAGAAATATCTTCTAAGCATAATCATTTATCTTTATGATGTTGTGGTGAACGTATAGCATTACACGTAGGCTACCTATGCTACTTAATAAAGATTATTGCTGAGAACTCAGCAATACCAACATTTTGGAGAAAATAAGAAACCCCAGTTTTAAATGATTGGTTAGATTTAGTTTCTAAAGCAAACTATGGAGACGATAACATGAAATTAAGAGCAAAAGTATACATTTTGAAAAGATACGGGCTCCTCTAAATTCAAGAATATTCTATAAAATAAAGGATAAAGGACCTTTTTTATTAAACCCTCCTCCCTTTTAATTTATTATTTTGTTTATTTACTTATTTAATATTAATTTTATTATTGGATGTTTAAATAATTTTACTTGAATTACTTATTAGGAATTGTGTGTTATAAGACTTTTATATAAATCTGTAAGTGTTTCATTTTTTATTCATATATATTTTTCTCCCGTGTCCACTGTTGGCACTTTCGGCAGCGGACAGGGGTCAGCATGGGCACCCTGACTGGTCTGCGACTATGCAGCCCCATACGCAACAAACTGCGATATTCGAATATCTACGAGCCCAGAATATGAACGCAACGCGTTTAATTCCACGTTAAGAGTTTTTCTCCCATAGAAAACCATTAGGCTATAAGAAAACGCTTAACGTGGCTTAATGTACTAAGACAGTGTTATTAAGAGACCAAACTCAGGAAACATAACAAAAATACTGTTCGATAGAACTGCGTGTGCTTGGTTTGTTACCACAGTTATCTGCGTGCTTCCTCAGCGATGAACTTCCACATTTGTGGCTATTTTTTTCTTCAACTCCTCAGCGCCGGCACAAATAAACTAATATGGATTTGAAATTATTTTATCATCTTGAAATACAGGTGGAGAGAGCATTTTCTTGTGGTGCCCGACGCGCAGCACGTGATGTGCGTAATGGGAGCGGCGGCACTGTACGTGCATATGTTTTTTTATATAGGCTATATTCGTTTGCACGTGACTGTTTAAAACCCGTGTTCTCCCTTGTCCGACCCGCACCAGTATCTGACACATTTAGGATGTTTTTCACCCGTTTTAGCAATATTCGCGGTACCCGCTCTGCATGGCACTTTAAAAACTGGATAGTTTATTTATAGTTCGAATTAGGGCTGTCAAAATTGCTCAAAAATGACGTTCGAATATTCCCTCTAAAAAAAGCACGAATATTCGAACTATTCGAACATCTGGTTGCGCATTTTATCAATGACGCGCATTACGTCAATAACAGGACAAATGAATACAAAGAGACATAACTACTTATATAGGTAGTCTATTTAAGTTTAAACATATTTGACAACGTATTACCTACACAAAAACAAGTAAATCAACTAATGGCTAAAGACCGCAGACCTCATCTCTCTCGCCCTCACGCTCTCTGCGCATAACGGTTTAAATGAACACACACACATTTTGAGGCTGATCAAGAGTTTTGTGCAAGCAATTTAAGGTCGCGACTCTTGTCCCAAATATAGCAGGCTTCATTCAGTGATTGAAACAAATATTAATTTAAGTTTTACAGCATATTATTGAACGCTCCGAGCGAGCTGTGCTGTGGTAAACATGGAACTTTTCCTTGACATGAAACGGAAAATAATCAAACCAGTGGAAGCCGTGCATTTATCCTTTATTCATGCAATATCTATTCAGTCAGTACCTCGGTTCCATTGCTTGACAGAACTCCAGCCTGCCCCATCCACGACACTGATCGCTCTCATGTCCTTACAAATCAACAAAATTAATTTCTCCGTTATGGCCTCTTGTCGTGTTGCAGACAGAGAGCTTGTGGCGGGCGATGCAAAGTAAGGCTGGTCCAGTTTGCACATACAAATTAGTTGCTTATATTTACAAAACGAGCCTACAAAAGCATAAACAAGCCCGTTTAATAAAGAAAAGTTCACGAAACTAAGTGAAAACTCACTAAAGTGTTTAGTGAAATTAGGAAACATTTAGATATCATAAATTGAGTTGTATAAGTTAACGTTACATTTCTACATACATTTTGTTCTCATGTCACAAGTAATATCAAGGTTTATTTTGATCTGTTTTACATGATTCTTTTGTGGTGTGGTTTTCGGTGAAGTGTACTAAAATGAATATCGTCACCTGTGTACATTAGCCCACTTCTTCTCGACTCTTTTCCTGATAGTTTATAGAACAATTACTCCGAGTCGCCATCTGTCGTTTCAAAGAAAAGGACAACGAGCGCGTCAAGTATAAACACCTCGTCCGTTTGGGGAGGAGCGCGCGCAGTCAGCGGGGGCTCGCGCTCTGGAGACGGGCCAAAGTACACAAGGCTTCAGGCGCAAAGCAGACCGCCACGCCTCTACTACCGCGGGCGTTTTTTCCCCCACATTTTTTTATTTATTCGAATATTAATTTTCACCTTCGAAATTCGTTTTTTAAAAACTATTCGAATATATATTCGAATTTAGAATATTCGTTGACAGCCCTAGTTCGAATACGGATATTTCACGTCATGTTCGAATGCATATTCGAATATCGAATAAAAAGTGACAGCCCTAGTAGCTCGTCTGTTTGATCGGACCACACGGGCCAGCCTTCACTCCCCACATGCATCAATGAGCCCATGACCCAGTTTTGGAGGTCCCCTGACCCAGTCGTCTCTCCATCACAATTTGGCCCTTGTCAAACTCGCTCAAATCCTTACGCTTGCCTAATTTTCCTGCTTCTAACACATCAACTTTGAGGACAAAATGTTCACTTGCTGCCTAATATATCCCACCCACTAACATGTGCCGTGATGAAGAGAGAATGCCTGATTGGTGCATATAGTGAGCAATTTGTCACATCTACCGAGGCTCATCAATCTAGTAAACTAACCCTGGAACTGAACCTGCTCCGGAGTAAGTTATGTTCAGAGAGTGAGTTGCTATGGCTACTTGCATACCCTGAAAGTTACCTCCATTTTTGAAACTGAAAGTTGAGGTTATCCGCTAACTTACCCTTAAACATACCCAGGTATGTCATAAAACCTACTTTCTGGAATACCCCCCAGTACTCACTGGGACATAACTCTCGGAAGTGGAAATGCAACAAATCCAAGCCCATGTCTGAGGCCAGAGAATAAATACACAGTGGTCTAGGGCTGTAATCAACCAAAGAAAATCTTGGTCGACTGAAGTCCTGAAATTTTCGACTAAAAATTACGTTAGGAAAAAAAACATTTGAATGAATTAGCTGCGCACTGTGTGCAGTACTTGGTAGCCTTGTTGTCTGCCTAAATGAATTATAAATTAACATAAACTAGTAGGCTATTTGCAGTATATTAAATCGTTTTTGATATTTTTATTTTGGACTGAAATGAGTCTGACACACGAGTCTGTCGGCTCTGACAGCTTTGCATCACATGCACCTGCGCAATATCATAGCCTATGATTTCCGAAAATATAGTACTATGTTTTCAACTAGTGATATCCTCACAAGAACTTTTGAGGAATATGCAACATAATTTAGACAATTGTTTTTGTCATATGCATTATACTAACTGACAGACAGTATCATTTCAGCCGCTCTGTGAAGCTCGAACATAGGATGAGCTCAGCTTCGCGGCTGAGACACAAATAGACTATTAACTTAAAGCTTTTACTCTTAAACACAAAAGGCACGTCCACTTTAATAAAAAAGGAATATTTACTAAACAAGCCGAACAGTGGGCACAGCGCATCGCGCATTAGTCTCCAAATAAAAAATAAAATAATAAAGTGGCCAAATCCAATAAATAATACTAGAAATAAATTTGCAGTTTGCACAATAATAAAAGGGACGGGGCAACTCAAAACAGAAGGGGCAACCTAACGCAGACAAGTTAGCTTACCGTTTTTTGGTGGTATGACATGTTTGTCGTCGAGCTGTGATTATGCAAACTGTTGCTTGCAAAATTTGCATTCGACACTGCCAATGTTTTGTTGACATGGTAGAAGAGGACTGACTAGGAAAATGCTCACAATTAAATAAATAATATACAAAGTAGCCTACTTCAATCTGTCTCTCTTCTCCAGTGGGTTGGGCTAATCCAACTACTATTTGGATGTTTGGGCCCTCTGCCCATTGCCTAGACCAGTGGTTCCCAAAGTGGGTGCCATGACTACTGGCTTGGTGTGCCGCAGAATCTCAGCTTTTTCCCAATTTAAACAGCCTAAAATAACTATTGTACCATATAATAAACTTTTACTGCATATATTTAAAATATAAATCAAAATACCAACATATGAATGTCCAAACGAAAATAAATAAGCAAAAAAAAAAAACTGATATTTAATTAATATAAATTTTCTCTCTCCTGTTCTCAGGAGAGAATTGCTCGCCCGCTCAGCTCAGCTCCGCCCTTTTTACTGGTGCACGCTCAATTTAATATTTCACGCAGAGATTGACAGGACAGGGCAAAGATGGATAAATTAAACAAAAGAAAAGCAGAAATGTCAAAGCCCAGACGACGACGGACATCAGAATCGGCAAAGATGTTGCAAATCAAAGTGCAAGAAGAACTGGCGGAACTCTGTATGGATCGCACTTTAAAATAAACATTTGGAGAAATGTCTACGGATGAATTTTGGCTGAATGTGGGACACGAATACCCATCTATCTCAGAATGCGTTGTTGTCAATGTGCTGTTGCCGTTTTCAACCTCTACTTGTGTGAGCTAGCGTTCTCATCCCTGGCACACGTGAAAAACAAAAAAAGGCAGTGCCTGTCAGTGGAGCACGATCTACGAGTTGCACTATCCTCAATCTATCCCCGTGTCAAGAGGCTGTGCTCGCAAAAGCAAGCACATGTATCCCTTTAAAAAAATTTAGTTAAATTTTTTTTGAAGGTCCGGATTGAACAAAGCAAATGAGAAACTAAATGGTAACACTTTATAATAAGGTTGTATTAGTTAACATTAGTTAATGCATTAGTTAACATGAACTAACCATGAACAACACCTCTGTTCAGCATTAGTTAATCTTTGTTCATGTTAGTTCACAGTGCATTAATAATGTTAACAAGACTTTAATAATGCATTAGTAAATGTTGAAATGAACATAAACAAAGATAAATAAATGCTTTGAGTGCAGTTCATTATTAGTTCATGTTAACTAATGTAGTTAAATAATGTTAACTACTGAACCTTATTGTAAAGTGTTACCAACTAAATATAATTGTTTTAATTTGAGTTGTAAATGTCTGTCCAGTTGTAAAAGACAGATGGTTAATTGATAGGTTAATGGGTTGTTTTACCTCCTATTATGTCTGTTGTGATGCATTCATAATAAATGAATGCTGCTGTTTATGCTTCATTTGTTGTTTGCTCATCTGGATTTCATTTTATATATGCATGTACGCATGTACGTTTAGTTTAATTGGGTTGGGGTGCCGTGGAAAATAAAAATCACAAAGGGGTGCCATGCTTTCAAAAAGTTTGGGAACCACTGGCCTAGACTTTACCACTCTGCACTCTCGGTAAGTAAGCTTCCTCTTGTTAACTGAGTAGTGTCTCTTTGTGGTTCTGCCTATCCGGGCTTGGCTAACGTGGAGTGCTGTGGCCTCACTTTACTGTTTCCTGCGAGCCCTCTACCGGTTTATCCGTGGATCCCATAAAATTTGACGCTACCGGTAAGCAAGTCTCCACTTGTTTGGCGAGTTGCTTTGTTGTTTGGTTTTGTGGATCACATCTTAGCATTAGCTGGGTTTGGCTAACGTGGTGTTGTTTTAGGTTGTCCATACTGCTTTCTGTGAGTGCGGTCTTAAACTGTGCAAGGAGATGTCTTTTGCTATTTGCTACTCTCTGGCACTGAGATTTCTGGCCCTAGTCGTTTTTGGGCTTGTTTTGATTCTCAATGACAGTATGGATTTTCATTATACCTCACTGCAGCTGCATAACCTAAATCATCCCTCTCGACTGGAAACCTCTACATTACATTGGTGTACTACCCTCCGTATTGCTCGTCGTGCTTGTTGTATCCATCGGTCTGCAAAAGTTGATGGTTCTATAATTGCAAGTCCTAAATCACAGTTTACCCCGACATGACATATTTAATATTGATGGTGTCCAGATTAGGCCTTCAAAAACTGTGAAATCTGGGAGTATTGATCGACTCCACGTAGGGATGCGCGGTATACCGGTACTGGAAAAATACCGGTATATATTTTATTTCAAACGGTACGATATCATGATTTTGCTCATTTCGGTATATGCTGCTGTTCCGAAGTTCACCGCTAGATGGCAGTGCGCTACCCAAGCTGACGCGAAACCGGCAAAGTGGCAACAGAACAAGATGAATACAGCAGTTGAATCTCACTCAACATGCACAAAACCCATTAATAAAGACAGGAGTAGACGTGAAATTTGGAATTACTTTGCTTATAAAACTGCTGAAGAACCATCAAACCTTGCCAAGCATCTGTCACTTAATTCCTGACTTGTAAGACATTAAGAGATTGACAGGTGAGTGCATAAATCAAACCATCTAATTTAGACATGTATTTTCTTTTAGCACTGATTAACGCACATACATAAGATCGTATCGTTTAAACATAATGAAATCTCCAGCGTTCGTTTCAACCAGTGACGTTTAGATTTCATAGTATTTGCACGCATACTATTGCACTATTTACATCCGTGAGAGACATAACCAACTGTGTTTATGTAACTACTCACTAAAGTAAAGATTGACATTTGACATAATTTTGTGTGTATTTGGTTGAGGAAAAACAACTTAATTTGGAATGCGCAAGCTCTTTAGGCTTGTGTGTGTGTGTGTGTGTGTGTGTGTGTGTTTGTTGTTGGCATGAGCGCAAAGAAAACTCTCTCTCATGAGCTCTCATCCCATATGTATTACGAAATGCTATAAAATCGCTTGCATGTTCAAATTGGCGAGGTTTAAAAAGACGTGGGCAGTGATTTCCGTCAGCTCTCCCACAACGGAAGCGAAAGTGTTGAATCGGAGCACGCAGATGCTTTTATAGTGCAGGTGCGATGTCTTTTGAAGCCAGAAGCAATTTGCTCATTTTGAGAGAATGGAGACGCGCAGTAATGCTGAAATTACTTACAAGAAAGTTTCCAAATGACTGATTGATGTGATAATCTTTGTTGATTAATTTAATAATAAACATTTGCGGTAATTTCCCGCTTCATAAACCCGAAACTTGCGAGAGTGAGTAAAATAATGCGCAATACCCGCATCAAAATTCAGACCCTGTATGGTATCGATTTAATATCGGTACTTCGGTATTAGATTGTGGTACCGTACCGAAGACAAAATTGTGGTATCGAGCCATCCCTAACTCCACGTTATGTTTTGACTAGGGATGCACCGATCCGATACTCAGTTCCTAGAATAAGGAGGAAGAAGACCGGGTCGGTGTGACTGGGACTTGTTTATTCAGAACTCTCAAACAAAATAAACTTGCACTCTCAACAACTCAGTACAATAAAACTTTATCAGCTATCTTTCTCCAGCTCTCCGTCTTTCTGGTCCACGAGTGCCCAGTCCATCTCTCACTGGACTGGCAGTGCTTGCAGAGTCAGACGGTGCCTTGCTAAACCACGCCCCCTCCGCCACATAATCTAATACTCATTTCAAATGCAAAGATGTCAGCCAATCACGATAATATAAGTTAATTTAGGATTTTTCACAATTTCACAAGTATAAGTTATTACAGAAGCAAATCTTAACTTGATTTAGGATTCTTATCCTATCTTACAAAATCTCATTTTATCTGTAGTTGGGAAATCTTAAACCACTCCATCAAGTTCGGTAATCAACTGTCAGGTCTGTTACCAAGCAACCAATAACGCGCAAACTGCTTAATCTGAGGTAAATGTAAAATCAAAATGGAGAAACAACAGCGTGCTTTTAATTTTAGTGTGGCAGAAATTGAAAATTTGATAAGCTCTAGGGATGCCACAATTCTCAATATAATATTGAACCGTTCGGTTCTGCATTTAATGAATTATTTTTTTTATATCGGCTCTGTTTGAGTGTGCCTGTGAGTTTACGTGCTGATGTGAACAAATATCCAATCGCTATGCACTAAAGTTAGGGTGTGTTTAGCCACGCTTGCAATGTTGGTGTCCGAGAGTTATACTCACGGAACACTATAGTTTTTCACAACCACGAAAGTTCATTATTTGCATGCGTTTTAAAGCCTTGTTGGTTAAACGTTTCATTCGTTTTAACATGCGCTGAGCGCGAGCACTAAAAGCCTGTCAAACACGTGATTACGGGACTAAGTAGTCTTACTGCGCTAATACTGTCAAATACACACATGGTTAACATAAACACAGTCGGTTATGTCTAAAGAGAAAGTAAAATATTGTGTGTCTGTATATTAGATGCACACAGGCCTTAAAGGTCCTGTTCTTCGTGATCCTATTTTTCAAACTTCAGTTAGTGTGTAATGTTGCTGTTAGAGCATAAATAATACCTGTCAAATTATAAAGCTCAAAGTTCAATGGCAAGCGAGATTTTATTTAACAGAAGTTCCCTTTCAAAGCCTACAGCGAACGGCCAGTTTGGACTACATCCCTGTACATCCTGCTTTAATGATGTCAGTAGAACAGTTTGTTGACTAACCTCCGCCCAGAAGAATACGTGAAAAAGGGGACGTGGTCTTGTTGCTCCCTCGTGGAGAAGAGGAAGTGTTGCGTTCGGTTCGGTTGCGTTTGTCGCCATGTCGTTCAGATGCTGTTATTTTCATCCCGGAGTCAAATCACCTTTGTTTGGCCTTCAGGGGCTGTAGTTTGAGCGCGTTCATCTCCCCGTTATGGTAAGAGGCGTGACCTTTCCGGGCAACGTGAGCTAAGCTGCTGTCGAATCACAACACGGGAACCGCTGGCACAATCAGAACTCGTTACGTGTTTCTGAAGGAGGGACTTCATAGAACAGGGAAATCTTTCAAGCCGTTTTGAGGACAGTGAAAACAGTGGTATACAGATAAGTAAATTATGCGAAAAATACTGTGTTTTTTTACACATGAAGCATGAACACATTTTATATTGCACACTGTAAACACAATCAAAGCTTCAAAAAAACACGAAAAACGGGACCTTTAAATTGACAGCAGCGCAGCCTAGTGAACACGCTGCCGCTTGTCCTTAAAGGGACAGTTCACTTCTAAAATAATGTCATTATTTACTCACTCTAATGTTGTTCCAAACCTGCATTCATTTCTTCTGTTGAACACAGACAGTTGAATACCAGATGGTAGCCATTGACATCCATATTATTTCCTACAATGGGGACCAGCAACTGTTTGGTTTCCAACATTCTTCACAATATAATTTGTCCAACAGAAGAAAAAACTTTATTCAGGTTTAAAACAACTTGAGCGCGAATAATAGGTGACAGAATTCCTTTAATGTAAATAAAACAACAAAAGACAAAGAGAAAATCACTTACTGCTCTTGACTGAAACACTTTAATACAGTAGCTTTAAAGCTACACTGTGTAACTTTTTTAGTTTATTCTTAGCTAAAAACACTTAGTTCTTTTAAAAATATATGTGCTCATTAATGTATATTTACTTCTTTCAAGTAATAAAGTATTCTCGTAAGTTTATAATATGCCATTGAAAATACATACGGGTGGGGGTTCGAATGCGGGTCGCCATGTTGCCCCTCCATCTTGAAAGTACATTAGCCAAAGAGGGACATCCCCGTAAATTCAAGCTTCGCCTTTCGCGTTTTAACACTCGATGGCACTGTGTCGAATGTGGACGAGGTCGAACTGGAAGCCATGTTAATCTTGGACTGAATCGGCCACCGTAGGAGTTAAAACGAAATCGGAATTGAGAGGAACAGAAACTAATATTCATTGGATGGTCATATACCTTTTCACCGCTAGATGGGTGAAAATATCACACAGTGTAGCTTTAATAAGAATCAATGTATATTTTATAGTGAAGTAGGGCTGCAGCTATCGATTCTTTTTGTAATCGATTAATCTAGCACTTAATCGATCGATTAATTGGATTAAAGAAACATTTTTTTTTAAACAACCAAAACAAATAATGCATAATGAAAATGAAGAGGAAAAGCAATTTAATTTATTAACATGCTCAACAGGTTTCATGCTGTAATCTAGCCCTGACATCAAAGTAAATATCTTTTATGTAGATTTCTACACCTGCAGCATTTACCATTAGGCTACTAAAAAATAATATATAATTTCTGGGGTGAGCCTATTTGCTATGGTAATCTAGCAACCTGTGTGTGTGTGTGTGTGTGTGTATGTGTGTGTGGAAGAGTGACGCCCCAGTCAGACCAGTTGCTTCATTGCAGTTTGGTACGGCAGAAATACATACATTCATTTTCAATAGAATGCTGCATTTGCCTTGCATCACTTGCATTGCGGTGCATTTTAGGTGAAACATCCGTTTGAAAAATCGTGTCACAACATCACGTCCCAGAGTATACAGTGAATGCAAGCTGAAATTATTGTTGCGTGGCTACATAAAAGTTTAAGCATATGTGATGCATTGCTGTGATTGGTCTGACTGGCGCGTGAGTGAGACGAGGGTGC
Source organism: Gobio occitaniae (assembly GCA_033150135.1). Lineage (NCBI taxonomy): Eukaryota > Metazoa > Chordata > Actinopteri > Cypriniformes > Gobionidae > Gobio > Gobio occitaniae. Next base: position 609,986 of record JARQWZ010000153.1, read on the forward strand.
ATGCGTGTGTGTGTGTGTGTGAAGCGGGTTTTTTTTTTTTAGGTATTAGGCCTACTCTCTTGCAATTGAACATGAATACCGTACTACTTAAAAACATCAAAGCTAAACATCATATCTATTCAAACTGCATCACGACATCGCTACAAATACAGTATGGGATTAAAATCGGCGAACATCAATGTATAGGCTTAGGCTACGTTACCATTGAAGTTGTACTGCTGTGGAATGCCAGTTCTACTCTGCAGTAAAGACACATTGCACCAGCTTGTTCTCTTCTTTTTTAAGAATGTAATGATCCCAAACTTTAGACATTCTCTGCCGTTTATGGACATCTTTACTCTCCACCATCGCGCCAACTAAATTCAAAATGTATCACGTGCTATGGTGTGCTTCCTGAACATTGAACAATGGTCTGTGTGAATCAGATCCCTGCGCATATAGTGCGCGTCATAGGAATTTAACTAGGCTTCGAGGCATTTTTTTTGCCTCAAGGAATTTTTGTAATCGAGTTAATCGAGTAACTCGATTAATCGTTTCAGCCCTATAGTTAAGTCTATGTAGTGTTTTAATTTTACATTTATTCATTCAATTTCATACTTAAATGCTAATGTACATCTCTGAGCTGCCATTATAAATCTTTATATACATTTATTTTATATTATACAATACACTAGGAATGTGTGCAAGTTTTTTTTAAAGAGTTAAAGGGTATTGCAATAAAAAAACAATATATTTTTTCTCCTTAACCCCTTTCTGTTCCTGTCGCCTAAGAATAGAATAGCAAAAAAAACTGATGTGACAAGCCATCAGAACCGAACCGAAAACCATGGTTAAAAACCGAGGCATGTATTGAACCGTGGACTAACTGTATCGTTGCATCCCTAATAAGCTCCGTTGAAAAGTTAAAGCAAAGTAAAGATTTTATAAATCGCCTTTTGCAAAACAAAAAAAAAGACCGGTAATGCTCCGTGATGGCTCGTTGGCCTCTGTAAAGTTGGTCGCAATTCGTCATCAAACTGCGAAATCATGTGTTGTGGGAGTCTGTAATTATTTACAAGTGTTTTATCATCAAAGCACAGCACATCCTCTGGGTCCTCTAAAAGTCTCTCCACCATCAAACGTCACTGCTCTACGTCTTGTATAATTAATAAATGTGACGCTTTCTTGAAAAAGGATTTTTGTACTGTGATTTTTACCGTTGCATTTCAAAAAGTTTTGAAGTTAGAACACCAGTGAGGTTGTCCTAAAGTTAAGATAGTTTTTAGGATTTTTTGTCGAGTTATGATGCTTTTGTAATACCCGTTTCCTATCCATAGTAAAATAAGATTATGCATTTGAGAAATGTAATTCTGTAATAGCCTTTGTTCTAAATGTGTTCCTAACTGAAATTGCCATGGTTACAAACAGATAATATAGGATTCTAAAGTTAAGATGTTTCTGTAATCCGCCCTGTAATCTGTAATTCTGTAATCTGCAGTTTCTAAATCGTGTTACTTTGTAGGTACCGGCTGTCTGTTAGATCACAACACTGGACTAGAGATTGTATTGTTCTTCACACGCATGGTAACTGACTTTTTAAACTGTTAAAAGAAAAGGCTCAATAAAATATTGCATAGATAGATACACTACGCGCCGATAATGATTTGTGATTTTAACTTTTTGTGATTTTAACTTTTCAATGCGGACGGAGCACTGCACGCTATGACACCATGTCGCTTCACGCGCATCATCCTGCGCACGGGATGCGCTTTGTGCCATTCCGTATTATAATATTTTAGCGCAATGAAAGATTATTAATAGCCTTTCTTGTTCTGCCCTATTTATAATATGCTAATGCCTCAAAAAAGCTGCACTATACATTTTAAATAAATGTCTGATACTAGTATATAGGCCCTATTTCTATACATTCAGTATATTTACGTGTTTTTCCTGAATGTATTTTACAACTATGTGTAACATTTTACCAGATTTAGTGATACACTTATTCACTTTTTATTTGTTTCCCACTAAATGTTTTTTTTCACTAAATGTTTAGTTTTTATACAATTATTGTGCAACTTTTGCTGCTGAATTATCCACTTATCTAGTTTATCCACCATCTAGTTTATAGTAGTATTTTTGTTATTGATTGTGAAGTTTTTTTTAATTTGTTGTTTTTCTTTATAATGAAGTTGTGCGTATTTAGTAGATTGTGTTTAACACACAAAAGAGTGATTATCAGTTAGGGATGCACCGAAGGTTCGGCAACTGAAATGATTTGGCCTGAAATAGCAAAAATTGCACTTTCGGTGTTCGGCCGAATAAATGAAAAGACCGAATAAATTTAACCGAACAATGACGTTTTTGATGACGCGATCAAACAAAGCAACCAGCGCATGTGAGAGAGAGGCGCGCACGCTTCTAAATGCAGCAAACATGTCGGAAGTGTGGAAGCATTAAAGTGTCTGTTTGCAGACACTGTGTAAGCACCCTCAAATACACGCAAGAGCACCCTCAGGTGATACTGTAATAATATATTGGCAAATGCTCCAGTGCATATTTGTGTCTGTAGAACGTCAAATTTTTCCGGTTACAATGTGTTTCTGCAGCGGTGACAGGCTCGCAAAACCTCTCATGAACAAACAAAGTGTAGACACAAATCGACATAAGATATTTATTGTGCATTGTTAGCAGCTTCATTGAACTTTGTTCTTTGTGAGATCACGATGAACTGACTGAGCAACAGTAAATGGAGCGGTCTTGGCTTGCTTTCGAGTCGAATATTGTTTTTCATGTTGCAAAAAGGATTAATGGCCAATTGCACGCTGCAAAGTTTCAGAAGTGACCGTGAAATAGTAACGCATTAAAGCAATGTAAAGGCAGACTAATAGATTAATAGAAAAATATTTGTTGAAAAATATTTTTGAAATTCTAAATAATCTTAAATGTCTGACTGTACACTCACTGTACGGTACATCTGCACTTTAATAGAGCACCCTCAGTGATGTGATTATGATACCTGTAGTCATAATAGGCCTAAGATAAGATGGCATAATGGCCAAATAAAAATATTTTTATTTAAAAATAAATAAATAACATTTATTTTAAGTTATATTGTGCTTTGTTTGTATAATGTCTGCTTTGTAGTTTTGTAATTTTTCTTTAAAAAAATAAAAGCAAGACATAGTAAAGCACATTTTTACTATTTCATTTATGCAATGGTGAAAAAATTGGCAAAATAAATACAGCTAAAAACCGCGTTTGGTATGTTTTATTTTTATTCAGCATCGGCCAATAATTTTCATTTCGGTGCATCCCTATTATCAGTTCAACACACTGAGGTATAGAAATTCTACATTTAATTTTTAAACAAAACTGTGCTGCCTGGTATCGGAATCGGCCGATACTCAAAATCTTTGGTATCGGATCGCTTCTGAAAAATTGGTTCCCTAGTTTTGACTCCCATATTACTACTTACTACTTCTAGTCGTATCAGTGTGTGCTCTACTAGACAGTTTTGTGCTTGAGCACCACCAAGTCGAGTTTTACTGTAACTTCAGCAGCTCCAGGCACGTGACCAAAAGCGCCGATCTCATTGGTCGGCCAGTTTTTAACGTGCCGCGTCAAAACAAAAAACCAAACCCCAGGCTTTTTTTTTTTTTAAATGACACTTTTTCGCCTGCCGTTTTGCATGTCGATGTGCACATTCACATTGGCGCACTTTGTTTAGTCACAAGGCATTAATCATAGACGTAATCATAAACGCACGGGAAAATCGTCCTGGTGTGAACAGGCCTTTAGACAAATGTTGTGCGCGCTAGGGAACGTAAATGCACCATACGTCATCGCGTCGCTATATCATTGATATCACGATATGGCACTTTTTTATCATGTAAAGTCTTACACCAGTGTTATCGTGGATTGTATGATATGGCACACCCCTAAGTGCAACCATATGTTCCTTCCTGGACCCTCAGATCTAGCAATGATAATTTGCTTGTCGTACCCAAGTATAAACTCTCTACTGTGGGTTGTAGGGCTTTAAGTGTTATAGGGCCTAGACTATGGAATAAGCTGCCCCCTAATCTCCGTACCACCCCTACTCTCCAGACATTTGAGGCCCATCTTAAAACTCATCTATTCCTTATGCTCAGTTAGTGCTGGGAGGTATGACCAAAAATGTATATCACGGTATTTTTCTAAATTATATCAGTTCCACGGTATATGACGGTGTTTTTTCCCCCTGTGCATGACCGGGTTTTAACCACATTTTCTTCTGATTGAAAGGAAATACTGCAGTAGATTGACTAGAATACCCTGTTTTACTGTCATGATGAGTGAATATTGTAGAAAAACTCCACACTAGAGTTAATACAGGTTTGCAAAGCCCCACAAAATGATGCTGTGGAGAGACAACCAATAAAACACAGACCTGCAACACAATCATTACAGACACATGAATATTAAAATATGACCACAGAGAGAGAAAAAACAGAGTTGAGGGCACCTTAAGCATTTAAAAAATCTTATCTTGTTGTTATAAAAATCCTATATAACAACAAACTGCCAAAACGAGGGAGAAACGCGGATATTTGCAATCCATTTAAGAGCACTCTCTAAACAAATGACACATCAGTTTAACACAGAAAGAATAAAGCAGTTACTTTTTTGCCCATTCTTTGAATTGTCAGTTTATTTATTGTCTTTTGTATAGCAGAATAATCAGACGTATGGTTCAGTGTAGCCAAATCAGTGCACATTTCGTTTGAAGAAGTGATGAAATATGTGCACATACACGCTTCGAGTTCACGTTTAGAGCACTATAGTATATGAAATATGTCCATAAAAAACTTAAATGCTCTCGCTCCGGTCTATATCTGATATATGATCCATGTGGTGAGCGTTGTTAAACCCATCGCGGCTCTCTCGCGCGCGCCGCGTGTCGTTTGAATTCTCCACTGTTATCAAGGGCTGAATCCGAAATCGCCCCCTAGGGCATTATTTGGAGGGGACAGCGCTTTGTAGTGGTGTCCGAAACCATAGTGGACGTTATTGAGTGCACTCATTGTATCCCATTGCACCGCAATAATGAGTGTACAGCCGATGTACACACAACGGTTGTCCGACTTCAAGCACTCGTTTTCATTCACTCCTTCAAATAAAGTGATAACGTAGGGAATAATGAATGAGGGTGAATAGTGAATGATGGTATAGGAGGCGATCTCGGATTCTGTAATGCGATCTCAGCTGTGCTCTGACTGCTCTCACTAGTACAGTGCAACAGTGAAATGCGTCCCCTCTCAAACAATGACGCGCTGCGCCGTGTTCCGAACGTTGTTTAAGCGACATACCGGTATTGCGGTATCATCAAAATTTAAATCATAACAAAAATAAATACCGGTTTCCGGTATGAACCGGTATACCGCCCAGCACTATGCTCAGTAAATAATTATTTTACTCTCTACTTCTCTGCCTTCACGTGATCTCTCACGTTCTCATTTTTATGTTATATGATTACTTTATGTATTTAATGATCTCTTTGATTTTTTTAACTTATGTTAATTATCTGTAGTTATTTGTTGTCTCCATCTGCTTGTTTATTTGTAATAATAAGCAGGCTGACTGTTACTTTGATTGTTCTATTGTTCTACTTTGTGAAGCGACCTTGAGTTCTTGAAAGGCGCTATAAAAATTAAACATTATTATTATTATTTATTAGAATCATTTGCAATCCTTTGGGTGTTCTTTTTGTGGGGTTTTGGAAAAGTTTTTTTTTTAAATATTTTTATTGGTTTTTCAAGGCTAAATTTCATTTTTGGTGTGTTAGTGTAACAAGGACTCAGGCAGATTGGGATCCATGTGCAGTCTATTAAAATAATACAAACTTACAGTACAAGCAGGCGTGGGTCGATAAACCAGGGTAAACAGGAATATCAGGGGCAGGGCATCAATCGTGGTCATAACAGGCAAATGGTCAGGGCAGGCAGCAAACAGGCGAGAATCAGAGTCCAGGCAAACAAAGATCAAGGGCAGGCAGAACAGTGTCGTAAACGGTAATCCAAAGCAGAGTCAAACACAGGCAGGAATAACGCTCAGAAATGTAGCCGGGGCAAACAAGACTTTGCAATAAATGTGTGTGAGAGCAGAGTTTATGTAGGCATGATGATGAGGAACAGGTGTGCAGTAATAATCAGTCCAAGAGTGAGGGTGTATGGGAAATGAAGTCCGAAATGGAGGTTAGTACTCTGGTGAGTTCGACCTCTGGTGGCCGACGGTGGAATCTTCACCGGCGTTTGTGACAGTTAGGAGAATTGAGTAAGATGGTCTTCTCTTCACAAATGGTCTTTCTACCAAACTTCTTGTTTGGTAAGGCTAAAATGGCTGACAAGGAAGAATAAAATGCTTCTCATTGGAGGAATTGATCCTTTACATGTGTTTAAGGCTTTGGTAAAAAGTAGGTTAATTTTGAAGTATAAATTTAATTAATTGGTAAATGATACTGACTCTTTTTTTTTCTTTTTTTGTGGTACTGAAAGTGGTTTATGTCAACCAAGTGAAGAGAGTGGTTATGATATAATGTTATAAAAGGAATTTTTTTATGCACTCATGTAGCCTATTTATGTAGATGTAGTAGGGGTGTATCGGTACACAAAACTGACGGTTAGGTACGTACCTCGGTTTTGAAGTCAGGGTTCGGTACGAGTTCGGTACAGCAGTTTTACAAAATTGCTTTTTATTTATTTTTATTAAACAAAAAAAAGTGTATGTCCTTAAATTAATTTAAATTATAACAAGAAGAATATAATGTTGAAGATTTCACATTAATATTAAAGGTTAACAACAGAGCCCACACTATTAGCCTAAATTCAGTAGCTATTTATTTTTAGAGAGCCTATAATAATCAACACTCAAATAACACATAGTACGCAAACATGTAAACTTCACATAAGGCAGTTTTTGCAATAACTTCTAAATCTAATTATAAAATAGTATAAAAATTCGTTGTTGAAATATAATCATTTTGTCTGTCATTTTCATGACAGGTTTATTTAAACATACATTAAATAATCAAGACGGCACTAACAGGTGTTATGGCAACAAATCACTAATAAGAGACAAACCATAATCCAATTGTCTTTATAAAGATTTATTTTTCTTGCAAGAAAGAGCCACGGTCAGTGCAGCCATTCGAGGCTGCCTTGAGTGTGAACTGGAGACACAAAGAAACCACAAGCTTCTTATACCCCCAATGTCTAAACACCCCTTCTCAGTAGTTTTCCATTTCCACACAAGGTAAAGGCAAGAAACACAATACACAAATGGTCCCTCTTTGTCTTAGAACTAATTTAAATTATGCGACATCTTTGGTTCATGAAGGCTCTCAATCTAGATGTCCCGCTGCCTCACGCTACCCCCCTGGGTTTCCACAGACACTGTGTCAAAGGTGTTTTGCATGGCTGAAACGGATGTTGATTTCTGTGTGAACTCAAACATAAATCTTATTCTGTGATTTATATTTTTCTCCAACACAGGTTAAGTAGAATATAATGAATATAACCGCTAATATAGTGCATATATTTAGTGAACGAGTTGATTTGTCTAGTGAACTAACAGCTGTGACACTGAATGACTGCCCGAGGTAAATGTGATGCTACATGACATTGTTTACAAGCAGTTATATTGACATCTTTCTGCCGTTGAAACACTGATTGAGCGATTACACCATATATGATACGTGACAGTAAGTTGTAATGTATTCTCAACACACCTTCAGATGTTCATTCATGTTTATTCTTTAGGAAGAGATGATCGATCGCGTTCACAGCATCGCGCAGCCGCTTGAACTGTGATCAGTGATCAGTCACGCCACATTAAAGAGCGTCAAAACGGCATTTATTGTTTGAATTTCATGAAAATGGATGTTCGTGTGGGAACTTGGATGAAAGTGTGTTCCGCGCTTAAAACAAGCCGACTGTTAACTGTTAAAGATTGCACTCGGAAACCGTTCGGTAGCCTACACGCGTGCATCGAACCGAAAGCCCTGTACCGAAATGGTTTGGTACAAATACGTGTACCGTTACACCCCTAATATGTAGGTATACATTACCACTTTTTTATAAGTGTTTGTAATTAAAAGAGGTTTAATAGTCAAGTCTCTCTCTCTCTCGCCGGCGCCGCCCGGTCAAAGTTTTGACCAACTTTCACTCAGGCATGGCATAAAAGTATTGCCTGTATATTACTTTTAATTGTTTTCGTTGGAAGATTGTGCTTTGGCTGTTGGGAAGACTGTCGGTTATCATAGTATTGTGTCTGCTTCTCGAATGAATACCGCTGGAGTTTTCTTGGACACCAGAGAAAAAGTGAATAGTGTTGTCCAGAGTGGCGTTGGGATCCAAGATACGCTGGTTTCTGTTGTACCATTAATTCAACCAGCAAAAAGAAAAATCCTCTCTAATGTTCCACCCTTCATTAACTCTTTCCCCGCCAAACATGGAATTTTCCATTATTTGTGATAAAACGCTTCCCCACCAATTTGGTGGGGATTTTCCGGAATTTCGGATTTTCGGGATTTGGTGGGGATTTTCCGGAATTTTCCGTGTTTTCACTGTTAGATGCTAGGGGGCGCTATTACGCATCTTCTGAATGAGTACTTAATCTCCGGTTCAAAACACACGTGAGGAAGACGCAGTACACCAAGCGATCGCATGTAAGCAGATGCATATGCAAATTAACGTGATCATCAACATTAAAAATCATATAAATCAAAACTATCTAATGTTACTGAATGAAATCTCGACCCAGGACGAGCTCTTAGGACTCTGCAAGCATTAGGAGTGTTGATGGACTCAATCTACTCTATCTGTGTTTGAATATCCTTCTGAATCTGATCTGGATGTAGTCTTTCACAAAAATGTGATTTTCTCAGCTTTTTGTTCAAAATGTTGCTTTTTTTAACGAAACGTACCTATATTCAAGTGTTGATAAAAAAAGCAATGCATAAAGCTAGAATAAAACAGGTTTTTTTGTTTAAAAGAAGAGGGTCAGCTCTTTCTTTTGATATATTGCATGCTCAGATATTCATAAAAGAAAATATTCTATGGGCTATAAATTTTTGACGGGGAAAGAGTTAAGGACAAGTTGCTAATAACAGAATTGTCAGGCATGGCAAAATACCGCTAGGTTGTAAGTCTCCGTTGCTTAAGCATGTTCTTTGTTTAAGACTGCAAGTGTATATGATTTTAAACAATGGTGAGGATGAATTGAATGTGGCATTCAAATTTCGAATTGACGGATGTGATTGTCATTTTTGCATCTTCCAAAGTTCCGATACAATGAGTGTTTTGAGTGCGGCAAAGAGGGTCACACCAAACGAGCGTGCCCTGGGTGCTGGCTAGACATGTGCCGGTAAACTAGGGCTTTACGATTAATCGAAAAATAATCGAAACCGAAATTCAGAACCTCTAACCGATGTATTTTACCCATGTCGGTTATTTCGGTTTTAGTCAAGTGACTCCGCCCCGTCAGTCACATCAAGTGCAGTTTGCAGGCACACAGAGGGATGCAGGAGCAGTTATCTGTGTTTATAGATGCCCAGAATCACTATAGTAACTGCATGTTTTACACAGTTTATACAGTAAGTTAATTGCCGTTCTTCTTTAGTCAAGTCAAGTCAACTTTATTTATATAGCGCTTTTAACAATGTAGATTGTTTCAAAGCAGCTTTACAGTGTTAAACAGGAAAATAAGTATCATACAGTGACAGTGTGGGCTTTAGATCAATAATTTGATAAGTAATTTAGTTTAAATGGTTAATTTAGTTTATTATTTAGATGTATTTCGATGTTTAGTTGAAAAATTTAGTGTCCCCAACTGAGCACGCCAAGCCAGAGGCAACAGTGGCAAGGAAACCCAAACCCCATTAGGTGACCTAATGGAGAAAAATAAACCTTGGGAGAAACCAGGCTCAGTCTGGGGGCCAGTTCTCCTCTGGCCAATTAACAAACAGCGTATTATTATTATTATTATTATTATTATTCTGGCAGTTTTACAGCTCGGAGGTCATAATAGATCAGAATATTCGAGGGACCGGGGGCAACATGCTGGAGACGGGTTTATTGAGGATGATGTTGATTAAATAATTATTAAAGTGCAATATTCGAATGATCGGAGGCAAAACACGCTGGAGACGGGTTTATTGAGGATGACATATCGATTTAAGTATTATTTAATTGTAATATTCGAACAATCGGAGTCAACATGCCGGAGACGGGTTTATTGAGATGCCGTGTCGATGAGGCAGTTGCAGGGGGAGTCTAATCACGGTCTCCCAGACACTTCGGGGTCATGTGTTGGTCTTCTCTGGGCGCAGGTCCACCATCTGATCTGGATACGGCCCGGATCCGGCTGACTGCAGTAAACCTCGGGATAAAACAGAGAGACTATCATTAGCGTAGATGCCATTCTTCTGATGATATAACGAGTACATCAGGTGTTATGGGAAGTGTTCCCGGTTCCGGCTGACCTAGCTAATGCAGCCTAACAATCATTTCATTGAAAAAGTGTTTTATGTGTATGCCACAGTAAAGAGATGTGTTTTTAGTCTAGATTTAAACTGACAGAGTGTGTCTGCTTCACGAACAATGTTGGGAAGACTGTTCCAGAGTTTAGGTGCTAAATAGGAAAACGATCGACCGCCTGCAGTTGATTTGGATATTCTCGGTATGATCAACTGGCCAGAATTTTGAGACCGCAGTAGACGTGATGGAGTATAATGTGTTAAGAGCTCGCTCAAGTATTGGGGAGCTAAACCATTTAGTGCTTTGTAAGTAATAAGTAAGATTTTAAAATGTATGCGATGTTTAATAGGCAGCCAGTGCAGTGTTGACAGAACTGGGCTAATATGGTCATACTTCCTGGTTCTAGTAAGAACTCGAGCTGCTGCGTTTTGGACCAGCTGGAGTTTATTTATTAAGCGAGCAGGGCAACCACCCAGTAGAGCATTACAATAATCTAACCTTGAGGTCATGAACGCATGAACTAACTGTTCAGCATTTTGCATTGAGAGCATGTGCCGTAATTTAGATATATTTTTAAGATGGTAGAAAGCAGTTTTACAGATGCTAGAAACGTGGCTTTCAAACGAAAGATTGGTATCAAAGAGCACACCCAGGTTCCTCACTGACGACGAGGACTTGACAGAACAGCCATCAAGTGTTAGACAGTATTCTAGGTTACTACTTGTGGAGCTTTTTTGTCCAATAATTAAAAATTCAGTTTTTTCTGAATTGAGTTGCAGGAAATTACCAGTCATCCAATGTTTTATATCAGCTATGCATTCCGTTAATCTTGTGAATTGGTAAGTTTCTTCAGGGCGTGAAGAAATATAGAGCTGAGTATCGTCAGCATAACAATGAAAACTAACGCCATGCTTCCTAATGATATCTCCCAGTGGTAGCATGTACAGGGTGAAGAGTAGCGGTCCTAGCACTCAGCCTTGTGGTACTCCATACTGAACTTGCGATCGGTGTGACATATCTTCATTTACTACTACAAACTGATAACGGTCGCATAGGTAAGATTTAAACCATGATAATGCAATTCCACTAATACCTACATAATTTTCGAGTCTATTCAAAAGAATGTTGTGGTCGATAGTATCAAATGCAGCGCTAAGATCGAGTAACACTAATAGAGAGATACAGCCACGATCGGATGATAAGAGCAAATCATTTGTAACTCTGACGAGAGCAGTCTCAGTGCTATGATACGGTCTAAATCCTGACTGGAAATCCTCACAGATACCATTTCTTTCTAAAAAGGAACATAATTGTGAAGACACTGCCTTTTCAAGTATTTTTGACAGAAAGGGTAGATTTGAGATTGGTCTATAATTGACTAAATCTGTAGGATCAAGTTGCGGTTTTTTAATAAGTGGTTTAATAATAGCCAACTTAAAAGTTTTCGGTACATATCCTAATGACAAAGATGAATTAATGATATTAAGAAGAGGATCTATGACCTCTGGTAGCATCTCTTTTAATAGCCTAGTTGGTATATGGTCGAGCATACATGTTGTCGATTTTGATGATTTAACGAGTTTAGCCAATTCTTCTTCTCCTATAGCAGTGAATGAGTGTAATTTGTCCTCAGTGACACTACAATGCTCTGTCTGATGTGATGCTGTATTAGACGGCTGCATGGTTAAAAAAAATTTCCTAATATTATCAATCTTACATGTGAAGAAGTTCATAAAGTCATTACTGCTGTGCTGTTTACAATCATCAGAAGTTGAAGCTTTATTTTTGGTTAATTTAGCCACTGTATCGAATAAATACCTTGGGTTGTGTTTGTTTTCTTCCAAGAGAGTTGAGAAATAAGCAGATCTAGCAGTTTTTACAGCCTTTCTGTATGTGATCATGTGCTCTTTCCACGAATTACGAAATACCTCTAATTTTGTTTTCTTCCAGCTGTGCTCCATTTTTCTGGCTGCTGTTTTAAGGGCCCGGGTGTGCTCGTTGTACCACGGCGTTGGACTATTTTCTTTAATCTTCTTTAAGCGCAGAGGAGCAACTGTGTCTAAAGTACTGGAAAAGAGAGAGTCAATAGTTTCTGTTGCAACATCGAGTTCTTCTATACTATCTGGGATGCTGAGCAGATGATACTGATGAGGGAGATTATTTAAAAAGCAATCTTTAGTAGCGGCAGTGATTGTCCTGCCATTTTTAAAGCGAGGGGGCGGCTTTGCAACCTTACCTAAATTAAGTATACATGATACTAAGTAATGATCTGAGATGTCATCGCTCTGCTGCAGAATTTCAACGGTATCAACATTTATTCCATGTGACAATATTAGGTCTAAAGTATGATTATGGCGATGAGTGGCTCCTGACACGTGTTGCCTAACTCCAATAGAGTTTAGTGTGTCTTTAAATGCTAATCCCAATACGTCTTTTCCGTTGTCTACATGCATATTAAAATCACCAACAATTAGTACTTTATCTACGGCCAGTACTAACTGATAGAAAATCAGCAAATTCTTTGATAAAGTCTGTATTATGCCCAGGTGGCCTGTATACAGTAGCTAACACAAATGTTGAACGAGTTTTATCATGTACACTACATAGCGTTACATAAAGCACCAAAACTTCGAAGGAATTATATTTGAAACTAGACTTCTGAGTAATACTGAAGATATTATTATAAATTACAGCAACCCCTCCCCCTTTACCTTTCAGACGCGGCTCATGTTTATAACAATAATCTTGGGGGGTGGACTCGTTTAAGGTAATGTAGTCGTCAGGTTTTAGCCAGGTTTCTGTCAAACAGAGCACATCTAGATTATTATCTGTAATAATATCATTAACAATAAGCGCTTTTGGGGAAAGGGATCTAATATTCAGAAACCCAAGCTTTATCAATTGTTCATCTGTATTATATATTTTGTTTATTTGTTGGACGTCAATTAAATTTTTACTGTTGAATGGTTTTGATGTTTTTTTGTATTTACTAATTAAGGGAACAGACACAGTCTCTATATGATAATATCTAGGTGAAAGAGTCTCTATGTGCTGGGATTTATCTGACTCCGGTGACATGAGACAGCTAGCAGACGGTCGGTTTAGCCAGTTTGTCTGCTTCCTGACCTGGGCCCTAGTGAGTCAAGGTTTAGCTCTAAGACTATGTGCCAGATTACTAGAGAGAAGAGCGGCACCACCCCTAGAGGGATGGATGCCATCCTTCTTCAACAGGTCAGGTCTGCCCCAAAAACTTTTCCAATTGTCTATGAACCCTATGTTATTTTGCAGACACCACTTAGACAACCAGCCATTGAGTGATGATAGTCTGCTAACTATCTCATCACTCCTTTTTGCCGGGAGCGGTCCAGAACAAAAAACAGCCTCAGACATCGTACTAGCCAGTCCCTCCAGAAAAACGCGATTATGCGATCGCGTGATTTAACGCATAATCAGCCAAAGTCCGCATATTCATGCGGGGGCCGCATTTTTTCAAATATGCCGCACTATCGCCGCATAAATTGCCTATTTCCGTGTGCAAAATATGCGGGGCTAGCATGATTTGATAATCCCCGCATTTTCATTGCAAAAAAAGTCATATATATATTAGCAGAAAGTTGAAAAATGTTTGTTTACTTCACACAAGAGCCTCCATTTCCCCCCTATTGCCATGGGAACGCTTTGAAGTGACGTAATTACCTGACGTGAAAGTCATCGAAAAGCTGCAAACCCCGTGGAGAAACATGGATATCGGTGAAACCATGATGAAGCGCAAACTCCCATTTGCCAACAAAAATAACAGCAAAAGACGCGCAAAGCAGTTTCCCGGTGTGCTGACCGATTTCAAAACACAGCATCATCATGAAGCTTCGAAGCTTTATGAATCAATGAGTCGATTCAGCGGTTTGAAGCGTTTAAATCAATGAGTCGATTCAGCGGTTTGAAGCGTTTAAATCAGTGAGTCGATTCAGCGGTTTGAAGCGTTATGAATCAATAGCTGTGTCTCATTTCATTTCATTTTGAAGGCTGCATCCTCTGGAGGACACATCCTGTGAAGGATGCGGTATACGGAGTGTCCTTAATCAGAATTAAACGAGACGTCCTCCGTAGGACACACAGGCAGGAAGTATCACGTTGCTATGCCAACACGTTAACAGTGGAGTTGCGCTCTCACACCAGTTATATGAATGAAAATTATTTATAACTTGAAAATGACTATGAAATGTTTTGCCTTGACAGCAAAGTACTGTTCTAAATGTAAAAAAAAACAACAACAAAAAAAAATCACAACACTTGTAATCCTGTTTACCACAACTATCTATTTGAGTTATATACAGCTTAAAAATAAAAACAAGCTTTAAACTACTTAAATTTAAACACCACATTTCGCTTGCATGTATATCTGCCGGCGGCGCCATTTTTTCAAATAATATTTAAAAAACATGATGGTAGTTAATGGCGACGCAAAGAATTGTGGGTTATCTGCAGCAATGAAGGATACATCTCATGCACACTCCGAATTCCTGAAAAGAAGGGCGCATTTGAAGGTCGCATTCGGAGTGTCCTACTTACTTTTTTGAAATGAGACGGCCTTCAGACGCATGCAGCCTTCAAATGCGCCCTCCAGAGGATGCAGCCTTCCGAAATGAGACACAGCTCATGAGTGGATTCAGCGGTTTGAAGCGTTTAAATCAGTGAGTCGATTCAGCGGTTTGAAGCGTTATGAATCAATGAGTGGATTCAGCGGTTTGAAGCGTTTAAATCAGTGAGTCGATTCAGCGGTTTGAAGCGTTATGAATCAATGAGTGGATTCAGCGGTTTGGATTGCCAAAGTCACGTATTTCAGGAGTTTGACCCGCGATCCGAATCAAGAATCGACTCGCTGATTCATAGCATCATGATGCTGTGTTTTGAAATCGGTCATCACTATATAAGTCGTTATTTAGTTTTTTTTTGCACACAATAACTATTATCGTTGCTTCATAAAGTTATTGTAGAACCACTGTAGTGAGATGGATTTTGTAACGACATCTTTAGTACCTTTTATGGGTCTTGAGAGTGTACATTGTGCCAATGGAGGCCTTTCGGAGCCATTGGATTTACACTAAAATATCTTCATTTGTGTCCAACGACATGAGGGGACGTCATTAATGACAGAATTTAAATTTTTGGATGAACTAACCCTTTAAGAGATTGCACTTTGTGCATTGGAAGCACTCAAATGTCTGTTTTGTAAAGCTATCTCTGTAAAACAGGAAGTTATTTATTCATTTTTCAAGTTGTAGCATATTCCTTTTGTAAAGCTACAGAACTTGTTTGACTCAATGTTTTGTAAATTTGAGCCATTATTAAGGTCTTCAATAAAACAAGATGAGAACTTAAATATTCCCAGCACTTTCTGTGATGTAGTGCTTTTTTTCTCTTTTTCATCAAACCGCAGTTTTTGCAAGTTCCCGCAATTTCATCGCATAAAATTGCATAAATATCCTGCATTTTCCCGCATTTTTCATCGCATTTTTTAAGAAAACATGCCGCATAATCAAGGATTTTTGCCCGCAACAATCACAAAAAAAAGCCGCATTTTTCTGGAGGGACTGACTAGCGAGTTCACACACCTCTTTAATGTTAATTTTGGTGATCTCCGACTGGCGAAGTCGAACATCATTAGTGCCGACGTGAATAATAATCTTAGAGAATTTACGATTAGCTTTAGCCAGCACTTTTAAATTTGCTTTGATGTCAGGTGCTCTGGCTCCCAGTAAACAAGTGACTATGGTGGCTGGTGTCTCTATCTTCACGTTCCGTGTAATAGAATCGCCAATGACTAGGGCACTTTCAACAGGATACTCAGTGGGTGCTTCACTGAGAGGGGAGAACCTGTTTGATGTTCTAACCGGAACGGAAAAGCGGTTCTTTGGTCTGCGACTATGCTGCCTCACTGTTACCCAGTTTCCCTGCTGCGAGGGCCCTGCAGCCGGAACCGAAGAATGTACAGAGTTCACTAAGCTATTCGCATCCAAATCAGTGTCTAAAGCTGTTACATCCTCACTACTCTCAGATAAAGTATGGATGCGTGTTTCTAATTCTGAAATCTTCTCCGTCAGCCTAACTATCTCCTTACATTTATCACATGTGAAGCCCTGTTGGCCAGCGGAGAAGCCTACACTAAACATGCGACATGCAGTGCAGGTGATAATGACAGGAGAAGACATGACTTACCGTGTTTGTTGATTAATCCGTTTGCTGGACACAATTTACTAATCCAAGTTATGAACTCAGAAAAAGGGAGACCCGGGTGCAGAGATAACAAGCTAACAGGCTAGCAAAATGCTAACGTGTGATGGTGATTTAGATTAAAAGCTAGCGATGTCAAATTTAACGTGATAGGTAATTTTTAAACAATGTATGGTGATGAGTAAGTTATATTTAGCAGTAGAAGAAAGAGGAAATATCAAAATAAAGATTCAAACGTAAGCAAGGCTCTACAGAGCTACAGACTTGAGCTACAGAGCAACAGACACAGCAGGCAGACAGGAGCAATGATCCCTACGCGCTGCCACACACACACACACACACAGACGGCACGCGCAAGCCCCGAAGCCAGATCGCTTTCACTTTCGTCCTCATAAAGTTTGTCAAGTAAATGCGTTTAAAGGCTTGAACATTTAAAGCGATTGTGCACTATTCAAAAACAACAATACGGAAAACTTATCCGCTGTGCCGCCGCTCCAATTACGCACATCACGCGCTGTGCGCAGGGCACCAAGTGCTCAGGGGGGCACCACAAGAAAATGCTCTCTCCACCAACTCCCACATCACGTGAAGATCGCGCGCAGAGAGGAGCGCAGAAACGCAGGATCAACGCTGTCCTGTGACTAAAGTAAAGTCACTAAAGTAGCTTAGAAACTCAACCATTATAGGCATATATTTTAATACCTCTGAAGTAAGTACAAACCACAGCTTCATAATGAATAGAGACGGTATGAGTAATTCACACAATCACTCTCTTATTAATGCATTCAAATAAATGTAATGTAGGCCTACAATGTTAATTTATCTGTATCCGATGTACAACAAGCAGAAATCTGCCCCATAGACAATAACTGCTGAAAGTGAACCGTTTTCTTCAAGTATTTTGAATTCACAAAGAAAAAATTTAAATATTCCACCTTTAATAGTAGAAAATATATACAGTACAAACCTTATCAGGAACTTAAAAACCTTATGAGGGCAAAAAATGTAAAGTAAAAAAAAAAAAAAAAAAGGCAAAATAATCGTTCATTAATCATAATCGAGGTAAAATGTTCTCATAATCGAGGTAAAATGTTCAATTAATCGAGGTTTTTATTTTTGGTCAAATCGTTACAGCCCTACGGTAAACGGTGATACGATATACCGCAATAATGAACATGCACAATCGTGGGCACTTCAAAATACCGTGAATAATTATTTCTTACGATTTTTAGAATGCATTTTAAGAATACCTTACCCATACAAAACCCAACAAGCCGAGCACATGGTGGAACGAGTGAAGGATATGCCCTGAATGAAACGCACATTCACTCTCTGACAGCAGAGGGCGCTGACGGAACAGCAGAAATGCAGCCGTTTCCCCGGTAATCCTGGTAAATAAAACTCATCACATAACCAAAGACTTGAGGCTATTCATTTTCAAACTTAAACATTTTATATTTTAATCTGGACTAAATAACATGCCCTAGATATTGTTTGAATATGTTCTGGTTGTTATTCAGTCACACACTTTACAATAAGGCTCTATTATTTAACATTAGTTCATTCATTAACAAACTAACAATGAAAAATACTTCTAAAACTTGTATTAATCTTAGTTAAATGTACTTTTCAGCATTTAATAACACATTATTAATATCAAAAGTTGTAACTGTATTATTTAATGGACCTGAGCTAACACTGACTAACAGTTGCTTTTTAAACTAACATTATCAAAGAAGAATAACTGTAAAAATGTAGCCATTTGTTGATGTTAATGCATTAACTAGTGGGACCTTATTGTAAAGTGTTACATATTGTTCTTTATAATTCTTTAGCTCTTTAATCTGTTTTAAATATTTGTTTACTTTTTTAAATTTTTGTGTATTGCTTTAATGTATTTAAATGTTTGGTTCTTTT
The DNA here is from genome assembly GCA_033150135.1 of Gobio occitaniae. Taxonomy (NCBI): domain Eukaryota; kingdom Metazoa; phylum Chordata; class Actinopteri; order Cypriniformes; family Gobionidae; genus Gobio; species Gobio occitaniae. The sequence continues at coordinate 628,630 of JARQWZ010000153.1, forward strand.
TGTTATAAGAAATTTATTAAACCTGTTATAGTATGACAAGACTTTTTTTGCAACAAATTTCAATATCGTGATAATACTGTATACCGTGATAAAAGCTTTGGCAATTAATCGCAACACGAAAATTTGATACCGGCACATGCCTTGTGCTGGCGTATATAGTATAACTTTTATTTGAGGAAATCTGTTTATAATAGGCTATTAGGTTTGAACTTATTAGTCCAGCGCTGCTTATTGATTCAGTTCATTTTAATAAAAATACGTTGCATGTATCTGATCTATTTTTAGTGGCATTCAGTATAAGGATTTGTCTGTTCATTCTTTATTGCGCTGCTGCTTCACTAGCATCGTCGGCATCAGGAGTCAGCTCATCAGCTCGCATTGATAAGGCTCCGGGTCTGTGTCTACAGACAATTCACCCTCCTCCACTTCAGGTGAAGGTGGGGGAGAATGACCGCTCTGTTGCAAAGCTACTGGCATCACTCCAGTCATTCTCCATCTTTGGAAGTCTGACAGCTGTCAATCAATCCGTCACCGCGGGTCTCAGGTACACGCCCCCGCTCAGCCCCGCCAACGGTTCGTCCACTCTCTCCGCTGGGCTCTGCCCACTTTTCAAGCATTTTTCAAATATTGCCAGTGGGTGGAGTTAGGCTCTGAACTGAGGTTGAGTTACCCTTTAAATTAAAGTGGATTCCTTCCCTCTAAATTGTAAGAGGGCGGTGGTTACCTTGCTGCCGAAGAAAGGTGACTTACAGGAATTAAAGAATTGGCGACCTGTAAGTACAGATTTAAAGATTCTCTCTAAGGCCTTGGACAATAGATTAAAATATGTGATGGGACAAGTGCTCCACTCTGAACAGACCTATTGTATATCTGGAAGGTCAATTATGGATAACATTACTCTCATTAGGCATATTCTGGACGTCTCTGGTTATCCTGATCTAGACATAGGCTCTATTTCAATGGATCAGGAAAAAGCCTTTGATCGAATAGAGCATCAATATCTTTGGAATACACTTGATGCTTTTTGCTTTGGGTCCAATTTTAGTGGAATGATTAAAGTATTGTACAAAGACATTGAGAGCGTACTGAAGATCAATGGTGGTTTGAGTGCCCCTTTTAAAATTGGGAGAGTTATAAGACAGGGATGTGCTCTCTCTGGAATGTTGTATTCCCTGGCAATTGAACCAATGTTAAATAAGCTGCGTTCTTGTATTGAAGGTTTTAAGTCAAGAAATCAAAGTGTTCAACATCAAATATCAGTATATGCAGATTGTCATGATTTTAATTAAGTAGAAAAAAGATGTCATTAATTTGGAGTCTACTGTTAATAAATTTGGTGTATTTCGGTGTAATGTAGGAGAAGACTTGGGGAAAAGTGACGCACAGATTAAAGGTAAATGGAAGAATGGTTTACCAGTATTACCTGGGTTGAATTGGAAGAAAGGGAGGTCTTAAATATTTGGGAGTGCATCTTGGAGATGTACTGGGGTGGGATTATAGAAAAAATGGAGGGTAGACTAAAATAAATGGAGATGGATTCACTCTCGGCTATCTTTTAAAGAGAGAGTACTAATATTGAATAACTTAAAGGGTTAGTTCACCCAAAAATGAAAATTCTGTCATTAATTACTCACCCTCATGTCGTTCGACACCCGTAAGACCTCCGTTCATCTTCGGAACACAAATGATGATATTTTTGTTGAAAGCTGATGGCTGAGAAAGGCTTCAGATAGGCCTCCATTGGCATTCAGTACATTTACTCTTCCAAGACCCATAAAAGGCACTTAAAACGTCGATACAAAGTCCATCTCACCACAGTGACTCTACAATAATCTTACGATGCGACGACAATAGTTTTTGTGCGCAAAAAAAAATCAAAATAACACCTTTATCCAACTTGTTCTTGTCTTCCGTGTGTGCCTCCACGACGCATGCGCGAGAATATGACGCAGATCCGGCGTTCGGACACATGACCCAGAAGTGATTTGTTTACAAGCAGAGGAAGACGCGCGTGTCTCAGCTGTTGGATTCTACATTGATCGTGCTTTAGGTCTCGGCGTAGTTCTCAAAATGGGGTTAAAGTGTGCATTTCATGGATTCCCATACCCCGACGCTACGTCATATTCTCGTGCATGCGTCGTGGAGACACGGAAGACAAGAAGAGGTTGAATAAAGTCGTTATTTTGATTTTTTTTGCGCACAAAAACTATTGTCGTCGCATCGTAAAATTATTGCAGAGTCACTGTGGTGAGATGGACTTTGTATCGACGTTTTAAGTGCCTTTTATGGGTCTTGGAAGAGTAAATGTACTGAATGCCAATGGAGGTCTATCTGAAGCCTTTCTCAGCCATCAGCTTTCAACAAAAATATCATAATTTGTGTTCCGAAGATGAACGGAGGTCTTACGGGTGTCGAACGACATGAGGGTGAGTAATTAATGACAGAATTTTCATTTTTGGGTGAACTAACCCTTTAATAGCCTCAACTATGTGGCATAAGCTCTCATGTGTGGAACCTCCCACATAGGGGTGGGAATCTCTAGGCACCTCATGATTCGATTCGATTACGTTTAAGAGAGCTGCGATGCGATTTATAAAACGATTATCGATGCATCTTTTTCTCTATACAGATTTTCTTTTTTCTCTATTGGTAATTTTAAAGCAAAGTTTTTGTAATGACCCATAATGAATTTACTTCCAATATTTTGTATTAATAAAACAAATAGAAGTGTTACAGAAAGGTTACATTTGCCAGAATATGTCCCAACATTCGAAGAACCAACAGGATACATGTATAGCAGCATACTTGTAAATTAATACTGACTTCAGCATATTCTAAATCACTAACATAAAGTAATGAACAAAACCCTCCTGTTATGTACAATGAATAATATAAAAATAAAAATAATGTTGCTGTACCAAAATCACAGCTTTTATACAAAAAATATAGAATTCTGTACCAGCAGCTCTCATACAAAAGTAATGCTTGTGGACTTCAGCATATTCTGAATAACTAACATACAGCTGCTCTTATACACAAATAAAGTCTAGCACAGACAATTTTTTGCTCTATACCAAAAAATTTTTTTTTTTTATACAACGAACATCTGAACACTAAATTAATATCTGCAGAGAATACGGACGCAAATCCTTGACCATCAAATTAGCAATTGAGTTTGTGGTCCTCTGGTTGGCAGCGTCTAACGTTACCGGTTCAGCCAAACGTTGGAAACGTGTGATATGGTTTTGCGTGTTTCGAAAATATTTTAGTTTAGTTTGACACAACTTGCATATAGTGTGGCTCTTGTCCAGGTTATTTTCCCCTTCGACTTATAGAAGCCAATGTGCTTCCATATATACGCTAGCTTTTAATGCAGAGGGTGCCGGTCTGATGTCGCTCAGTTATCATGCGTCTCTGTTATGTGCACGCTTACGCCACAGGCGGTCCGGGTGCGTTTCAGAGTTGCGCCTTTTGCGTTCCGTCAACATTACGCTATCAACATTTAGAAAATCGTTTTTTTTATTTTATTTGTGAATCGATTCAGAATCGTCCACATCCGCATCGCGATGCATCTAAGAATCGAAATTTTCCCCCACCCCTACTCCCACAGGACTATTATCACATTTACAAACAATATTAGTGGACTTCTTCTGGGTCAGGCTGCACTGGGTCCCTCAAAGTGTGCTTTTTTTTGGCATTAGAGGAGGGAGGACAAGGTTTGGTGTCTCTATCAAGCAGATAGGCAACATTCTGATTTCAGTTCATTCAGAAGTTTTCAACTGGCTCTGTGGATGTGGTATGGAGAGAAGTTGCAAAAACATTTTTCACAGAGTGGAAGGACAAGATACTGCTTTGTTCCTCACGGATATCAAAAAGCTACACTTAAGTTGACTATCTTCATTTTACCATGGTTTGTTCAAAGTTTGGCGATCTCTCAAAAAGACCAGTAAATGTTAACTCTCTGTTCTGGTTGCTGGAGGAGCCTCTAGTTAAGGGGGCTCGTTTGGACATATCAGACCAAGTGCTTAATCTTTCTCCGAGATTGTGTGACACCCAGACTGTAAAGCTAGGTCACATATTTAAAGGTCCCATGGCATGAAATTTTCATTTTATGAGGTATTTCAATATTAATATGAGTTCCCCTAGCCTGAATATGGTCCCCAAGTGGATAGAAATGTTGATCGGTGTAAAACCGAGTTCTGGCTGTCTTTCTTTGCCTTTGAGAAAATGACAGGCCAGACTAGCCAATCCTGAAGTCTCCTGGTTTGACGTCCAAGCAGGAACGGTTTCCTCCCTTTCCTCCGCCCAGAGAATCTGGCACGCCCATGCAAACGCTCGAGAGATCATTAACGTTACTTGTGAACAAGTGAACGCTGGCAGTTTCTCAGTGTTTGGATGTACAAATGAAAACAGAAGTCTTTCTTCAGTTCCTTCTGATCTGTGATCATTGATTTCTTATGTGTAGCTAATTATTTATTATTCATGCACACACTGCGGCTTCTCTCTCTCCCGACAGAACGGTGTTTTCGTGTTTTCTATCTTGTGAGTCAGTGTTTTTGTATGTCCTCGTCGCGTCTATCTGTTCTTAAATGTGCATACAGTCATGAGTTTCTGCTCAACATCAGCAGAGTGACATCTTTAGAGATAAACCTCACACACGCCGAAGCTCGGCCTTCAACATCCCCGACCCCCAGTACTGATCTGGCCCACAGCGGAGGCACCAAACGCGGCGTGAGATTAAGCAGAAGGGGGGTAAGCGTGAGCATATTCGGGCTGGCCAGCTTTCCCCACAATAAACTGGATTACATTCGATTACTGCTGTTGTGTCTTTGTTTGCGCTGTTTACTCAATGCGCGTCACTGACGCCTTTCATATGATTGGAACATATCTAGAAATAATGCTTTAATCAACACTTACTAACTCGTTCATCTCGCTGTAATGGTACATTGCATGTGTTACAAAGTTGGTAGAATAATGATGAAGACGGACTCGGTGTGACTGGGACTCGTGTTTATTCAGACAGACAGCTCTCTCACAACTCAGTAGTTACTAAAAATAACTTTGTTAGCAATCGCTCCGTCTCCGTGATGTCCGGTTCGCGAACGAATCATTCTTTTGAATCGGTTCTTTTTAGTGAACCGAACCAGTTCACCAAATCGGACTGAATCGTTCTAAACGGTTCGCGTCTCGAGTCAGCGCTGATCCATAATTTACTAAAGTTACTAACTTTCTGACATGAGTGACAGCCCCTCCGACTAGAAATAAACTAATAACCTGAAGTATATTCTGTAACTACAACAGTTCACCCTGAACTGAGACATGCTGAGAGAACTGATGAGAAGTGAACTCAGGTCCATCCGTCTCTCTGGCAGCAGCTCGTGCGTCGTAGACCTCGTTAAACCACGCCCCCTCCGCTCATTTCAAATGCAAAGATGTCAGCCAATCACAACAGTGGCCGTTTTCACTGAAGTCTCACAGTAGACACGCCTCTTGAAGCAGGGCATTCAGCCACAGGGCAAACAACAGTATAGAAAAAATGCCTTTTATTTCTAAATTATGACATTTTATGATGTAAAAATCATACTAACAATATAAGTACACCTCAGGAAACACTATAAAATAATAGAAAAATGCCATGCCATGGGACCTTTAAAGTGGCCGGATCTGAATTGAAAGACATTATGGCGGTGGCATCTTTATTAGGACAAAAATCTATGCAACAAAACTCCACAATCATGGAGCTATGGAAAAAGGAACTGACAGCAGAGGAATTGTCACTTCTTTAAAGATATGAGGAAGGAAATTTGCTTCCTGATATGGGAGACCCTTTTCCCAACCTTTTGATTTCACCAGATTTAAAGGAGATGTCTGTTTTTTTTGTTAAACTTGAATGGGCTTCAGGACTTAGATGAATTAAAGGGTTAGTTCACCCAAAAATGAAATTTCTTCCATTAATGACTCACCCCAATGTTGTTCCACACCTGTAAGACCTCCGTTCATCCTCGGAACACCGTTTAAGATATTTTAGATTTAGTTTGAGCGCTTTCAGTCCTTTGAATGTAAGTCTGTGCACACTTTGCTGTCCACGTCCAGAAAGGTAATGAAAACATCATCAAAGTAGTCCATATGTGACATAATTTGGTTAGTTAGACTCTTTTGAAGCGTCGACAATACATTTTGGTCCAAAAATAACAAAAACTAAGACTTTATTAAGCATTGTCTTCTCTTCCGGTTTTGTTTGAATCCGTGTTCACGACGCCACAGTGACGCTGCTGACGTAAGACGCTGTGACGTGTTATCTGGTGCGACAGAGCTTCGTTTGTAGTCTGAGGGAGACGCACGCTGTAAACAAGCTGTTCTACATTGTTTGTATTGCTATATTTTTTTTAAAATGGTGCGTAAGTGTGCATGTCCCGGATGCCCTAATCACTTATTAATACACCAGATAACATGTCACAGCATCTTACGTCAGCACTGTGGCAAAAATTCTCCAGATTGTCCCTACAATGAATTGTGCTTAGGCCTGTCACGATAACAAATTTTGCTGGACGATAAATTGGCCAAGAAATTATTGCGATAAACAATAATATTGTTGTTTCGAGACCATTTTCATCTAAAATAATGATAATGGCATAATAATGCAGGTACACCTTTTCAAAGATCAATAAACTTTTATTTCTAAAGACTATTTAACACTGAAAACCAAAAGCATTTTAACCCCTTAAGGTATTTTTAGTTTTTTTGTCTGAGTGACATATACAACTTTAAAGATTCATAACTCCAAAACTATAGTAAGGAGAGTCAAATAGTACGTATCATTTGTTAGCAAACATTTTATATTTTTAGGAAATATAAATTGTATTATATTTGGACAATATATTGCTGAGAAACTGCTGATAAAAGGCAATTTTTTTATATATATTTGTAATAATTTTACAAATATTTCTTATTTAAAGGATTAGTTCACTTTTAAATAAACTTTTGCTGATAATTTACTCACCCCCATGTCATCCAAGATGTCCATGTCTTTCTTTCTGCAGTCGAAAAGAAATTAAGGTTTTGGATGAAAACAGTCCAGGGTTTTTCTCCATATAATGGACTTCAATGGGCAACAAACGGTTCAAGGTCCAAATGACAGTTTCAGTGCAGCTTCAAAGGGCTTTAAACAATACCAGACGATGAATAAGGGTCTTATCTAGCGAAACGATCAGTTTCTGCGAGAAACCGAGCAGTATTTATGCTATTATTTGACCTCTTAACAGGAGAAACGCGATCGTCTCTGTGCTCCGCCATAACTTCCGGAAAGTAAGGTCAAATTAGATCGTGGTCATAGATGTATACGTAGATGCCTCATTACCGACTGCACGGATCAGTAGAATGAGGCATCTACTATCGATATATCTATGACCACAATCGAATTTGACCTCACTTTCCGGAAGTTATGGCGGAGCTCAGAGGCGATCGTTATATATATATATATATATATATATATATATATATATATATATATATATATATATATATATATATATATATATTTATATATAATATTTATATAATAACACATAATGGGTTTCATTTTAAAGCTCAGCTTTCCAATGCATCTATCCTTTTTGATATACTCTTAACAAGTGCTGAGTTATTAATCTAAACTGGATTGTATCGCCCGCGGGCGCCCCCTAGCTGTTATGAATGTAAATAGCCATATTCTGCAAAACTGCACTGATCAACACAGAATCTGTGAGGAATATCTCGTGATTCGACGCAATGGATTATGTTGATTTTGGACTCATTTTAATCGGGAGCATCAACTGTAAGTACAATGTGCCATTTTCACCGATCTGAGCATTTTTCATGAAGTTACAAGCGTAAACACGACTTTAAAGCTACTGTTTATTAGCGTATGTGCTCCTGTCAGGCTATAATGTGTAATAATTCCATGAATAATAACTTCTGATTCGAGTAACGGATTATTAAACTTTAATGATCGGATAATGTTTCATGAAGTTACAAGCATAAACGCGACTTTAGCACAACGATAGCATATTTAGCCTATTTGCGCCTGTGAGGTTATAATTCCATGAGTACTAACTTTGGATGAGAGTGACGGATTATGGTGTTCTTGGTCTCTTTTTAATTCTGTGAATCTGCTGTAAATAAGGGTGTGCCATTTTTAACAAGCTTGTTTCATGAAGTTATCAGCAAAAACGCCAAGTCTAAGCAACTGTTATTTTTATACTCCGCTCATGTGCGTCATATTTCAACGAGGAATATCTATAGATCTATAGACAGCTTATGGTGACTTTGGGCTCTTTTTAATCTTGAGCATCTGCTGTAAATAATGATGTGCCATTTTCCACGTTTCATGAAGTTACAAGTGAAAATCGCTATGTGAATGCTGCATCAGTATATTATTTACATATGGGTCTTGCAGGACTTAACTTACAAAAACTCGCTGAAAGTTTAGTCAAAGCCCAAATTTGGCTTGTTGTATTCTGCTCAGTGAGACCTTTCAAATGACATATGACACATGACTATCTGAGCTGTATGATGCGATTGACACATTGCAGAACATAATAAGGGGTTAAATATCCATAATAAATGAACAAAACAACCAAAACAAAAAAAGCAATAGAATTAATAGATTTAAACGAATTAATCACATTTTTTTTCTGTAATTAATCACGATTAATACGTTTTTAATGTTTTGATATTGTAATAATTTCAGTTACTCTCCAAATTAATGTAGAAACAATTTATTGACAGCATATTTTAAATGTGTTGTATTGTCATGTTTTTATGAATGAAGGCCAGTGTCACTGATGAAACATTAATGACGTTACATTACAGTATAACTGAAAGCTCCCAATTTCAACATTTATTAGGCTTAACAAAAACCAACTTTTAATTTAAGTGAACTTAAAACAATCTTTACATAACCCCATTATAATAAATGTTATTTTTACCTGTGCCTTCCCTGTTAGACTTATACAGAAATGTAATAGTTATCAAACACCTTTCTTAACTGCATAAATAATAAATGAAATCTAGATTAATCATCATTAAAGCTACAATTTTCTCTGTTCCCGTTGTTCTTTGATAAACATTAATGACAGGCATCATCAGTGCTCCTGTCACTTTAAGAACGGCCGCTGCCGAACATGACGCGGATCTCACGCGCTGTTCCACGCATCTCATTTCCTCACAACTCTTTAAGTGAATTTAAGACGTTATTTAACTAATACTCCTAATTTGAGTACTCAAAATTCTCTGTGTTGTTGTTATTGTTTGTTCATGAGCAAAAGAGAACTCTATGTGAGCAGGAGACTGATGCGAGTCTGTCTGTGCGTCGAGTGTGTGTGTGTGTGTGTGTGTGTCAGTGTCCCTCGATTTGCTGACATGAGACGCAGCCACACAGACAGGAGAGAACATTGACATACAGCGCATTCTCTTGTCTTGTCGCGCTTACAAGCATGTATAAGAGCGTGATCATATAATGTAACGCTCGGCAAAAATGGATATAAAAACGGACGCTGGAAATTATCTGCTCTGATTGGCTGTTTTATAGCACGGCTCATTCCAGTAGCTCACACAAGTGCAGTTATTCTGCAAACACAATCGCAACCTAAAACCTAAAATTTATTAGGCCTACAGTTCATCACTGAGAAGGTTTGATGGCAGATTCAGTCGCACAAACAGCACAAGTGACTCGTGACAGAACACAGACTGACTGAATGACACTTCAATTTAAGCAGAAAAACTCAAATGGCGATTGCAGAAATGCAGCTTATTTGTTTATTGGTGTTTTCAGATCATCTGCGCACGAGAGAGAGCTTGTGTGCACATGGTTACCAGATTGCAAATTGTAAGTAAAACACCGGATAGAAATGTGTTCTTTTAACAGAAAAGCTCTGATTGGGGGATTTAAATGATTGAAATCACAAGCACGAACACCCCTCTTTTTCCCCCGGCCAAAACCCAAGAGTGAATTTTGGTCAAGTATATTGCATGTTGATATAGTCACAGTTATCGTTTAAGGACGTTTGTGTCATTTCGTCTCTATAGATAAACATCAACCATGCCTGTTGACAGTTCTGTTGTGTGGGAAGGATATGAAAAGTGCTCACATCCCTGCACAGACTGGAACATAACATTTATATCCATGATCTGGCATTTTTGCTATTGTCCTTGCTTGCTTTTTCACAATACCTGCAGAACTTCTGATGATTCGGCGGTGCAGGTCCATGTTAATACTGCCTGTGTGCCTGGCCTTGAACATGGGCTGGTATATGCAAATTTTGGGGGCGTAAATATTAATGACGTCACTGTTTTCAGTGCTCTTTTTCATGCATAAGATTTACATATGAAGGAGGAAACAATGGTGTGTGAGGCTCATGGTATGTTAGTTCCATGTACAGAACTCTTATTATTCAACTATGCCAAGGTAAATACATTTTTCCATTCTGTGGCACCTTTAATTAGTATCTTAATGTATCTTAATTACCATCTTGACAAGTATACACGTAAACCGTGCAGCTCTTAAAGAGACATTCACACCACCCTGATAATCCTGCTGCTTCTGTCTCTTTTTCTTTCTTTGTATTTTGTTGTTTGATTAACATTAATGACATTCACTGCTCTCGAAGGACTAACTTTTGTAACCTAAACTGTAAGGATACATCTGTATTTAATTTATTCAAGAAAGACCATCCAGTATTATTTTACATTTGATTCCTTATTAAATTTCTTTAGTATTTCTTGCCTCAATACTATTGTTAGACCAAAAGTAAATAAATAAAGCACTGTTTATTTTATTTATATTATATTTATTTGTGCTACTGCTTGTAAGTTATTTATTTGTTCTTATTTTATTATTTACTGTTTACTTGTCTTTTTTGTGAATTCAATTCAACATTTTGAAATCTGGCTTGTGCTGTGTGTAAGCTATTGTAAAAACAAAAATGCACTGCATGATCAAAAATTTAGGTGAGACCGTGAGATATATTATGAATGAAAAAATCCCTAATGGGGGGATTCTCACCATTTTCAAAAAAGAAATTCAGGCCCTGAAAGTCCTGATTGGAGCAATGGATTATTGAGAAACTGTACATTGTTCTTAAGATTAAAGGACCATTATCCCCTTCTCTCTGTTTATTATGAGAACTTGCAGACATTTACGCTGCATCTTATTATGTAAAATTAGTTTATATATTGCTATAATATTTGCCAAGAAAGCTATTCTTCAACATTGGAAAATATTATCAATATTATTAAATATTAATCATTGGTTAAATTTACTATCAGAACACATGGCAATGGAAAAAATGGCTGCTGTAGCAAGAAAGAGCGCTAAAGTCTATTTGGTATGTGGTTTTCATATATGCTTTTTTGGAGTACAGGAGTGAGTACATGACTTACCCTGTTTAGACGTATATCATTGCATTTCATTGTATGCATTTTTTTTCTTTTTCTTACTAAATTGATATTGATATATTTGTTTTTGTTTTTTACTATGTAGAATTTAAATACACACAAGCATGCTTATGTAGTAGAATTAATTTAAGACATGATTTTATATTTTAGGTATTCGTTTCTTTATTTTTGAACATGTAATTGATTACATTGAGTAACTGACCGCATGTTTTTTTCTTTTCATGTTTTCTTGTCTTTTTTAAAGTGCTTTTAAAAATAAACCAAAACAGGGCGTTCAGATGAAGGGGGAAACAGACACTGCAACAATGCAAATTATTAGAAAAATTTGTTTTTTGAACATTAAATCATGTAAACCGATTCCAGGAAAACCCATAAACAAATCTATGAACCCCTGAATGAGCATAGGGAACCCTATAATAGGTCAAGCTGTGGTTATAAGACAAGACTGATCTCAGTTGAATCTGTTCACTAACATCATCATCAGTGTTTTATGAGTTTAATCTCTGAGAAACTGTTTCTGTTTGTTCTGCAGGAGTGTTTGGTGTTGATGCAGATGAAGTGAAGACAGTGTCAGTGATGGAGGGAGATTCTGTCACTCTAAACCCTGATCCTACTAAAATACAGGGATTTAATCAGATACTGTGGAGGTTTGGAGATAATGGTCCATTCATGGCTCAAATCAATGAAAAAGAGATCTCATATCCCGATCCCACCGAGATATTCAGAGGCAAACTGCAGCTGGATCAGACTGGATCTCTGACCATCAACAACATGAGAACCAAACACACTGGACTTTATCAACTAAAGATTGACCACAACTCTGGGATCTCAACTATAAAATTCAGTGTTACTGTCTATGGTGAGGACACATTTATTATTTGAATAGATGTTTTGAAGTTTCTTGTTGTTTAATTTAATTTTTATTTTTTTTACAATGGCTAGGACACATTTCTCAATCCTTAAGTCACTTTTTCAAGACTCTATGTACCTACAAGGCAATTTGCACGTTTACGTACTCTTTTTAAAACTGTTAAACTGAAGTTCAAAACCTATAGTACAAAAATATATAAGACAGAGATTTGCTACATTTCTACTGTAATACCATATGGAAATATATAACGAATCTAAAAAATAAAACGACGAATGCGATTTGTAATTTCTGGCGATTCCTACCGAGGGGGACATCCCCCACCCGGAACGTGTAATTTACACCTTATTGAGGACAGGAGGTAAAGAACGATTGGCAGAGGACACACCCACACACAATAAGCTAAATATCTCTAAACTCTTAAAACCTTTGTTATCTGGGGGGATAATAATATATATATAATACTTATTTTCCTCACTATATATATATATATATATATATATATATATATATATATATATATATATATATATATATATATATATATATATATATATATATATATATATATATATTTATTTATTTTTATTTTATTTTTTTTATTATTTTTTTATTGTATTTTTTTAATAAAGCATAAAAAAAAGAACAGTGAATGAAATTCTAGGTATAATTCTAGTTGGGAAATAATCATTTTGGGACTATTTGCAAATAATATTTGCATTAATTTGCGTCAAATATATCGTTTGTCTCGAGATTCTTCCCATTTGTGAATAAATACATAGATCTACCTGATGTTAGTGTTTTCAGGTCAGAGTGTTTTATGATTGACAAAGTGTGTGTGTTGGTTGAAAACTTTTGTTAGTGTTATAGAAGAATGAGTTGATTTGAGACATGTATGAAGTGTTTTGGTAGTTTTAGTGCATTTTTAATGTAAATGAATTACTGTGTCAAGCTAAAAGTTGGTTATGAGAGCTGTGAAGTGAGAAGTGTTTTGAAAAAGTACTGAGAAATGTGTCCTAGCGATTGTAAAAAAACAACACCTGTAAACTGAATTAAACTGTTTGAAAGTGCAGCCAGAAAACGTTTCTAACTAGTTATAAACTAGTGTTCAACAGTCAACAGAATTGTAGTTTCACAATTTACAGTCAAGCTTTTGTTCTGAATATCATCATCGCTGTGATTGGGCCGCAGGTGATCACATGACTGATATTCAGAACAACAGCATGAATGGCGAATGTGATGTTGATTTTTATACTACAGTTTTAGAAATAATTTAATATTGAATGACTTGCATTTTACACACAGTATGACCAAATGTTTTTCATTTTATTCCACTGGTAATATTTTTGAAATGATTCAAAGCAGGATTAATCGGTGTATAGAATTAGGAATTATATCTATTGAACACAGACAAGTGCAGTAATTCAAACAATTAAATGTTCCTGTGTTATATAAAATAAGATGCCAAATTAGTCGGATGTAACTGTTGTCCATGTCAAACTGATTAAAATCTGCATTTACCTTTGTTGTAACCACAAGATAAACTAAATGACTATATAACTTAATATTCTAGTGCCTGTAACAGTGTTACATCTGTTTAATCTCTGTCTGTGAATCTGTTTCTTGTAGAGTCTAAAGATGCTTTTATTGATGTTGGTGAAGCTGAAATAAAGAGTGTGTCAGTGGTGGAGGAAGGTCATGTCATTCTTCAGACTGATGTGACTGAAACACACGGAGATGAGCTGATAGTGTGGAGGTTTGGAGATGAAGGAAAACTCATAGCTAAAAGTGATATAGAGACCAAGAGCTCAACATTATATGAGACTGATGAGAGATTCAGAGACAGACTAATGCTGGATCATCAGACTGGATCTCTGACCATCAAAAACTTCAGAACCACAGACTCTAAGCTTTATACAGTGAAGATCAGCAGCAACAAACAGACGATATACAAGAGATTCACTGTTACTGTCAGTGGTGAGTAACAAAAGAATTTTAAAGTAATAATGTATGTATCAGCTGTCTGTGAATAATTCAGGTAATGTAACATTAAAGGGCTCAAATCTTGAGGAATCAAACTGTAAGGGAAGAAGGAGGCGGGAACCGACACACATTCAACAACTTTAGTAACATAAATTAACACAAAATGAAAGTAAAAGCGGCAGCCCCTCATGGACGACTGCCGCACACACACATAACAAAACTTAAATAAAACACAACTTAAAATCCAGGCCTGGTCCTCTCTCTCACTGGAGCCGCTCGTCCTTATATGCCTCCGTGCTTCCTCATGAGAGGACTCGAGACTGGTGTGCCTCGCAGGTGACATTCATTCTCAATAACGCACACCGATCTCTCTCGCTCCTCCCATGTCTATCGCTCGTCCACCTCGCCACACAAACCTTCCTTTAAAATAAAAAAACTTAATTGTACAATACTGTAACTTTCAAAGCGTATAATAGTTTGTGTTATAGATCAGACACACACACACACACACACACACACACACTAATGTCTGTCTTTATCATTACAGTATCAGATCTTCACTCAGGTTATATAGAGCTGATGTTTATAGTGTGTTATAGATCAGATACACGCACACACACACACACACACACACACACACACACACACACACACACTCACACACTAATGTCTGTCTTTATCATTACAGTATCAGATCTTCACTCAGGTTATATAGAGCTGATGTTTATAGTGTGTGTTATAGATCAGACACACAAACACACACACACACACACACACACACACACTAATGTCTGGCTTTATCATTAAAGTATCAGATCTTCACTCAGGTTATATAGAGCTGATGTTTATAGTGTGTGTTATTGATCACACACACACACACACACACTAATGTCTGTCTTTATCATTCATTACAGTATCAGATCTTCACTCAGGTTATATAGAGCTGATGTTTATAGTGTGTGTTATTGATCACACACACACACACACACACTAATGTCTGTCTTTATCATTCATTACAGTATCAGATCTTCTCTCAGGTTATATAGAGCTGATGTTTATAGTGCGTGTTATTGATCAGACACACACACACACACACACACACTAATGTCTGTCTTTATCATTACAGTCAGATCTTCTCTCGTTATATAGAGCTGATGTTTATAGTGCGTGTTATAGATCAGACACACACACACACACACACTAATGTCTGTCTTTATCATTCATTACAGTATCAGATCTTCTCTCAGGTTATATAGAGCTGATGTTTATAGTGCGTGTTATTGATCAGACACACACACACACACACACACTAATGTCTGTCTTTATCATTACAGTCAGATCTTCTCTCAGGTTATATAGAGCTGATGTTTATAGTGCGTGTTATAGATCAGACACACACACACACACACACTAATGTCTGTCTTTATCATTACAGTCAGATCTTCTCTCAGGTTATATAGAGCTGATGTTTATAGTGTGTGTTATAGATCAGACACACACACACACACACACACACACACTAATGTCTGTCTTTATCATTACAGTCAGATCTTCACTCAGGTTATATAGAGCTGATGTTTATAGTGTGTGTGTTATAGATCAGACACACACACACACACACACACACACACTAATGTCTGTCTTTATCATTACAGTCAGATCTTCACTCAGGTTATATAGTGCTGATGTTTATAGTGTGCGTTATAGATCACACACACACACACACACACACACACACACACTAATGTCTGTCTTTATCATTACAGTCAGATCTTCACTCAGGTTATATAGTGCTGATGTTTATAGTGTGTGTGTTATAGATCAGACACACTCACACTAATGACTGTTTTTCTGCAGCTGTTCCAGATCCAGGTCTGTCTTCAGGTGCTGTAGCAGGAATAGTTGTTGTTGTTCTGCTGGGGGTGTTTGCAGCTGCAGTTGTTGGTGTTGCTGCTGTTCTTCACTATCGCCGAAAGATGTCTGAACTAGAAAAACAAAAGTGTAAGTATTACAGCTGATAGAGCGAGAGAATAGGGTTTGCTTGATACCACAATTTTGGCTTTGATACGAGACCAGAATCTAATACTTCGGTATCGATACCATAGGTGACAAATAACCAGCCTCAAAAGAAAACTGAAAACAATTTTATTATAAACACTGCATGAAATTCTGCAGTAACAAATGTATTGCTTATAAATATATAAACACCATAAATAACACTTCTCAGTGCTCCATACTCGAACTAGTTTGTATATCACATTGTGCACAATAGAATCAAAATGTTAATGTGAAGTCTTCTTGCTTCTTTGGAGTTGCTTTCATATTAGTTTTATGCATCAAGTAATGTTAATATGCTGAACATGTATCAATATATTTGTAGATTATTATTAAAATAGATTAATAAACAACAAAATATTGTTAGTTCAGTTTCCTAATGAATGTTGACAAGTGTAGCTTTATGTGGTGCTTGCGGATCTAGGCATCCCTATTGTTCTTCTCCATACTTATTATTATTCTGGACAAAGTTTTCCGTGTATCTCCTCCCACAGACCCATGAATGAGGCGTCAAATCGTGCAGCTTATTCGGGAATGGTGTGCTTTATCTTTTCTAAGGGATCGATGCGATGTTTGCCCCAGGCGGTGAAATTTGACCCCTCATGGCTCAGAGCGAGGATTTCATAGAAACTCATGGGTTACCACATTTGAAGAGGCTGGCAGGCTCTGCCAGAACATACCTCGCAATGGGGTATAAGTTTTACCCCTGGGGCGCAAGAGCTGCCCAAATTTCCCCATCGACTTACTATGGGGAGGGACGTCCCATTAAACGCATGTTTCTCTTACTATGTGAACTTGCATAGGGATTTTGTATTGACCATAGCTCTGGATCACAGTGTCACAGAGACAAGGGGGTGGGCTCAATTTACTCAGGCAACCAATCAATATCTCAGGATCATTGTGAACCTATGAAGCCACGCCCTAGCAACCATTTACAGCTCCCTAGCAACCAGTGATGCGCGGGTCAATGTATAAACAACCCGCACCCGACCGACGTTTTCAACTAACCCGCCCGCAACTCGGACCGCAAAAAAAATGAAGAAAATATTGTACCCGACCCGCTTCCTGACCCGCATTTTTTAAAAGTAGTAAATGCTCATCGTAGCTCATTGGGCCATTGAGAAAATGTTTCAGGCCCTGGCGTGGTGCTCAGAGGTGCAGCGGCGAGAGCAGGCAGTTCTTGAGGCGGCCCATCATTTTCCATTTCAGCTCCAGATGCATATTATTGATGAACGCGATGTTTATGTTTCGACCCGGCTTGAAGAATTCATCAGCCCACATTTGGAAAACATTTGGAAAAGTGTGAAAGCCCTTAGGAGCGCAAACTGTTATTTTTCTGAATGCTGTATGATATAGCCTAGTGTTATGTAATACAGGCTTGATTTATTCATTTATTTCGTTTAATTTTCTTAACAATTAAGATGCTGCATGTGTTTATCCAGTCTAATCGAAGTGTGCGTCTCTCCCCCGACTTTCCCAACAAAAATCCCGCCCCCTCTCAGAAAATACATAAAACTGACTTTAAATGCGTTTAAAAGTAGCCTATTAAAATGGTACAATGGCATTGCTCAGTTCAACGTTTTGGGAAATCGGGCATTTTGTCCCGCGCCAGCATTTATTCAAAAGTTAATAACGCTCAACATTCAAAAGGTAAATAAGGATTTATTGACGATCCGACCGACCGTGACCCGAATATCATTAAAAATATTTTTGGATGACTCGTAACCGCGGGTAACCGCGGGTGGCCGCGGGCACCCGCTCATTTTGGATCAACCCGCGCATCACTGCTAGCAACTGATCGCCTTGACTTCCATTGAAAGAGATCAAAGGGATATCTTTGGATAGAAGTGTCACAGAAACACAAGGGTGGGTTTGTTTGACTCAGGACATCAACAGCCAGTCACAAATCACCTTCAACACTTCCTTGCAACGCCTTATCTCTGCACCAGAACATCATAGAGACATGGGGGTTGGGTCTTTTTACTCATGCTAGCAAACAGCACTTCCGACATGCTACACATGCTAGCAGTGAATAGCTACATGCTAATAGTGATTAGCCAAGTGCTAAATCAGGCTAAGAACATGCTAAGAACTCTATAAAAGCTCCATAGTAACCACCCAGAATACCTTGGCAACCACCTTGCAACGCCCTATCAACCACCCAGAATACATTAGCAACCACCCGGAAAACCCTAGCAATCGCCTAGCAACGCCCTAGCAACCACCCAGAATACCTTAGCAACCGCCTATCAACCACCCAGAATACCCTAGCAACCACCCAGAACACCTTAGCAACGCCCTAGCAACCACCCATAATACCTTAGTAACCACCTTGTAACGCCCTAGCAACCACCCAGAATACCCAAGCAACCACCCGGAAAACCCTAGCAATCGCCTAGCGATGCCCTAGCAACCACTCAGAATACCTTAGCAACCGCCTAGCAACCACCCAGAATACCCTAGCAACCGCCTAACAACACCCTAGCAACCACCCAGAATACCTTAGCAACTGCCTACCAACCACCTAGCAATGCCCTAGCAACCAACCAGAATACCCTAGCAACCGCCTAGCAACCACTCAGAACACCTTAGCAACCGCCTCAACACATCCTAGCAACCGGGTGATGAGTTTTGCCACTGCAAGCACCACACATTTTCTTCAGGAAATGTACATTCTAGTTGTAAAATGCTATTCTAATATTCATATTAGTAATATACATTTTTTAATTATTATTTATATTTTCAAGCTAATACAATTCATATTTCATTGTTTAAAATTAAATGCAAGTGCAAATATTATGAGAACATCACTGGTTCTAGTGTATCTCACAGGCACGTTTGAGCTTCTGTGTTTAACTGAACATGATACACTCAGATTGATGTGCAATGATCAGAATAAAAGTGTAAATTAATTTGGATGAAAGATGCACTCATCTGTTGATTTGTTAACTTTTTGATCAAATTTGCATGAGCAAGGGACAGATTTGGTGTGTTGCTTCGAGATTGATCTATTTTGATCCATTTTGTTTCTTTATAGCCATCACCACTATTTAAAATTAATTAATACTTTTATTCAGCAAGGATGCATTAAATTGACCAAAAGTGACAGTAACAACATTTTTAATTGTCACGGTCTGGTTCAGGAGAAGGAATGGAGTAGAGGTAAGGCTCTTATTGCAGCATTTATTGAAACAAACCAGATGAAAGTAAACTAGACAATCCAAAATGGGAGAGAGAAACCAAAAACGATAAAGATACTGCCCGACCACAGCAGTCTGAAACAGAGGGCTATTGAAGCGCAGGATAATGATCAACTAAACTAGAAACAGGTGGAGGACTGATCAGAAACCATTGAAACAAAGGGGGACACTGATCAGGGAGTCGGCCATTTTAAAGGCCATCTCAGGCCCCGTCCACACGAAGCCAGGGCTTTCCCTATCCAATCTTTTTTTTTTTTTTCTCGTTTCAAGACATATCTGCGTACACACGAGAGCAATAGAAACGACTCAAAACGATGTAGTATACATACCAGACCAATATGTGGCGCTGTAATTCTGCCACAGAAATGCACTAAAAACAGAGAACAGTTGTGGCTAGAAGGGTACAGCAATGGTCAGAAGTGAGGCAAAATCTCACAATAAAATAACAATAAATAAATTTGCTACCTACCAGATTGTGTTTTATTAACGTCTACACCAACCCTAAACCTACCCTTACAGTAATGCAAATACAGGAATTAAATTATGAAATATTGATGTGTGCATTCCCAGAGCCTGTAGTTTTATCCCCTTCTAGTCTTTCCTGCACGGGACGTGGTGTGATGACATCACCATTTCACAAAATACACAGATTGGCTGTACACACGAAAACGCAAGGGTGTCTTTTTTAGATTTATCCACTCTGGGACACGGTTGCAAAAAATATTGGTTTCATGCTCCCAAAATGGCGGATCCGTGTGGACGAAACACTGATACGGTACAAAATTTTTATGTATACAGCTAAGCGCGTCTCCAAGTGGACTGGGCCTCAATCGCAGAATCCTTCTAGTGCACTGAAACTTTTGCTCCCTAAAAAGTCCCACAATGCACCGCAAAACCCAGAGTGCATCGATGCTCACAATACTCTCTTAACGGAAGTTCTGAAGCGCGAAACTTAAATCACGTGAGCCAACTCACTACACAAAACAGGCTTGTTCGACTTCATGCAGCGATGCGCAGAGCGATCGGACTGACTTGAAGCAGTGCATGCCGGTTAGAAATTTTGTCCGACTTGAGGCAGCGCCAACGCCACGTGACGTGATGTGGCTGTGACTTGTGTCAAAAAAGTGCTGCGAGAGCGATTCGAGAGCAGCCGGCTAGTTCATTCTGTGCAGAGCGGCTGCACAAGCTCTGATGATGACACTGCTGTTCCACGATTGGCCGGATTCACCGCATGACAGCGATCGCGTGTGTTTTGTGTTTATTCTAAAACCTTCAGTTCCACGAATGCACTGTTTTTTCCTTTACTGTCCTTTACTGTCAAAAATACTGTATTACAGTAATACTGTGACACATTATTGCAATTTTAAATAACTGTTTATAAACTACAGACCTAAATGAACAATTGTATAAGGTTTGGTTCTTTTCTCGTCAACCATACTGTTGAAAGCCTTTATGGCTACCTGGACTAATGTTAAAAATGTATAATTTGACATTAACCAAGATTTTTAAATGCTGTGGAAAGAATTGTTTATTGTTAATTTACGCTAACTAAAATGAACACATGCAAACTTATTGTAAATTATTATTCATAATTCTGTTTTAAAAAAGCATCCATGTGATTAATTTATTATTAGTTGTGATGAGCACATGTGAAGAATCACACAGTATCTTCAGTTTTACTGACATGTTGATCTGCTCACTTATAATCTCCTCTTTTCTCTGTTTGTATGTGCTGCTGTGACATGAAGGGATGCTAGAGTCAGTGGAGGAGGGAGATGATGTCACTCTGAAGACTGATGTTACTGAAAAACAGAGAGATGATCAGATCAAGTGGAGAGTTGGAAATGGAGGACCTCTCATAGCTCAAATCAAAGGAGGGACCAGTGAGATATATGAGGATGTTCTTGATGGGAGATTCAGAGACAGACTGAAGCTGGACGAGACTACTGGATCTCTGACCATCACAGACACTGAAATGAAACATGCTGGAGTTTATGAACTAAAGATCAAATCCAGCAGTGGGGTTTCATACAAGAAAATCATTGTTGATGTCAGTGGTGAGAAGCCTATCTCCATCAATGTAATAATGATCACAGTTCTTCCATGGGAATTATTATCAGTATCATTTGTGCTGTTTGTTGTTGTGTTTGTATAAACGTTATACTTTTTAAAGAAATTGAAGATTAAAGTTTCACAATCTCCTATTGCAGTGGTTCTTAATCCTGTTCCTCGGGACTCCCTGTTTTGCACGTTTTGCATTTCTCCCTCATTTTACACACCTGATTCAGATCATCAGCTCATTTGGTCAGAGCTCCAACAACTGAACTGGGTGTGTCAGATAAAGGAGACAGAAAATGTGCAGAGCATCGAGTCTCCTGCAGGACCAGGATTAAGAACCACTGTCCTATTCACACTGTATTAGTTATCAATACTTTCAGTGATGTACATCTTGAAACGAAGCACTTTTGTGTACTGAAGGCTTATGAATTTCTGAAGGGTTTTGTGAAAGTGACCCTCTGCTAAGGTCCGCTGTGGTGTTTTGCTGTCTATGCTTGACGGCTGCTGTCAAACTCGAAACAAGAAGCTATCACACTGAAGGAATTACCTCATGAATTATTGAATAGTTTTATAAAACCTTTTATTAGGGTTTTACATTTAAAAATACGTATAAGTGTATGTGCATATGTAAAAGCGTATGTGACCACATAACATTTGTAGTAATGCTGTCCGCCCTGAACGCATCCCAGATTGCAGTGAAGCTCCGCCCTACACGTGATCATTATGGGACATCTTGGGCTGCGTTGTGTGAAAGCACACCAAAATAAGTGATTCAAACTTCGCTGCATTGTAACTAGTAATTGGAATTTCAGCTCTTTTTAGTGATAAAATAATAATAATAAATAATAATAATTTTATAAATATTAACTTGAAGTGACAACCATGAGTTAATATTTAGTAACTTTTTATGAAGTATTTACATAGACATTCAATGTGAATGAGCTTAAAGGGAGCACACTGAGCTTTATTGGAACAGCAAACCTTTTTTTAATTAATAATTATTATTCAATTAAATTTAAAAGGACAATTTTGCTAAATAAATAATCTCGGTCTTGTATTAAGTTTGTACATTTTAATATGAACAGCTATTATTTAAAATATCTATGAAATTATACTGTTTTCTTATTGATGTCACACTGAAGCTGTGATTTTTCATAGTAGTGCACCCTTTAAGCTCACCTTACAATAATATGAACTCTTTAAAAAATGCAGCAGTGTAAAACCACAGAACATCAATAAACTGTAAATTTATAATATAATGGATTTAAAAGTACAAGCCAGTATTATATTGGTGTAGCACACAGTCTTAAAGGCTGATTTATACTTCTGCGTCGGACCTACGCATCTACGCCGCAAGTTACGCGTTGGTTTTCATTTATACTTCTGCGTTGTTTTCCGCGTCAATGTGCAATTACACATGCAGACCGCTATTAGGCAGTGTCCAGGGCAGGGCTACAAAAAAAAATCGGTCTATGCAATGAATATTTTTACCCCAGTAGCACGCGTGTGATACAGTTTAGCATGTGAGACAGAGCTCGTTTGAGTGAAGGGAGAATTTGTTTTGTGCTCGTGTGAGGTTAATCTAGGGCTGCACGATTGACTGAAATTAAACCAAAAACGAGATGTGTCCTTGTGAAATTATGAAAATCGTTTTCATTTTTAAATAAATAAATAAATATATGTGTAGATGATGCGCAGCACTGTTCAGGGCGATCGGTTCGCAATAAATGCTGCTCTATCTCTGCATGGACTGTGAGATGGAGTCATTGGCATTTTAGTTCGAAAAGGGGCACGGTTTGCATTAAAATATTGCTAATGTAAAAGCTGTCAATCGCAGGCTCGGTGCGCACCGGGGTACCTGAGACTATCTGAAGGAGGTGGCACTCGAACTGTGCCACGATTCACATGAATGTGAAAGCAACACGGCCTCGGGTGCGCACTTGTTCAGGAAGAAACGTAACCTGCATATGTGTTTTAGCATATTAGTTTAGCATATTGAATATTGAGTTCAATAAAACCCATGTAAGGGATGATGATGTTGATGACTTACCTTGGAAACGAGTGTATTCGCGCTAATGAACTTCATGCGACGCACATACAGTAAACACAAGAGTCGTTTACTCAGCTGCGCATAATAGCACCAAATTAATAAAAACACAATATATTTACGGCAGTGTGTTTTCTATCATCCGCCGTGCACATTTTTGATGACGTAAGATGAACAAGTGCACCAGGGTTCGATAGAATCAAGTTGAGTGTGAAACCAGACCAGCGCTGTGGACATGACCACAAACGCGCCCAGTGTTAAAGCCCTTAATGTGCTTTAGAAAAAGCAACAACCTCTTTCCAAACTTGTAATGAGAAGCGTTTACAAACCTGATGTTCAACAAAAGAGAACATTTAATCGAGTGTTTGAAATAGCTTACTTTTGTAATCTGACAGGCTTCACATCACATAATGAGACAGAAATTATATTATTTTATATATTCTGCAGTACAGTGATAGATTCGCGGTGTTGAGACGTGTACAGTAGGCTACTTTTTGTCTTTCTCAGTGAATACATAAGATAAAATAAGACAAAAATTAAGACATTACAGTCACACATTTTTTGATCATAATTTAATATTTTATTATAAAACCTTAGACCTTTCTAATGATTTATTTTTTCTGTAAAATATAATAATAATAATTGTTATTATTATTTTTATTCTTAAATATTTGTATTGTATAGCACTTTTTGCATTTTCAGACATGGTAACAGGCGTTTAATACATGTGCTACAGTTCTGTGGGCTGTGCTACAAAACTTTCAACCTCTGTAGCACCAGTGCTATGTGCAAAAAAAGTTAACGTACAGCCCTGGTCCAGGGGCTTGTTGATTGTGTAACCCACAGTATCAAGGCAAAAGCCGAAGAAGAAGCAGCTTGTTGTGTACAGCATAGATATACATAATAAAGGCTAGATGTCTCGTCCGCGCTGCTGGCCGATGTAGGTCGTCGTCCGCACCTGGCGGCCATCTTGTCACAGGCAGCTCGCTCACTCGTAACATTGTTTTCATGGTGCTTGCACTTTTTAAATAACCATAACTTGCTCAATTTTCTACCGATTTTCAAACTGTTTGGCTTGTTATAAACATCAGAGATGTAGTTATGACACTGCATACTTATGAAAAATAATGGTGGTTAACACAGCACTTTGTATTTTGAGAAAGCAAGTTGGGTTTGAGGATAAAACAGAGTCGATGGTGGAGTTCTTAAAGGAATAGTACACCCAAAATGAAAATTTGTCATTTATTCACCCCCATGTCTTTCAAAACCATAAGACTGTATTATACTAACATTTTTAATATTTTAAATCTGAGAGATTTCAGTCCCTTTATTAAAGGACTTAAAATGTCCTAATCATTTACTCACCTCAATGCCATCCAAGATATCCATAACTTACTTTCTTCCGTGAAAGATAAATTAAAGGGGTGGTAAAACACATTCTTTTGAAGGCTTGACTGTGTTTGTGGGGTGCACTGTAACATGTGTTCATGCTTCGTTTAAAAAAAAATTGCCTTATTTTTCATATATTTGACCTTTATTCTACACTGCTCTGTCCCTCCTTGTAAAACGGTCTGATGCTTTCCGGGTTGTATGAAGCCAGTCCCTCAAAAATACGCGATGGGCTCTGATTGGTTAGCTGGCCCAGTGTGTTGTGATTCACTAAACGCCTAGTGCACGTGTGCTGTGCTTTGGTCAGTGTTAGAAACAACGGCGTCAATAAAACCATATGAGCCGAATCAGACCCAGAACATTTGAGTGAAGATGATCGAGCAGAACCTGTTCAGTCCTCAAGAGTAAAGACTGCGGATCTATAATCGCTACTGAATGGCACTTTAACTTTTTTATTTTTAGAATGATTATAGCCAAATATCTGTCGCAAGAACTAACCCAAAACGAACACTAAGCACTGGCTTTAACTAGTAAGTTAGCCAAATCACACACAGAACCATGTTTAGCAAGCCTGTAGATAAACAACACATAAAAACTCTAATCAAAGAATCATTTACACTAATGTCAGGTTCGCTGTTGAGATTTTAACGTTAGTGTTTGTAACGTTAGGTGTTCGTCGGATAACGTTAAGTATGAATGAGCATTTAACAGACTGGTTTGCAGAACAGCGCTGTCATCTGTTTACTTCCTTGCTACAACCTATTACAGGAAAACACATCGATGAAAAATAAATCAGACTTACAGGTTGTGGCCCGTGAACAGCTTCTGTTTGTAAATCCAGCTTTCAGGACAGACGTTGTGCATATCCTGTATTGAACTCGCGAAGTTTGTGGAAGTTTGTGTTGTCCTCCGTGAAATGTGCAACGCGCGCGTCGTGCATCCACGCACCGGCAGTGTTTTTTTCACGCAGCTGACGTTGTGCAAATCCGGCATTGAAATCGCGAAGACTATGAATGTTTTCCTCTGTTAGATGTGCTGCAGGAGCCCTGCGCGCGCCTGATTCCCCGCTGACTCAAACACACGTGCATATAACATGCTGTATGTTAAACGCTCTGCAACGCACCCCCGTCCCAACGAAGGCTGAACAAAGCAAGTACCCCAGACCTGCAATCCGGATGAAAATAACAGCGTTTCCTTGGCATCGCGGCAACAACACTCCAGCCTAACTATACCACAACAGCGCCGCGATACAAAATGGCCTCACCCCCCCTTATTTAATATTCTCGGAGGAGGGGTTTATGTAAATATTGAGCCTGTTGATGTCACAAAACCCTGGAGGAATGTCTGTAGTCGCCTGCTGGCCGTTTGCTGTAGTTCTTAGAAACTGATTTCTTTAAAAGCAAATATCTCCCTTTGCTTTAAACTTTGAACGTTGTAACTTTGCAGATGTTGTTTATGCTCAAGCAGCAACATTACACGTTAGCTAAAGTTAGAATAGTGAAATCGGGGTTTACCACCCCTTTAAGTTTTTGAGCAACCAACTGAGTTGGTGCCATTTTGAATGGCATTGGGGTGAGTAAATGATTAGGACATTTTCATTTTGAGGTGAATTAAATATCTTCATGTGTCCAAGATTTCCAAGATTAACAAAAGTCTTATTAGTTTAGAATGACATGAGGGTAAGTAAATTATGATAGAAATTTAATTTTTGGGTAAATTAATAACCCTTTAAAAAATTTTGACTGATTTAGCATTTTGATCGTTAAGGTCACAAAAGGCAATATTTTAATATAGGATTTCTAAATATTTTATTTATAATTAGCCTATTGGTTAAACAGTCTTTACAAGTTTGCTGTACCTAACAGCCAATTAAGCATTGTCAATTGACTTTAGCTCTATTTTCTAATTTTCTGGTTAATGGTACAATTAAATTTAATTTAACATGATAGCCTACATAGAGGTTTTGACTCTGAGTGTAACATACTTGTCGGTGCCGATAGCATTGTGGGTAAGTGGTGCCATGTAGTGCTGTTGTGCTTCGGGAGACCCGAGTTCGAGTCCTGCTTCATGGACTTTTCCCAATCCCGCCCCCCCTCTCTCTCCCACCTTACTTCCTGTCTAGCTACTTTCCTATCCTAATAAAAGGCAAAAACGCCAATACTAAATCTTTAGAATGTAACACTTGTTAGCAGTTGAATTTGAAAACATTTTAAACATTTTAAGTTAAACATGGTCGGAAAATTCTGTAGGAAGTCTGGAAATTCGAGTCTGGAAAAGTATGGAATTTTGAAATGAAAATTGTGTAGGAACCCTGATTATGTATATCTATGATGTATAGTGTCGGAGTAGCAGCAGCAGCGACCATTCTTGCAGCTTGAGTTGTTTTATCTAATACAAATTAAGCATCTCTAGTTGATTAGTAGAGTTAAATAAGAGGCGATCTGAGCGTTTTTGAAATCATGAGTGCTCGTGGCGCAGTTTTCAGTATCGGTGACTCGTGCACAGACAAGCGCTTCAATCGATTGCTGTTGCGGAGACTTTATTCACAAAATGCACCCTAATGTGTCCCAGTTCTTGATATACAATCACTGATTAACATCTTTGATCTTAATGAGAAAATAAATAAGATATGCAACGGTGGATTAGAAGAACCACTGGCACACTTAACAAAAATTCTTCCAGTACTAGACCGTTAAGAGCTCACACACATTCACAGCGGATCTATGCATTTATTCACTAACAGAATATCTGGACTACAGAATATTGTGTTATAGCAGATGTATGGATAAAACTATCATCCCATTTCTGGACACACACACGCACTCCTATCACAGATTTTTTATTTATTTATTGACCTGAGGGAGGGGTTCTGGCAGACCAATCACAGCGCTTGCGGTCGGTGTAGAATTGCTACGTTGCTAAATTTTTGGAGAGGTGCGCGTCAGGGTACGACATAGGCTACGCGTGCAACACAGCCTACGGCGTACACTTGACGCAGAAGTATAAATTGGGCTTTACATTTTTGGAGAGGTGCACTTCAGGGTATGTCAGCTACGCGTGCAACATGCAGCCTACGACGTAGATCCAAAGTATAAATTGGGCTTTAAACAGCTAGTAAGCTAACAATGTTCTGTAGCACTTGTGCTATGTTGGTGAAACTACTGGAAACTTTTGGATCGAACTGTAATTATTTCCCACATCCAGGTTCCAGGTTATAATATGCAAAAGTCTAAACATGAATCTCTTAATTTTGCAGTAAGAAGTTATACAAAATAAAGGCTTAAACATCTAAAAAATGCACATTTACATTTTCACCTCTTCTGGTGAAAGTTTTCAGACAGCTTTGAATACCCATTTCTCAGTGTGCAATTGTCTGATTAGCTTGAAATGACAGGAGGTATATAGTAACAAACACATCAATTGGTTAAGACATCAAGTAGGATGATCAATTATTTTCTTCTTTTTATAATCTGAGCTCATAGATTGTAGTGTGCTTAATGGGTACTTGAGCTTAAAGGGTAACTCAACCCCAGTTCAGAGCCTAACTCCACCCACTGGCAATATTTGAAAAATGCTGGAAAAGTGGACAGAGCCCAGAGGATACGAACCGAGGGCGGGGCTGAGCGGGGGCGTGCACCTGAGACCCGCAGTGACGGATTGATTGACAGCTGTCAGACTAGCAAAGATGGAGAATGACTGGAGTGACGCCAGTAGCTTTGCAACAGAGCGGTCATTCGAAGTAGAGGACTTTTCTCCCCCACCTTCACCTGAAGTGGAGGAGGGTGAATTGTCTGTGGACACAGGGCCAGAGCCTTATCAATTCGAGCTGTTGGCTCAAACTGCGTTAACTCCCGATGCCGACGACAATGCTAGTGAAGCAGCAGTGCAATAAAGAATGAACAGTCAAATCCTTATACTGAATGCCACTAAAAATAGATCAGATGCATTCAATGTATTCAAATGAACTGAATCAATAAGCAGCGCAGGACCGCGTGTCAAGGTTTGAAAGCGCGTCTCATTTATGAAAAGTAGGCTACACATGACGGGCAGCAAAAATATCGCAAGAAAAGCCTGACGTGTACTAACAACTGCATTATTTAACCGCATTTTCTTCATTACAATGTTTATAACAAGTGCCAAGTGAGTTTCATTCAAAATGATTCTACTTCATGTAACATGAGAGTTCATACTGGAGTGAAGCCGTTCTCATCATGTAATTGGGGAAAACTTTTCTGAGGGTGTGGTGAGCTCGTGCCAGGGGCGCGGATAGTGAGCCGTTGGAAGAACCATTCTACACGATGACCTACAACGTCCAATAGGAAAATTCAACTGCAGTAGCCACCGTTCAACCTTAAGAGGGCAGCACTCAGACGGTTTTACACCATAATTATAGAATTAAAACACTTTATACCCAAATGTCAAAACATTTACTCAAATCAATGAAAAACACTAATAAAGCCCCAGTCTTGCAGATGATTAACTAAAAAAAGTTGGTTTAGGGTTTAGTTACCCTTTAATAGGTACGTTTACGCTAATTATTAAAAAGGAATTAAAAATACTTGGAATCACATTAATTGTGAAAAAAGTGACCTGTAATTTAACCATACTGTGTGTATAACGTATACTGTTCAGAAGCTGCTGAAAACAGTGTCTCATGAACATATGTGTAGTGTATACTACAGGCAGAACAGAGCACTGCTCAGTCACTCTGAAATGTGCAGCATTACAGGCCGTCCTTATGGCGGAGCAACCGGAATATCGGGAACTGACCAATGGGGTGCCCTGCATCCTCTAATTCACATTGGGCCCCCATGCTTGAGAAGCAGTTCAAAATTTGCAATTTCACAAATCAATTTCATCTAAATTAAAAAAAAAAAATCTACTTTAGCTGCTCCATCACTTGCTGACTACCTGATGGAGTGTTACGAGTGTGATGTTGGTCTTGAGATGAAACACTGAACGTCTCAAATGGCGGACCAAACACAAGATCATTAGCAAATCAGTTCATCATAAAGTGACCATTTAAATGATAAAACCTTGCAGAAAGAAGTCAGGGTCCTCCTACACACATTATTACAGTGCTACTGTGAGACAGGAATATGAAGTTTTGTGTCTTTGCTCATTTCAAACTGATGAAACATCATCTGAATGATCTTTATGTATTCATTTCAAACTCTGATGTTCTGCACACACTTGATCTAATGGCAACATTTCTTTGTGTTTCTCTGTCTGTATGTGCTGCTGTTGCTAATGAAGAGAGGTACATATCAGCGAAGGAGGGAGAACCAGCCACTCTAAACACTGGTACTGAAATACAGAGAGATGATCAGATAATGTGGATGTTTAAAGAGAATCTCATAGCTCAGATCAAAGGAGGGAAGAGAGAGACGTTTGATGATGCTGCTGATGGGAGATTCAAAGGCAGACTGAAGCTGGATGAGAAGACTGGATCTCTGACCTTCACAAGCATGAGATATGAAGAATCTGGGGTTTATAAACTACAGATCATCAGCAGCAGAGGAAACACAGACAAGAGATTGTTTGTTGTTGTCCGTGGTAAGTAGTTATCTTTCAGTTTATTTTTAAAAATATAGATGAGGTGAAAAGTGATGATCCACTTTGCGTTTTTGATCCATTAATGAAAATAGTTCCAAACGAAGCTAAAGCATGAATAGTACACTAAATAATGCATCTGCAGATATGGTATTGATGTTAGAACTTGTTCTGAAGTATTGAAGTTATTAGTGTTACATGTTTAATTGGAATGTCACCGGCAGTTTATTTTTATCTATACTCTTGACTCGCGTACATACAGGGGCACGGGAAGAGGGGTGCTGCCCGGTTTTCACAGGAATCTAAATATAATGCAAATGTTTGTTCGTTTACATTTATACATTTTTAGCATTTAGTAATTTATTTGTAATAAACACTTTAAGTAGAAAGTGTTATTTATATGTTGAGTTATGTTTATAATTGTTTTATACACTATATTAGCAAAAGTATTGGGACACCTCTCCAAATCATTGAATTAAGTTGTTCCAATCACTTCCATGGCCACAGGTGTATAAAATCAAGCGCTAGGCATGCAGACGCTTCTTAAAACATTTGTGAAAGAATGAATCACTCTCAGGAGCTCAGTGAACTCAAGTGTGGTACAGTGATAGGTTACCACCTGTGAAATAAGTCCATTCATGAAATTTCCTCACTATTAAATATTCCACAGTTAACTGTTAGTGGTATTATAACAAAGTGGAAGCAATTGTGAACAACAGCAACTCAGCCACAAGTGGCTTGGAAGTGGTCTTGTATGGCAGTGAAGCAAGTGCATTCTGGGAGTTTCCCAGAAGTTTTCATCCCATCCATATTAGCTTTTCTTAGTCTAGAAGGCACAAACTTCTAAAATAATTTCACATTTCTACTACATAAATTACCCAATTTAAATACACTTTCATCTTTCCAGCTGTGAAATATCCCTCAATCTATGTCCTATAGACCGGTACAGTGCATTACGAATGTAAGCAGTATCAATAATGTAAAAATAAAAATGACATGCAGTCAAATGCCTTGGTTTGTGTGTTGTTTAAATGAGTGTTTGTGTGTTGTTTAAATGAGTGTTCACGCTGATCCGCTTGTTGTGCTTCGTGGAGTTTTATAAACTTTATAAACACGTTTTATAAGCTTAATTTTTTCTTATTCAAACGTGGTGAACAAAAAAAAAAACATAGCATCCCCAACCTAAAACATCTTCCCACACCAGAGATGTTCACAAGTGTTTCATCTAGGGATGGGTACCGAAACCCGGTATTAAATGAGCCCAGGTGCTAAATTATGAAAGACCGCAGTATCGATAAGCTCTGACGCTATCGGTTCTGCTGTCAGTACTGGAGAAATGAAGAAAATACAACACGACAATCCCAATTTAATGAGTGACGATGGCCAAGAGAACTAAACAAATGTTTTGTGTGTGTGTGTGTGTGTGTGTGTGTGTGTGTGTGTGTGTGTACATGTTTTTTTAGCCTGGTGGGGACTTCAACCTGACTGTAGACAGACTCATGGGGACTCGTGTCACCGTGGGGACCTAAATTGAGGTCCCCACGGGCACAAAAGCTTATAAATCATTCAGAATGAGTTTTTATGAAAATGTAAAAATGCAGAATGTCTCCTGTGAGGGCTAGGTTTAGGGGCAGGGGCAGTGTAAGGGGATAGAAAATACGGTTTGTACAGTATAAAAACCATTACGCCTATGGTGAGTCCCCAGAAGGATAGCGCACCAGACGTGTGTGTGTGTGTGTGTGTGTGTGTGTGTGTGTGTGTGTGTGTGTGTGTGTGTGTGTGTGTGTGTGTGTGTGTGTGTGTGTGTGTGTGTGTGTGTGTGTGTGTGTGTGTGTGTGTGTGTGAGTGAGTGAGTGAGTGAGAAACGGACCGACTTGCACATTGTACATTAGGCTTCGTGTGCGCGTCTAAACCATCAAATACACAACAAATAGACTATGTCAAAATGACCGGATTGGAGAGTAGTCACTTAAACAGTTTGTCTTAAATGGACGTAAATAGTTCGGAGAAATGGGAGAATATTATTAGAGCATATTTGTGCATATAAAACACAAACAAATGCCTGCACACTGGTCCATTTGTTTAATTAAATAATTTTTTTGTTGAAACATTGCTGTTTCTTTTGCTATAGATATTTTACTTTCCATTAAGCACTTTTCATTATAAAGCAATGTTAATTATGTTCTTAATTAGGTTTTTCTTTATTATTAAAAAATAAGAATACCGTTAAAGTACCAGATCAATAAGCGTATAAGTATCGGTAAGAGTAGTAATACCGTTAAAACCTTTACGCTACCCATCCCTAGTTTCATCTGAGGTCAGAGTCAAATATGAAGTCTTTAAGCTGGAGTCCGAGTCATGGAGTCTTTTGCCACGAGCAAATCACACTGCACTCCGCAGAAGTAGAGCACTGCTGCGCCTTCAGAGAATATAGTCCCCATTATGTATACGTTTATAAGATGACTGTTTCATGTAACCTTTTTATTTGTACACACTGTGACTATACACATCACAACATGTAAACAGTGGCGGCTCCAGAGATTTTCTGTTGCAGGTGCTATGGGGATGCTCAACACTTAAGAGAAGGTGCTTTGAATTTTGCAGCGGCATTATGGCATTATGGAGTCGCATTGGACCACCCTGGTATAAATTAATGCGTACACGCCCACATTAACTATATTCGTTCCGCAACTATAGGCATATATATATAGGCCTAAGTATTCAACGCAAGGGCTATAGATACAACATACATAAGCCTGCCAATGTAAACCTCTGAAAATATTATTTCACACAATTATGTCACAGTCGAGCCCTGAATACAACGGAGCAGCAACAGACACACGCTTCGGCCTAAAATGCTCAGATAACGAAATCACACAGCCAGTTACCAACACACTAGTCTGACCTAGGGTGACCAACATCAAACAAACCAAATGTGGGACGATTACTAAGTTTGTGTGGGACAATGTGGGACGTTACCAACACTAAAACATAACCTGAAACTGTTGTATAATCTTAAATTCAACATCACTGAGCCCAAAGGCAGCAGGCATCATGCAGATAACTACTTTCAATTCAATTCAATTCAATTCAAATGTATTTGTATAGCGCTTTTCACAATACACATTGTTTCAAGGCAGCTTTACAGAAAGTGCATTTCATAAATGTACATTGAAAAATGTTAGAAAGAGAATGTTAAAGAAAAATGTTAGAAAAAGTTAATCAATCATGTATTAATTTAGGCCATAACGCTGGCGTTGAGTCGTCTCTTCACAGGCGTCGAGTCGTCTCATCACAGGTGTTGGGGCATCTGAAGTCTCCATGAGAGGCTGGATACAAACTGGAGCTGACAAACTAGTTACGGACTAGTGTCCCGAGATAACAACAGAAAAGCAGATGGGAAATAATTAGCATAGCTGCTGTTCAGAATATTAATGCTTTTGATCCGATTTAACTGTAGTATAAAACGTATTTATAATGTGAATGCTTGGCTAAAGAGATGCGTCTTTAATCTAGATTTAAACTGGGACAGCGAGTCTGAACCTCGAACAATATCAGGAAGACTATTCCAGAGTTTAGGAGCTAAATGTGAAAAAGCCCTCCCTCTTTTAGTGGACTTAGATATCCTAGGAATGACCAGAAGCCTTGAGTTTAGTGATCTTAAAGAGCGCGATGGATTGTAGGGCGATAGAAGATCTGTTAAATACACTGGAGCTAAACCATTTAGGGCTTTATAGGTCAGTAGCAATACTTTGTAATTGATACGGAACTTAACAGGTAACCAGTGTAGAGATGATAGAATTGGTGTTATGTGATCATATTTTCTTGACCTAGTAAGAACTCTAGCAGTTGCGTTTTGGACTAACTGTAGCTTGTTTATTGATGATGCATGACAACAAGCTAATAAAGCATTACAGTAATCTAGTCTCGAGGTCATAAATGCATGAACTAACTTTTCTGCATCCAAAGTAGATAGCATGTTACGTAGCTTAGCAATGTTTCTAAGGTGGAAAAATGCCGTTCTTTGTTACTTTTGAAACAGTTCTGACCAAGTGCAACTAAAATCCAACTAAATAAATAATAAAACAACATTAAATTAGTTAATCTCATATATTAATGTATATATGAATTTTTATATATATATATATATATATATATATATATATATATATATATATATATATATATATATATATATATATATATATATATATATATATATATATATATATATAAATAAATAATTTTTTTGGGGGGGGGTTGTAGTTTTTATTTTTATATATATATATATATTCATTTATATACAGAACTGTATTTTTTTATATATATATATATATATATATATATATATATATATATATATATATATATATATTCATTCATTTATATACTGAACTATCCATTCGTTTTCTGACAGGGAACACATGGAACGAATCACCGCTCCACATTTTGATTGACAGCCGTCACAACCTACTAGTGACCGTGTTTAGGCTACTCCTTTCCTTTCAACCATTGGATAGGATTTAAAAAATGGCTGTTTCATTTGTGTAAGGCGGGATGTTACTTCTGACGAAGGGCTGTTAAATATGGGTGAAAAACGATGCCGCAAAAATAATAAATAAAATGCTTTCTTAAAAAGGCAAAAGAACGCATGCATGTTTTCTCAATATGACCATTAAAAATCAACAGTCTGATGAAAATGCGGGACATTTTCTCAATATGCGACATGTGGGACAAGGGGTGCAAATGCTGTGCGGTACAACGCAAAGCGGGACAGGTGGTCACCCTAGTCTGGCCTGCAGCACAAACCGCAACGTTAGCATTCTCAATGGAAACCGCCGCCGCCGATTCTCCGTCTTCAAGTTCATCCCCAGGATTTTCTTGTTCCTGACGCTCTGTGACGACGAGTGTTGTGTCTGCACCTTCACAGTCTCGTTTCTCGTTTCAGGGTGTGACTCAGAACGTGGACGTTTAGGGAGCAAAAAACGATCCATTTTGGTGTAACGTTATTTTACTTTGCTAAAACTCGCTATCGAAAACAAGCTGAAATGAGTTAAGGTCAGAGGTTCGCGGCGCCGAGCCCATTGGCCAAAGAAGATCACCTGTTTGGGCCTCATGTTATTTTAGACTAAAATATATATATAATTTTAAATTATTATTTAATTCCTATTTTAAAAACATGAAAAAGAATATTCAAACATGACATTAAAATATAAATATAAAAAAAATACAGACATTTCTTGGGGGTGCTGGGCAGGTGCTATGGCTATTATAGGGGGAGCTGCAGCACCACCTACCCCCCCCCCAGCGCCGCCACTGCATGTAAATAGGAAAACTTTGGCGTTATTTTGTCACTTATTGAGCAGTAGGCTAGAATAGATGGAGCCGTTTACCTCCAGTCTTTGTGCTAAGCTAGGCTAGCGGTGGGTGCGTCAGACAGAGTTGTGGCACGCTCGGAGATGAGAATGATATGGACATTAATTAAAATCTTACTGTTGAATGGTTTTGATGTTTTTTTGTATTTGTTAATTCGGGGAGCAGATACAGTCTCTATGTGATAATATCTAGGTCAGGGGTGTCCAAACTTTTTTTAAAGGGGGCCGGATTCGATATTGTGGACATACCCGGGGCCGGTCCCTTTTCTAGCCTATTATATATATATATATATATATATATATATATATTAGTGATGCACCGATCATGATTTTACATGGCCGATTCCGATACCGATTTTTTTCAAGAAAACTGGCCGATTCCGATACCGATTTCCGTTTTTTTTTTTTTTTTTACACAATAAAAGAATGAAAGTATACATGAACAAGATGTTTATTTGGTATGTAACAGGATAAATTGGCTTTTGGCTAATGAAAACAAGTCCGCAATCTGAAATTAACAGGAAATTGAATTGGAAATTAAAAGGCTGAAAGGTGAAATTAAAGGCAACAACTGCATATTCTGCAATCCAAACAAAGATGTTACTTAAATCAGCATTTGTTTTTAAATTCAGTGTAAAGAAAAAAAGTAACCAAAAAAAACCAAAGTATATAATTGTTCCAAAATGTTAAATCAAATAATGTTTAGTGCAACGAAAAAAACTAAGATGCTACAGCAGGTGCTTTTTAAATCAGATTAAGTCAATGTAATTTTAAGGTAAAATAAAAGGTAACACTTTAGAATAATGGTCATTAGTTAACATTAGTTAATGTATTAACTAACATGAACTAACCATGAGCAGTACATTTGTTACTGTATTTGTTCATCTTTGTTAACGTTAGTTAATATAAATACAGCTGTTCATGGTTTGTTCATGATAGTTCACAGTGCATTAACTAATGTTCACAAGATTTTAATAATGCATTAGTAAATGTTGAAATTAACATTAACAAAGATTAATAAACGCTTTATAAGTGCAGTTCATTATTAGTTAATGTTAACTAATGAAGTTACTAATGTTAACTAATGACCATTATTCTAAAGTGTTACCAAATAAAAATGATCACCCTACAGAACTGATAGTATTTCATTTCTAAAGTGCATGCATGTGTAACAGTCTTCCAGCCTGTTACTTGATCTTTGATAGGCTGCAATTTTATTCCTCACCATTAGGGGGCGATCTAGTGGTGCTGGGGTTAGATTAAGTAAGGTGATCAGTAGAGGAAGAGAGTATGGTTACCTTTCAGGTAACATGCCAGCATGCCTTGCTGGTTGTTGTTTGTGAAGTCCTTGTTGAGAAACGGTTGTTTTCATGCTCAACTAAGGATTTTTCTTGTTCCTTATATGCTTAATGCATATTTTTGTCAACTCTTTGTGGATCTGGGGAGAATTGTTACCACAGCTGATGACTATAAACTAAAGAGTCTGCTCAAAGAAACACTTCTGTGGAAATCAACGAAGTTGGATGGAACTACAGGGTTGTTCATGGATTGCTTTTTCATGGGAGATCTTTGTCAACGAACAGGCAACTCTGGACATCATAGTAACAGATAAGACATTCTCTGACTCTTTAATTGTTGCACGCACCTTGCCTCACTCAATCACGCAATATGTGAAGGACACTATAATCTAAGTGAGGTGTTGCCGGAACGTAAACCTTGAGATGTGGATGTCATGTGCATTATTTTTTTCTTTTTGGGTGTTGTTTGTTGGGGTAAAGAAGTAATGAGGAACTGTGAGATGATTTTGGTGAGAGGGTGGTAATATAAAAGCAAAGAAAGAGTTTGTGGTTTGCCTTATTTACTAAGTGGTTTAAAATGTGTTAATGTTTATGACTCTCCCTAAAATCAGATGTATAACTAGCAATAGTTCAAAGTAGCACGTGCAGTTATAGATTGGCGCCTGAACAGGGACTCATTTACATTTATGAAACATTGTTTATTCTTATGTTAAATATGGCAAGCAAAAAAAATATTGATGAGGATGAGCGGGGACCGAAACTTGATTTTTCTTCGGGGTCATTTCTTAATAGAAGAGAGCCTATTAAGGAGCTAATTAATACATTTAGTGATCTTTATATAGACTCAGATGAAGAAAATGAAGGCATTGAGGCCGAGACTGTGGCTGACCCTGCTGAGATCTTTCCACCCCCACCACCTCCTGAACCCGAGGACGAGCAAGTGCAAGAGTCACATGCATCATGGGCAACACTTATAGGACAACTGACTGCAAGATGTAGCACACTTGAAAGTCGGTTGGAGGAATTTGCTACTTGTACTGAATTGCAAGATAGGTGTAAAGCTATAGAGGAAAGAATGAGCTACCGGTTTGAACGAGAATGTGAAAGGATACAGAATAAATTGCATCTAGAAATCCAAGACTTGGGCAAGTCCATGGTGGATTGTTTAAAAAGACGGGATGCTCAAATTGACCATAAGCTTAAAGATTTTGTGCCTGTAGTATCCACACCCAAACATCTAAAAATAAACCCGGCCATTCATGCTCCTGTATCCGCAGGGGGAAATCAAACTTACCATGTGTCGCGTAGTCAGCTACCTGGTCCAGAAAATATGTCCATGATGTCGTTACATCCCCCAGTGAAAGTAGACTTTCCAAATTTTAGTAATAGTGAAGAAGAAGATCCAGTTACTTTTATAGAGAGATGTGAAGAATACTTTGCCATCCGACCTCTCAGTGATTATGAGATATTTGCTTCTCTTACATCCGTGCTAAAAGGTACTGCTAAAGATTGGTGGCTGGCAGAGAAGAGGAATGTGCAGACTTGGAAGCAGTTCAAAAAAATATTCTTGCGGTCTTTTCTAAGTGAAGATTATGAAGAGGAAGCGGCTAGACGATTACTTGAAAGAAAACAGGGTGCAAAAGAAAGTATTAGGGATTTTGCTTACCATTATCGAGCTTTGTGTATTCGAAGGAACAAGGATATGCCTGAAAGAGAAATTGTGCACGCCCTTTTGAGGAATTGCAATCCCCGGTTAGCGAGTCTACTCAGAGGAACTGTGAGAGATGTGGATGAACTTGTGAGAATAGGCACGCAAATTGAAAGAGATTTTGATGAATCCAGAAGATACTGGAGTCAAGTCAGCGCAGAGACACAAAAGAGGAAAGCCAATTCTGCTAGAGAAACTGTACCAAAATCTTTCCCAGCTAACACAAGAGTCATGCAATCTGGAAAAGGTGTTTTTCAACCAGAGATGATCACTCTTCCTATCGTTATACGTGGTAGATATTTTCAAGCAATGATTGATACTGGTAGTACCTTATCCCTGATTCAAGAATCTTGCTGGAAACAATTACGACGACAAGAGCAATGCCAACCTAGCCAAGGACAATCTTTTTTACTAGCTAATGGTCAGAGACAGACTGCTATCGGAAAGCTAGAGTGGGGATGTGAACTTCAAGGGAGAGCAATGAACCTGACATTGTATGTTATGAAAGATACGGATCTGACGGTACCTATTATTCTTGGTATGGATTTTATGTTGGCCTCCGGGATCATTCTTGACTTCAGGAGATTTCAATATCGACTGCCACCATTGGAAGGTGCTGTGGAAGATGCAACTTTTCCTTTTATGTCTCAGGAGTCTGGGTCAACAGTACACTTCTATTTGGCTTTATCAACTCGGGGTACTTCCGACAAAACTCTGCAATCCATACATCAGCTTGTCCAAAACACTGATACCGAGCAACGGAACAAAGAGTCGCTGAAGGAGTTGATGCTGGGATGGCCAACAGTGTGTACACAGGAGGTAGGTCAGTCAAGCATAGTCAAACATCGAATCATTACAACTGATGAAGTACCAGTGAGAAAACGACCTTACAGAATGTCAAGGGAAAAACAACAGTTTGTTGATGCAGAGATCAAAGAGCTGTTAGACAAGAAAATCATCTGTCCGTCAATTTCTCCATGGGCTTCACCAGTGGTAGTAGTGCCCAAAAAGGATGGGGAGTCAAGATTATGTGTAGACTACCGGGGTTTAAATGCAAAAACCTACCTGGATGCTTACCCAATACCTCAAATCCAGGATGTTCTGGAATCAATACATGGAGCGGCAGTGTTTAGTACACTTGACCTTAAGTCTGGCTATTGGCAAATGGAAATGGAACCAGAGAGTATCCAGAAGACAGCCTTTGTTACATCTGCAGGTCTATTTGAATTTTTACGCCTTCCTTTCGGACTCAAAAATGCTGCTGCTTCCTTCCAGAGGCTGATGGAGCATGTTCTTCGGGAATTAAGAGGAAAATGTTGTCTTGTATACTTTGATGATGTGATAGTGTACTCAGAAAACGAAGAAAAACACTTAGAACATCTTAATCAAGTGTTTAGCTGTCTCTATAGTGCAGGCCTTACTCTGAATCTTAAGAAATGTCATTTTTTTCAGAGATCTGTTACATTTTTGGGACATATTATATCCGGAGAAGGGGTTAGGACTGATCCATCCAAGGTGTCTGCAGTATGTGAGTTTCCTGTTCCTCAATCTCTCAAAGACGTGCAACGTTTTTTAGGTTTGTCAGGATGGTATCATCGATTTATACCCACATTTTCAGAGAAGGCTGCTGCGCTACATGCTTTAAAACAGAAGAAATCTACATGGTCTTGGACTGATGATTGCCAAAAAGCTTTTGATACCATCAAGCGTGACCTAACCAATGCACCCGTGCTAATTCCACCTGATTTTACCAAATCATTCAAAGTACAAACGGACGCTAGTGAAATTGGTTTGGGAGCAGTGTTAACACAGGATGCAGAGGGAGAAGAGCATGTAGTAGCCTACGCTTCCCGATTATTGCGAGGAGCAGAGAAATCGTATACTGTTTCAGAAAAAGAATGTCTTGCAGTGATCTGGGCAGTGGAAAAATGGAGACCATACTTGGAAGGTCGACCCTTTGAGGTAATTACTGATCACTCTGCTTTGACGTGGGTGTTTCAACATCCCAAACTATCTTCAAGATTGACACGATGGACCATACACTTACAAGGTTTTGAGTTCACCGTTAAATATAGGAAGGGACAGTGTAACGTAGTCCCAGATGTACTGTCCAGAAGTTTGGACCACACTGCATCCTCAGGGATGTTAACAGTGCTCAAAGCCATAAAATCCTCAGTAAAGCCAGCAAACTTACCAGTAGACTTGTCACACCTTTCTAGAGCACAACGTGATGATCCTGAAGTGCAGGAGCTTGGTAAGAAGATGGATTCCCAGACAAACAGTGATCCCACACGGGTACATTACGTTCGAGAAAACGGATTGTTATTCCGTAGTGTTCCGGGTAGTCTATTGGGGGAGAAGTTGCAATTAGTTATTCCAACATGTTTTCGAAATGAGTTCCTACAGTATGCACATGATAATCCACTAAGTGGGCATTTTGGGCGACTGAAGACACTTCTCAGGCTTTTGGAAGTCGCCTATTGGCCAAGTATGCGCGCAGACATATGGAAGTACTGTAAGAATTGTCAGATTTGCCAGAAATACAAACCTTCTCTTTCAAAGCTGTCAGGTCATTTACAGTCAACCCCTGTGGTGGAACCAGGTTACATGCTTGGTGTAGATTTGATGGGACCTTTTCCTAAGAGCGGCAAACAGAATGAGCATTTACTGGTAGTGGTAGATTACTGTTCCAAGTGGGTCGAATTGTTCCCTTTACGAACCGCTAAAGCACCACAAATAGCACGAATTCTAGTGGAAGAAATTTTCACAAGATGGGGAACACCTGCTTACCTGGTCTCGGACCGTGGCGCACAGTTTACCTCCCATCTCCTTAACCTGGTCTGTAAGCAATGGGGTGTAGTCCAAAAACTAACTACAGCGTATCACCCACAAACAAATCTTACGGAACGAGTAAATCGGACATTGAAGACAATGATGGCTTCATATGTGGATGATCACCATCGACAATGGGATAGATGGTTGGCTGAATTTAGATTTGCAATCAACAATGCATGGCATGAAAGTACTGGATACACACCTTCAGAGATTGCTCTCAGACGGAGACTAAAGGGTCCGCTGGAAAGAGCTATTCATCGGCCACCTGATCCTAATAGTCCTGCTTACGTAGTAATAGAAAGACAAGAAAGTCTGATCCATTTGGTAAAGGAGAATGTAGAAAGAGCTCAGTCCAAGCAAAAACGCTACTATGATCAGAAGAGGAAACGGACACATTTCCAAGTAGGAGATATAGTTTGGGTCCGAGCTCATCCTTTATCTAAGGCAGGTGATGGAGTAATGGCCAAATTGTCTGCAAAATGGAAGGGTCCTGCCAAAATTGACAAATGTCTAGGTCCTGTGAATTATGCCGTTTCATTTATTGATGATCCGGGACATGTGGACACCTTTCATGTACAGAACCTAAAAACTTGCTATGGGTATGTCAACTTTTCTCCTGAGGGGAGGGATATGTAACAGTCTTCCAGCCTGTTACTTGATCTTTGATAGGCTGCAATTTTATTCCTCACCATTAGGGGGCGATCTAGTGGTGCTGGGGTTAGATTAAGTAAGGTGATCAGTAGAGGAAGAGAGTATGGTTACCTTTCAGGTAACATGCCAGCATGCCTTGCTGGTTGTTGTTTGTGAAGTCCTTGTTGAGAAACGGTTGTTTTCATGCTCAACTAAGGATTTTTCTTGTTCCTTATATGCTTAATGCATATTTTTGTCAACTCTTTGTGGATCTGGGGAGAATTGTTACCACAGCTGATGACTATAAACTAAAGAGTCTGCTCAAAGAAACACTTCTGTGGAAATCAACGAAGTTGGATGGAACTACAGGGTTGTTCATGGATTGCTTTTTCATGGGAGATCTTTGTCAACGAACAGGCAACTCTGGACATCATAGTAACAGATAAGACATTCTCTGACTCTTTAATTGTTGCACGCACCTTGCCTCACTCAATCACGCAATATGTGAAGGACACTATAATCTAAGTGAGGTGTTGCCGGAACGTAAACCTTGAGATGTGGATGTCATGTGCATTATTTTTTTCTTTTTGGGTGTTGTTTGTTGGGGTAAAGAAGTAATGAGGAACTGTGAGATGATTTTGGTGAGAGGGTGGTAATATAAAAGCAAAGAAAGAGTTTGTGGTTTGCCTTATTTACTAAGTGGTTTAAAATGTGTTAATGTTTATGACTCTCCCTAAAATCAGATGTATAACTAGCAATAGTTCAAAGTAGCACGTGCAGTTATACATGTTCTTCTTTAGGCTACAAAAAGAAGTATTTCGGCTTTGTCACAAGTTAGTCTGTTTCGTTCTCATCCGATCCAACCCGTGAGAAGCTGAGCTGAACAAACGCTCACTATCTGCGCTTGTGCAGGGTGGAGAGGAAAGCTCGCGCAACTTCAGCTCGCGCAGGAAAGCGGCTCTTCATTCCCTTCAGCGTATCTCGTCTCTTCCCTCAGTTCTCCAGTTTCCGTTTGTAACACGCAAGTGACATGTTCGCG
This sequence comes from Gobio occitaniae, assembly GCA_033150135.1. Lineage (NCBI taxonomy): Eukaryota > Metazoa > Chordata > Actinopteri > Cypriniformes > Gobionidae > Gobio > Gobio occitaniae. Next base: position 672,101 of record JARQWZ010000153.1, read on the forward strand.
AATGATTGCAATATAGGCGTATGTGCACGCGGGCGCACTTCCGGAAAAATCGGCAGAAAAATACAAAGAAAACCGGCCGGTTGCCGATCGCGCGCTAGAAGCAAAAACCGGCCGGTTCCGGTTTGTGGCCGGTCAACCGGTGCATCCCTAATATATATATATATATATATATACACATATATATACATGACATGTTTTGTTTCTTGGAAACATGACAGATTTGACAAAAGCTTGAGCTGACAGTAGAGTAGCTTGAGATAGGACACAGGAAATGTATAGATATTTAACAATATCTGTAAAACTTTCATCAACCAAAAAGTTTTAATGGGTGAAATTTTAATGTTATTACAGAGTTAGAACTCTATTCTTATTTAAATTTAATAAGTGCTCTATTTAGATCACCACAGGTAAAATCACACTACAAAACATGCTTTTGTGACTTGGTATTTCTGTCTTTTTTCCAGTCCAAATATCTAAAAATTCTTAAATCAAGATGCTTTTACTAAGGAAAATTACATATTTTTTCTTGATTCCTGGGGGAAAAAATCTAAATGAAATGAGTTTTTGCTTGAAACAAACTAAATGATCTGCCAATGGATTAGAAAAATAATCTTCCAAAATCTTCCTTAAAGATTCCAAACAGAAACATTATTACCCCATTGGCAGATATATTTGCTTGTTTTAAACAAAAACTCACTTCAATGTAATTAAATTTTCCAGAAAACAAGAAAAAATATCTAATGTCATTTAACTTATCTCGTAACATCTTGATTTAAGAATTTTTTGATATATTTAGACTAGAAACAAGACAAAAATACTAAATGACAGCATTTTTTGCAGTGCACACAAGGCAAAAAGTAATACATATACACACATACATATATATATATATATATATATATATATATATATATATATATATATATATATATATATATATATATATATATATATATATCTATATCTAGAATGGTATTTAGTCTACATATAAATTCAAATGCACAAAACTGCAAGTTTATGACAAAAAATTGTCTTTATTACTCATTTAATACATGTCTACATTACAAATTAAATAAAATGAGTTATTAACCTACATTTCTGACAAATTACCACGGTTACAGGTAGTGTTACTACAGTAAATCCATGATAAATTCGAAATGCGAATTGTTGTTTGAAAAGTATTTTGAATCGGCTCAGCTGATTTGCACGTTAGTGTTGTTGATTAAGTCAGCGCTGTTTAACTGGAAATTAAATCAAATCAGAGAGAGAGATTCGCAGCTCGTACCGGAGACCTCTGTGCCGAACTCCAACACTTCTCACGGGCTGTTTAGTGGGTGTTTGATCGAGACACTCAGCAGGAAAACACATTTGTTCAGAGTCAGAGTTCGCGTGAGTTGCGCAGAGCACAAGTAGCGCTGTTTCGTTCCGCTTTGGCCGCTGTTTCCCTGGCCTAAAATCTAGTACTGCCACCTTGCGGTGACATCGTGAAACTGCATGAATTGTAAATGATCCGTGGCGGGCCATATAAAACATTTTAATAGACGCGCTGCGGGCCATTTGAAATTCATCCCCGGGCCGCATTTGGCCCGCGGGCCGGACTTTGGACACCCCTGATCTAGGTGAAATAGTCTCTATGTACTGGGATTTATCTGACTTCAGTGACATGAGACAGCTAGCAGACGGTCGGTTTAGCCAGTGTGTCTGCTTCCTGACCTTTATTGATTCATTCATCTATCCATTAATAAAAAAAATTTGCGACACAGTGCTTTCCCTCACGTTCACCAGCAGAGGTCCTCGTTGAGCTCTGATTTGAAAAGCTTAGAGTAATGAACCTTTTTCTGATACAATTGTGCTGAAAGCTTCACTGGTTCAGAAAGCTTCACTTCACCATCACTAGTGATGAGTAGTCATATTTAGCAGTTTAAACAACAGGGAATGATATCAAATAAAGATTCAAAAGGGAGCAGAGCGCACCAGGCGACAGGAGCAATCGATCAGGAGCGATCAGGCAGGTTTCCCAATAAAGAATAAACCTAGCATTGGGAATCATAGACCGTAAAAGAAATGGACACAGCGACCCCATAGACTTCAACGGAGAAAAGTGAAGTCCGTTATAAGCACTCACTTCCTGATGGCAGAGCGTAATGCACAGCCTCAGACTGAGCTTGACGATGTAGATTTGACGTGAGCAACCTGTCTGACAGTTGTAAGTCCTCTAGTAGTTGTGCAAAGTGAAATGTGAATCACCGAATCTTGTATAAACAGAAAGAGTGAGCAGGTGCAACTTTTGATGAATGAAGCAGGATTTGCGACATCTCTATCAGCGTTTATGCCTCCACGTCCCCCCGATTGCCTCATAAAGAGTAAAAGATTGCCTGCAAGCTTCTCCTCGGGTCTGTACAGTACAACGCGACGGGAGTCGCATTATGACGCAATCGTTAGCCTACTTTTTACAAAAACGGCTTCTACAGGGCGATAGTGTAAGATACAAGGTAATGGAGCATTTTATACGTTGTCGTGTTTGTTTAGAAATAAAAAAATAGAAATAAAAAAATAGAGTCTTTAAACGCCTCAGATGTAAAGATATTCGCTGTCAAAGTGAGGCCAAAATGAATGGGAGTCAATGGAATGCTAACAGCAGGTGATGGCTTGGTTAGCAATGGCTGCCCCTATGGAAGGATCAAGGATCAGAAGCGGTTGTGTGGAAAAGTGCGGAGCTGAATTTGTGCCATCTAGTGGTTTAATGGAGAATACAGTCAAATGGCCCAGTATTCTTATTCTTATGCTTGGCTTGACTTGTTTGAATGTAAATGGTTGTGAACCTATATATGGGTCGCGGCAATTAAAAAAACAAAAAAAGAGTGTCGCTCTTAAAAAAGTTTGAAAACCACTGATCTAGGACTCAGGTAAAGTTAAACAGCAAAGAGAAATATGGGAAGTGTGCACCTTTCTGTATATTCGAGATTTGTAATAAACTTTAAACTTAGTTTCTTGTCTTGTGTTTTTCTTATAATAAGGGGATTTAAATAAAGTAACAAATATATTAAATTAAGCTCCAAAATAACCCAGTCAAATCATGGTAAAGGCCAAATATGTAAGGTGGGCTACGCATCCGTCACACTTATGGACATTACATTTTTTTAATATAATTTTGTCTGTGGTAATGCTAGCTACATACATTTTGGCATTGGTGTGTAATTTTATTGGAATTTTACTATTTCACTCCCATTTCCTTAGTAAAATCAATTTGCACTAGGTACACAAAATAGTCCCACTTAGCATCACTTAGCACAAAAATGCCCCCCCCCCTTTTTGTTTTTTTTGTTCAAACCATTTAACTATAAAATGATGCAATCTTTGTTAATAGTCCTTCGTTCTGTTGGCAAAGCTTCACAATTTATTTTTATTTTTTTACCAGATGGTGTCAGTTTTTTTTCAAGTTGGCCTATGAAACTTAAACATAAACTTAAACCGCTCTAACTTTTTTTGACTTCAATAATAATTCACCAAGGGTCTTCTTTAAAATGAGACCAAACTTAAGTCTGTGCTCCCAATATAAATTGTATAAAATACAGTATAAATATATGAAATATAAAAAAAAGTATAATATAAAATATAGTTTTTTGACATGGACTTTTGTCCTCTGTGGACCTGTGTAACTTTTTTTTTTAACTGAAGTTACCAAAACTCATAATTACGAGTTGTGCTGATGTTCATGTGCAATTTATCTTGTAAATACATTCTTTCTGACGTGACTTGAAAACACCTTAACTGCAGAAGCTAAAACTTGACCCCCATTGGCCTGCCGATTGACTCCGATCTTTCGAATATTCCTGTTTAATAATTGTTTAATCGACATGTCATCCTCAATAAACCCGTCTCCGGCGTGTTGCCTCCAATCTTTCGAATATTCCGATCTAATATGACTTTCTGACGTGTAAGGTTGCCAGAATAATAATCATACGCTGTTTGTTAATTGGCCAGAGGAGAACTGGCACCCCGACTGAGCCTGGTTTCTTCCAAGGTTTATTTCTCTCCATTATGCCTCCTGATGGAGTTTTGGTTCCTTGCCACTGTCGCCTTTGGCTTGGCTTGCTCAGTTGGGGACAAAAATTTTCAACTAAATATCCAAATGAATCTAATTAATTAGTAAACTAAATTAACCATATAAACTAAATTACTAATCTGCCTACATTGTCACTATATGATAATTAAAATGAGCTGATGACATCACCGTTTTCTCCAGAGCGGCTGTACGGCCAAATAAAATTCTGTTGCATAAATTTCCTGTTTAACACTGTGAAGCTGCTTTGACACAATCTGCATTGTAAAAAGCGCTATATAAATAAAGTTGACTTGACTTGACTTAAAGCCAATGCCATCACACTCGCCAACAATTGGTTTTGCTAAACAACCAAACTTGCTAGAGTACACACTATTGGGAATGTAGCAGTTTTGGCACATTTCTCAGAAGGAAACCTTTAGAGTCCAGAAACTCATTGCAGCTACACACGTCTCATGTATTTCAAATCTGAGAATGATGGAATTATTTTTAGATGATGCCATGTCATTTTTTTAGATGTGTCTTTTTGTGCAAACCAAAGGAAATGTGAGGCATCAACTGAAACATCTAGTTTGTTTCTACTAACACGTGCTGTAAGGGCAGAACTTCCACTACTTTTACCTACAGCGCAAATATAACAAATAAAATGATTTAATTTGTTCAATATTTAAGTACTACTTCAGTCACTTATTTTTGTTGAATCCTCTGTTGACTAGTTATGATTGAATGTAAAATTCTATGAAATATATAGGCCTAGATAAAAGTTTACAGGAAGTGTGTTTTATTCAGTCATATGTGTTCAGTCACTCTTGTGCACGCCCTCCGTAACTAAAAACTTAATCAAATTGAGTTCTAATGTTGTTTGTGGATTTTCTCTGGTCTCGTTCTCGACTCAGACTCAACATACTCTGAACTCGGTCTTTCTTGACTCGAACTCGAATGAGCTGGTTGCGACTACAACACTGCTACATTGGGTATTTTTAAACCATGTTTGAGAGCACATTTACTTGTGCAGGCTTATGGTTGAGCTAGCAGTTGATGTTGTGTTACTGTTACTGTTGTCTTGTTTTTTAATTGTTTTTTTGATTTGGTGTTTAATGTTTTTGTATATTGTTATGAATGTTGTTGTAATATTGTTTTAATGGAAAGCACTTTGACCAACTTGAGTTGTTTTTATATGTGCTAAACAAATAAACTAAAGAGCTGAAAGCATCATATATTAGCAGATCAGTTCATCATAAAGTGACCATTTAAATAATAAAACCATGCAGAAAGAAGTCAGGGGACGTCACCTGTCGGTTCAGGGTCCTGCTACACACATTATTACAGTGCTACTGTGAGACAGGAATATGAAGTTTTGTGTCTTTGCTCATTTCAAACTGATGAAACATCATCTGAATGATCTTTATGTAGTCATTTCAAACTCTGATGTTCTGCACACACTTGATCTAATGGCAACATTTCTTTGTGTTTCTCTGTCTGTATGTGCTGCTGTTGCTAATGAAGCGAGGTACATATCAGCGAAGGAGGGAAAATCAGTCACTCTAAACACTGATACTGAAATACAGAGAGATGATAAGATACTGTGGATGTTTAAAGAGAATCTCATAGCTCAAATCAAAGGAGGGACCGGACAGACGTTTGATGATGTTGATGATGGGAGATTCAGAGACAGACTGAAGCTGGATGAGAAGACTGGATCTCTGACCATCACAAACATGAGAATTGAAGAATCTGGGGTTTATAAACTACAGATCATCAGCAGCAGCAGCAGCAGCAGAGGAATCACAGACAAGAGATTCTCTGTTGTTGTCCGTGGTAAGTAGTTGTCTTTCAGTTTATTTTTAAAATCTAGATCAGTGGTTCTCAACTCCAGTCCTGGGGACCCACTGCTCTGCAGATTTTGTGTCTCTCTTATCTGACACACTCAGTTCAGTTCATGGAGCTCTCTCCTAACGAGCTGATGATCAGAATCAGGTGCCTTAAATAAGGTAGACATACAAAATGTGCAGAGCAGTGGGTCCCCAGGACTGGAGTTGAGAACCACTGATCTAGATGAGGTGAAAAGTCATGATCCACTTTGTGTTTTTCATCCATTAATGAAAGTAGTTCCAAACGAAGCTAAAGCATGAATAATATACTAAACAATGCATCTGCAGATATTTTATTTATGTTAGAACTTGTTCTGAAGTATTGAAGTTATTAATGTTACATGTTTCATTTGCATGTCACCAGCAGTTTTTTTTTTTTTACCAATACTCTTGACTCACACACACACACACACACACACACACACACACACACTGGTGCTGCTATCATTATGAAGACTTTTGGCGTAATGAGTTTTCTATCCCCTAAACCAGGGTTCCTCAGATCCAGTCCAGGAGGGCCACTGTCCTGCACAGTTTAGCTCCGATCCTGATCAAACTCATATGCAATATTCTAGTATCTGTGCAGTGCAGTGGCCCACTAGGGCTGGATTTGAGGGACCCTGCCCTAAACATTAACCTTCACAGCATTTTTTTAATACATTTTAAATATTTTAATATTTAGTATGTTTATTTAGCCATATGAACTATGGAGACAGCCGGTTTGTCCTCATAATGTAGGGGTAGAGACCTGAAACCTGAATATATAGGATATTCATCTATATCTCTTTATTTTCAGCTTTTCAGCTTGTCAAATTGAGCTAAAATGTTTAATCTTATCATAAATTCAGTTTCTTAATTGAGAACAAAAACACTACAAGGTGCATTTTGGTCCGTATCTGTGTGGTGGCGTATCTGGTAAGCTAATGCTCTTCTGTGGCAGCGACTCGGGTTTGATTCCAGTCCGTACTGGTTCCAGCATTCAATGTTCATGAACATATACTATATATATATATATCTCTGTTCTCATTGTCTCACTGATGTTCACTGGATAAGTAAGTTACTGGTAAACTGTGGGGTGTCTATAAAATGTCAGCAAAAGGCAAATCCTGAAGCTGTGCCGTTATTTATAAAGATTACTTTATTGTAGCCTATTGTAAGCACACTATAATGATGCATTAGCACACTTCAAGCTTACTTGGAATGCCATTGCAATGTTTTGAGATCATTGAAAGTTTGTTATCAGTATAATATTAATGTGTGTTAATATTCTATACTCGTAGAGTGCAGTTGAATTGCAATTGTAATACATTTGAAGTTTATGCTGAGTGAATTCTGCATTTCAAAACTTAAATACAAGAGTTTATTTAAATTGTATACTTGGAATAGTTCCACTTTAGCGCAAACAAGTATATTTAATACAACTTTAGTTGAACTTAAGCACTGCTTTTGTACAAATAAATGCATTTAGTACAAAATTAGTTGTTCCAATTTAACAGACTTCAAGTATACCAATTTATAGTGCGTCACAAATACATTTAGTTTTACTAAAGTACATCCGAATAAATTGTGCTTAAGGATACTGTTTTTTCACTAGGGTAGTGTTTGGCTCCATTAGGTGACCCGCACAAATACTTGATTGTCTAGGCCCTCTTGCCTCTAACGTGCATAAGCAAGCAAAGAATTTGGGAATCATCTTTGATTCAGAGCCTAAATTTGATAAGCATATAAATTCAGTGGTGAAGACTTTCATCCGCCTCTAGAATAATCTGCGTCTGGATATTAGATGTTGTACTACATTCATTGGGTATTTTTAAATCACGTTTGAGGGCACATTTAATTTTGCAGGCTTATGGTTGAGCTAGCAGTTGATGTTGTGTTACTGTTGTCTTGTTTTTTTTATTTGGTGTTTAATGTTTTTGTATATTGTTATGAATGTTGTTGGAATATTGTTTTAATGGAAAGCACTTTGACCAACTCGAGTTGTTTTTAAATGTGCTAAACAAATAAACTAAAGAGCTGAAAGCATCATATTAGCAGATCAGTTCATCATACCTGCACAAAGTGACCATTTAAATGATAAAACCATGCAGAAAGAAGTCAGGGGACGTCACCTGTCGGTTCAGGGTCCTGCTACACACATTATTACAGTGCTACTGTGAGACAGGAATATGAAGTTTTGTGTCTTTGCTCATTTCAAACTGATGAAACATCATCTGAATGATCTTTATGTAGTCATTTCAAACTCTGATGTTCTGCACACACTTGATCTAATGGCAACATTTCTTTGTGTTTCTCTGTCTGTATGTGCTGCTGTTGCTAATGAAGAGAGGCACATATCAGTGGAGGAGGGAGAACCAGTCACTCTAAACACTGATACTGAAATACAGGGAGATGATAAGATACTGTGGATGTTTAAAGAGAATCTCATAGCTCAAATCAAAGGAGGGAAGAGAGAGACGTTTGATGATGTTGATGATGGGAGATTCAGAGACAGACTGAAGCTGGATGAGAAGACTGGATCTCTGATCATCACAAACATGAGATATGAAGAATCTGGTCTTTATAAACTATATATCATCAGCAGCAGCAGCAGCAGAGGAATCACAGACAAGAGATTCTATGTTGATGTCCGTGGTAAGTAGTTGTCTTTTCAGTTTATTTTAAAAATCAAGATGAGGTGAAAAGTCATGATCCACTTTGTGTTTTTCATCCATTAATGAAAATAGTTCCAAACGAAGCTAAAGCATGAATAATATACTAAATAATGCATCTGCAGATATGGTATTTATGTTAGAACCTGTTCTGAAGTATTGAAGTTATTATGTTTAAAGCTGCAGTCCATAACTTTTTGGGGTTAAAAATGATCCAAAATAAATTTTTGAGCAAGTACATAACCAGCCAGTGTTCAATACTATCTGCTTGGTACCTTAGCTCGATTTACAACAGTAAGCTTGTAATAATGTTTTTATGTCCAGTGGTACTGGTGGATTTCCACAGGAAATTCAAGCATGTCTTTGCGTCATTGTCACATCTGTACTAGGGGTGTAACGGTACACGTATTCGTATCGAACCGTTTCGGTACAGGGCTTTCGGTTCAGTGCACGCGTGTACGGTTTCCGAATACAATCTTTAACAGTTCACAGTCGGCTTGTTTTAAGCGTGGAACACACTTCAATCCGAGTTCCCACACGAACATATTAAAGGCCCCATGGCATGAAATTTTCATTTTATGAGGTATTTCAACATTAATATGAGTTCCCCTAGCCTGAATATTGTCCCCAAGTGGATAGAAATGTTGATCGGTGTAAAACCGAGTTCTGGCTGTCTTTCTCTGCCTTTGAGAAAATGACAGGCCAGACTAGCCAATCCTGAAGTCTCCTGGTTTGACGTCCAAGCAGGAACGGTTCCCTCCCTTTCCTCCACCCAGAGAATCTGGCACCTCCATGCAAACGCTCGAGAGATCATTGCTTGTGAACGAGTGAACGCTGGCAGTTTCTCAGTGTTTGGATGTACAAATGAAAACAGAAGTCTTTTTTCAGTTCCTTCTGATCTGTGATCAGTGATTTCTTATGTGTAGCTAATTATTTATTATTCGTGCACACACTGCGGCTTCTCTCTCTCCCGACAGAACGGTGTTTACCATCTTGTGAGTCAGTGTTTTTGTATGTCCTCGTCGCGTCTATCTGTTCTTAAATGTGCATACAGTCGGGAATTTCTGCTTAACATCGGCAGAGCCACATCTTTAGAGATAAACCTCACGCATGCCGAAGCTCGGCCTTCAACATCCCCGACCCCCAGTACTGCATCTGGCCCACAGCGGAGGCACCAAACGCGGCGCGAGATTAAGCAGAAGGGGGGTAAGCGTGAGGGTATCCGGCTAGGCTAGCCAGCTATCCCCACAATAAACTGGATTACATTCGATTACTGCTGTTGTGTCTTTGTTTGCGCTGTGTACTCAATGCGCGTCACTGACGCTTTTCATATGATTGGAACATATCTAGAAATAATGCTTTAATCAAACTTACTAACTCGTTCATCTCGCTGTAATGGTACATTGCATGTGTTACAAAGTTGGTAATAATGATGAAGACGGACTCGGTGTGACTGGGACTCGTGTTTATTCAGAACTCTCAGATACAAACACAATAAACTCGCGCTGACAGACAGCGCTCTCATAACTCAGTAGTTACTATAAATAACTTTGTTAGCAATCGCTCCGTCTCCGTGATGTCCGGTTCGCGAACGAATTATTCTTTTGAATCGGTTCTTTTTAGTGAACCGAACCAGTTCACCAAATCGGACTGAATCGTTCTAAACGGTTCGCATCTCGAGTCAGCGCTGATCCATAATTTACTAAAGTTACTAACTTTCTGACATGAGTGACAGCCCCTCCGACTAGAAATAGACTAATAACCTGAAGTATATGCTGTAACTACAACAGTTCACCCTGAACTGAGACATGCTGAGAGAACTGATGAGAAGTGAACACAGGTCCATCCGTCTCTCTGGCAGACTCGTGCCTGCTCGTGCCTCGTTAAACCACGCCCCCTCCGCTCATTTAAAATGCAAAGATGTCAGCCAATCACAACAGTGGGCGTTTTTACTGAAGTCTCACAGCAGACACACCTCTTGAAACAGGGCAGTCAGCCACAGGGCAAACAGCAGTATAGAAAAAATGCCTTTTATTTCTAAATTGACATTTTATGATGTAAAAATCATACTAACAATATAAGTACACCTCAGGAAACACTATAAAATAATAGAAAAATGCCATGCCATGGGACCTTTAAGTATGCAGCCCATTTTATCACAAAATACATCTGTGAACGCGATCGATCATCTCTTCCTAAAGAATAAACATGAATGAACATCTGAAGGTGTGTTGAGCATACATTACATCTTACTGTCACGTATCATATGTGGTTTAATCGCTCAGTGTTTCAACGGCGGAAAAACCTCAATATAACTGCTTGTAAACTAAACAATGTCATAGCATCACATTTACCTCAGGCAGTCATTCAGTGTCCACAGAATTGTATTCACTAGAGAAATCAACTCTTTCACTAAATATATGCTCTATATTAGTCTACAGTATAATATATTCATTATATTCTACTTAACCTGTTAGGGATGTCTTGATGATTTCATGTATGAAATAAACCTGTCATGAAAATGACAGACACTGTGTATAAATGATTAGGCTATATTTCAACAACGAATTTGAGAACAAAACTATTTTATAATTAGATTTAGAAGTTATTGCAAAAATTGCCTTATGTGAAGTTTACACGTTTGCGTACTGTTATTTGAGTGTTGATTATTATACCTAAAAATAAATAGCAACTGAATTTAGGCTAATAGTTTGGGCTCTGTTAAATATTAATGTGCAAATAAGGGCTCCCTATATAGTTTACAGCAATATCTTCAATAAACTTTTAGTTATAATTTAATTAATTTAAGGACAGACACTTTTCTTTTCACTAAACCACTGTTTAGTAAAAATAAATAAAAAGCAATTTTGTAAAACTGCTGTATCAAACCCGTACCGAACCGTGACTTCAAAACCCGGGGTACGTACCGAAACGTCAGTTTTGTGTACCGTTACACCCCTAATCTGTACACATTAAGAAGGTGTCCCGGCTAGTAGGTTATATTGCGTGTGAGGATGTTGCAGGTGGAGATTTATAACCTTTTCTCACAGCACTTGATATAGCCTAATTAAAGGATTAGTTCACTTTCAAATAAACTTTTGCTTATAATTTACTCACCCCCTTGTCATCCAAGATATCCATGTCGTTCTGTCTTCAGTCGAAAAAAAATGAAGATTTTTGATGAAAACATTTCAGGATCTTTGTCCATATAATGGAAGTCAATGGGCTCCAAACGGTTCAAGGTCCAAATGAGAGGTTCAGTACAGCTTCAAAAGGGCTTTAAACCACATCAAACGGTACCAGACGATCAATAAGGGTCTTATCTAGTGAAACGATCTGTCTTTTTTTTTTTTTTTTCAATAAATAAAGTTTTACAAGCACAAATGCTCGCCTTGCTCTGTTCAGTGATGCACGCTCGTGACGTCATGTAAAACACAGTTACGTTGAAAAGGTCACGCTAGACACAGGCGGAAGTACCGAGTCAGTGTTTACAAATGAGCGGAAGGAGGACCGTGTAGCGCGGCCACATAATGGGGGAATATTTATACTGCTGTGAATTATTTTCATTATTAATTTAATACAGCTGTTTTTGTATATTGTTTTCCCCTTTGGTATATTGCCCGGATATGTGTTTGTGTTCCCGTTTTACTCAAGCGAGACTTGTGTCAGGAAGATCCAGGGAATCCCCATGACATCATGGGGTCAGACAGCTGATTGTCACATCCGATAAAAGTGCCGGCTTGCCGGAGTTCGAGAGAGGACGCTCTCAATTCACTGTGGATTACGCGATCGATCGCTCTACACTACCGGTTGTCATCGTCTGTTAAGGATTATCTTGTTGAGGAAATAAGTTGGAGTATTTCACCTTTGAGAGACTGAACAGGACAGCGCTGTATTTCATCGTGCTCCCGGACTAAAAGCCTTACCGGTGAGGCCGATCCAATATACACACACACACACACACACACACACACACACACACACTCACACTCACACTCACACACACACACTAGACTGAAACGGACTATTCCACCGCATTTACATACATTTTTGTTTCTATACTGTATATAACGTTACTGTTTTTGGCTTTTCTTATTGTTTAATACACTTTGGGTTATCATTTATTCTGTGTTTATTGGTTAAGCAATTTATTCTAACACCTTTAAAAGAGAAGTTAAGAATTTTTTAACTTGTGTAAACTGCCTTCCTTAGGCTGAGTGTTACAGCCGTATCCACATGTAGCGTGACCTTTTCAACGTAATTGCGTTTTACGTGACATCACGTGCGCGCATCTCTGAACAGAGCAAGGCTCTGAAACTTAAACTTTATTTATTTAAAAAAAAAAAAGACTGATCGTTTCGCTAGATAAGACCCTTATTGATCGTCTGGTACCGTTTGATGTGGTTTAAAGCCCTTTTGAAGCTGTATTGAACCTCTCATTTGGACCTTGAACCGTTTGGAGCCCATAAACTTCCATTATATGGCCAAAGATCCTGAAATGTTTTCATCAAACGACAATCACCAGTGACAACTGGAGATTCACCTGTTGTAAAATGCAAAAGACACAAGTCAACGGGCTGACTCCCTGATCAGTGCCCTGACTACAGAGCTAGGGGGCTGATTGAGATACCCTCAGAGTGGCTACAGAAAAAAAAGAGACTGCAACCGGGTCCATGCGAAAACAAGGATAAAAATGGCTTTGAAAGGTGGCGTGAACACGTGTTTTAAAGGGGTTCAAAACGGACGCAGAGACAGCTTTTTTCTGCTAGACATTTCAATGATTAAATTATGTAATAGAATCACACTTGTTCGCTTAATTCATACAGTTACGGAGTTTGTTGTGCCTTCCTCGTTTTGCTATGTGCAATTATGGTAAATATCAATTATTTTGCACTAGCTATGAGAGGGAGCATTCACCTCTACTCCACATTCATTTGTTGGTATATGACGATTCTAAATTAGACTGCACAGAAATGGAAACTAAACTACAGATAGCCCTAATACACATTAAATGTAGTCACCCAACGCTGATGTTGTTAATGTTAACATTAACTATTTGAAAACAAAGTAGCCTATAATTCGCACGGTTTGACGTGATATGATAAGCGATCTGATTTTATCATCGCAATTTACTGCAATGCTTTTTTCCCCTTAGTTGGTCAGAACAAAAGTGAATGTTATCTACTTACCTGTTCAGATTACATTTTCCGGTGAAAATTCTTATGTTGGTCATACTTTCAAAAAGTATTATCTGTGATTCTGAATGACAGAATCACACATTCACACATGGCACATTCTCCTCATAACATTGGATTCCTCTGCGCTGTGCCAAGCCAAGGCACAATTCGCGTAAAGTTGATAATTCCGCAAATATCTGATTTCGAACAGAGATGGCGACAAAGAGGAAAAAACTACAGACTGCAGCTTTAATTTGCATGTCACCGGCACGTTTTTTTTTTTTTTTACCAATTCTTTGACTCGCACACACACACACACACACTAACTGGTGCTGCTATCATTATGAGGACTTTTGCCGTAATGGGTTTTCTATCCCCTAAACCAGGGTTCCTCAGATCCAGTCCTGGAGGGCCACTGTCCTGCAGAGTTTAGCTCCGATCCTGATCAAACTCATATGCAATATTCTAGTATCTGTGCAGTGAAGTGGCCCACTAAACAGCCCTCACAGCATTTTTTTTTATACATTTTTAATATTTTAATATTTAGTATGTTTATTTAGCCATTTGAACTATGGAGACAGCTGGTTTGTCCTCATAATGTAGGGGTAGAGACCTGAAACCTGAATATATAGGATATTCATCTATATCTCTTTATTTTCAGCTTTACAGCTTGTCAAATTGAGCTAAAATGTTTAATCTTATCATAAATTCAGTTTCTTAATTGAGAACAAAAACACTACAAGGTGCATTTTGGTCCGTATCTGTGTGGTGGCGTATCTGGTAAGCTAATGCTCTTCTGTGGCAGCGACTCGGGTTTGATTCCAGTCCGTACTGGTTCCAGCATTCAATGTTCATGAACATATACTATATATATATCTCTGTTCTCATTGTCTCACTGATGTTCACTGGATAAGTAAGTTACTGGTAAACTGTGGGGTGTATATAAAATGTCAGCAAAAGGCAAATCCTGAAGCTGTGCCGTTATTTATAAAGATTACTTTATTGTAGCCTATTGTAAGCACACTATAATGATGCATTAGCACACTTCAAGCTTACTTGGAATGCCATTGCAATGTTTTAGGATCACTAAAAGTTTGTTATCAGTATAATATTATTGTGTGTTAATATTCTATACTCGTACAGTGCAGTTGAATTGCATTTTTAATACATTTGAAGTTTATGCTGAGTGAATTCTGCATTTCAAAAATTAAATACAAGAGTTTATTTAAATTGTACATCAGTATACTTGGAATAGTTCCACTTTAGCACAAACAAGTATATTTAATACAACTTTAGTTGAACTTAAGCACTGCTTTTGTACAAATAAATGCATTTAGTACAAAATTAGTTGTTCCAATTTAACAGACTTCAAGTATACCAATTTATAGTGCGTCACAAATACATTTAGTTATACTAAAGTACATCCGAATAAATTGTGCTTAAGGATACTGTTTTTTCACTAGGGTAGTGTTTGGCTCCATTAGGTGACCCGCACAAATATTTGATTGTCTAGGCCCTCTTGCCTCTAATGTGCATAAGCAAGCAAAGAATTTGGGAATCATCTTTGATTCAGAGCCTAAATTTGTTAAGCATATACATTCAGTGCTGAAGACTTTCATTTAAGGCGCACTGCAAAAATCAAACCCTTTTTGTCTTGTGTCTTAGCTCAGTGTTTTTCCAGCACTAGCTTCACTGCATTGGCTCCCAGTTCATTTCAGGGTGCAGTTTGAGGTTTTAACGTTTGTTTTTAGGGCCTTGCATGGTCTAGCTCCCGAATATATTTCAAATCTTCTCCAGGTTTATCAGATGGCAAGATCACTGAGGTAATCTCAAAAATGACTTTTAAAGATCCCTAAATCTCGTCTGAAGTCCAAAGGGGAGCGTGTCTTATTCTCTGTTGCTGCACCCCGCCTCTGGAATAATCTGCGTCTGGATATTAGATGTTGTACTACATTCATTGGGTATTTTTAAATCACGTTTGAGGGCACATTTAATTTTGCAGGCTTATGGTTGAGCTAGCAGTTGATGTTGTGTTACTGTTGTCTTGTTTTTTTTATTTGGTGTTTAATGTTTTTGTATATTGTTATGAATGTTGTTGGAATATTGTTTTAATGGAAAGCACTTTGACCAACTCGAGTTGTTTTTAAATGTGCTAAACAAATAAACTAAAGAGCTGAAAGCATCATATTAGCAGATCAGTTCATCATACCTGCACAAAGTGACCATTTAAATGATAAAACCCATGCAGAAAGAAGTCAGGGGACGTCACCTGTCAGTTCAGGGTCCTTCTACACACATTACAGTGCTACTGTGAGACAGGAATATGAAGTTTTGTGTCTTTGCTCATTTCAAACTGATGAAACATCATCTGAATGATCTTTATGTAGTCATTTCAAACTCTGATGTTCTGCACAAACTTGATCTAATGGCAACATTTCTTTGTGTTTCTCTGTCTGTATGTGCTGCTGTCACTAATGAAGAGAGGTACATATCAGCGAAGGAGGGAGAATCAGTCACTCTAAACACTGGTACTGAAATACAGAGAGCTGATAAGATACTGCTGATGTTTGAAGAGAATCTCATAGCTCAAATCAAAGGAGGGACCGGACCGACGTTTGATGATGTTGCTGATGGGAGATTCAGAGGCAGACTGAAGCTGGATAAGAAGACTGGATCTCTGACCATCACAAACATGAGTACTGAAGAATCTGGTCATTATAAACTACAGATCATCAGCAGAAGAAACACAATTAAGAGATTCTTTGTTTGTGTCTGTGGTAAGTAGTTGTCTTTCAGTTTATTTGAAAAATCTAGATGAGGTGAAAAGTCATGATCCACTTTGTGTTTTTGATCCATTAATGAAAGTAGTTCCAAACGAAGCTAAAGCATGAATAATATACTAAATAATGCATCTGCAGATATGGTATTTATGTTAGAACCTGTTCTGAAGTATTGAAGTTATTAGTGTTACATGTTTCATTTGCATGTCACCGGTAGTTTGTTTTTACCAATACTCTTGACTCGCGCGCTCACACACACACAGACATACACGCGCACACACACACACACACACACTGGTGCTGCTTTCATTATGAGGACTTTCAATTGGCGTAATGGGTTTTCTATCCCCTAAAGCAGGGTTCCTCAGATCCAGTCCTGGGCGACACCGCACGCGTACAGGCGACACCATTGTCAAAACGATCCCCATTCACATGAATCCTCGAGAACAACGTCACCATTTTCACAGATTCACGTTTTTGTTGTTACCATGGAGATTTTTTTTAAAAACTTTCAAAAGCGGCACTCCTCTCAGAAACTGAAGCTTCCGCACCTTGATCGCCCCCCGGTGGCTGGTCCCAGTATAGCTCATAAACTCCACCCCCCATGTATTACAATGGACACGAGACAAACTAAACAATTAAATTACACTTCAAATAATTGTTTCCTAAAGATGGTTTCTGTCATTTTCAGCTGTTTTTATCACAGTGATTTAATTTCAAGTGTTAGTTCTTTAAATAAGTTTGGTTTTAGATAGTTATTTGATGCTATAGAAACGGGTGGTGTATTGTTATGATTGACAGCTGAGATTGACGGCTTCTCTGAGTGAAGTTGTCACTGAGGCACTAACTTTTTTCGGGAGGAGATTGGAGCTTTAGCTTTAATTTCTACATTTTCATAACTGTTTATTTCACTCCATCATAATGAATTGTTCTGCATCTGTGAGAGTGTGGGCGGGCTTTTGATAATCGCGACTCTACTTCCTGCTCTGTACCACGGTCCTGAGATCACTACTGCGCAGACTTGGGCCCAAAATCTGCGCAAGATGTCAGTGCCATGTGCGGCCTCCGAAAGCTTCAACTCTCGTCAGTGGAAGCCAATGAAGTCGCGTCGTCCATTTTTTTAACGGTCTATGTTGAAACTCATTTTGAAAAGTTTGCATTTTCAGGAACCCAATACGCCCTTGTCGTGTAAATGAATGGCCAAAACGCATAAAAAGTTTTACATTTTTAGTTGAAAACGGTGTTGTGTAAACACCCTAAAACAATATCATGATCTGATGTGTGATGATGTGTCACCATTTTACACTCTGTCCATGTATCGAAGATTTTAACTTATGTTTATGTCGAACGTTCACTAAATATGCTACTGGCAATGTATTATTTAAATGAGTTTGTGCATTGTATTTCTAATGGTAATTTGATGGTAGATGTTTGATGTTAGTTTTCATATCTTTAGATCAGTTCATCTTCTGTCTTTAATTTCTGTCATTATCTCTGTATTTTCTTTCAGGTTCCACAGAACATGAATCAGCGACTGCACTGAAGCCACAGTCAAATAAAGAGTTTCCTGATGGAGTGAATGAATCCGCGACTGCACTGAAGCCACAGTCAAATAAAGAGAATCCTGATGGAGTGAAGGAATCCGTGACTGTAGTGATGCCGCTGTTGAGAGACGTGAATGAGCGGCAGGAGACCAGTTCACTTTGATAAGACGCACACATCAGTGTCAGGGATGGATTATGACACGTTTGTGTCCTGTGCATGTGTTAAAAGCCCCCCAGCGCACTGATTTCTGTTGATTTCTTGGGTTGATTCTCTGGTCTAGTGCGTCAATCTGTGCCTGATTAGTGTCCATCCCTGTGACATCATCAACAGTTGAGCTCCATCTTTATGAGCCTCCGTCCAGTGAAAGTCAGAAATGAATGTGTCTTTTGAGCTGTTAATCTCGTGTGTCAAATGCTTCTTTGCTTTTAAATGAAAAAACATGTTCATATATCATATTATTAATGTTACATTTCATACCTGTTACTCCATTAGCAGTTTGACTCGCACAGCTTTGATTTTGTGTGATTGTATACAGTGAGTGTCAGAAATAAGCAGTTTTTCACTAACCATTGTATGTGCTGTTTTATATAATAACTAACACCAATATTAGGTTAATGCTCAAGTTCAGCTTTGAGGTTAGGGCAGTGTCTCTGAAGCCGAGGTCACATGACACTGTCCTCGTGTGTAGAGACACACAGTTCAGAAACATCTCACCATCCAGTGCCGCGTTCAGTGTTACTTAAATGTATATTTTTTAAATGTTTTTAACATTAGTTAACATTATTTTTACTATTTTACGTTTTCGTTTAATTAAAAATTGTGCCTTTGTACCTTTTTTCTGCTACAGTATATTAAATACTTTCACTTAAATATATTATCCAAAGATATGTTCAGAAGTTTCTCTGTCCTTTAATCAGATCTGAATATGAAGTTATAAATATGACCTGAATCTAGAGTGTCATAATCATACTGAAGCATTTGACTGATAAATTCGCCTTATTGCACTTATACCCAAAAAAAAAAGTAAATTAACAAGAAGCTTTTTGTTCAACATTTCTCTACTTTAAAACAGAAATGTGATGTGCATTGTGTTGTGCTTTGGATTAATCACTTAATCACGCTTGATATATTCTCATCTGGAAGTCTTTTGGATAAAAGCTTGTCTGATGAATTAATATTCATGCAAGATTTCTGTCCTCTATAGTCAATAGTTTATTGTGAAAAACTGACTTTGCTTTTGCTTCCAAGAGCAGCTGTTCTAACATGAAAAAAACGCATGATTGTTTTGCAAAAATGTAATGAATATACACATTTGTATCTGAATGTTATAAAAAAAATAAAAAAAGTTGGTTGAAATGTGTGTTGATGATTCTGTATTCAAAAATCAGATTGATCATGATCAGATGCAGCAGAAATAGCGAATTACATTCAGACACTCGGTTTCACAGACGAGGCTTAAGATAAAATGAGTGTTTGAGCTGTTTTAACCGAAAGCAATATTTTATCTTAAAATATGTCAGTGTCATGGTTTTGTCTCAAGATGAACACCAGTAATGTTTTTTCTAAAGCATGTTTATAAAAACTTCTTAAATGTCCAAATTAAACTAAGACCTACCCTGCTTAATCTATTCCCGCTCATCATGTGTTGCTATGGTGATTAATTGTGTAAGTAATTTATTCACACCTGTTGGCTTTTTAGTTCTTTAGCATGTGCATTTAAGTCCTTCAGTTGTGTCTACTTTTTCTTGGGTGTTGTTTGTGGCTTCTGTGATTCATACAGAGATTTCACTTTAAACCACAATCTGACTAAATCTGTTCAGGAAAAGCAAATATTTATCCATATTAAAAGCAAATTATATACATATAGTTCTGGAAAAAAAATTAAGAGACAACTTAACATTGACTTAAAAGCAGAAACAATAATTCACTGCCATTATAAAGCTTGGAAGAGCCGGGACATTTTTTGTATTCGTCTGAAAGAAGAATGTCATATACAGGATGATGGCTTGAGGGTGAGTAAATCATGGGCTAATTTTTTTTTAATCAAACTACCCTTGAACTGCTACTAGCCAAGTGGTCTGTCTGTCGTTGTCATGGGCTGGTTGCAGCAGAGAAGATACTTGATCTAAGTGCAGCAGTTTTTTTTATTAAACTTAGTGATGTTAACAGTGACACCGAAGCGTGTCAAAAAAAGAAACGATTTTCAGGGAAGCTTTGTATCGATGCTTGATCCGTTCTATCAAAATCACGTGACCAATGACATCCGAAGCTGCGTTTCACACACACCCACCCACGTGACTGCTTCTACTCTGATTCAAAAGGTTTAAAATGCGCGACACAGAGCGCGCCCTTGTGGGTTGTTGGGTGTATTGCGTTGCATTGAACTGTTTGTTGTCCTCTCCCGATTCACCAGTAAATCTAAAGAACACCCATTACAATGTTCACTAAGCACAAATCCTCCAGAAGTCTTGCCCAGCTGTCCTACGTTGTTGGTCTGTAGGCGTGTGTGTGCGCGCGCACCTGCATTTATTTAGCCTACTTCCTCTATGCATGAGTTGTATTTGTTTACAAACAGGAAAGATATCCACATTCATAATACAAAATTTTATCCTTAGTGGGTTGAGTTACTAGTATGCAGTAGAACAGATTGTTATCAATTATCTGATGTATTTATTGATTCATTTATTCAGGGCCGCTGCTGGCCAAATGGGTGCCCTATAGCAGAATTCTTGTATTGTGGTGCAAATATTATGAAAGTAAAAAAAAACACCTACTTTAGGGGTCAAAATAGAACTTTAATAAAATAAATTGTAATTAGTTATTTACAACTATAGCTCCACAGCAAGAAAATACAAACTAAAATTATACATATTGATTAAAAACATTTTAAAAGAATAAATATTATTGTTTTGATAATCGATTAGTTGGTTGATATGATAATCCGATTTCCAATTAATCGGATAAAGTTTATGAGTGCTAAAAAACAGTTTTCAGGATTCTTTAATGAATAGAAAGTTCAAAAGAACAGCATTTATCTGAAATATAAAGATTTGAAACATTATAAATTTCTACGGTCACTTGATCAATTTAATGCATCCTTGCTGAATAAATGTAGGCTATTAATTTCTTTAACCTCTTAACAAGCGCCCCATTTTTGAGAATTCTTTGAAAACGATATACCCAAATGAAAATGTCTGCAGCTCTTAAACCCTATGGTCTATATTCATAAACCTGGTCTTATTTTAAACTAGACACTTGAAATATTGCTACCCAAGAGTCATAATAACTCAAAGTAATATGGGAACAGAGTAATATACATGTAAATATACATGTAAGTGACTCACGTTTTTTTTTTTTTTTTTTCATTTAGGGAAAAAAATATTATAATTTAATTTTAAGAGCCTGAAAATAACTTAAATATAAAACTGAATGTCTAATCATGTCATGATTCAAATATGAGGATGATTCTCTCAGTAATGTAGCTTCTGTAAGCTTTTATGTCAAGAAAAGTCTAGGCGTCATTTCAAAAAGGCCATTTATTTCAGAACATTTGCTATTGTAAAAAGTAGTTTTTCATTCAAATAAATCTGCAATAAACTGCAATAAACTACTTATTATAATGGATAAACAGTTACTGAAAAACTAAAGCAACTATTTACAGAGATTACAAAGTGTAAAAAACTCATTTAGCTGATGGGAAGCGTCAGTCAGAGTCTGCGCGCTCCACTGCAGTTGCGCCATGGAGAGCGCGCAGCCAGCGCACAAACAGTATTCACCAAAGCCTACTTACGTAAACTGCGCAAGATAATGCCTTTTAGGTTACTAAGTCCATCAATCAAACCTTTGTTGGAAAGGCATTGGCTGGGCACCGAGTGCCTTTATCCAACGAAAACCATGGGCGCAATGATTGACAGCTCACCAAGCCTGTAAGGCGCTTCCTCTATATGATGCGTCCCAGGAGAGTCTCTGATTGAAGGAGAGAGACGGGGGAGGGTTTATTATACGTGGGAGAGGCTATTCTAGCAGGGGGAGTTCGCCAGACATGGATTAGAATCGATATTTCATTGAAAATGGACATGATTGATTACGCTAACTCAAAACTCTCTTGCAAACAACGGAGGATTTTTAGCTTTTTCCCTATTTTTTCGTTGTTTTGGATTAAAAAGTGGGATGCATTTTGAAGAGTGGACTCTTGAACAGAGATGTATGCGGGTGTTTATTGGATTCGTCCGATCTGATCTGAACGACAGGAGATGAAAGATGAGTAACGCTGATATTATGCTAATGTTTACATGGACGGTCCTTTAGCGTTTCATTTAACCCTTTCCTCTCTGGTGTATTTATTGCAAAAACAAGTTCAGAACATGAATCTTGAGTGTTTTAGCTTTCAAATGATGCATAGTTTGTGATAGTTGATTGAATATTTTGTATAAAACAAAAGTAAATAAAAGTACACACACGCCCACTTCCGTCAACCCCCCCGCCCACGATCCGATGCGGGTTCTTTCCCAAAATTAAAAAAAAAAAAAAAAAAATCTTGCCAACCCAAAACTTTTGAACCGTAGTACAATGTTACAAAAGCTTTCCATTTCAGATAAATACTGTTCTTTTGACATTTCTATTCATCAAAGAATCCTAAAATCCCAGTTTTACATTTTAATAATATTTCACAATATTACAGCTTTTTGTATTTTTAATAACATAAATGCAGTGAGCAGAAGAGACTTCTTTCAAAAACAATCAAAATGGTACAGTTTCCAAACTTTTGACTGGTAGTGTAGGCCTACATGTTGAAACTAAAATGAAACCAACG